>JAVMKO010000016.1:10200924-10800924 GCA_032164245.1 Sternotherus odoratus
TGCTTCCCTAGCCCATGAAAAACAGCAGCTTGATCATTAACACCTCCAGTACAGCAAACCCCAAGCATTACACTGAGTTTAAAAAACAGAGTCTGATTTCCAAACCTTGCAGCACTAAAGGAGGGAAAAACAGCCCCAGGAGTGATGGAGGATGAATCATGAATCCAGGTCATGGAGGATGAATCTCCATTTTCACCCCAGAAGATAATGTTTCTAGGTCAGAATTGGGACCCATTTTAAATTAACAGAGCTTCAACTCCTCCGTCACACCAAATGATTCCTCTCCATCAAGACAGGGATCCATTGGAATAGCAATGTGAGAAGAGCACGGACTTGAACAAGCAGGCAGCAGATAAAACCCTGGACTTCCATTCTCATCACTCCTGTTCTTTATCCTTCACTGTCTCAAGGAAAAAGATTCACCCAAAGCCCCTTTCCCTGCACACACACCAAAACAAAACAATTTAAAAAAAAACCTCTGCAACCACATTTTCAAAAGTAGCTTCTGATTTTGGGTGTGTCAGTCTTTGGTGCCCAGTTTGAGACACCTTAAAGTTGTCTGAATTGATGCTGCTCAAGACAGAGGCTCTTGGAATTAGGGGCCACTTTTAAACATGTTTCCCTTAAAAAATAAAAAACAATATCGGTGGAAACAATATCAGGGGAATCCTTCCTCTTCTGCTGGATATTCAGAGTGTCAAGTACCCTCCAGCCTGGCTTCAAATGGAGAAAGTCAGACACACACACACACAAAAAAAGCAGGAATCCCACACAGTCAAGAAAGAGAAATCCTGGTATGATCTCTTCCAACATTCACGCTGAAGTGAAGGAGGTGACCTGATTTGGGGGCTGAAGCAGAATGACTGGCTCGGCAGTGTGACACATCATGTACCACCCCATCAGAGATCTCTAGAGTTCGCTCTGCCTTTCGGCCCTCATTCCCATCTGGCAACAGTTTTCCACTTGAGGCTGCCACCATGCTCAGGCAATTCCCAGCTATACATAGAGACATTTCTATTAGAAGTAAAAGCACAATCAGCTTAAGAAATAGACAGAGATTACCAAAGAGATCACAGCAGCTAGAGAGGGAGCAAGCGGTAACCTTTATACATGTATTTATTAGAATCAAAGGACCTTACCCTGGTCTCGCACCATTATAAATCAGGAGTAATTCCCGGGAAGTCTATGTAGCTATGTCTGTATAAAATGTGCGAGTGTGTTGAGAATCAAGCCCATAGAAGATAAGAGACTTATTATGTCATCCATTGTATTGTCCTGCCAGTGCAGAATTGTTCCCTCAGGGTACATCTGTACAGCAAGCTGGGAGCTATAATGCCCAGTGCAAGTTGATATGCGCTAGAGCCTAAAAATAGCAGTGTGGCCACAGAAGCACATGCAGCAGCCCAGGCTAGCTGCCTGAACACATACCCACGGGGTTGGGTATGTTTGTACTTGGGTGGCTAGCTCGAGCAGCTGCTTGTGCCACTGTGGCCACACTGCTATTTTTAGTGCACTACTTTGAGCAGAGCTAGCACGTGTATGTCTACCCATGCTCAGAAGTACACCTCCCAGCTGCTGTGTAGACATACCTTCAGGGAGACATCAGGATGTATGGTAAGGAGGCAATTGTATTTTTCATTATAAACCCCTGTTCTTAGACGTTTATAACTGTATGGATGGGGAAAGGCTTTCTGAACTGAAAAGTAGTCTGTTAATTGTCATCCTGAAAACATAGGGACAGATCCTAAAGGACTAGTCTTTACTCAGGCTAGACCTGCATTGAAGGCAATGAACATGGGCTTCACAATTCTGCCTTTAGGCCTTTTTCCCTCCCAATGTACAGGAAATCAACATAGTTTTTCCCCCCCTATCTGAGGAAAGCAGAATAACACACTTTCTAGTGCTCTCATGGGCAGATTAGCTCTGCTCTTAAAAAAAAAAAAGTTTGCAGATGTTGAGAAGTGAACACTCGGTGTCTCTATGGACTTCTGCCTGTTGATGTTCTGAGAAAAACTCCTTTCATACAGCTGAGAAAGAAACTCCACTCTGCAACATGGCAAAGGTTTATGCTCAATCTTAACATTTTTACAGTGCTTCAGCCACATTCCTTGGCCCGTTAGCTAAGATCCATGCCAGTATCAGTTTAATCTGATGTGTCCTCTTCCAGGGGGACCATATCCTGCCCTGGTACCTCTGCCATTTTATATCCAGGATGCAGTGTCATTGCTACAAAATGGTGGCACTGGTATGATACAGGATCATGATAATTCCTGATACTCGTTATGTATGGATAACTGTGGGCTAAGGTACCTATAGTGCACCGCTCCAAGAGTCAATGGTAGCCTTGGTGCTGTGAATGCATGCCGCCAATTTAGTGCATTTAGAGGGGACACACACAATCGAATGTATACAGTCCGTTCAGAAAAATCGACTTCTATAAATTCAATATAATTTCATACTGTAGATGTACCCACACAAAATGTTAAGAAGAGATTGAGCATGAAAGCTGAAATTCTGTCCTTCATCTCTGCTATTATACCTGGGTCTAGTCAGGGCTTCGGAATCGAGAACCATGGGAGGTTTTTCTGACCCTAGATCCATCTGCAACTATGGTATGATTTCACACTCGGGGCTCCCTTGTTCTCTTACTTACAGTGGTGTAAATCAGCAGCAATTCCAATGAAGTCAATGGAACTACATCAGCACAAAACCGATGTAAGCAAGAACAGACTCAGACTTAGCAGATGACTAGGAGCCATGACCTCCTTAGTTCTAATCACAAGTCTGACACTCATTCCTTGTGTGGCCTTCAGCAAGTCACTTAACCTCTCTGGCTCAGTTTCCTCATCTTTATAATGGGGATTAGGACAATTACTTAACTACTTTACCTCATAGACCACTATTTATTAGTGAATGATTGAAGCACTTTGAGGATGAAAAGCTCTACATAGGTGCAGCGTATTATTAATTGTTCTGAATATCTTGACTTTTGAGCTTAAATCAAGCTGTTAATATTTTAAAACCATTAAAACAGTGATATTATTTTAATACTAAAAATACTATTTAATAAATACTAAATGTATGATGTGACATAGGTTAGTGTATCACATCTACGACTTAAGTAGTAGTGTTCTCCTGGTTCTACAGATGGGGAAGTAAGATAGAGAAAGGTTAAGTCACACAGCAAGTGAGTGGCAGATCCAGGAATATAATATGGGTCCCCTGAGACTGAGGCTTGTTCTTTAGCCACAAGATCCACCTACCCACTTACTTATGTGTCTCCCTCCATTGGTGCTCCAGTTTTCTGAATCAGGATGTGTAAAAGCAGTTCTGAGATCAGAGGGGATGCTGATTAACTGTGACGAGAATGTTGTCCTGTTGCAAAGACAACATTTCCTACCATGCATCGTAACACTGAGGTGTTTTTAAAATACAGATCTAGTTGCAGCTCTCCTCCCTACCAATTGTGTCATGACTTGCTTTGTTATACATTGCAAAGAATAAAGAAGGAAAGGATTACACCCAAAGATATTTTCAAAAAATCCATTTAGCCTGTGTCTCATGAAGGCACTGGATTGACTATGGGTATTGGTAGCAGATTACTTTTCATTCGGAGAGGCTTCCCCCAAAGAAGTTCATTTTATCATGGGCATCTGGCCAGAAAACCATTACATTTTGGGCAGCTGCCTATAACCCCTATAGTCACTCCTTTGGTTTTGCTACATAAGTGCACTGAATGAAAAATCTAGCATTGGTTCATATGGGTGGAGCACACATAGGTTTGGCTCCCGCTTACAAATAAAATCTCTGCTCAATACACCATGGCAAATTTTGCTTCTGCAGCTAAAACAGCAAGAGACAGATTTTCTTTGATTCGTTAACTTTTATGTTAACTTGGTTTCTGTCCCAGGGGCTTATCCTGCAAGGTGCTGAGCATCCTCTATTTGGAAAATTCCACCGATTTCTATAGGGCAAGATCGAGCCCTAAGTCAGTGCAAATTGGAGATGCTCAACATCTTGAAGCATCAAATCCTAAGCCAGGCAAGGGAGGGGTTAAAGTTTTTATCTTATTTTACTGTATTAGGACAACATTTACAGCTGTGGCCTCTGATTTGGAGCATCTCAATTTCTGTACACAGATTCGAGGCACCCATTCAACTGGAGCTGTGGCTGCTCAGCATCTCTGAAAATCAGGCCTAAAATGTCTCATTTTGGGTCTCAAAACACTTGCCTTCAATTCTCTGACTTCACATTGTTATATTTATACATAATTATGTACAACATGGTGAATGTTTATATGCTCTTTCTTTAGAAAGTCTATTGATTAGGGCAGGGACTCCCGAGTTCTGTTCCTGATGAAGGGCATACAGTGCAGAGCTTATGTTTATATTTGTTCCTTTGTATTCTTTCATTTATATGCTGAGCATCCCCTCGAGGCAAACACATTAAGACCAAGTTTTTGTACACATCTAACTATGTTAGTTAGGGGTGTGGTTTTTTTTTTTAATTGAAATAGTTATACCACTACAATCCCTAGTGTGGCCACTGTTATACTGGCATGGAGGTACTTACACTAGTAGAGCTCCCCTTCCCATATGGGAATGTGCTATACCAGTGGTTCTCAAACTTTTTGTAGTGGTGACCCCTTTCCCATACTGGGCCTCTAAGCGTGACCCCCCTCTAGGGGTCAGGCGGGGGGAGGGGGCGGTGTGCCTGAAGCCCACTGCAGCAGGGGCTGGGATGGGGGGGGTTCTAGCAACCCCCCCAAGGCCAGTTAGGGGGGGGGTTCCAGCAGCCCCACGGAGGCGCTGACAACCCACCGCAGCAGGGGCTGGGCTCATGGGGGTGCCGGAAGCCCACCTCAGCAGGGGTCGGGTCGGGCACGTGGCAGTGCTGGCAGCCCGCTGCAGCAGGAGCCAGGGCCCGGACCGGGCTCGCAGGGCCACCAGCAGCTCGCCGCAGCAGGGGCTGGGACCAGGCTCATGGGGCCGGCAGGAGCCGCGGCCGGGACCGGGCTTATAGGGGCGTCAGCAGACCACTGCAGCAGGGGCACAGGCTGCCTGAAGCAGCAGGGGTCGGATGCCAGCAGCCCGCAGCAGCAGCATTGTTCGGGGCCAGCTGCTGGCAGGAGGGGCTCGTGACCCCCACAGAACTGGCTCCCGACCCCCAGAGGGGTCCTGACCCCCCACTTTGAGAACCAATGTGCTATACAGTATGGGCACATTTATGCCAGTAGAACTACATCCTCCATAGGGGCTTGCACTGCTTTAATTATACCGTGTAGTTAAAACAGTACAAGTGTGTGTGGACAAGGCTTGAGAATCCTTACTCAGCATGGAAAGTATTCCATCTTTGGAAGGGGCTTGATTTGGATATAAAGGTTTTTATGAGGGAAGGAAGGTCTTGAGGCTAATGCTCAGGTCTAGGACTAGTAAAATGTTGGGTTGGTTCTCATTGCTGTGAGACTCTGGACAAGTCACTTAGCAGCACTGCGTCATAGTTCTTTCATCTAATAGTGATAATAGTTTCCTACTTCCTGGGGTATTGGAACGCTTAGTTATCTCATGTCTTTAAAATGCATTGAGATTGTTGGAGAGGAAGCCTTTATTTAGCCATGTGCCATAAAAAAGAGAATGAACATTTCTGGACTTTGGAAACGTGTAAGGCAAAGCTCACATAGTTGTCCCCGTTTTCTTGCCTATATACTCTCTATTTGGGAAGCCCAATCTCAAATTAGATCAGCATCAAGTATCCCCATGCTTTACTCACTCCATTCAAGCAGTTCACCCAACTCTGGCAGTCTGTAGGGCCAATTCATGCAGGCACTCTGAAGTAGCAAATAGGCATCAGGAACAAAAAGGGGAAAGTGACTCCATAAGATGTTGTCTAGTGGTAGCACATCCAAAGTAGCCAACGCTTAGGGATGACCAAAAACTAAGCTTCCTGACAGCTCTGAGGCCCCAGCATAAACCAGTCTTGTAAGATAAATGTCAGCTGCCCTTCTTCTATCAGTCTCATCCCACACCATTAGAGGATTTCACCATCATCATCTGGTGTTAGTCACCATGCTGAATCCTCGGCAGCAGAAGCACATATAACAGCCACATCAACATCTGCTATTATAAATACAGGCTTTGCATTGTTGGGTAATCCGTTAACAGCAGAGTAAGTGATACTGGGAGAGTAATTAGCAGTGACTAGCGAACCATTGCACTCAGAAGAAGAAGTACTTGTTTGATAAGATATCAAACAAAATAACATTTATTGCATTCAGTGTAGTTCCTCTGTATTTTGAAAAATTCAGCATACGCTGAATGTTAGTGTTAGCAGAAGATGCCAGATTGAAAGCCTTAGAGACTGAAGTCCTGTTTGTCCATGGATCAGGTGTGATGATAGTGAAACCATCCCCATTCTATTATGCTGATGTGATCTGGAAGAACTACCTCTAAAATAAAGAGGGGAGTTTAATCTTCATGACACATTCAGCTTTCAGCCTCTCTGCTGAGACACCCCCAGCAAAAGGACCAACTGCTGTCAATTGTGTGGGGTTTTTTTAATGTGGATATCTGTCCACCTGGAACTGGGCTGAGACCCACCAAACTCATTTCATATTGTGCACCAAACAGCTGTCAGGTGGTGATGACTCAATCTCACCCACAGCCTGATCCCAAAAAAACTGGCAACATAGGCCTCACTATACCAATAACCATGTTTTAATGTGTGTGGGCCTGCCATGTTATAGCACAGATTCTTCCTTCTTGTCTGAACAGAAAGAAAACATGTCATAATCATGTTTTAGCCTAGATACCGGTGAAGATTAAAACAAGGCTCCCTAACATGACTTTCTCTGCCCACACAAGCAAGGAAAAAAAATACCTTAGAATCTCACTGGGTAACAGCCATATTTAAATTGTAGTGTAGATGGGTACTTTCAGTGGCAAGAGGTTTCATATCTATTACCAATCCCCTGAGCCACCCAAACACCTAATGGCATCAACTGAAAGAAGTCAATAGTTCCCTTTGACGAGTTTTCCATTTTCTCTCCAATTATTTCCCTGAACGATTGTGTTTTCATCCTGTCCTGTCAGCTCCTGTGTGGGTACCCTTCGTTACTTCATTATTCTAAAAGCGCTGGCACCATAACGTGCTACCATGGAGACAACTGATAGGATGCAGTGAGGTCACAAGTCCTACCGAGACAGAGGTCATTGGAAAATTATGGAGAATATAAATCAGTTCATTCACCTTCCATCAGGCAGCTAAACTCTGCAGCTGTGCACTGGAGTTACAATTTGTCCCCTTCTGCTTGCTAGATCTAAAAGAAAAGAACTATTTGCTTTGATTTTGTTCTTGCTCAATGGCCATACTTGGTACATCTTTGCAGCAGTCGCTATACAGAACTTCCATAAAAAAAAGATTTGACTCTCAGCATTCACGGCTCAGGGAAGCAACAAACCCAACAGGCTAACCAGGGTCAATTCTGGGAACCCTTTTGCTCCTTCTCCAGTATGAATCCCATGTTCAGAGGAGCAAGATCAGCCCTCCCTCCGCTGTCCTTGATCACAGTACGTTGTTAGCTCTTTGGGGCAGAAACCATCTTTTTCTTCTATGGTTTCACAGCACATAGCGCAAGAGGGTGCTGGTCCATGATGAGAGCTCTTAGGCACTGTGGTAATACAAATAAATAATACTCATAGCTGAGGCTTCTGGAAGTCCTTCCCTCACCATGATTCCCAGGAACACTTAATCGGAATAGGATCTCTGATAGGTTCTACAATACACCATTGAAAATCAGCAAGCGAGAATCTCAAGCTCTTTTGAATATGCAACGATGGGAGGTTTTGTTTAAACAACTACTCTGATTCTTGCTGTTTCCTTTTCCCCAGAAACAGCAAAAGTGGCATCTCCCTAAAGCACGCTGTCTCTCATGGCTCAGGGGCACTTGGGCCCCTGTACAACATTTTGGATCATTTGTTCATATACCACCAAAGATGGAGCTATTCACGGTCATTACAGGCTCTTTCAATGATAAAAGAGTTATAAAAATCATTTTGTTAGTAGATGTCACAGTGCAAGGACTAGAGGGGGCGAAAGAGAGAGAGCGTCCATGCAACAAAGCAGGGAAACAAGAGGGAGAATACAGTTTGTGGAAGAAAATAATCTAACATTCTGTCATAGCAGTAGTTCCTTCTAGGGAAATCAACAGCAACCTGCATCCTGGTCATAGATGATAGCAGTGCCTAATAGGGAAGGATTATAGCAAGGGCCGCAATAGCTTAACCAAGCTACAAACAAGCTCAGGATGCACTCCAGGTGTTGTGTGCATACCGTCTTGCCTGGTCACCTATTTGTTGAAGCTGCTGGTGATTATTGTGAAGGTCACATGAAGGGAAAACATCAGAATATTACTGTCACAAAATGGTAGCACCCAGGGACTTGAGCACAGAGGGGAATAACCACTGCTTTTTCTGCTTCTCCCCCCAGCTCCTAACATGGCATCCACCATGGAGGACAGAGAAGGCGGAGGGGAGGGGGGGAATGAAATTGAACTTAAACTCCACTGCTGATCAGCACATCCATCTTTAGGTGGCTGTGTAGCGTTCAAGGCATGTCCTGTATCTAGCCAGACACAATCAGGAGCAGAAGCAGAGGACATGCTATGCGAGCCTAGTCTTCTTAGCATTTCACCTTGTGGGATTCTTCAGGGTGAAACTTAAAACAAATCAGAAATCTAGTCTTGATGGATCTGTTCGGACCACAATGGCTAACGGGCATCTTGGTATTTAACAGGGTTTGTATAGAGTTATTTATCTGCACACACAATATTAACTGGTCGGTATTTTTTAGAATCACCATAGATAATTCATTGCCAAAAATGATGTGGAAGCTGTATCATTTTTGGCTCTTGTTTGCAGGTCTCTAATGGGTGCTAAAAATAAAGGACACCCCAGAATGTGGCTATTTTTCTCTGACATTTCTATCCCTGACATTACATAATGTGTGGACCCTTTGTCCGTGCTTTACTGGGTTTCCCATTAATTTTCTGTACATTCTATACAATCATCTATGTTATTCATCCTCTCCTTGAAGCAGTACCTTCCTCCCCTACTCCTCATCCTCCCCATCCTGCCAGTGCCCAGCAGCAATTGTCCTCCAGCTGTGGGAGTGAGAGAGGACATCCTGGCTCCTTGCTCATCCCCGGAATTCTGCCTTCTTGTATTTAGCTCCCATAAATAAATAAATAAATAAATAAATGATTTAGGATTAAAACCATTAAATCTCCTGTGATGTGGGCAACACATCAGATCAGTTCCTTCCTACTCTCTCTCCACCCCCAAACAAATGGCTTCTTTTGTGCATTAGTCACTCCAAAAGCAGGATTTTTCTGGTGCTGCATCCTCCTCTCAACCTTTCACACACACACCCCCACCCCAGCCCTCCCAGCTCACCAAGCACTATGCTGCCCAGCATTGATCTGCTTTGATCAGTTCCCAATCTGATATTACCATTCCAAAGCGGACATTTATACACACACATGCACTTCTAATCTTATGCTGAGGGGAGGGCTCTGCTGCTAGTGAAGGTGACAATCAAGGGAATGTCACCGGTCACGGAGCCTCCTGATTTCTGCACTATAGGGTGCAATGCAATCCTGGGACTATAGGATGTGTGTTGTGTCGCAGGAGCTGGGATGATCCTTCTCCAGTATGAATCCCATGTTCAGACGAGCAAGATCAGCCCTCCCTCCCCTGTCCTGGATTGCACTGCATGTACACTGAGCAATGCATTGCACAACACAGATGCATCACTCTCCAGCCCCCATAACATCCCCTATAATCGCCTGTATTTTATAAAACTTACCTTCCCACAAAATTTTCCAGCACTGAGCTCTTTCCGGCGCTCTGTCCCCCCACCACAGCGATCTGGGGCAGGTCCAAGTCGGCATTCTGACCGATGGAAGCGAAGGCGTCCTGGAGCTTGTTGACCAGGGGGATGAGGTCTTCCATCCCTCGGTTCCCCATGTCTGCAGCTCCGCCTGGGCTCTCGCCTCCTGGGCTTGCAATGCAAACCGCTTCTTTCTCCCCGCTTGATTTGCAAAGGATTTACTGCTGGGGTTTGGCCCCCCAAGCCCTCATCAGGGGTTGTCCCTACCCCACAGCTAGGTGGTGGGTTCGTTTGCCCTCCACTTCCACCTCACCTAGCTCCCTGGATTTCAGCGCTGCTACCTCGACGGCCAGCTCAAGCCGCTAGCCACAGGGCTCCTCACGGGATTTAAGGCGCACGTACCAGCAGAGCTCGCTAGAGGGCGTTGAGTGCCCGCCTGTGGTCCGAGAGCTTCATGGGAGTTGTAGTTCGTGTAGGTAAATGTAAATAGAGCTGTATCGTGAGCCAGGTGTCTTTAGGGTACCTGCCTCCGTAGCCTGAGCTCTGCTCTCAAGCAAGGACACTGAGAATAAGGGAGTCTTCCAGCGTCGCACGGAACCACACCACACACAATCCTCCATCACAAAGGGGTGGTTTTTCAAAACTGGCATTAAAATAAATCGTCCAGATTGTGAAATCTTTAGGGTCTGCATAATCCCTGATATATTTGTAACAAAGAAGCCAGAATATTTCACTCCTCCCAAGATGCAGTAAATCAGTGATGATTTTAAATATTCAAGACACGCTACAGATTAATAGCTAAATATATTTTTAAAAATAGTATCTGTGTAAATAATCTCTGATCTTGTAAATGCCCTTACCTAGTTTACTAATCACTAAAGTAGAAGTTTATTTATTTTATTTGACTTTTAATTTACTTTTCACTGTTCCCGATGTTTAATCTTTGCTTTCTGCATTTCCCAGTGCATGGACAATGAAGAAATCCATCTCACTTTTGTTCCCAGTCAATTTCCATTTCTGCTTGTAATGCACTAGCATATTGCTGCCATGGTTGATTTACCAAAAATGCAGGGAAATGTGTTTCCATTTTTTTTAAAGCCTCAGATAATAAAGAGGAACTATTTGGTTTAGTTTGCAAAATAATGTTTTTATGAAAATAACATTTAGGGCCATAATTAACCTGAAAGTGTCCTTGGAGAAAATAAAAATATTCCTTATAGGACAGGGTCAAAGTAATTTCACTCTGGACGTGTAGATGTTTGCAGTCCTCTCACACTTCTTCCCCAATCTTGATAGGAAAGTTTCCATTTACCAGAAGCTTGCTGTAATCAGCAATTCTAAAATTTACATAAAATTGATTGTATTTGATTGCAGCTATCAACATTTTTTGCTAGCAATAGCACCATCAAACTATCCGAATATTGGATTTCACCCCATCTGGCTGTTTAACTTAGTAAACAGTCATTTCACTCCGAGTGAGACTATGTTCCAGAAATCATCACTAATTAGGATCATTCTGTTCCCCGTAAGATCTGACATTAAATAAAAACATTTGTGTTTCTCATAGAAAAGGCTTGCAAAAGAACATTGAATGTGCATTGTGTCAGCAACTGACATTCACACCTTAAAGAAAAGAAAATCTGACAAATATAACCAGAGGAAGGGAGAAAAGACTGGGATGAAAGGGATGCAACAACAGAATTTCTTGTGAGTTCTCACTCAGGTATTCTTACTTTCATATTTATTTTTCATTAAAATAGAATTTAAATTACTGTACTGATAAACTTTGGCTCTCAAGACACACACACACACACACACACACACACACACAACTTTTGTGGAGTCCATGGGTCTCTGTGAGCTCTTTATCCCCTGCCTCATTTCAGGAAGAGTAATGAACACTCTGATCACAAAGCTATTGAATCTGATACAGGTGAGGCAGCAGGGGGCAAGAGGAGTGCTGGGGAAACTATAAAGAGTACCAGGCTCATTCTCCAAGCAGACAAGAAACTAGGGGAAAGGAGAAGAAACGAGTGAAAAATCTGCAGAAAATGTTAGTAAATTGTGTTGATGCTTTCACTCCAATCTGTAAATTATCATTAACATTACACTGAAATCTGCACAGAACATGGTGCCTTTTACACAGTTTTCAAATGCACTTGTAAATGAGGATGCAATATTGGTATGCAACATTACAGATGTAAGGATTCATTAATATTGTCACAGTGAGTCTATCTAACCACTTCTGCAACAATTCTTGTCATGCAAATCATGGACAGCAACACGGGAGCCCCACTTGCAGATATAAAAGAATGTGTGGTCTGATTTTAAGAGGTTCTTTTCATCCTCATTGATGGCAATGAGAGCTGTGGGTAATCAGCACCTGTCAAATTCAGATCCCTCATTTTCTGCTATTGTAAGAGACTGTTCATTGCAAGGATATCTGCTGAGTGTCAAGATGTGATGGTGCAGGCCTTGTGACTCCAAAGCATCTCCTTGCTTGATGACTTACGCAGCAGTTTGTAGCAGTAGTTTAAAAAAAAGAGAGAGAGAGAATGTTATGTGATCATCCTGTATAGCAATTACTGGAGGAAAAGAGACTTGGAAATAAGTAGAAAATTTCCAAGCAGGAATAGATAGGGAAAACCCCAATTTCTTTCTAGGCTAGAGAACCCTGCTTTGGGACATGCAAATAAATTGAAAAGAAAAGAAAAAAACACCATTTATTTGAAGTGTTTTAAAATATCTAGGGCCACATTGTCAAATTAATATATAAAAATGCACCAGTGGATAAATGTGCTCATATTTGCAGGTCCATCTGCTTCCATGCAAGTAGGTTGCTAAGTGCACTGGTTGTGTGGGGGGTAAATCCCCATTAGCTCATGCAAACAGACCTGCCCACAGATATTGTTAGTGCAGTTTGAAAGCCCCTGTCTGAAACTATTCCCTTTAAAAAAATATCCATCTGAGCAAGTAGCTAGCAGAGTACATCTCCACAAACAGGGAGCTGCCCCTCACTCCTCAGAAATACATGCCCTGTTACACTTCACTTCTGAAACATGAAGTGTGTTGAACCAACCTTATACACCTTCACCCTCTCACAAAAAAAGTTTTAAAAAGGTAAATACTTTACAAGACACTGAGTCAAATGTATCCCTTGTGCAACTTCACTGAAGGAAACAATAAGTTGAATGATATGATCCAAAACAAAAGGGATTTGGACAAGAATAGATGCTTAGGTAAGTGATTAATATTTTAAGCAAAGCAGAATTCTCTGTGCATTTCTAGGCTGGTCACTTCAGCCTCTGTGTTTCCAGCGTTCAAACTGAAGTAAAGACTAATGGGAGGATTTTTCTTCTTTCTGCTAGCATTTTCTGGATTCTACCAACTAAACTATCCCTGGTACAGGTAATTTATATCCAAGGTTCATAAAGATCTCTCTAAAGAGCAATTTATGGAATGTGCCAGGTTGCACAAAATGGCAGGATTGCGCCTTAGTAAACAGCAAAAAATCAGGACTTCAGTCTTATTGTCCCACTAAATTGAATCTAAAGAGAAAATAACAGTTCACAGCACTTCTTTCAGCCCAAGGACATATACTTCAAATGAGTTTATTAGAAGAGTTGCCACACCACAGGAAAGTTTGCTTCACACTCTCACTATAAAGCATCTAAACTTGCTAGAAAATCTTGAAAATAAAAATAAATTCTCACAAGAATGATGCAAAAGTCTAATTTCCCCCAGAAAGACAATTTTCTCATGACAAAGTTTGTGGAGATCAGACCACAACAAATTGCCAGTGAGTGCTAGGGATTTTCCATCTCCTCAGTGAGACAGTTACCATCTGCAGCAGATACCAAGGATTCCCCTGGACAGGAAAATAAAAAAATAAAAAAGCTGTTAGCTACCATCTGCTTCCCCCTTTGGCCGTTTACTCAAGTCGCCTAGCCACAGCCCCTGAACAGATGGTGCCCAGTCCTGCTTGTGTATGAGGGACCCTACTTCTAATTGTGGGCTGTGTGGAGGACAAGGAGAAGGAGTCAGAGTTGTTCCAACCTGGGGCAATTTCAATGAGATTTTAGGCAGATGGGGAGGGAGATACCGTAGTAAATATCCCACTGACACACGCAGCCAAATCCTTATGGGAGAAGAAAGACGAATCCCCCCCGCTGAATGAGATTCGGGGGGAAGGCGAAGAGGCGCAGCAGCGGCAGTGGGTCCTCCGGGCCTCCAGAAGGAGCTGACTCGGCCGCCAGCGCTGCGCTCCGGCTTCCTGGGGAGCGGGCTGAGCGGAGAAGTCTGAGCCGCCAGGGCGGAGAGGGGCAGCCGCCGCTCCGGCCCCAGCAGGTGGTTATTGTTCTTCGCAGTAAGATGGAGGCTGTTTGGCGAGAGATGTGAACTCAGGTCGGTTGCCCCGGGAGTCCCGGTCTCCGGGAAGGGGCCCGTCGGCGGGGGGGGGGAGGGGCTCGCAGGCGCCCTTTGAGGGGGGATTATTGGGGGCGGGGTCGAGGACCCCCTCCCCCGGTTGCTGCTGGTGGTGACCCCGGGGGAGTGGATGAATGGGCGGCGGGTCCCTGCTCCGGGGCTGAGCCGCAGAAGCCCCCCGTCCCCCCGCGGGTGCCTCCCTCATTCTCCTGCGTTTTGTCCCAGGCTCGCCCCAGACATGTTCAACCAGCAGCAGTTCCAGTTGCTGCAGCTCCAGCACCTCCTCCAGCAACAGCAGCAACACCCGGCGCAGCAGGGAGGCCGGTAAGCGCCGCTAATCGAGGCCGGGGACCGCGGGCCTGGCCCTGGGGACGCTCCTCCAGGAACGCCTGAGCGTGGCTGGTTGAATGCCGGCCTCCCTCGCCGGCTCTCCCCCGCCACCTGTTCGGGGCGGCCCGAGCGCCCCAGCTGGGGAGAGCGGGGATGTATGTTGACGGGGGGGGGCTTGGGAAGGGATCTGTGCCAGGGCTAAAGGGGCCCAGGTGGGAGGAAGGGAAGGGATCCGTGTAGGGGTGTGAGGGCCCTGGGGAGGTGGAGTTAGGGAGATTCGTGTACAGGTTTGGGGTGGAGCAAAGGGGCTCTGAGCATGAAGTATAAAGGCCCTGGATGGGGGGGAAGCTGGGCCAGGAATTGTTTCCATTCCCCTACTGAGTCTGGCAGCTGAAGAGGCGCATGCAGAGATGTGCTAGGAAAGGTGTCTAGAAGCTGCAGTATCACTGGTGGCAGCAGTAAGAAAGGGTCTGCCCAGCCCTTGGGTGGGGATCAGCGGGGCACTGCCCAGAACAGTCAGCACTCCTCTGTAGCTCTGTACTGCGGAGGCGGTAGGTGAAGGAAACCCCTGCTTGGTACAGCTCTTCCAAATCAGGCATTGCACCAGTTAGTTATCAAATACAGTTTGAATATCTAAAGGCTACTTCACTCTCTTGCACCAGATAGGTTACTGTACTATTAAAATCTGTGTGCCTATAGTATTGTAAAGGTGCTTGTCAGGTATCTCTGATCCCATCATCCTAGTGTATATAATACTACATAATAGTGTAGATCATATAAAACAAAATGCTATAGAGTCAAAGTGTCCCAATGTAAATCAATTAAAGATGGGTGGACAACGATCCAACTAGAAAAGCTGATTGTTGTTTAAAAGTGGGCAATCTAGAGGAAAGTGTTACCTGTTACAATTTGCATAAATGTCCTATTGAACCTTTTAAACAGGAGCATGGCTTTTACTATATTACCAGGCTCCAACTCCCTTTTGGTTAAATACTTTTATTTCATTATGTGTATATTATTATTTAGTTACTGTAAGGATTGGATTCAGTTTGAATATGTGGTAAGGTGTCATTCAAGAGAGGTTTGTATAGAATCACAGATGTTTGTGCAATTGCTACAGAAACAGTTAAATCCCTCACCATTGGGTACTCTGGGAGGATGGAAGAAAGGGGATACAATGTTAATGTATACAATGGTGTTTTAATGCAAAGGCATCAGTGTTGCTTTTGTCCCTTGCTCTGCATGTTATGCTTGGCAGAGATGAGAGTAAATTTGAAGATTACATTTTTCTACAGGAAAGTTTGCAAATGTTTGATCCCTTCTTTTCCAGGGGTTTGCCACCACCTCAACAGCAACAGATGCTGAACTTACGGGCAACGAATCAAGCATCACTCCTCAATGCCAATCCAATGCTTCAGCGAGCTCTGCTCATGCAACAGATGCAAGGTACTGTCATTGTTGGAGATGCTCATTGCACTTATTTAATCAGCTCTTCGCTCTCACTTAACCGGGAGAGAAGTCATAGAATGGATATTGCATGTCTAAGCATTGGAGTCCTCTATGCTTTGAGACTCCATTCCTCTGCACTGTTCTTTTTCAAATTTGCTCCAGTCCAGATCTCAGAGGCTGTTGAAAATCCAATTTCTTAACTGCTCGAGAGCAACATTTAATATGGAAGTTATGACTTCACAATGGGAATCTTCCAGGTGGTTTAGACTGTAAAGGTAGATGGTGGTAAAAAAAACTTTTTTTTTATAAGCCTAAGGCAAATATAAATATTTCTGTGAATATATTAAACAGCAATCATAATTTTTGTTCCGATTTCAGTAGTCCCTTGCATTGTCTGTGAACCCAAACAAATGTGTGGAAGAAAGTGAAACTGATTTCTTGGTCTTTCTTACAAGCTCAGTAAAGTGAAGGGGGAAAAGAGAGGGCATAGAAGCTAAAAGTAAATTTTTAAGAAACGGCATTGTGGAATTCTGCTTGCTTGGAGTAAGTCGCTATAATTCTTTCATCATCTGGTTCCCAAGTAGATAGATTTTTGTCCATGTTCTGATAAGTTTTCAAGACAATTTTACAAGGCTGTTCCAATAATAGTTGTAGTTAATATAAGGTATTAGGCATGCAAGTAAGGAACTTTTTTTTTATTTTTATATTTTCTTTATTTTGAACTTGCCAGTGCCGTTTTGACAAAGAAAAAAGTACCAGGGTTAATTTGAATCATCATTTAACTTAAAACTAGACCAGGGATTTCTTGTGTATGAAGGTTTATTCTGCATGTTGTTACGATGCCCTTTGTTCTCCCGTGCCTAATTAATAAGCATGGTCTCTCGTGACCCCGGTGACCTTCTAGAGATCTTTGTTTGGCTGAGGAAAGTTGAGGCAGTAAGGGACAAAGCAGTCTGAAGTTAGTGCTGATTTTAAAGTTTCGTATGTATGTTTGTATGATGAAAAGAGCTGAGGCCCAGCAAAAATATGAAAGGAGGATGACTGATACATGTGATGTTAAATATTGGTATGGCTTTTCTCTAAAGGTGAAGATTTTATTGACAAATTGTATTTTAAATAGAAATATGTCCAGTGATCTGAAACAAACTGGATATGCCAGTTGAACAAGGTGTTTTAATGACCAGTCTAATGAACTGAGGTGGAGTATTATCCCCACCTTATTAGCAAGCTGGAACTAGTATCTGTGATTTCTGTTTTTGACATTCTGCATTGTCTTATATTTAAATGTGTAATAAAGACCATACTGAACAATACGACTATACTTGCGAGCTGAATTTTTGTGGTCACTTACAGGTTTGGATTACATGTGAGAATATCTGATGCCAAGATATTTCAGTGCCTGAAAAACATCAGAATAAATAATTCAGTGGAAGCCTATGGTTTCAGCAGTGGAAGTGGTGAAAGAACAAATGCCCTTCTGAGTCTAACTGGATGTGCAATTCCTATAAAAGTGCTAGAACATGAACAGAAGGGCATTTCTTACCAAATAGATTTCTGTTCAAAATTGAGATAAATCTTCTAAGAAGAGATCTTCTTTCACAGCATAATTGACAAGTAATTCAAATCTGTGGAAATTCCTTATGTTGTGTCACAGCCTTTATACATTATATGAGGGTCAACAGGTGATTATAGCATGATGTTGACTGTCAGAACTCCTGGGTTCAACTCTTGACTCTGCCGCTGACTTATTGTGTGGCCTTTGGCTAGTCGCTTGTGTACAAATTTTCAAAAGTGAGCTCTGAGTTTGAATGTTCATCTTTAGACAGCTACAGCCTGATTTTCAAAGGTGCCGAGTACCCATAGCTCACATTGACTTCAGTGGGAGCTATGGATCTTCGATACCTGTGAAAATCAAGCAGTTGGTATCTAAAGATTGGCAGTCAAAATTAGAGGCTACTTTTCAAATTCTGGCTCTAAAGTCTGTCTCCGCTTCCTTATCTGTAAAATGGGACTGACAAGACTTGCCTTCATCAGAAAGCGTTGATACTTACCTAATGGTTATAAAGCACTTTCAGGTGGATACTCTGCTGAAAAGAACTGTTCAAAAGACAGACCATTATGATAGAAAATGGGAGCATCTTAAATGTCTGGATGTAGTTTATCATGTTGAGCTTGCATGATCGATCTGGTAGCAGAGAAGCCTATGAAATCTCTTGTTTAAAAAGTAAAATTCAGTTTTAAATAAAATGCTACAATTGCTGTTCTGTCCAAAAAAACAAAACAAAACAAAACAAACAAACAAAAAAACAACCCAGCATCCAGATCATAGTTTGAACTGCCAGCTGCACAAGTTGTGGGATGAATTTCCTTCTTCTACAAAGAATCTTGGTTTTGCAAAGATCTTGTCTTTCTTTAAATGAGGATGACAGTATTTGAATCAAATAAACACTTCAATGATCTTAGCCTGCAGTAACAATTGTAAACAGTTGAGTAGTCTAACACATCCCCACATGGCAGCAATGATGGAGTGAAATCTTTGGGGTGGCTGGGGGAAGCAGAAAAAGCTGGCCAGCAAAACAAAACTACTGAGATCCATTCCCTGCGGAAAGGGAGGTACAGAATTATATAAGCTCATACCCTCACTGCTGTCATCGTGGCTTGGGGGTTTGCTATCTCGTGAACACACCCTACATGAGAGTGATGTACTGTATGTTTGCATTTGTAGGAAATTTACGAGGATTTAACATGACTGCTCCAGCTCTGCAACAGTTTTTTCCTCAGGCTACAAGACATTCCCTTTTGGGGCCACCGCCTGTCGGGGTCTCATTAAAGCCTGCACAGCTGGGCTTCCCAGGCCTTCCATTCCAGCGGCAGAATCGGATGTTTCGTAAGGTGAGCTTGTGATTTCCAGCTCTTTAGAGACTAGCTCTAATTTGATACTGGCTGGTGCCTGCTAAGATGATTGCTCATATTGTACACGGGGCACTAAAGAGAAATGCAGGAGGGTTAGAATGAAAAAGGAATCATTTAGTATCAGATTGCTGACACAGAAGCTTTTTGGTCAAACCAACCCATTTCCAGGGATTGCAGTTATATTGGCAGTGACTTCCCCATCCTCTTCCAGTAGACCCCTCTCTGTCCTAGGATACCAGGATTCATTTGATTAATTCTAGGTAAATAGTAAAATAATAAGAACCTTTAGAAATATCTACCTCAAAATAACTACAACACGGTGTGTGAAATCCTGGCTCAACTAAAGCCTGAGAGCTTTGCCATTGGCTTCAGTGGGGCCAGGATTTCACTCCAACAACTAATGGCTGCACTCCTCCTGGAGACTGACCTGAAACATAGAGCAGAAGGTTGGGAATTGGGAGCCCTTGGCTTCTATTCCCAGCTGTGTGCTGACTTGCTGTGACCATCAACAAGTCACCTAATCTTTCTCCGCCTCCATTTTTCCAACTGTAAAATCAGGATAATACCTGCTTATAGGGATGTTGTGAAGTTTAACGATGAAAGTTTATAAAGCCTTTTAGGGTTCTCAGTGAAAGGTATTACAGGATTGCAAAGTACTACTAATCCCCAGATCCTCTTCCTTTTGAATCCATTTCCTAGGTCTGAATTCAGGTTTGTCTGAAAACCTACTGAAGATGGTCTTTTTTTAATTGGCCAGGATTTCTCCTCTGTTTCAGCCTCAGATTTTGTTACCTAGTTCAGTGCTATTTTAACTGGAGCTTCTGACTTAGACCAGCGTTCTCGTTGGGTCTGGCCTGGAGAGAAAAGGAAGAGTCGTTATTTGGGGCTCTTCTTCCTTCCAGCCCATGCAGGTTTTGCATGGGCCTTTCTGAAGTACCCTGGCCCTGCCACGGCTTCCATTAAAATCCTGGAGATGCGTCAGTGGGTGCCTGAAGTCTGGAATCCATGTACAGAGCTCTGTTCATCCACTTTCAGTTACTTACAGGTGGAGAGTCTTAGACAAACAATCAGGCTGTCTAGTAGTGGAATTCCTTCTCTGGTCTTATAATAAAACCTCTGGAGCTTCGGGAGATGTGCTGAGTTTTGAGAAGGAGAAGAGAGCTGGGTCTGAGACTCTTTGCTAATTGCAGGATTACCAGAGGGGCCCTGATAAGAAGCGGGAACTGGATCAGGCATCCTCATCTCAGGCACAAGTTGATGAGAAAATTGAAATCCCAGAGGGTAGCCAGGCTGGGTCAGAACAGAACAACTCTTCACCCACAGGTAAGAGTGTCCTGTAATGAAACAAAATCAATGGCCAACTGCTTTATAGTCTTATCTGCCCTAAAGTACTGTATGTGACATAGGCCATTTGATAGGCGATCAAATCGGATAGGCCATGGTTTGTTCTGTTAAGGTAACATCTTTCTTTATCCCGGCAGAACCAAAAATGCCAGGAGAATCCATACTGGATACTGAGCCTGCAGCAAAGAGACTCAAGAGGTAATTTCCACTGAAAAGGCCACAGAAATGCTTTGTTATACCATTGCTATATTCTCAGTAAAATGGAGCATTACCTTGCCAGCCTGACTTCTGACATTTGGGGGGAATAGCTCTGATGCTTTGGGTGACTCAAAAAACCTCAGGGCACTTGCTGAGTCAAAGGATGCTGCAAGTGTCACAGCCATGAAGATGATGAATAGATGGATCAATGGACCGTGCCTAGACCAGCTACAAAGATGACACTTCCTGAGCCCCACTGTTGCCTGGATCTGTATATCGACTGGGCATAAATAAACACAGGCAATTGATGATATTATTTGAATGAAGGTGGAGGGGGAATGACACACAATATAAAGGCCCATCTTGCAAATTCTCTGCTCCCTGCTTTGTCACTGGCTGCTAAACCAGGAACTATGCAATGTCATATCGCCATCTGGTGGAAAGAGTGTGGAACACAGTTCAGCAAGTAGTCTGTGCTGTTCCAAACTGTATCCTGCTCAGACCTGTTACTGTTACACATGTACAGACAGGGCTGAGGGAGTGAATAAGAATTATTAGACATTGATTTGATAACTTTTTTCCAAAGTGAATTTATTTGCACAATCCCTTTTCTGTTCAAGTGCATTAGAAGCTCCTTAATATGCGCTAGTGAGGAAGAGTGAGGACTCCTGCAACCTAATCTGTTCTCTTCTACTAATTCACTGTGTGGTCCATGGGCAAATCTTTTCACTTCTCTGTGCCTGATTCCTCATCAGTAGATTCGAGATTAACGAAGATCTCTGTGGAGGATGCTGTAGGATTGATTTGATGTTTGTACAGCACTTCGATGATGTAAAGTGTTAGAGAAATGCAAAATATTTCTCTGCATTTGGGGATGCATTGTGAATTAGCAAGACAATGAGTAAATGCAATTAAAACATTAATCAATGTTTTGTAGCATAAATTGAATAAATGGTTAAGTCTCAGTGATAGGAGACCTTGCTGCAGTGACTCTACTAAGTCTTTACTGAGCAGTGTTTAGAGACTACCAGATTTAGTGTGTTTTATGTATAAGTGCGGATTAGCAAGGTTCTGCTGTAACTGAATCCCTAGTTTAACTTCAGAGAGTGTTTTTATTTATATGAGAATGACCTGATGAATCTCTGGATCAAATGAAGTTTACTGTTCTAAACCTCCCTTTCAACACTCGGAACCAGTACCACCCTGCATATATTTCTGCTCTTGTTTCTTATCACTTCCTGCCTCTCCCCTTCTCTGCCAATGATACCACCCTACATGCTCCCTCATTTCCTTCTCCCACTCATGCCTTCTGCGCTGTCCATATGGAACAACTTCCTTATCCAAATGCAACAGGCAACCACCCTTTTCATTTGACTCCTGGAAATCCCATGTTCTCTCAGAAGAGCCAGAAATGGTAACAAGCATCAATATAATGCTGCCTCCTCAGTTTCAAAGAGTGACACCTTCTCCTCTAGGTCTCTGATCTTAGAGCCCCTGAGGAGCTGTCTCTCCATTGATGTGTCTAGGGTTTTTGAGCACACTGTCAGCACTTATCAAATAACGATAATACAAACCACTCTTGTTTTGTCCTTGTCTGCATTGTCAGAATCTTGCTGTGTATTTATAGCTGTGTAACCCAGTTACTTTATCACTTATCAGTCTGCTAAATTATGGAGTGTGTTTAAATGCTAATGCAGACTGCATGCTGTTACTGAATTCAGAGTGCGCTGAAGTGTGTCACAGGTGGGAATGTAGGTCTGGCCTGGAAAGGAGGACATAGTTAAAACCTAGCTGAAAATTCTGAGTGCTGACATATAATCAGAAAGAACTTGGCTTTATCAGATCATTCTGCAGATCAGTCACTCATTCTTAGCAACCCCTTCAGGAGCCTGTTTCCACTCCTTAAATCAGACCAATGGCAATAATGAAACACAAAGCCAGCTCCTATTAGCAGAGTTTGGTATTTAAAGATGTTGACCTATTGATTATACACTGCAATCAAATGCAAAATACGTCAGGAAAATAGTCAACAAAACTGAAATCTCAGTGAGACAAAAGTCCTGAAAACCCCTGCTTGGCTACAAACAAGGTCTCCGCCTGACCTCAGTTTTAACCTTCCACTATCCCTAGAACAGATGCGTGTTGCAGTTGTCCTGGAGATTACCAGCCTAGGCAGAAAATAAATCCAAGAACCCCTTAGTGTGAATAACCTCCAGGCAGCCCTCTCCCCACCCTTCTATCCGATTAGGACAGTTATTCCTGAACAATTGATTCAAGCTCTTTTGGCTGGCTTTTAAAGGTATGGTTGATATTTGTGTGTATGCTATGGAGCCCCTCCTTGTTCTGTTCTGCTGGAGCATCACCAGAAATACCATTTGCGACAGTAAAATATTATCAACTTATTTTTGAGATTTCATGATTTTGCTTGATTATGAAGAATTCTGCAGATTGAACTCCTTGGCCTGTGGTTTAAACACCACCTTGTGTATTGGGTTAAGCCTCTCCACCTTCCCGGCTTTGGACTTGGGAGATAATTTTGTTCTCCTTTTCTTTTCTTTTTAATTGAAGTGTGGAAGAAGTGTCCATACAAGAGGATGCTGCAGGCAGTCAGGAAGCAGAAGAGTTGAGCATGGAAACCCAGGCAGATGGTAAGGGGTTATCATGACCAACATGAGTGATGGAGCACCCAACCTTCTGGTGGAGTTGTGTGGATGTGTAGGTTTCTGTCTGCTAGAGATATGGTGTAACACATGAAGTACACATCTATACTTCATCTGGAAGATGCAATTCCCAGCCCAGGTAGACATACACATGCTAGTACACTAAAAATAACAGTGGGCTACCTACCCGAATACAACCCCATCTGAAATAATAGGCATGTACTTGGGTGGCTAGCCTGAGCCCCTATTCCCTATGTCTCTACAACCCCACTCCTGTTTTAGCATGCTGTCTGGAACAGATCTGATGTGTGTATGTCTGCCTGAGCTGGGAATCACACCTACCAGGTTCAATGTAGGATAATCTTGGTGTCTGCAGATACCCTGAATATTTTCAAAAACGCACTCCAAGGATGAAAAGTGAAGGAAGAGTAATACTGGGACCAACACCTTAAGAATATGCCCCAGTAGATATCCCTCTTCCAGTTAAATTAGGGGCTTCCAGATTGTTTTGAACAGCCAGATGCAAACAGTGGGATGAATTTCCATGTTGTACAAGGACTTTCTCTATGAAAACCAGGTTAAGGCCCTGTGAAACAGGTAATATCTGTGTACAGGGGTGATGTATGCTTTCAGACTTCATGAATCTGTTTCTTGGTTTTCTATCATTGTTTAGTTTTAATCCAGCTAAAGGGTCTTTCTGTTTTTAGGACCAGACAGTGTGAGGGAGAATACAATGGAAGATGCCTCTAAGGAGAGAAGCTTCTCTGAGGAACTGAAAGCTCCAGAGGTAGGTAGGCAGGTCCTTTGCATAAAGGGACAATGTGCTCAGAATGTCTCCCTGCCCCAAAGAGTCAGTTTTACCCAGATCTCCATTGTGATTGTAAACCACGTGGCACCCGGCACGGGGGTTGATGTCAGTAGCCCAGGTCTGGCATTGTGCTATTGTAGGAAGGTTCTATGCAGGGTCTGCCCCTGCCACAATCTGCTGTAATTTAATCATTGTTTTAATTGTAAATCTGCACCCCCTGCTAAAAGCTTGGAAGCCATATTACCCTCACACGCTATATGCTGGCCATTAGAGTTATAACTAGTTTAAAGACTTTCATACTGCTCTGGAAAGATGGCAGGCTTTTGTGGGTGGGTTTTTTCTTTTTTATTCTTTTTAAAATTTTACAGTAAAATATTAATTAATGGCTCTTAAATGTCTGAGTTTCCCAAGAGGTACTTCTCTCGGCCCAGGCTGGGAAGGGGAACAGCTATCCCCATCAGGCAGGTCTGTTCTGGAGGCTGTAAAATCACTGAGGATAAACATGAAAGTTTAGAAGTTGGTAGAGATAGCAAGGGATACTGTTAAAGCAGATGGAGAGAATGCCTTTCTTTCCCTGCCATTCCTGGGAAGTGAGCTGAATGCTGGCAGCTAACTTATGGTTTGAAATTACAGCAGGAGGGAGAGGCTAGTTGGGTCTTGGCACTCCAGAAAGTAGACTGGAGAGAAGCAGGCCAGGGTATAAAACTATTGGAGCCAGCTGGGAAATGCATCTGCAGGCTGGGAGCCTGTGCTAATAGCTGTTTTATGATTAAACTAAAACCTAAAGGCCTGTCTGTATTTCAGGCCAGATCTGACATGTTTGATTCTGCCAGCACATGGCTGTCTGCCATGGTTAGTGACATCTGTGTTCCAATGTGGGAGTGGCTGTTTATTTGTGAACAGGACAGTACACTTACAGAACTGTGTGACGGAATTACATTACAGCCTAGATCATTAAGTGGAGTGCTGAACAGCCTATAGTTCTGTGGGTGGGGAACACTCCCAGCTGGCACTGTGGAGCACTGCAGTCACCAATAACTGGATCAGCATGTAATGTCTCCAGGGTCCACTAAGAACTGTGAGCATAGAAATGTACATTAGTTGCTGGATCTTCCAATGCAGAGTCACTCCCAGGCTATTTTCATTAATAATGAAGTGACTGTGGACCCAGCACAGCAATGGTAACCCTGTGTGTGTACATACAGCACATACATGTGGCTCCCAGCCAGCAACTGCCGCTCTCCAGCTGCCCAGCTCTGAAAACAGTACTGTGACCATTAGCAGCACAGAAGTAAGAGTAGCAGTATAACCTCCACCCCACAATAACCTTGTGACCCCCCACCCCCACCACTCCTTTTTGGATCAGGACCCCTACAATTACAATACCCTGAAATTTCTGATTTAAATAGCTGAAATCAACTGTGAAATTGACCAAAATGGACTGTGAATTTGGTAGGGCCCTGTGCATAAAACTTGAAATGACATGAGATTGACTGAAATTTAAATGCATTTTTCCAGGTGCTATGGAAATTGGGTTAATACTTTATTCATCAGAAGCCCCTAAAGAGCCCATCTAGATTGGACTCTCTTGACTTTTCATTCTGGCAGGTGCTGAGTTCAGGGGGCTCATTGAAAGTGACTATCCAGCAGAGCAGTGAGAGCAGAGCTATCAGCACCACAGCCCTGAAGCCAGGACAGTGGACCTGTGAGCTGGGCACAGCGGATACCGGTCCTGAATCTGTCCTTAAATTCTTCTGTTACATCTGCAAGACCAACTGCTGCAACCAGCAGGTATAAACACTAGAGTCTGGCTGCGACTGGGGGCCAAGGGAAGGAATTGCATGCCCAGGGGCTTGTGGTAAAAATGTTGCACCATGAGACATATTTTGAAGGTGTCAGGCACTATGATGACAAGAGGCTGAGCAAAACCTATAAACAAATAAAATAAACCACTCCTCCAGAGAACTTGCAAGCTAACACCCTAAAGCTCCAGCGCTGGGTAACCCACAGGTAGCCATGGTCTTAAGCTTTTACACTTTTCAAATATTAAAGCTCAGTATGGGGAATGGAATTGAATTGACCAACTGTGTTGGGGTTTCTTTTGTTTGTTTGAGTCCATCTAAATGGATTTTCTTTTATTAGAATTTCCAATCCCACATGGCCGGAATTCAGCACCAGCAGCGACTTGGGGAAATTCAACACATGAGTAACGTCTGCTTTGTCTCACTGCTGCCCATGGTGAAGGAGCAGACGTTGATGGCTAAGAAAGATGGGTATGTGTCAGTATGTTGGAGGTGGAGGGTGAAGAGGGCTGATCCCAGCTAGGTCAGTACCTACATATTGCAGTGCTTGGAACTTCATAAATACCTTTGTTGTGTCCTTACTGGCCTTAAGATATCACCCCAGAAACTAACGTTGCAAAGCATAAGTTTGTAAAAACAGATTAAAATTCTGGATACAAGTAAAACTGTCACGTCTTCCCCACTTGTTCTCAGAATGTATACAAAGGAGGGGAGAAAAACCCCAAAGCTGTAAAAACAGCATTCACTTTCTATATTTAGTCAGTGTTTTATGAAGACTTGATCACACATGGACAGGGTAGGGTGTGTCTGTATGGCTGCCATTTAATAGAGTACATGACACTGTATACATCAGATCTCAGATACTGTAATAGAAATGCTCAAGACACTTCAGATGGGACCTTCTTGCCAACAGTCTCTAGTTCTGAACATGGAGAGTTTGGGCTTTGAGTTGAAGGCTCTTGACTTGCCTATGCATTTTTCCCACCCAGCCTGTGTGTGTTAATGTTCAGGGTACAGTTCAAGGCCCATCTGTTCTCTTAGGCCCTAACCCCAGCAGGTAGCCCTCTTCAGAGAAAATTATTCATCTGCTTCCTATAGTGTAGCTATGCTGCCTTTGTCACACTGTAGTTTTTAATGCAGTTCATCAGTCTACAGACTGTTGTGATGGGTGCATTTTTATAGACTGAATTAAACCAAACAAGCTAAATGTGGGGGAGATAGGAACTGAAACTGTCTATGAAGGGAAAAGCACAGTAGATGCTGAGACCCCGCAGAACTGCAAAAACAATGTTCCCTGGGGAACACAAGGGAGTCTCTTACAGAGTCATTCTTCTCGCCACAGAGAGACCCAGCAGCGATGGTGTAACACCTGCCAGTTACACTTTACAGGGGATCTAATCAAACATCGAAGGACTCAAGAACATAAGGTAACAAATTACTGCCCTGATTTACGAAGGGGGTTGAGTGATAAGACATTCACTTATCCTTAGAGTCAGGGGAGTGAGCTGGAGGGAATAAGTGGGGCATTGCACTGTGGTGATGAGGATATTTCTAGATGGATCTCTTTATGCATACTGCTGCTCGTGAAACTCCTGGGTATCAAGCTGGGCAAATTGGCACCGACTAGCAGCACATCTTTGGTTTTCCAGTTATTACTACTGCTTATTATTAAACTGTCTATCCAGAGGTATGATAGCAGCAAGGCTCTTTCCTTGATCATTTTCAACTGCATGGGGAGTTTTAGGTAGGCAATCTGTAATTACCCAAGCTGGAATCTGGTCAGGACACTAGTACCCTATCTCATAGGACAAGTGCCATGAAATCTTTCAAGATCATGAGCAACCAGAGCCTTTCTGCGTTGCTCTTCCCACACATTTGCCACTTCTTGGGCATGTGGACGCATGTATGCCAGGATGCCTTCTTCTCTCCCCCCCCTCCCCCCCCCCCCACCTGCTGTAAGAAGGTGTTTTAGATTCATAGTCATGATTTTGAGAGAGAAGACCTTTAAGCTTAAGTGAAACAAAGTAGTGTCTGTCTTAACCAATCAGATCTTCTCATCTCTCTTTGCTCAGCTGGCCAAACGCTCTCTCCGTCCCTTTTGCACTGTCTGCAGCCGCCACTTCAAGACCCCTCGCAAGTTTGTAGAGCACATGAAGTCCCCTGAGCATAAGCAGAAGGCCAAGGAGGTAATGTGAACTGGATTGGGAGGAAGTACTGCTGAGTTACAGAAGTGGCTATGCTTGGTATGTGTGGGAGGAGTATGCATATGTCCTACTTGTCTCAAATCAGTGAAGAGATGCATCATTTTTCCTATTGAGTGGTTCCTCTCTTCCCTGACTGCATTCCAATACTACTTGAAGGAGCAGACTGATAATGTGAGCACTGTATGTGTGACTGGGAGCATGATAGCCTTCTTGCTTTCTAGCAGTGCCAACTACTCATGCCAGAATGTGGCAGTCCCAGACTTCAGCTGGAGTCCTATGCAGTTCTCATCAACAAGTGGAATGGACATTATGTGAGTGCCTGAAGTTAGCAGTCTAGTCTGGTCTGATCTTTCTTCTCTGTGTCTGGCAGGTGAGGCTGGGCGAGAAGGAGCTAGGTGGGCCAGAAGACTCAGAGGAGCTAATCACAGTTGACGCTATTGGCTGTTTTGAAGATGACGACGATGAAGAGGAGGAGGAGGAGGAGGAAGGAATTGGTGAAGAGGAACGTTCTGAGGTGGTGCAGGCAGAGAACGAAGATCCTATCACCAAGCAGGTACACAGTGATAAGAGAGATGGAAGGCTGTATTATATGAGCATCTGCGTTGGATCCTGATGGCACAGTCAGGATCAGGGCCAGTTGAGCTCAGGGCATTCTGGAGGCTTATCTAAGATACTTTGAGATCCAATTTTGCTTTTTGGCAAAGAATGGTAAGATCTTTGTTCTCCATGAGTGATAACACGGGAGCTTTTACGTGTGCAAGAAGATATCCTGACTACTCCTGACAAGGGAGGCAAAACAGTTTAGACTTCGCTCTCAACCATTCTGCTTTAGCTGACCCATTGGCAGCTTTGCTCCTATTTCTAACTGTACCCCACAGATGGATACATCTTGGCAAGTGTTCTCCAGATGAAATAGCTCTCTGCTTCAAGAACAACTAACAGTGGGAAGGACACAGTTGAGGTAGTTCAGGCCTTAAATACAGGTGGTGGTTTTTAAGACACTAATAGTAATGAAACGTTCTCCTGATAGTTGGTCTTTGTGTCTGTATTTAATCTGTCCCATACACTGTGCTGTTAATATAACTTGTACAGCATTGAGTGAATACCGAATGGTGACACAATTAAGGGGTGTAGGAAGGGGATAATAGGAAACAAAAGCCATTTCCTGCCATGTTGGATCTCGGCTTTGCCCTCAGGCTCACTGGAAAGGTTAAAGTCCCATGAGGGCAGCTGAGCAATGGATGCTGCCCCAGTAGACAGTCCTTGCAGACTGGGGCCTCCATGCACTGATATGGTCTCTTGGTATCTTGTTCAGGTTGGGCTGAAGGAAAAGTCTCCGGAGGACTGTGAAGGAAATGAGACATACTGTCCAGATACCCCCTATGGTAAGCAAACACAGACAAGCAGTGTGTCCAAGAGTGCCTTCTGGGGCCAGAGGCTGCCAGCGTATGGGGGGTAGGCCTCAGCGCAAGAGCATGTTGCCAGCAGAACTCTCCAGCGTCCACGTCGGACCAGTGAAAGTTAGCGGAGTCTGGAGAAGGGATGAAGTTTGATCTGCTGAGTTGTAAGTGTAAGGCATGTGCTGTTTGTCAAAGCAGTAAATGGGTTTGGCAGGAGCCTCTTGCCTTTCAAGAGGTAGGGCTGAGAACCCTTGATCTCATCCAGGAGGACCGAACAGCTGGGGAGTGGGGAAGGAGCCAGTGCAAAAGGGTGAAGTGCTGAACAAGCCATGTCGAAAGCAGTGTTACTAGATCAGGGATGTCCCAAAGAGGAGCTCAAGTGCCCCATTCAGAACACTCCCTACAACTGAAGCCTCAGTAGAGATGCATTGAAAAGCCAGGTCAGGACACCGTGATCTCACAAAGGAGATTGAACTGCATGCCTTTCTTCTGTAGTCTTTGGAACTAACACTCGACTAGTATCTGATCAGAACAGACAAGCTGCTGACCTCCAGAACCTTCTTTTGTGCTCTCTCTGGCCACCCCCCTAATCTCTGTAAGCAGCTCAGGTTTTGGTTTCTGAGGCTTGGTCAACACCAGGGTGGTGGTGGTGGTGGGGCATTGATCTAAGTTATGCAACCTCAGCTGCGTGAATAACATAGCTGAAGTTGACATACACCAGATCCTCAATAGAACACGGGGTTCGGGATCCATGCGTGGGGACGGCCTTACCAGTCGGATTCCAATTAAGGTAATTAAATTTGGGATGCATGGCCGCGACCGGACTATATGCAAATCCACGCTATAGCGACGTGAGTTATAGCGAGGATCCGGTGCACTTAGATCTACTTATCACAGTGTCTTCACTGTGGTAAGTTGATGGCTGACACTCTCCCATCAACTCCGCCTACACCCCTCACCCTGGTGGAGTACCGGAATCGATGGGAGAATGCTCAGTGGTTGATTTATTGCATCTAGACTGGACATAATAAATTGACCCCACTGGACTGATTGCTGCCTGTCGATCCAGTGCATAATATAGACAAGCCCTAAAACTTTTCCCAGCCAGTTACGCATTGAAAGGAGGGCAGGGGGTATATGCACCAGCAGAAGCTGCTCAGTGCACAGGGAGAGCTCTATTTACACCAAGTTTCCACATTGCTGTAACCTTCCGCTATCATGTGGCAGATAGAATAATGATTAATGCTGTGACTGTTCTCTCTGTTTCTCTCATGTGCCTGCTGTCTTCTGCTTGGATTGAGCCCATTACTGCTGGTCATATGGTCTCTGTAGTTTTCCATTGTATTTTTTTTTTATGCTGTGTAGTTTTTCTTTGGTAACCTGATCTCTCTTTGAATATCAGCCCACAGCTGTACTGTGGTAAAATGAGATATTCAGCAAGTGATCTTGAAAATCCACAATGAACTGAAGCAAAACTCTCCTTTTTAATTTCCCCTTTAACATTCTCTTATTATTTTGGAGTTCCATTCAATGTGATCTGTGATTTCCATTCCCCTCCCATTTTGCAGGCCTGGATTTTCTGGTCCCCGTCGCAGGTTACCTCTGCAGGCTGTGTCACAAATTCTACCATAGTGACTCCGCTGCCCGGGTCACACACTGCAAGTCTATGATGCATTTTGAGAACTTTCAGGTTAGACCCCTCTGGCTATTGCATGGCCTGACATTTGTCACCCTGTGTGTCTTCTCTATTTCCTCAGCACCTCCTCTCTTTGAACTGTCTGTCTTCAGCACCTTTCCATTGTCCTGAGTGTCCATCACAGTCTCTGTCATGCCACAGCTTTCATCTGGTATGCTCTCTGCTTGTCTTCAACTCCCCTTGTAGATCAGACATCGTTCTGCTCCTGCTTCCTAACTACTGCTAATGTCTGCCATTGCCCGTTCTCAGCTGGAAATCCTCCATCTCCCCAGCAAATGTTGGATTTGTTCACTGAATCTGTGAAATGGAATTCCTTATTCAGTCTGGGACTTTCCTGGTCTCTTAGCGAGTACAAATGGGTGAAGCTTGTGTGGGACTAGCCAAGAAAGAAGCTGCTGCTTTTAAAGAGAGCAGGAGATGATATGCATCTGTCTAGGTGAGCCTTTAGTGTCTGTAATGATGGAAATAGGCCCTGACACTCAAATTACATATAGGTAACATCTATTTAGGGGACTGGTAGTTGGAAACTCATCTTGAAAATGGTAGAAATGAAATTCCAGGCCCATTTAAGAAGATGAAGAACTCTAGTTCGTAAGCTGTTGAGAGTTCAGTCAGTCACCAGGGACTAGGCAGCAACTTGGGAGCTTCTGGTAGCTTGTCTGGAGGCTCTTCACTGGCAGAGTTCAGCCAGTTAATACTGTTCCTCTGCTGTATCCAGTCCACACAAAGAAGATACAATGGCCCTTTCCTTCACCTGTAAACTCATCCACTGCCTCTTGCAAATGTTAAATGCTGGGCCTGAGGTTGCCACCTCCTCTGGGCTTGGATTTCAGGGAGGGCAATAATCAGATTTTGTGACCTGTGCCCGTCAGGCTCCTCGTGAGGCACCGTAGTGTTTTTCCTTCCCCTTTCGGTGACCATTGCTTGAGTCTTATGTATGGAAGTGGCATTCCCTGACTCCTGGATAGGGGCTAATTGCAATTTGCATTTCCTCTGCTGGTTCAGGCCAAGGCCTGCTTCAGCAAAAATATCCATGTCTCCTCTGAATGTGTATTCATAGTTTTTTCAGAGTGTGTCCCCTGGAGCTTTTCTGCTAGTCTTCAGACAGGTTAACCTTTGACTAGCGTGGCAAAGGAGTTCACAGTTCCCTTTCTATCTGTTACCTTTACTGGGAGCCGGGGAAAACAGCAGTGTCCCATGTGCGCTGGCAGTTCTTAAAATCTTTGCAGCAGGTGAAGCTGCAGCTGCTCCTCTGGGTCACCCATCCCTGTATAGATCACTTCTGGAATGAAAGAATCAGTCCCCTTGTCCCTCTTTTGCTTCAATAAATTATTCAGATCGATGTAGTTACATTCCCTCTCAGCTTGTTAAAAATTAGGTAGTATAGCAGCAGTGAGTGTTCCTCCAACCAGGGGAGATGCTACTGTTTCCACCCACTAGGGCACCAGGAAGGAAGTGTTGTCTAGTAGTTAGGGGACTAGGAGTCAGATTTCCTCTCAGCTGGCAGTGAGTTGCTGTGTTACTTTAGGGAGGTCACTTAGCTTTTCCATTCCTGTAAAATAGTGAGGATGCCTTAAGGGCTACCACAAGGGTTAATTCATTGTTATTTTATGAAGTAACTGACTCCAGGTAGATGTGGGTGGCCTACAAATATTTAAGACTAGTCTGTTTATATCTAGCCACTGTCCTTTTGAGTCTTGATCTCAGCTGGAAGCAGTTAGTCCCTTGACTGTCCATACTGCTGGTTAGAGGTCTAAGGACTGTCATGGTCTTTGCATTAAATACCTTCTAGTTTCTTTCAAGTGGGGTGAACGGCACTTCTGGCCAGAATTCCACAGTGGAGGCTTCTAAGCAGCAAAGTGCTTGCATCTGAGGTAGTCCAGTGCACCAATCTGGAAACAGCTCCTTGCACTTGATCAACAAGAGTTGCCCCACTTCAAGATGTGACTTTGTAACTGATATAGTTACACCAGCATGTAATGCTTTGTGGACATTTTAAACTAGTTTAAACTGCTATATTCTGTCTTAGCTTAAATCAGTTTGGAATGACAAAGGGGTTTGCACCACTTTAATTTTTAATTGATTAAGTTAAGATCAGGAAGCTTTGTGGGGTAGACAGAAGCCACCATCAGGCTGGCAGCAGCAGTGGGATGCTGATCAATATAACTCTGGTGCTGGGTATGTATTCAGGTCACTTGAGTGCATGAGATGGTTCTGGCTGTTAAGTGAAAAATGTTGAGTTGCACTGAAGTGTCTGTTTACGCAACTTGGCCTTTGAACTGTTTTTCCCCATGCAGAATGGGCTCTCTTCCTCAGGCACCAGGAGCGTGAGCAGGCAAAACTCTTGGAACAGCTAACCTAAAAGATTAGGGCTCACTAAGACTCCTGTTGCTTCTCTTCTGGGCTACCAAAAGCAGGAGCTGCATAGAGCTCTCTTTGAAGAGTGATAAGAATTGCACTTACTGTCTAGGAGCCAGGAAAGATCACAGGGGGGATTTACCTTTTATCCTCAGTACCAAATGGCTAATAATTCAGCCCCCTCAATGGTGAAGTACCCTAGTGCAGTTCAGATTGCTTGCTGATACAGTACAAGCCCCCACATAGAATAGTCCAGTTAAACGGTTGGGTTCAGTACAAGCCCGTTGTTCCAGGGCTTAAGTTTAGTATCACACATCACTCTAATATTTCTGTGGAAGAGGAGCCCCATGCTGTTTACTTAGTGCCTTAGTCTTTCTAGATGTCTCTATCACCACCTCCACACTGATTAACACACTGGAGAAAATCCCTTTGTGGCTTAGGATCCCATCGTTATACTTCTGTAGGTTAGCCCTCCATGGCTCTTATGTACTTTTTTTCTGAAGTTGCAGTGACAATTTTAACTTTTTTGCTGCTCTCTCCCTGGAGGTCTCAGTTTAGGAACCCATCAAATAAGTCATCTTGCTGACAATGCTGAGATAGGGCCTAAATTCACTAGCTAGCGAATGTCTGAGCACTCTTGCAATTGAAGATACTTACTGCTTAAAATAACCTCTTACAAACATCCCCTTCAATGTGATTTTACTGAAGAGACTTCCTCCTCTTCCACCCCTCCCCCACCTTGGAGCTCTTGCAAAAGCAGCAGAAAGTGAATGAGCAGACCGATTGCATTGCTTAGATGAGCAAAGTGCAAAAGGAAACATTGTCATTTAATTGTTTAGCTGCAGCAAAAGTTGGATTAATCTACTTATTCCCCTTTAAGATGCCTGTAAGAAGTGCAACAACCCATAGTCTTGTGTATCTGGAGGGTGAGACTACATGTCTCCTGCCCACCCCCAAAGCTAGATTCAGTCACTAGTTGGGATGAGAGTTTTCTTGTTTTCATTCAACGGGGCTATTGAGATCTGTCATCGCCACTCAAGATTAACAGCTGACAAAGTCAGGTTCTAGCTCTCATTCCCCAGCCTCATTCTACCTAATCCGTCTGCATTCGCAAATGCAAGAGGGAATAAAACCTTAATACCATCACTTTGCCAGGAGCAAACCTGTACCTGCTTGAACTCTTTCCCTCAGCAGCCCACCCAAGAGAGCCATAGACTTGTGCTTTGTTTGGAGATTAGGCCAGTCATTGCAGTCTGTCACTCCTTACTGTCTTTGTGCAGATCTCTCCTGGACCAGCTGAAACTGCCCTGTAATGTCTCAGACCAGCTATTGCTCACACTCTTTTCCTTTGCACAGAGATACAAGGCAGCAAGGCACCATGCCACAGCACACTCGGAAGCCTCTTTGTGCTCCCATGGTTCTGGCTTCCAGTCATCAGATGAGCAGCAGCAGCCACCTGCTAAGACAGAGGATGAAGCGGAGACAATGAATACCCATCATGACACAGGAGTGGAAGATACAGAATTATTGGCATTAAAAGAACAAACCTCTAGGTCTCTAGAGAATAAGAGTGAGCTGGGCCCTTCTGTGAGAAGGGGTGAAAGCCCAGCCAGTGAGACTGATATATGTGGCGCCCTGGTCATAGAGGAGGAAGGAAGTCAGGATGAGGGTAGCAAGTCCCCCACCACTAGTGAAGACTGCCTGCTCCTAGAGGAAGACCATGCCACTGGGGAGTTTCTGGGACACAGTATGTGTAAGGAAGAGGAAAGCGATGAAACCAGTCAGAGGGATGACACAGACAAACCCCAGTACCCAATGAGTGAAGGGGATTCTGAACAGGAGGCAGCAAGCATCAGAGAGGAGGCAGATGCCTGCTCTCCAGGCAAAGGAGAAGCAGCCAATCTAACCCCAGCAGGGCGTAGACGCTCTTCTAGACGCAAACCCAGATAGAACAGCTTTGAAGGGAGAGCCCTTGGCATACAATATTTGCTGGAAATGTTTATTTTCGGAGTCTTTTAATAGAGCAAAAAACCTTCCACTTTACTGCTGTTTTTATTTTAAAAATAAAGAAGCCTGGCTTTAGTGTGTCTCAGAGGATGGCATTGGGTGTTATTTATGTGACCGAGATCCATGGGCTAGCCAAACCTCTGTACTGGTAAAGCTGAAAGGGTTGCTGAAGCTGACCTTCCTAAAGCAAAGGCTCACTGCTTGAACTGGCAAAGACTGTGCCCACTGACGCGTCTCACTGTACTAGCTCTCTACTTCCTTTTGTGCTAAGGTGGTTCCTCTTTCACAGGTCATATGCCTGATGATACCGATGTGAGCAGAAAGAAACAAAGGGAATTCTACTGCTGGGAGATGAGTCAGCTCCATGCGAACACACTTTATTCTCATTCACAGAATGTTTTCCCATGGAATCAAGCCAGCACACTAGGCAACAGACTCACTCAGGACCCAGTTTTAGTCTAGAACATGAAAGTAGCTCAGTCATTTGATCACTCAGCACTTAAATCAAGTCTGCCTCTGAAATACTTCCAGGAGAACATTCAGTTTAAGGTGATTTATTAAAATGTTTTATAAATACTATCTCTAAACTATGCACAAAGACAGTCACTTCACAATGCTGGGCCTTGCCAGCAGAAGCCACAGACACAATCAAAACAGTTTCCCAGACTTAGTGGTCATGCAGTCTTACAAACATGTTTATCTCCTAGACGTGCAGGAAGGACTCTGACATGACAGCATTGCCAGGCAATCCTCCTACCCTCTCTCACAATGAGGCTGTGACTCCACAAGGGGAGTAGATTAGGTTGCCACTGCTGAGTCTCTAGAAGTGGTTTAAGGAGTTATGCAGCTGCTTTTAACAGAGTAAAGTAGAGCACAATGGTAGCTTACACTACATTTGCTTGGAAGGGGAAGTATGTGGACTGGAGTCCCGTCAACATTTCTCATCATAGAACTTCTGTAAGCCTAAATGAAGTGTAGACTGCAGCTACAGGGCAGAAGAAACCAGATGTTAAGCCCCAAAAGAAGTCTATTAGCACAGAGAGCAAGTCTGGAGCCAGTATAGAGCCACCATTTGCTATGGATTTCCAGAGCTGTAAGGCTTAGAGCCCAGTTTACTGGGGGAGAAGAGTCTGTGAGATAGAGTTCTAGACAGTCCTCAGGACAACAGCCACCACTTTCCTTGGTATTCAAATTGTGGCAAAAGGGACCTATACATGAATGCCCACACTTGCAGCATAGGCTTCCCCTACCCCATTCTAATGGTGTCATGGTCAGCTCAGAATCTGGAGTTACATTTGAGAGCTGGAGGTATTGGCTCCCCATCTCTCCCCTTACCCACCTAGTTGCTGACGCAGCATCAGTCACAAAGAGAAAACAAGACAAACACTGAAAAGGGCAGAACATTTAACCACTGGAGGGAATGCACAACAGCAAGTACCTTTTCTAGTCAAATTTTACATTAAACCACAGACAGTGGAGGTCCCCTTGGAAGTAAAAACTGACAGTTTGTGTCCAGCAAACACCAAGAACTAGAGGTCCATGTGTGATCCTTGAACATCGTGCATGTTCTGCCCTTCACTCAGCTGCTGCTGGAACTCCAGGCGTGTCTGACGGTTCGATTCCAGCAGCTCCTTCAAGCGGGCATGCAGATGGTCATTCTTTTCCTCCAGGTGATCCAAACAGGAGTTGATCTGGTCCAGCATGGAGTTTATTGCTGCATATTCTAAAGGAAGAAGAACAAAAGATATCCTGGATCATCTAAATTCTTGTATTATCAACACTCGTTCTAAGAAGCTATCAGGCAGCAAGACCTCTTGCAAATATACCTCTCAACATAAAAGGCAGGTCCTCTATCCAAACTGCATCCTCTTTGTATCTACTGGTGAAACTAGGTCTGTGAGAAACTGTATAGTTCAGGGGATTGGTAATGTGATCTAGGATGTTTTACCTCTGCCACAGACCAGGCAGGAAATTGCCATCTGACAGCTTTTTGGTAATCTCTCAAGTAAATGGTTGGGCTCTGGCCAGCTTCCACTAAACAGGGATCCACATTGCAAGAGGGCTGAATCGATGAAGGCTGAATTAATCTCTTCACTCTCCCTAGAGGTGGCCTTGCCTAATCAGGGAACAGGCACCTTGAGGGTGCTGTTGAGAAGCTTACCACAGAAAGACTACAGCACAGAGGGTGTGACCTCCAGAGCTGCCACTCTAAGACCAGGCACATGAGAATCTGGAAAGAGAGTTCCAGAACATCACAGCAGCTGATGTGGTGGGAGCAGGGGTAAAGGAAGAAAGGTGTAATGCAGTGCAGACCCTTTGAATGAGCTGAATAGGAACATCTCATAAGGTCCTATGGCAGAAGTAACCAGAGGACCAATTCTGATTTCCAGGAGCAGCACTTATCCCCTTAATTTCTGAAGTTGTTGACCCAGGTCTCAATAGAGTAGAGACCACATCGGTCTTGCTCTACCATTTAAAACACTACACTAGGAAGAAAGGATTCACTGTAAACTACCCTGCAGCATCTATGTATCATGCCATACTACCAGCACAAACCAGGTCCAACAGGCCATTAAACCTACTTGTGATGCTGCTTCTTGCAAGGGGAAGGGGGGAAAAGCACTTGCACCAAGCCCTAAGTCAAAGGAAAAATGTGGTTCTCATGTACATCTAATTCAAGCCTCAGGAGAAGCCCCACATACACACAACCTCACCCAAAGTCAACCAGAGCTTGCATGGAAAGAGAATATTTTTAATGTTTAAATAGCTAGACCTGTCCCACTGAACACAGCAAGGGGCAGCAACAAGAAGTCCTCAAACTGCATTGTTTAGACTAACAGACCACAGTCTGAATAGGACTTCTGTGCAGCTTGGGGAGAGAAATAAGAGGAACCGATAGTGAAGCTGTTTTCAGCTACCAATACCCTGAACACAAGTACTTGTTCTTCAAAATCTTTTAGAAGAGAGTGTGGGAAGTCCTTGAATAGCACATGCCACAGCTGAAAGCGATTAGTGCTATACCTTAATTCTGATATTACATTCTAAATTAAAGTTGTGAAGTGACTTCCCGAGACTAGAATGCACAGGATTAGAAAACAGTGCAGTCCCTGCTTCCAAACTAGGAAAGCTTAGTGGGACAGGCTAAGAGACGCGATAGATTATTTAGAAAAATCATACCTCAGGACTTCCCACTCAAAGTCAACTATAGAGATACCCGGTGACAAAAGAATTGTCAGCTTCTAAGGATCAGAGTGATTTCATGAGGGAACACCCTTGACATCTTCACAATCTAGTTCTAAATTGGATGGACAGCTCAAGTGGATCTCTTGAGGCAGGTGACAGTCCATAAAGCTCAAATTCCCAAAGGAATTGTCATAGAAGACTATTTAGCTAAGCATCCCTTTTTTCATCAGGATCCAGAGCCAGAGCAAGCTCTGAAACTGGATATTCCCTTCCTGGCTACTAACTAGTTGTTATACTGGCACTTCTCAGAATAGTATGATGAAAGGCCTTTTTAGTCCTAGAAATCCTCAAGGATTTTTCCAGGAAAGGAGCTTTTAGATTTTGTTAGAATGCTCCAAACTAGGGTGTTAGGTGGTTTAGTCTTATAGAATCATAGAAATGTAGGGCTCAAAGGGACCTTAAGTCATCAGGTCCAGTCCCCTACATTATGGCAGCACAAGTAAATCTAAACTATCCCTGGGTCCAATGATGGTGATTCCACAACCTCCCTTAGAAGCATATTCCAGATCTTAATTACACTTATAGTTCAGAAGTTTTTCTTAATATCTAACAATTTTCCCTTGCTGAAAATTAAGCCAATTATTTTTGTCCTATCTTTAGTGGACACAAGAAGAGTTGATCACTATTCTCTTTTATATCAACCCTTAACATATTCAAAGACTTATGTCTCCTCTCAGCCTTCTTTTCTTAAGACTAAACATGCTCAGTTTAAAACAAAAACCTTTCCTCGTAGGTCAGGTTTTTTAAGGCTTTTATCATTTTTGTTGCTCTCCTCTGGAATCTCTCCAATTTGTACACATAGTTACAGAAGTGTGGGGCCAGAATTGGACACAGCACTCCAGCTGAGGCCTCACCAGTACTGAATAGAGCAGGACAATTATTTCCGGTGTATTATATCGGATTCCTGCTAATATACCCCAGAATTATATCAGCCTTTTTTGCAACTACATCACATTGTGACTCATACTCCATTTGTGATCCACTATAACCCGCAGATTCTTTTCAGCAGTATCAGCACATAATCAGTTATTCCCCATTTTGTAGTTGTGCATTTGATTTTTCTTCTTCTTAAGTGAAGTACTTCACATTTATTGTTATTGAATTTCTTCTTGTTGAATTTAGACCAGTTCTCTCATTTCTCAAGGTCATTTTTAATTCCAATACTGCTAGCAGTCCCTCCCACTTTGTTCATCTATAAATTGTATAAGCATACCTTCCGCTCCATTATCTAAGTCATTAATTAAAATATTTAATACCACCAGACCCAAGACTGGCCCCTGCATGACCCCCACCAGAAGAAAAATAGGTTGACTTAGCAGGATTTGTCCCTAACAAAAACATGCTGGGTATTTTTTATAAACCAGTATCTTTCCAAGTATCTGTTGGACACTCTGGGCTATAATTCCCCAGGTCCCCTTTGCTCCCCCTTTTAAAGATAAGTGCTATATTTGCCCTTCTCCAATCTTTTGCGACCTCACCTGTGCTCTAGGAGTTCTCAAAGATCAATAAGGACTAAGTAAAGTATTGAAGCATAAGCTTTCGTGGGCTAATACCCACTTTGTTGGATGCATCCACTGCTTGCATCCAACGAAGTGGGTATTAGCCCATGAAAGCTTATGCTTCAATACTTTAGTTAGTCTTTAAGGTGCCACGGGACTCTGTGTCACTTTTGCTATTCCAGACTAACACGGCTACCTCTCTAATTCAAAGATCATTGTGAAGGGTTTAAATATTGCTTTAACTAGTTCCTTAAGAACCTTAGTATGATTTTCATCAGGCCACGCTGACTTGAGTACATCTCACTACTGTATTCTTTAACCCGTTATGTCCCTATTTTGGCGTGTGTGTTGGAAGCAAGTCTGCTTGGGGGGGTGGGATGGCTATGGTTTATCTGGGGGGGGGGATGCTTGTAGTAGGGGATGGTGGGATCCGGGGCTCACCCCAGGCAATGGGGTGCTAGCAGGGGAAGCGGGAGGGGACATTGCTCTCTCAGGGTAGGGGCTGTGGTGAACGAGGGGAGATGTCCCTGGCAGGTGGCGGCTGCGGGGTCGGTGACTCGCCCCAGCGCGGGGGACGCTGGGCGGGTTCACGGCCGCTCTTTTCGTACCTGTCTCCCCGAAGCCGTCATCGTCCCCCTCCTCGCCCCGCCCGACGTTTCCCGCGGGCACATGCGGCTCCCCGTTCGGCCCCGACATGCCGCCGCCTCCCGCTGCCGGACGGGACCCAGGTCGCAGCTGGCCTCAGACCCCTGAAAGCCCCGCCCCTGACCCGGATGGAACGGCGGATGTTCCCGCCCCCTAGCCCGGCAAAAGGCGGGGTTTGGGTTGACCTAGCCACTCGGAACCTTCAGCCGGGATCCCAGGGAGGGGGCGTGGCGTCACCTCCGTCCTAGCCCCGCCCCGCCCCGCTCCAGGGTAAAGTCTATAGTTGTCGGAAAATGAGCTGACCAAACAGTGCGGGCGGGCGAGAGGCAGGCGAGCAACTAGACTTGATAGTTGCGCATGGGGGTGTCTGACTACAGAGGCGGGATCCCACCCCAACCTCCCTGGACACGTATCTTCTCCCAATCAGGGGAGTTCTAGGGTCCCATGATTGGGTATTTTGGGGCCCCAGAATGTCAATATGGACAAAACAACCTCCCAGGAATAATTAGACCCTTGGAAATACTTGGACTTTTGAGAGTTTAAAAGTAAATGGTGGCTACTGAGTTAGTGGTTTCCTGCGGTTTGATAAGTCAAATAACACATGAAATCGACCCAGTCTTGCTTAGCCTGGTATAACTTTGTACGTATTTTGGTTTGTCTGACAATGATGGGGGGGGGTTTGAAATGTTCTCTCTCCCGGTGGCGCGGGGCTTGCTCCCAGCCCTTCCCCGGGTTTGTAGGTGGACGACGGCCCCTTCATCCGGGAGGAAATGATGCCTCAGCAAACAAACCCACCAATCAAAAAACAAGCCCAGCAGAGGCGCTCTCTCCTTAAAGCCTCCTTTGCTCTGGTGCAAGCTTCTGGGGCTTGGCGGAGAGGCCCGCCCTCACTGTTTTTTCTCCTCCTGTGGAGCGAAGATGGCAGCAGCCTGCAGTGGCTGGAGGTGCCTTGGGCAGCTCCCGTGGAGGCTGAGGGCTGCTGGCCAGGTGGCTGGGGTGGGGTTCCTGCGGGCCCAGAGCAGGGGGTACTGGATCCCCTTTGGGGCAGGGCGCTATGCACGGGGCTGGGCACGGAAGGGCAGCCGCATGCTGGTGGGGGCTGCTTTTGCCCTTGGGGGCACCTTTGGCCTCTTCCAGACTCTCCAGTATCCCCTGAAGGCCCAAGAGCAGCTTCCAGAGCAGCAGGCAGCCAAGGTAACCTCCCTCCTCCCCCGTTTTAAGAGTACTGCTGGAAATCCAGGAGCTCTTTGCAGTCCCTAAGCAACACTGGCCCCATGCTTTCCCATCCCCCATTTACAAATGCATCTGAAATGATAATCCTTCCCCTCTCATCTGGTTTTTATACTGCTTCCCAAATATTTTCCATTTTTGGGGTGCACCGTGAGATCATGGCTCCCATCCTTAATTAAATCTTAAGGAGGTGGCAGGAAGAACCTAGAAAATGGTTCCTTCCTCACCCCTTCACAGATTTATTTTCCTATATGATATTTCTATTTTTGTTCATTTTCAGATAGTATTTTCGCTCTAATATCCTGCAGATGACTCTCCAGTTTAAAAGGCTACAAAGGTCTTTCAGATGATCTGTGGCTGCTTTTTCTGTTTACTGTCTGCAAATCCTTTTGTAGCTTTTTCCTGGGTTGCTATTTTAAAAACAATCCGCTATTTAATGTTTTCCGTGCCTATGGATTAATGACCTGCTAAATGATCTAAAATATACAAGTGATGCCATCAGGTTACAGTATCCGAAATAAATAATGTCTACCAATTTTACCAGTATCTCTTGTGTATTAAAACTAAACAACTATAGATTCTAATCCTGCAAGACATACACACATACCTAACTTTAGTCAGTAGAAAGAAAATAGTCTTGTTAGTTCAATTTTATTTTTAGTCTGTTCACTTTCTGGTTCTCATGGACTAGTATAATGCTGCAGTATTTGGGGGTGGCAAACCCTTAAAGAGAAGGTTTGAATATGCATAGCAGATTTTTTTCTATTGATCAAAACACACCCACATCCTTAATATTCGATGTCATTAGGAAACTAACATTTTAAAGTAAAATATAGGCCTAAACTACCCAATATCCTCTTTGAGTAACTATAAAAATTGCTTTTAATGAATAAAAAGAAAAGCAATTGTCAAGTGACAGGGAAAACAACAATTCCATATGCTTACATAGCGCTTTCCATTAACTAATGACTTCCCACAAATACCCTGAGGGATTATGGAAATGAGAAACAAAGTAAAATGGAAGTGAGAAACAAAGTAAAATGGTGGCACGTGTTTTATAATGTATGAGCAAGGCACATTCAATGTCTGTTGTGTAATTGCATTGTATCAAATACTTGTGCATCCAGTATTCTCAGTGAAGATAAGGCGTGCAAACAATGCAAGATCAGATTCTGTGTTTATATGTTCTCAGCCAATACCTTTCAACCACTGTAACCAAAAAAAAAGACTCATTGCTGCCTGGCATAAGTCACTGCTATTTTTTTAATAGTGTCAAATGTAGGGTTTTATACTGTTGCCCATTGCTGTAGTATTTGAGCATCTTTCACATTAAAATTAAATAACAATAGCAAAGTCTCTAGTGAACTTCATGGAATCTCTGACACTTTTCACTTTGCAGTTTAAAAACAATGTTTGGGGGATGGATTTTGGTTTTGATTTTTGTGGATTTTAGAGGAAGGGGTTAAGGTTGATTTGTTTAATTTTCTTAGGCTGGATGGTTAGATTCAGTTGGCAAAACCATATATTCATAAGAGATTAAGAATCAGGGTGGTAGCCGTGTTAGTCTGGAATAGCAGAGTTAACAAAGTTCTGTGGCACCTTAAAGACTAACTATAAAGTGTTGAAGCATGAGCTTTCGTGGGCTAATACCCACTTCTTCCACTGCCTGCATCCGACGAAGTGGGTATTAGCCCACGAAAGCTCATGCTTCAACACTTTATAGTTAGTCTTTAAGGTGCCACAGAACTTTGTTAACTCTCATAAGAGATTGGAATTACTACAAAGAGATAAGGGGATATTTAGAAAATTAGATATTAATTATACAAAAAAGTTAAATATAATGTCATTGGAAGAAATTTATAATGTCATTGGTTAACCAGGGGTGTGAGTTTTGGTTTGGATGATCACATTCTGATCTGAACACCAAATAGAAGCATCAGCAATTTTAAAATAAAAATAAATTGATCGGCGGAGAAGATGATATTTGAGTTGAACATACAAACTTCTGGCATTTTCCTCCCTCAGCTCCCTGCTGGTAGCCTGCAGTTGACTCTGTACCAATACAAAACCTGCCCGTTCTGCAGTAAGGTTCGAGCCTTCCTTGATTACCATGGGGTGCCTTATGAAATTGTGGAGGTGAACCCGGTAATGAGGAAGGAGATCAAATTCTCCTCCTACAGAAAGGTGCCCATCCTTTTAGCCAACGCTGGAAATACTCTGGTGAGTCTCTGCTTCTCAAATAACCACGGTTCTTGGGTTTACATCTAGCACTGGGTCACTAGCCAAGTGCAGGTGTAGCCTGTAGATTGATACTTTATTTCTAAGGGTGCTTAGCATCTTGTTCCTTATTTTATGGCTGTATACTTAGCTACCTCTTCCTTAGCCTCACTCTTATTTTGCTGAGTACTCACAACACCCAGTGTTTCCTAGCAGTGACAAGCCATGCTGCTGCTAGTGAGTTTGGGGGAAGGTGAGACTTGAAAGTCCACTGGTCTTACTCTTCCCACTCCCATGTAGGATTCAAACAATTTGTACACAAGTCAAGGGAGTTGCTTGTACTCTGTGGGGGAAGAATTATAACCCAAGGACACATGTTTTAACCGTATAGTTTCTTATCCTGCTGGTTTGCTCCCCTGGAATGCCAATGGCTCAAACTGAAACACACTTTGGTTTCTGCTGTTGGCCTGTTTAGAACAAGCAGAAGAATAGATATATAGCTGCAGTATAGCAGATTTGCCTATGGAAATAAACCAATGTTTAGGGAAGAAGGGGCTTGGGGACTACTTAAGCCCCAAAGGGATTCAGTTGGCAGAGCTTATTATGAGCTCCTCCTCCTTAGCTCCATCAACTTCTCTTTTTAAGTTTATTGCCATTCTATTTTGCAGCAACTGAATGACTCTTCAGTGATCATCAGTGCACTAAAGACCTATCTCCTTTCCAGGTAAGGGAACTGGATAGTGAGAATGTAGTTGAGAATGTGAATTGCCTTCGGCAAACTGGAAAAGGGTGGGGGTGGGGGTGTGCACTCAGGTGTTTTTAAATTCAGAATTCTGCCTTTGTACAAAGAAGACTTAAGTTAGTCCAAAGATTAAATGAATCAAATCTTCTTCTGATTTTTGTTTTGTTTTGTTGGTCAGTCAGAATATCTGGAACTAAATCAACTTGCTGCTCTTGTAGCCTGCTCTTTAGATCCAGGTTATGAAGAGCTTGGTTGGGTAAGGAGTGGAGAAGGAGGGGTTCTTGTATCTGGGACATCTTGTACTTTTATTCCTTTCCCCCCCCTGTGATATAGAGAACATCAGTATATAGAAATTTAACCATAAGAGACATTGTTAGCTGCAGCTGACTATTCTGGGGTCTGGTTAATACTTACTGTAGGTTATTTTAAATGAAACTTATGTGTACTTTCTCTCTCTCTCTCTCTCTCTCTCTCTCTCTCTCTCTCTCTCTCTCATTAGTTTTCTTATGTTAAGCTATTTCATAGTCGTGTGTTTTAATGTATGTGGCTTCAGTGTGTTTACTGTTTTCTTTTCATATACATTAAGTGCATTTTCCTTAGTCTTTCATCCATGTGCACACCTCAATGTTACTACAATATATTACAGTAAAGATATATCTAGGATAATAATGTGTATAAAGTGCATGTATAGAGTCAATTTTCAGACTGAAACCACTCTAAAAATGACATCTTTATGTTCTATGATCAAATTTGCTCAGATCTTGAAAGTCAAATGGTCGGGGGAGGGGGGTAGAGAGGAGGAAAGTGAGACTTTAAAGTCCACTAGCATTATTGCTTCCACCCCTATGCAGGATTCAAACTATTTGCACTGAAGCCAGTGGAAGTTACTTGTATGCTGTGGGGGAAGAATTACAACTGAAGGATATGTATTTTAACTACATATTTGTTCCCTATGCTGGTTTGATTTTTTTATTTTATTTCTCCCTAACAGCCAATCTCATCCTGAGATCTAGAAATGTAGCCATGGTCTTTTTTTCTCTTACATTAACAGCGGTAACCGAATATTTCACTACTGGAATCTAGCAGCCTGGTTTCCTTATGGTGCCTTAGTTTGCTCTCGTACAGCTCTATCAGCTCCACAGTGCCATTAAAATCAGCAGGTTTTTTTACAGTTCCTGTTGTGACTGACTGCACTTTAGGATGGAGAGGAATTCTGAACAACAAAATACAGACTGTATATAGATAGCCTTTAGATTTACAGCCCCTGAGCTGCCTCATTATGAAAGTCTCTATTGTTAGAGCAGCCAGTGTTTTGTTGCCCCTAAAAGAGGATTCATAGCAATGTTTTTTTAGTAATACATGGAAAAGACCATGCAGATTCTGACTGTTTCTCTCCCCTCAGGAAGAAGCGTTTAGAAGAGATTGTGTCACTTTATCCTCCTATGAAAGCTGTGAATGAGCGGGGCAAGGAGGTGACCGAGTATGGGAACAAATACTGGCTCATGCTGGATGACATGGAGACCCAGCATGTGTACCCCATCAAAGAAGCTAGGGCGTAAGTATTTCATGTGCTAGGGATCTCTGAGCTGGTTTCACAGCACCCCTCCTGTATCATCCTGGAGAACACTACCAGAATCCTCCTAACGCTGCTCTTGATATGATACACATCAGACACCCCTAAATAACTGGAATGGTTTTGTTTCAAGTAATTTTATTTAACTTGACAAATGTAATACTTCTATGTGAAATCCCCTCCTCCCCCCTCCCCATTGCACCAATTTCCTCCTTTGCTTTCTCTCCTCCTTGCCTTCTTCCCAGGGAGGGATGTCCCTTTGGGCTCCTGAGTTAGCCCGAAGGGTCACTTGGGATTGATTTATGTTGGGGAAAACCCATGATTATGGGACACTCGTTCCTTATGGGCCGTCCAGCCTGCTTGCAATAATGAAAAGAGAATCTAGAGCTTTAGTTTGTCTCATCCAGCTGGAGTTTGGCATTAGAGCAGCTCAGTGGGGGAAATCCCTCCCGACCACAGTTCAGGGATATTACCAGTGGAGCAGACCAGATGGGAACTGTTGCACTCTTATCCTTTGCAGAAACTCCAGCTAGTTATTCTGAAATCAGCTGCAACCTCCTGCTCTTTTTCAATATTACCACCTTGTTCACTCAAACTGCTTTCTTGGTACGCCTACAGGGAGGAAATGAAGTGGCGAGAATGGGCAGATGACTGGCTTGTTCACCTCATCTCCCCCAATGTTTACCGCACACCCAGGGAAGCCCTGGCTTCTTTCAATTACATTGTCCATGAGGGCAAGTTTGGCACTGTGGAAGGTTTTTTTGCCAAGTACGTGGGGGCCGTTGCCATGTTCTTCATCAGCAAGAGGCTGAAGAGCAGGTTGGTACCACTGACCCAGTCACACAGCAAGGGAATGTCTCTCTGTTTTTGTTGCTTTTTAACCACCCTTAGCCATGAACTTCAAACAGTAAAACTGTGTCTCAAACACATTTTAATGGGCATTTTTGTTGCAAATAAAATGCAATTCTGTTCTAAGGATCAGTTTGGATACTGCCCCCCTCCATTCTGATCATTGTATCTGAATTATCACTGTATGTGGAACCATAATATTTTTCAAATCAGACATGAAGAGGCAAAAATCTCCATTTCTGTAAAGACACTTTTAATTTAACATTAGCTCCAAGGCAGGTCACTTCAGCTAGTATAGTTTATGGGAGCACCAGTTATGTTCTTGTACAGTTGAATGCCATTCAGTGGTGCAAAATCCTTTCCTACCTTTGAAAATATCAAAGGAATTTATACTTGATTGACCTGTGCAACTTAAATCTCCACTGATCAGAACAATCAGAAACTAGTTTTTGGGAAGTAATATCTTATTCTCAGGAACTAAATGATCATAAGTGGAACTAGTTCCACTGTAGCCCTACCATTTTAGTAGTAGTAGGGCCTGGGGATCTTTCCCTTTTAGGTCTCTGCTGTCTTTCCAATAAAAGTGCCTTCTTTAATCCAGGTTTAAGATTAACAGGCATGTTAGTCTGTATCCGTAAATAAAACAAGGAAGACTTTGTAACACCTTAGAGACTAACCAGTTTATTTCATTATAAGCTTTCGTGGGCTATAGCTCACTTCATCGGATGCATAGAATGGAACAGAAGTAAGATGCATTTAGAAAGAAAGAAAGGGGGGGGGGGAAGTTGTACATTAGCATACCAATTCTAAGAGGCCATTAAATTTAGATGGGCCATTATCAGTAGGAGAAAAAAATACCTTTTGAAATGGATATCTGTCAGGCAGGATTTAACACCTATTGAAGGTAAATTAACAATTTAATCCAGTTTATCAATTGGTGTAACCAAAGAATGGTCAAGACTTGATTGTTTAGTGTGACACCACTGAGTTAGTGACTGAGAAAGAATTACTGTCCATGATTTGCATAATTGTGGTCCTTTGCTTTAACCACTAGAGCAAATAGCTCCTTAACCACTTATTCAGTTTTAAGTATTTGTGGGACTACTTTGAGCCCTCTAACCTTCTGAATGAAAGAGATGCTTATGCACACAATTTAATTCATAGTCATCTTTAAAAATATCCAAGCCTTTCCATTCACCCTCTGAAATGCATTCCCTGTCCCCAGCCATATATCAATCCATGGGAAGAGTAATGGAGGAGAAGATTATAGAGAGACACGAACCAGTTAGAGGACACTATATTTTCTCTTAACACAGGCACCATCTCCAGGATAATGTCCGAGAAGATTTGTACAAAGCAGCCAATGACTGGGTAAAAGCTGTTGGCAAACACAGACCATTCATGGGTGGCAGCCAGCCGAATCTTGCTGACTTGGTAATGGTCAAGAAGACCCTTGATCTCTGTATTTAAATTCTCCTCCAGCATGCACATAATCATAGTCACATCTATACCATACTATGTATAAAATATGTACTATATCCTCTTGGTCTATATATTAGATATATTATTTGAGTACCTTATGTGGGAGGTGAGAATTGTGTGTCAAATAGTGTGTTACAGGTGAGGGGCAAGTATGTTTACTCCATTGCACAATGTGGAGATAGTTCAGGAGCATACATTCTGCATTGGTTGTATGTGTAAAAAGCATGCCAGCCACTCGTCTTTCCACTGGGAAGTATAGTCCAAGTACATACCTTACAAACATCATGACTTCCCAGAGTAGGGCATTATCAATCAATCGGAAGTAATGACAAAATTAGTTTACAAACTAGACTTCTGTGGCTGCAACTGGAGGTGAGCCCTCCAGCAGTGGACAGGGCCATAAGGTTGGCATGCAAAGATCAGACTTCAGGATTTAAATCTTAAACCCTTTCCTGCATCATTAACTCTCATAAGTAATGCTAGTGTTTTTTTTTGTTCTGAAACAGTGTCTCCATAAAGAGTTTATAGGGAGCTGGATAGTTTACCAGTTTTCATTTACTCCATCTCCCAAAAATCTTGCCCATTTTGCTAGGCACTGCCTATTTATCCATCTAATGTCTGTGACTGACTCAATAATCTTTGCTAATCAGACAGGTGGAATAGGTAATAAGGGTAGGGAGTAGAGTTTGGGGACACTTAAATCTGAAGTCACCTTCAGTCCAGATTGAGTGAGTTAGTTATATTAATTTCCAAACTCTCTCTCCTCTCTTGGCACAGGCAGTGTATGGAGTACTCCGGGTCATGGAAGGGCTGGAAGCCTATGATGACATGATGACTCATACAAAGATTCAACCTTGGTACCATCGTATGGAGAAGGCTATTGAGGGGGCTGAAGTCATGAACTGGCAACTGCTGCAGCCGCCTTACTAAAATCCTTACACAGAAAAACATTAAAAAGGAAAGATCTTTAATTTTAAAAATAAAATGCACTGGCCCCTCCCCCTGGACTGATGTGCAAGCATGCAGATTGTCCACCTTACAGCTAATGAGGGGCTTTATGAGACCAAGAGAGCAGTAGGGGACAGGTTTGCACAGCTAAGTACATATGACATTTAGAATAATAAGAACATGCAAAATATGCTGATCTGGGACCTCATTGCAGATGAGGCTAAGTTATGATTTAAACAGCAGAGTGTAGCAAACTGGCTTTCTCTTAGTGAGCCCCAAACTAAAAGTATGTTTTTAAAAGAAACCACTCTATGGGTTAGTGGACCCTGGAGCAAAAGGAAATGTTTGAGGTCTGTCTAGCGTTGACTTCAGGCTGTGTCTCTACTTGTCCAAGTTGGCCGGAGAGTCTTCCTGACTATTTGAGGTGCCATGTAACTCTTAAATGGCATTAAGATTTGACTTACAATAGCATCTTGTAAATAGTGCTCTGGGTAATGGGGGAATCCGCAGCACTCAGGAAGGGATCCCTTTGCATGATGGAAAAGATCCTGTTGTCTGCAGGCTGTGTGCATCCATGCTTCAGGGTGATCTCCATTTAAACTCTTATGTCAACAGCTGATTCTGGATTTTCAGTGACAGTATAGGATCGGTTCCTCTTTCTATGCAATATATGGCATCTGGGGATAGAGGCCCAGAGAGCACAATGAAGGCTGAAGAAAGAATTCTCACAAAATGATTTGAAAAAAGCTTCCTATCACGAGTTACCTGAAGAGTGTTCCTGGAAGTACTCCACAAGATCAGTTGTTATCAAGTGGATTCTGCAGTCCGCTGTGGCTCTCTAGAGATGTTTTGTAATGTAAGCGCAACAAAGGCTGTGCTGTGTGGAGTGGGAGCCATTGCTACAGGTTACGTTATACTATATGAATTTACTGGAACTAGTATTTCCTCACTGAGCTCTGGCTAATACTAGTGCAGTGCAGAAATGCCAGTTGGTACCTGTCTTGGTTAGCTAAGATGCAGGGAATCCTTTCACTTCTAGCTGTAGGTCACAGAGTGAGAGATCCTCTGAATGGTCCCAGGTTTTAATTTCCCTCATCTACTTGTAACAATCCTTTTGATGGCATCATGGACACTTTTCAAGGAAACTGGAAAATTGATGGCAGATGTCATCTATCATCAATGCAGAAACTTGTACTTTGTGTTAGCAGAAGACTGCTTTTCACTATCAGTCATAAATATCAGTGTGATATACAGGTGTGTTTTATTGACAAGAACCTACTGTATCTATGGATACTTCAGAAGGAAAATGAGGTGCAAATTCTAGTGTGGACTAGATGAAGAGTAGTGGGAGAGGAAGAGAATATTTGCAATAAAAACAAACTGCTGCTATGCTGGCTGGCTACCTTTATTTAAGCACTTCTGCACTTAGCTATCTTTAAGTACAGCTACACAATAGTTCAACACTATGATATTTTAGTGTAAAAAATTACAGATTATTTTTCATACAATGTTTGAGCATGGGGCTATGAAGGGGAGATGGATTAGATGAATTAAAAGGTGTGTGTGGGGGGGGTTAAATCTCAGATTTAATTAACTAAAAAAATTCAGTCAGGAGAAAAATATTTAACAGCTGTCCATCTCCCACGAGGACTCCAGGGCCAGAATGCTCTGATGTGATGTGTAAATAAGCCATTACTGCCTGAGGACTTGCTGAGAAGTATTTGTCCCCAGCCAGAGCAAGTTACCTCAGCTGCTCTCCCTGGGGGCCCAATCCTGTACCCACCCTGTGCAATTCCCTGCAGTGGGGCTTCATAGGACCGGCTGCCTGTCTAAGGGGGAGTTGACGAGCTGAAATACAATAGGGTCTGTGGATTAGGTGATTCAAGGCCCCTCATCCCCCATCAGTGGGGTTTAGACCTCGCCTCCCTCCTCTGGCCCCCATCTTCACCCCGCCCCCATCTTAGCGCAGCCTTGGCCCGGCCCAGCCCCCGCCACCCGCGTGTTGCCCGGCGTTCCCATAGCGACACTTCCCGGCTCGCCCAAAGGGGGCGGGCTCTTGTGACGCCGCGACGGGGGTTGGAAGCTAATCGCGGCGGCGAGCCGGGGTCACGGGGGGTTTGAATCGCCCAATGGGGGAGCTGCGGGCAGCGTCCCAGAAGCGGACCCGGAAGTTCGGCGGCGGGTCCCGCTGCTGCTGCTGCTTGTCCTGCCCTTGCTGCTGCCCCCTGCCCCGGCCCCCTTCGCCCCGGCCCAGGGGTCTCCATGGCAGTAACAGCAGCAACTACCGCCGCCTCGCCGCCAATTTCGAGGAGATCCTGAGGCGGCGGCTCCGAACCCGGCTCGGCCCTGCATGGTGAGGGGGGCTGGAGAGCGGGGGCGCGGTCTGAAGGGGGATCTCGGGGTCCCCGAGCCCCTCAGGCCGGCTGGGGTAGTGCGGACAGGCCAGTGTCATGGGGGTCCCCACAGTCCATGCGCTGAAGCGGGTCCCACCCTGCGGGGAGCTGCTGCTCTTTCACACCCGCCTCAGGGATGGGTTTCTGTGGGGTCTGGGACGTGCCCTTTGCCTTGTGACTTCGTCCATCCGACCCCTAAGGCAGGTCCCGCTTTGTGAAGTTCCCCAGGCAGCCCAGAAATGAGCCAGTGCTCCGCCCCGCTGTCAGGAGATTGGCTTAACAGCCAGGAAGCTTTTACAATCATTTTTCAGGCTTTAGCGTTGCTGTCTTATTATTATTATTTTAGCCTTTAAGATTCATGTTTTTAAGCTTTTTTTCTGCAACCATGAGGGCTAGATAAACTTACTTGTTAAAAAGAGATTCTTGTGAAATAACATGACTCCAGAAGCTGGGGCTTTAGGGAAGAAATTCTGTGAGGTAAAGTAACAAGAGTTAGTAGCAGTGATTGCTGTGGGACAAGGAAAGCTCCTTTATTCTTCTAAAATATCTGTTCTTGCTGGTGAAAACAAAATGTATCTGCTCTAAATGAGAATTTGAATATTGCTCTTAGTCTTTCAAGGTTCAGCTTTGAATTCCCTTATTCTTTTACACTGTAGTTGATGTAGGTTTTCTGCCCATTAATAGGGTTTAGTTACTTATCAAGACTGAGGTAATCAAACCAACCAACTGTATTTACAGTCATATATCTAACAAGAATTGGAGAAATTCCCTCACTTCAACAAACTCTGTCTCAGTTTCTAAATACACATCTTCCCAGCTTGGGGAGATTTTTTCCACCCCGTCTCTCTATAAAATATTTTTGCTAAACCTGTTCTGGTATGTTGTTTTCTTAACTCTTCAACAGAGACTTTCACTCTGCAAACTTCATCATTTTTATGAGCCTGAAATATTTCAGCCTCTTCAGAATGATGATGGCAATCTTACTAATCTTAATTTATCTTTGATGATCACTGGGCATTTGGACTCTGATGTTTGGCTAATAGCTTTGGATATTACCACATTTATCTTGCAAGATTCTAAATGTCAATTATACTGAATTGTTGCTAAAACTATTTTTAGGGAAAATTTATTGATATAACTATAATGGTATAATTTATATGTATATAAAATTATAACTATACTGCTATATTTATATTGGTCTGACTCCCTGTGTAGACACTCTTATTTTGTAATATGAGTGTATTTTTTTTGTTTAGTTTATGTTGCTTCCAAATTATCATCTTAACCCAGAGGTGGGCAAATTACAGCCTGCGGGCCACCTGCAGGCCGCATCCAGCCCACGGGACCCTCGTGCCCGGCCCCTGAGCTCCTAACCAGGGAGGCTAGCTCCTAGCCCCCTGCTGTCCTCCCACAGCCACATCACCACACGAGCAGCGCTCTGGGTGGCAAGGCTGCGTGCTCCTGCGGGGTAGTGTGTCTGGTTCCAGCCAGGCGGCGTGACTGCTAGACATGCCGCTCTGAGCAGCGTGGTAAGAGGGCTGGGCCCAGGGGATTAGATAAGGAGCAGGGAGTCCCGAGGGGCGGTCAGGGGACAGGGAGAAGGGGGCGCTTGTATGAGGTGGAGGTTCTGTGGGGAGGTGGTGGTTGGATAAGCGTGGGAGTCCCGGACGGCCTATCAGTGGGCAGGGGTGTGGATAGGTGTTGGGGCAGACAGGGAGAAAGGGGGGGGGGTTGGATAAGGGGTGGGTTCTTGCGTGGGGGGGTCTCAGAAGGGGGTTGTCAGGGGACAAGGAGTGGGGGGTGAGGGGGTTGGATAGGTCAGGGATTCTGGTGATTGAAAGTGGGAGGGGGTAGGATAGGGGACGGAGGCCAGGCTGTTTGGTGAGAGACAGCCTTCCCTACCCGGCCCTCCATACAGTTTTGTGACACCGATGTGGTCCTTGGGTCAGACAGTGTGCCCACCCCTGTCTTAACCCATAATAAACATTGTCTATTAAGAGTAACTTTCTATCTTCTTTCCACAGATATATAAGAACCTTTGTTAATTTAATGTTTTCCTGCCATTTATCCGTGTAGTCCTCGTGTCTTGCTGCTCTTTCTCACCAAATTGCAATAATGAGCACAGAGGGTCAGTAGTGTGATGCCTTTTGTCTATTGCTGTTTGCAATGATTATTTTGCTTATATGAAACTGTTTTATACCATTTGAAAAGCTGTTGTTATGAGCATTTAGACAGTAGGAAGTATTGGTTTGTAGCAGTTCCTGAGGCAGGAGTAGCAAGATGATCAGAATGATTTGGCTTGAAGATCTAATTTGTGATGTCAGGGCTAGAAACATTTTGGGGAAAAAAAGCACATATTGTTTTCATGATCACGAACATCTGGTAAGCACTGGTCCCAAACCGCTGGCCAGAAAGAATAAAAACTTTATTTTTTGTGGCCAATCCCCCCTGCAAAATCAGGTCTTACACATGATGCATCTTAAAATTAATTATCTAGCATAATGAGTGTATCATGCCTGAAAATCAAAGTACTTATTTTAATCTTTAATTTTAACATTTCTTGTGCAAAGAATGCTAAGGCGCACACTTTTGTCAAGTGATTTTTAGGTATTTAACATGTTTGAGTCAGGATGTTACCTTTCTACTCAAGGGAATAGGAACCTTAAAGAAACTAACATCCTCTCCTGTTAGTAATCTATCTCATATTTCTGCCATCAGGTGTCCCCCCTCCAACAAAAATGAGATAACTGCAATCTCAACACAGAGAAAAGTGTCAAAAGGAGCTGAGGATCTTATGCTAACTGTAAGTAGCTGGAATTGGAATGATGTAACTCTCCTTGTTGATGTACTCAGGTTAGTGGTGCTAGTTTCCTTTTCTAAGAAGAAAACTTTTACACTTTTATAAAATACCAAGGAATTAAACTGTTTATTGATTACTTTGAATTTGTTTTCATACTTTGCTCTTGTGTGTTAGGCACATAATTAATGTGGAAATAAAACACATACATCATTTATGAGAAATAACCTACAGAGACAAATATAGTCCCCAGTGGTGCAAGCACTTACACATGTGTTTAATTTTAAGAACTGTGAGTAGTCCCATGGAAATCAAGGGGACTATTCAGAATGCTTAAAATTAAGAGCAAGCCTGTTAGCAGGATCAGGCTCTCATGGCACATCTGATGGAGTCCTATTAGTTTTCCTAAATTCTTTAGTTTACTAGTCAAAGAACTGGCCCTGTTGTAAAATTTCTGTTCAAAATCAGATGGTGTTGCTAATCAGACCCGTTGGTATGCTCTAAGACCTTGAACTCTAGTGACTCTTACAGACACCCTCTACCAATACAACACTATCTTTACATTGTCTGTATCATCCCTTGTCCAAACAAAAATAAAGGGCCAGATTCAGCCATGGCGTATATAGAAACGTATGGAGTTATTCCAGATCTTACACCAAAGCTGCATGTGCTCCAAAACGGCAGGTGCTACTGAAAGGAAGCTCAAACTGTGGCCAAAATACCTTGACCCATCTCGGCAATTGTAGCTGTCTGTGGACAGGTGGCAGAGGCAGTTGTCCAGTTTGACTGGAGCATAGGGAAATTTTATTATTTCCAGTTTCCTTATTCACAGGTTTCCTTTCATTGTATTGCCCTTTCCCGTTTGTCGGAGAAGAACCATGAAGAACCGCTCCTCATCTCCCCCTTTGCACGTTCATGTGGATGAAAACACCCCTGTCCATGTCCATATAAAAAAGGGTCAGAAAACAACACCGGCAAAAAGCCAGGTAGGAGTGTGTAGTTGGGTGTTTGTAAAGGATACAAACCAGAAAAGTGAGGGTCCTAGAAGCACCACTGAATGTTCAAGGTCTGTTTCTACCACTTGAGGTCTGAATAGATAGATAGTAAATTAGAGAAATAAAATTGAATGACTTCTTAACTGCATTCATTTCAATGTGAATTTTCAGCAATACTTTTAAGTAATCTTAGAAATTGAAACTGTATCTCATGGGTAATCTAAGTGATTTAGTGATTTAGTTTTATGTTTACATGTATAGTGGGTTACCATTTGTACTTTTATAGGGCTTTTATCCAATGGCTTTGAAAGCATTTTGCAAACATTAAGTTTGGAGCTACTCCTCCCTCTACCATGAGATGTGGAGGTACACCAGCCATTTTACAGATGGGCAAACTGAGACACAGATAATTGGGTTGTCCAGAATCATACAATCAGTCATGACAGAACCAGGAGTAAAACACATTACTTTGCTTTAGCAACTAGACTTCCCTGTCATACTTTTTTGATGAGCGAAACCATACTGCATTATACAGATGCTTTTTAGACAACTAAGACATTTTAACTTTAGGGACGTAACCTGCTTGTGTCTAAAGTGTATGGAAGTTCTGCACCAACTTAACATTTTTTCTGGGTTAACATCTTGTCAAACTACTGCCCATTCTCTGATCATTCCTTTGTCTGGAGGAAGGGTTGTTGGGAAGATGGTAGCTGAACATCTCAAATTCCACCTAGATCAGGCGAAATTAAAGATTAGATTTAAAAAGACTCTGGATTGAAGTCATCTGCTGGTATACAGACAGGTTTTATCAGTCTGGACTATTTTCTTTTGGGCATTGGCCGAGAGGACCTAGCAAGTAGACGTAGATATAATTGATTAGCCGGTAATGGTGGCTAGGTTTCAATTCCTAGTTGGAGCGGGTGAAATCTTCTGCAGAGGTTGAGGTCATTCTTGAAATGGAAGACCCAAAAGGTGGTGAGTTCTTTTAAGACTCTGCAACAGTTATATTTGCCCCCTTCTCAGTTGTTAACTCTGTGTATGATGCCAGTAGTGAATATTTTAATTGGATATGCCTGATGATACTCAGCTATATGCTTCCTTTGATTTTTGGAGCACCTGACTTTCTGATCTGAATTGTACAAAAGCATCTGCGTTTTCATTTAGATAAGGAAGCTTAAGATCAGCCTATATAGAAGTGAGAATACCTGTTAGTCACAAAGCAGGCAAAGTGTTTCCAGGATCTTCATAGATCAATCCCCCCACACCCCAACCCCGCATTAATACATCATGGCAACTGTTTGTGAGTCAGGTCTGGGAGATAGAGGATCCTGCATAGAAATAGATGTTGTGGCAGTGCTTTTGTGTGTGTCCTCTCTTGCCCAGAAAGACTACCTTTTTCTCTCTAACCTTGACCTCCCTGCCCTCCCTTCTGTCATTCTCTCTGAGCTGGGCTTTCTCAGTAGGCCAACGGAAGCTATTATGACTATATGTAAAATTATAATTATCTAGGTAAACAGTACTAGGCAGCTAGCAGACTTCCCCTTAGTCCGCCCAAGACTCTCTCGCCTGAGGTTTAATTGGAGTTGGGCTTAAGAACAGGAGATTCTTGATTGAGGGACCTCTATTCCCCCTTAATTCAAGTGATATCTGATGTTCTTCTGTGATTGTCTTTAAGGTTTGGTTTAAGGTCTTGGCCTTATTTTCTTGTGCTCTTGTTCCTTGGAATGCTTTTTGTCCCATTCCTCTTGATTTAAATATTGTCACTGGGCCCAGTTTGATTTATTTCATGTTTGTTATGTCCAGTGTTCCAGGTACTGTTTTTAATATGAGTGCTTTATAAATTAAAACATTCAATAAACCAAAGAAGTGAAATGAAAGTAGGTTGTCACTCAAGTCCTGATGTAAAATTTTGCAAGCAAGCAAACTCATTCTCAAAATGTAAAAAAAGGACAGATCAGCTTTAACACAAGCTAGATCTATTTTCACAGGGTAACCAAGGCCCTTGTTGCATCACAAGAGGCAAAACTACAAGTGATGTCATAAAGACACTGGCTGACAAATAGCAAAAATGCTTTCATTTTGGTTATGTGCACTCCTATTTATGCAATAAGTTTTTCTTCTACTTGGCTTTGCCTTGTTCCTCCAGCTGCTGACTCTCCTCTCTGATGTACCATGTAAAGCAGTCTGTGGTACTATTGTAAGAATGACGTTGTGCCATTTAACTCTTACAGCATTAAAGGTTTAAATGGTTTTTTAAAAAGTCTTATGAGGTTTATTGTGTTTTTCTCTCTCCTTCAGCAGAAACACAAACAGAAAATGAAAGGGGATACCGTGAACGTGCGCCGAAGTGTTCGGGTGAAAACCAAGGTCCCCTGGATGCCCCCAGGCAAAACATCCATCCGGGAGTCTGCCTACAAGTGGGAGGTATGGCTGACTCTCTTGCTTTTTAGTTGGATGGGTTGGACTAAGAGATGGTACCTAGATTTTAATCTTACTTTGGGATTGGAGGGAGCAGGTTGGAGGGTGCTAGACTGTAGTTAAGGTGACCACTACCACCTGGCAGTCATTTTAAACATCCAATATTTATCTCTTGGTTTTGAAAACTTATTTGTACAAATAAATTCTGAATGGGGGATTCATCATGTGCATGTTTCGTCTAGAGCTCTCTGTCCCTTTTTCCTCCTTCGCACTCCCCCTGATACTGCAAGGCTGGAGAAATTCCCCTTCATTTATTCCTTTTCTACTTCCCTCTCTAAAAGACCTTACCTTGGGGCACAGTTCACTTTATAGGCCACTATTGGTGCTCTGTCTCTCATAAGATTTCTAGAAAGGAGTGTATTGTGCTCCCTTTCCCACCTGGGGCTGAATGAGCTGCTTACTTACTCCCAGCATCTTCTGCCTTTGAACTCAGATTTTCCTTCATGACAATCAGACAATCAAGCTAATCTCTACATGTGCTGTTTTGGTGGATGTGGGAGTATTTATTTTCCCCCATTAAAAGCCTTTTACAACAGATTGAAAGAGGTTGAAGTAGAGAGGATTATATTCTGGGTATTTTATCTTGCCCTCATTAGAATTTTTTCAGAGATGTGATTCGGTCCTAGATGGTTTCGGAGATGCTAAGGTTACAACACTGTGTGTACCTTTTTTTAAAAAGCCATGCCTATTACATCCCCACCAGGGACCAACCCATCGCTTGGAAATTACTCCTCCAGATTCAGAAAAACTGCTCTCGGTGCTGCGTCTGAGTGACCTCTCTACAGACGAGGAGGATGCTATTCACAGCAAAATGAACAAGTATGAAAAGAAGATAGATAGCCTGATGAATGTAGTGGGGACACTGAAGAATGAGGTGAGAAGATCCTATTAAAGGCTTCGCTACTCTGATGTGTTGTTTACACTAGCATTGTCTGCTAGCAAGGTGGATTTCGGCTTTCGTTCGGTTTAGCTATATCTCAACTATAGATTAACAAGAAGCTTTTTTACTTATGCTAAAATGAATCATGGAACATGGACAATGCTTTGTCATACAAGCTGATGCTTTGCTTCAATTTCCATGTGTAAAGTCTTGTTCCCACCAAAGTCGTAAACCTAAAAGATGTTCCTCCCTAAAGGTGAAAGTATTGTCTTACCACATGGACACACAGGCTCTTAGGGTTGTCTTGATGAACAGTATATTCCTCCTGGCTCACTACTGGATCTTATACTTCAGTGACACCATGTACTGGCCTTCAAGTACTTGTCAATATTTTAACAGCTGTCCTTTGAGAGTCTGCGTACAGAATTTTAAAGTGTAGATTTAATAGGCCCAGCATGGTGAAGGCAGACTACAGACATTTTCCTTTCTTTCAGTGTCTTTCCCCCCCCCCTCCCCCCATAGCAGGCAATATATCCCAATTATATTGCCATGTAGCTTTGTGTGGTTTTCATTAAAAATCTAAAAATCTATAAGCAAAACCAGGACTTCCGAGTTAGGTAGACTGTTATCATCATAAGTAGTTTGAGCCTGTCTGTGCTCCAAAAACAAAAGTCATTTACGTGATAGGGTAACTCAAATGTCTAAACTCAAATAGTCACACCTGATTACAGCAGAGCTGAGCTGGTCCCTTGGCTTTGGAGACATACAGTGGGAAGACCACAAAGATGAGGGCTCTGCCCTGAACAGCTAGACCGGTGGTGTATCGCAAACTGTGTTAAAATGACACAATGGGCTTAAAACTTCAGCAAGGGAGTTGGATTTTAGGTTGGACATTACCTAACTGTCAGGGTGGTTAAGCACTAGAATAAATTGCCTAGGGAGGTTGTGGAATCTCCATCATTGGATATTTTTAAGGTCAGGTTAGACAAACACCTGCCAGGTATGGTCTAGAACAGCGGTTCTCAAAGTGGGGGTCGCGACCCCTCGGGGGTGTCACTGGGCGCCTCCTGAAGGGTCGCGAGCTCCTTGCACGGCTGAAAAGCTGCCAAATTGATTACTTCCGCATTCGGCGGATTTTTGGTGGACATGCCGAGCGCTTTCGGGAGTGCTCAGCATGTCCGCTGGATTGCTAAAGTTTGAGAACCGCTGATATTATATTCTTCATCTACTAAACTGTTGAGGAGCAGTGCTGTGTGCGGTTGACCAGCTGCTGCATTTCAGTGGTGGGGGATCTGAACCATCTGTAACGCCATAAAAGCACCTTGATTTGTGTAAAGCTCTATGCAGGTAAAAATAAGATGTGTCCTCCTTAGGCCAAGACACACAAGCGGGAGGAACAACAGCAAATGGCAAAGCGTCTCCTCGAGGAGCAGAAGGATGAGCTAGATGAAGTCACACAGGAGCTGGTGGAGACCGAACATGAGAATACCTTGCTCCGACGTAACATTGAGCGCATAAAGGAGGAGAAAGATCTTACTTTGTAAAGAACTTACCGTTTAACTCCTGTGTGTACATGTCCAGTAGTGATAGTTAAAGAGCACTTGTCTCCTTTATAAAAACATTAACAAATTTAATTCTTGCTTGCTCCCAGGAGTATAGGGCTGAGTGGCACTGCAGAATTGGCATTCTCGTTCCTTGTATCTGCTTCCTGCCTAATGGTGCTGTGAAACCCTCTTTCCTCAGTGTGACATTACTTTTGCTTAGAGATCTCATTGTGGTGGTAGAAAAAATCTGTCTCAGCCTTTCGGAGGCAATTATTTGGAAGCAAGTAATGTTTTAGCTCATTCTGTTAGTCATTGAGTGGGGAAATAGTCAAACATTCATGTTTGATTGAGAGTCATCGTCTCCCCTCTTTTCCCCCTCCCCCATCTCACACATTAAGGTTTATATGGAAAATAAATCTCTGAACCTTTCAGAAGAGCTTTATGAATAATTTTGAAGGCTTGGGAAGGACTTTGAGCCCTTTATGAGGGTTTCTTTGAGTTCTAGTTGCCTGTGTTCTCTCCAGTTTTTTTAGAATGTCCAGCTTCATGTTCAGCTGATACCATTTTGGAGGCTTATTTCTGAGGTGATATAGATCCTTAGGATTGTTGATATCCAGGATAAAAGGTGTTGTGGTTTAGTATTTGGTAGAGGAGGTTGCTCTGAGATAAACCCCAAATTGGCCTCCTCTGATATCCCCAACTTGAGAGATGAGCTTCTGGCAAGCACAGGAGGATTGGTAGGGTCTGCTGATTCCCCACCACAACCCACTTCCAAGACTGAAAAGTGGTACATTTCTAGTATTTGTGGTGTATCTTTTTGTTTGGGTTAACCTCTAGTCAGAAACTCTAATTACAGTGCTTCCCTTTAAGGATGACATTACCAGTGCAGCCTGGGTTTGGGATTTGGCTATCCATTCTTCTGATAGCTGTGTTCTTCTTGCAGAATGCAGAAGAGACACTTGCAGCATGAGAAAGAGTGTTTAATGTCCAAGTTAGTTGAGGCGGAGATGGATGGAGCTGCAGCAGCCAAACAGATTCATGCGCTGAAGGATACGATTGGGAGACTCAAAAATGTAAGTGATGGCATAGTTCACTGTAGCATTTACTGTACTGCGACACTGCGGTTCCAGGAGCTGTTAGAGAATCACTGATTCAGAGACTGTCAAGGAAAAGTGAAGAGGCTTCTAGTGCTTAAAGTGCGTGTTAAGCCTTTGGGCACGAAAGGTACTGAAATCCAGATTAAGTAAAATCTGAAGTCATTTTGAATTTACAAATGGGAGTTTATCAGGCAGTACAAAGTTTGTGGATGTGACATTGATGATCAAGTTGTTTTGTTATGCTTTGTGTTTGTATGCACACATCGCTCATACCAGACTCTAGATATTGAATTGCAGACACATATGAACATGTCTTTCTTTTTTGTAGGAGAAAAACATGACCAGCTCAGATGTTAATACGCTGACAAGGCAAAAAGAGTTGCTGCTACAGAAATTAAGCACTTTTGAAGAAACCAACAGGACACTCCGGGATCTACTTAAAGAACAGCACAACCGGGAGGTGAGCAATGCTGCATGTTTCACTTTCACTGATTTACAGGAGACAGCATGGTCTAGTGGACTGAGACCAGAACTTGGCATCAGAACTCCTGAGCTCTAATCCCAGCTCTTCAACCGACTTGACCTCCCTCTGCCTTGGTTTTCCTAATTGTAATATTGGCCTTACCCCTGTCTTTTGAGGCTCAGATAAAGTTTGAACAGCAGTGTGAAGATGCTAAGAGCTTTGCATGCTAGGCAAACTGCAGGAGCTATAATACTTTGGTGTAATTATGATTCTTACTGCAGCTTGTTGAATGGGTGCTCCTTTGGTCAAAGGCAGGCCAGTGGCAAAGTACTTCCTCAGCCTCCCATAATTCTAGTAAAAGGAACAATCGATGGTATGTGTTTGCCCAAAGTGGGATATGTTTGCAAGATCCTAGCTTGCCATTGTGCATTTTAGTATCCCTTTTGACTGGGTTAAAGGAGATGGGAGTGAGGAAGGCATTCTGGGATGGGAGTTCTGAGAGGAAGAGGGTTGAAAATGAAATTGATGGCAGTTTTGACACCTTTTAATGTTATCTGAGAATTGCTGCTTGAGTGCTTGCGTAAATAGATATTTTTCTGAGGTCCACCTTAAATTGGAAGGCACGTCGTCTTGGGATTAGAACATGGAGAGTGGCTTTGGAAAAAGCTTAATGAGCTCTTGTTTCTTCATTCTCTTGTAGAAAGATGCACAGAAATTGATGGACCAGCAGGGGTTGCTCATAAAAAGGCTGGCTGACTCGGATGTAGAGAAAACGGTAATGCAAGCATGGGTGGAGAGTCCTATGGGCCTGTGGTCCCTGGACACTAGGAATATTCCTGGCCCAGGGCCGGCTCCAGCAATGTTGAGGGCTGGGTCTCTCCCTTGGCCCTGCCTTTTGTCCCCGTGCGTCCCCCTGACATTGTAAAACAGCCCAAGGCCCCCACTCACCTCTGGCAGCACAGTAGAGCTGAGCGGCTTAACTCCCTGCTTGCTTCATGCGGCTGCCCCTCGCGGCTGCCCCTAGGTAGGGTGGGTCCCTCCCCAAGTGCCCCTGCAGCCAATGGGAAGCTTCAGGGGCAGTGCCTGGGGGTAGCAGCACATGGAGTCTGCGCCCTCACCCCCTTCCCACACATCCCTTCCTGCCCCCAAACTCTCTCCCAGCCTGCACCTCCTCCCTCTGGCCCCCAAACTCCTTCTCAGAGCCTGCACCCCTTTCCATCCCCAAGCTCCCTCCCAGAGCCTGTATTCCAACACACTTCCCACACACCCTCTCCTGCCCCTAAATTCCCTCCCAGAGACTGCACCCCAGCCCAGAGCTTACACCCAAACTCCATCCCAGAGCCTGCACTCCCAAACCCCCTCCCCCACCCAAACTCCTTCCCAGAGCCCAACCTCTAGCCGGTCCTGCACCCCAATTCCCTGCCCCAGCCCAGGGCTGCACCCAAGACTACCTCCCTCCATCCAAATTTCCTCCCAGAGTCTTAGGAAGGTGGTGGTGGTTGGGGAGTTGGATGGGTTCTGTGCACCATCAAAATTTCTACAAACCTGCCATCCCTGAATGCAAGAGCAAACGTGTGCTTTCAGTACATGGGAAAAGATGACCAACAGTTAGATATATTGTAGAGGTGCCATTGAGCATGATGGAGAAAGCTACATTGGCCTTTTTTTAACAGCCCCTTTTTCCACTGCTAGCAACAAAGTCTCTTTTTCACTTAGGATCTGGGTGTTGTTTGTCTTCCAGAATCTGAAGATGAGGCTACAGGAGAAAGAGAAGGAGGTGGAAGATCTCATCAATCAAATGCAGAAGGAAAAGGTAGTTTCCCTTTTCTATTACAACCTCTCCTTGAAGACACGTGAACCTTCAAAACTGTAACAAGGGTCTGGAATTTGAGGCAGCTATTCTGAATTAAGGCATTGCTGGTCCTGCTTTCTTGTGTGAGCTGGCAGGCGCCTATCTAAACCCCACATGGAATTGCTGATTTATTGATGATGTCCATCACAAAGACTTCAGGCAACAAATGTGAAATGGTAGCTGTCACCTCAGGACTGGCTATTCCTAGGGTTTTTCCAAAGCTGTTATTGCATACTTTGCTTGGGAGGATCTCCTAGGGCTTGGAGACAGTCAGGTTAGGTGCCTTGCTGCAGCAAGTCCTGACAGGTGATCTCCTTTTGGTGGGAACCATTAGTTGCCCATGTCCTCAGATTCCAATGTGCCCTGCCTCCCCCTGTTCCCAAGTTCCTAGGGAGCAGATGGACACATGGCAACAGTGGCCAGGGTGGAGTGTATTTTGGCTCAGAGTAAATCCTTGTAGGCTGGTCAACAGGGGTGATTCTGGGGTCTAGACTCTATGCCAGTTTAGAAAGGGGGGGATCCCATCCTGGTTCACTTGGATGGCGAATATATTTCCTATTCCACTACCACCATTAATCAGCACAGCAATGCAGAATATTTGTCCTTGGGGTGCTTAGAATTACTATAGTTTTCTGTAAACATTTTGTTCTCACAACTCTCTGGACAAAACTGCTGGATTCCAGCAAGCCAGGGCTCTTCCCTCAGAGCTTACATACACTAGTTAAACTGAGCAAATTTGATTGACATGTCTTGCGTCCCTGCTCCCATGGCTAAGAAAATGAGTCTCTGAGAGTGCTCTTTCTGGCAGTTCCTGTTATAGCTGCTGCTGTTTGTTTGAAGCAGAGGCTTAAACTGTTGCGTGGTGTAAAATGTCCCATGTGTTCTGATGCCTGGGAAAACAACACTTAATCCTGTTTGTTTCATATTTAGGATCAAGCAAAGACCGCATGCGAACTCTCCAAATCCATGGAAGCTGTGAGAGGTCATTTACAGGCTCAGCTGCGAAATAAAGAAGCTGAAAATAACCGTCTGGCTATTCAGATCCGGGTATGTTTTCGGTATTCACCAGACCATTCAAACTGATCGGCTGAATGCACTGAGGAAGAGAGTGGCAGTCACTGACTATTCCATGCCATGCCTGTCCAATAATGAAATGCATAAGCTGGCATCACTTATACCATTGCTGTACATTTTCTTCTATAATTTTGATGGAGAACTAAAACTCTTTTTTTCACTTGTGTGAAGTGAAATCATAAATGTTAAGGGTTAATTGTGTCTCCAAGTAATTACTTGTTACTTTAGATTTCCCCTCAGATTTGTTATGTTAAAGACATGGTTTCTGCTGAGCCATATATCAGGAGGAATGGGAAACTATTTAACTTGCTATCTGGGAAAAAGAAACTCCTGCCATGGGTCTCTTTATCTGATTGCAAAGAAGTGTGTTTGTTTCACTGTATCACTGGTGATGCCAATGATCAACGGTATGGAATGGCCACAAAAATTAGGACTATAAAAATAGGCCTATAAAATCATGAGTAGCGTGGAAAAAGTGAATAGATAGAGTATTGTTATCCTTTCACACAATACAAAAATTTAGGGTCACCCAATTAAAGTAATGGTCAGCCAGTTTAATACAAACAAGAGGAAGTACTTTTTTTATACAAATGCACAGTTTACCTGAGGAACTCATTGCTGTGGGTGGTTGTGATGGCCAAAACTATAACTAAGTTTTTTAAAAAAGAATTGGATACATTTCTAGAGGATAGGTTATTAGCCAACATGGTCAGGGATGCAATCCCATGCTTGTAGTGACCCAAACCTCTTGACTGCCAGAATCTGGGAGCAGAAGATGTGTGGAGCACCTCAACCGCTCTGTCCTGTATGCTCACCCTGAAGCTCTGGTAATGGCCACTGTCAGAGACAAGATACTGGTGAGGATGAACCATAGTCTGAATCAGTATGGCAGTTCTTAAGTACTGAGATGAATAAAAAGCTGCCTTGGGTTATCTTGATGAAAGCTGTGTGTTAACCATCTTTGTAATTGTAAGAAAAAGGCTATATACAGGTATGTTCTTCTATACAATGAATTATTAAGACAGATGCATTTAAATGGTAAGAAAATACTCCTGTATAGAACAAAAGGTTGCTAGGTCTATATCTACCTTGGAAAGCACTCAGGAAAGATGACTTCATTGCTGAGCAGAAGTATGCCCCACACAGTGGAAAGAAAATAATCTTGCTAAAGTCTTTCCTTACATATGACAATAAATATTGGGCCTAGTGTAAGGATGTGCAGCTTTGAGGTCAGTAGAATTGCACTTGCTTAAACTAGGTTTGCATTTGGCTCAGTGTATTTTAGTATGCTAAAGTTCAGAACTTACCTTGTTTTGGTTCTGATATAATATTAACCTTCTATACTCAGACTAGAAATATTGGAAATGACTGCTGTTTGATATTTCTTGAGACATAATTCCTGAGCTTGTTCCCAAGAGTATTTACCCTTATTAACTGGTCTCAGGACAAGAGAATGAGATGGAAGCCTCCTCTCTTAGCATATGCTAACACTGTGAGTGAAAAGGTTAAAGGCTCTATCCTAGCTAATAAATTGCACTAAGAAGAACCAGTTATTGCTTCAGGAGTGAAGTGTGGCAGCTGTGTTTATTAGCACACAGCAACACTACATGCTACTTTTAAGACTGGAAGTTTGGCATCTCAGCCCGCCTTCTCCACTGCAAGAATGGTTTTCAAGATCATTTTGCATCTCATCCCATGAATTAAGCGGAGAAAGCTACAGTAGGAATGACAGACTGAACTGAGACTACACTAGCTCCAAGCTGGATCACATTGATAGATTGCTTATGTCCACCTCTCTTCTCGGCTGTTGGGAGATGAGTTGATCCTCTTGACTGAATATAAATCATTTCACATAGAATGTGGTTTTTTTCCTTTCTTTCCAGAATCTGGAGCGCAGTGGGGCTCAGCATAAGGCAGAGGTGGAACATATTATGGAACAGCTGAAAGAGCTGAGGGAGAAGGGGGAGCGTGATAAGGATGCCCTGAAGAAAGCCATACGTGCACAGAAAGAGCGGGCAGAGCGCAGTGAGGAATATGCAGAGCAGCTGAATGTCCAGCTAGCAGAAAAGGTAGTTGGTCTTAGGGAGGACAGAAAGAGAGTCCTTTAGAGTCTCTGTGTGTCTGCATATCCTTGATTTCTGATTTCTCCCGCTCAGGGGCTGGTCTGCTTTATTTAATGAAGTTTATTTTTGTACTATGGCCTCAGCCCATTTGCATTGCATTTAAAACAAAGCTTTTTTTTTTTCTCAGCTGTCACGCCTTCCTTTGCACCAAGAGCATATGATGATTTATATCCTGGGATAAAAGGTTGCAGGGCCTTGCTTTGCTTTTGTACTTGTATGCTGGTGCAATATTGATCTGCTTTCAGAGTTATGCATGGAATTGGTAATTTACAAATAATATTTTGCATAGTGGCAAAGGGGAAAGAAAGTAGGAGTAAAAATGGAAATTTATTTTGGCAAAGAGGAAATCATTGGGGAAGACAATTAGAGCAGAGAATATAAATAGATCAGACACTTAGATTTGCCTTTGGAGAAAAGGAGATTGAAGGATATAGCAAAAGCAGGAAGGTTGGGACTAGGTCAAACCAGAAAAACTTGAATATTTTAGACCACTTGTCCCCTTCCTGCTCTTCAGTAACTTATGTTCTTTTGGGGTCATCTCCTGTGTCCAAGGCAAATGCAGGTTCTTAGGTATGCTTTGCATTTCTAACTACTGCATTTGTTGTCCTCAAAGAGGAGCACCTCCTCTCTGCCAGAACGGCTGTGAGCTGACAGCATCATTGGAAAATGTTATTTGGCAAAGATATGTAGTGGTAAAAGGAATGAATGTTGTTTTTCAAACCTGATTGCTGTTGAGCAGAAGTACTATCTCCAGAGTGTTTGATATTAATTGCTACGATGGCACGTTCCACTTTTCACCTCACTGTTGTCCTGTGAGATTTTGTCAGTCTTGCCTCTCTCATTCCACATATTTCTCTTGTTTGACAGGACAATTACGTTGCTGAGGCATTGTCCACTCTGGAGTCCTGGAGGAACCGCTACAACAAAGTGGTGAAGGACAAGACTGACCTGGAGCTTGAAATTGTTATGCTGAACAGGTAAGAGCTTTGGCGTGGTGAGCCAGCATGAATGGAGCTGGGATACTAGCTCAAGAAGGGACTCCTCGAGTCTCCAGGTTGGACCATAAATACTCAAATGAAAGCTAGAGCCAGCGTGGTCTAATAGTGAGAGATTCTGAGAACCAGGCTTCTACTCTTGATTCCCACAATGATTTGTTGATTAAGTCACTTAACCCTGTGCCTGCTGCCCATTCTGTAAAATACATATACTTACTTTTCTTTGAAGGATTTCAAAATGCATTGAAATAGGCTCTTTCATTGTGAGCTAAAGTAGTTTCATTAAAGCTGATCTGTTTTTGTGGGGCTTGGGGCAAAAATTGTCCATATCCTCACAGTGCAGTTATCACAGAGCAAACTGAGCATAGGAGCAAAAGGGGGAAGTACCATATTAGCAAGGGTGCCAAACCTATGACCGGTGAGCTGTATATGACCCACCAGAGCATTTCATAAGGCCTGCAGCCTGCTTCAAAACAAAATATACTAGTGACTGATTCATTCATGTTTTGTTGTCGTATTTACATCATTTTAATTTACACAAGTCTGTAAATAGACAATACTGTACATAGGTTGTTTTCTATCTAAATGCATACAAGACAACCTGAACTTAAAATATAAATCAATACAGGTGGCTTTAAATCTTATTATAATATGTAGAATCTGTTTGGCCTGCACAAGGCTTGAGGTGCTTAGGTTTATGTGTCCCTCCAGTGTAATAAGGATGGGAACTACTGCATTAGCTTATACAACACAGATATTATATATCGATGCCACTGAAATGAAATGACAGCAGCCCAGTAACATCTGTGTGCCTGTTTTCCCAAAGGGATTGGAGCAGCAGTGAAGTTTGTGTAGCCAGCCAGTAGTGTGTGCATGCATGAAATGTGGAGGAAAATGGGGGAATAAAGAAAGGATGTCTTTTTCCTGAATCTGAATTTCAAAGAACAAGAGGCGTTTTTCCTCTTTGTCATTTAATGGTTAATTTCACCTCCTGCATGGCAGCCGAATTACAGACTTGTTGGAACAGCAGACCTCCATGGAGGACAAAATGCGGGAAGACAGAGATGCTCTGGTGGATAAACTGCACCGACAGGCCGCAGAAAGCACATCTTTCAAAATGGAGAATGAAAGGCTGAAGGTTAGTCGAATACCCAGGCGTTTTTGTAGTTGAAATGTTAGCATAAGGGATAAGTTGTAGTGAATGGCTGCTACCCCTGTAAGTATAGAGAGAAATTATCTCCTTTGATCCCATTTGATGTTAGATCAAGTTGCATTGATAACCTGTAGGTGGATTGACTATATTTTCAGTCCTGTGTTCCATTGTTTGACTTGGGTGACGTAGGCTGAAGTTTGTGAAGAGGGGAACATAAGGTTTGTTAGGGGAGTGGAAGAATAGGTTTTTTCTACCCTCTGATTCATTATGTAGGATTGGAGACATGCTTACCTGCCTGGTATCCTGGATTATATATTGTCATCCAATTATACATCTGGATAGGAAATAACTATAACTATAGGGAGAACCACAGCCTCCAAAATAGAGAGATGCCTGACATCCTCTCCAAACACCTACAAAACCATCTATGGTATGGTAGATAATCTACCTGATTATCCCTTTAAACAAAGCTTCAGTCCAAATAAACCGAGCATGACCCTGATCCAGTGGACACAGCTCTTTTAAAAGTGTTTGGAACATGATGGAACAACTCTCATGCAGATGTAAAGCCATGTTCTCTGCTGGCCATTGAAGTCAATAGGACTCTACCAGTTACACAAGCAGAGAATTTGACCCTTAGTTTGCACAGCCTCTATTCTAATTTAGCTTAATGTACATTGGGACAACTTAATCTGTTCCAAGCACTGCCTCTTGAATAGAAGATGCCTTCTCCATTTAGGCTACCATGGTCCCAGTGGAGGAGAAGCTGAACCAAGCTCAGATGGAGGTGCACCAGCTCAAGGCATCTCTCAGGAACTACGAAGGGCTGATTGAAACCTACAAGTCTCAGGTATTTTATTCAACCCTCCTTTTTCCTTCACTCCTCACACAAATTTTTCTTCCTTTGCTGTTGTGGTTTATTCTCTCATGCCTTAATTCTGTTTGCTAGCTATGAAATGATGCCCTGTCCCATCTGTCGTCTTCCTTTTCTGGTTTTCTTGGCTCTAATAAACCAAATCTATTCATGCAAAAGATTTTTTAGGTTATTCTGTTCAAATGGCAGCCTGTAGGCTGCCACCTGCTGTATTCTGGGCTGTGGAAAATTTGCCTCACTCTGATCGCCCATTCTGTTAGCAGAAGCTGAGTCCGTATGTAAAGATCTTGCGAAGAGAGCTGGGTTTTGTGGTGGTGATAGGGAGGAAAGGCCCAAAGAAGCAAAGCGGGAAAAGCTCCAAAACTTGGGTTGAGGGTGTCGAGGTTCACAAGAATCCTGCTACTGGATCTCAACAATTGTAATTGTGCCAGTGTGTAGCAATCTGTGGTTGAAAACGCTAACATAGTCGTGTGCCAATTCTTTCTGTGCGCAGGTGTTGAGGACCCGAATGGAAGCCGATGAGGTGACTGTGAAACTGGAGCTTTGTGACAAAGAGAATAAGACGCTAAAAGATGAAATGAACAAGGAGATTGAGTTGGTAATTATTCCTCTAAGAAAACCTGGACTATTAAATTGGTACATGCCTTTTATCTGGGGGAGATAAAAGATGTCCTCCAGATAGGTTTGCCTTTTCCCCCAGCTCAGCTCAAGGGAGAATGGAAGTGCAAACTAGTATTTATTTTGTCAAGTGCATTGAATTTTCAGAATGTCCCTTGAGAGGCCTTGTCAAATACATAGTGTCCATTTGAGGTTCCCTTCACTGGGGAGAGGGTTGTTCAGTCATTGGTTCTGAATTGTGCATCCTGTCTTTCAGTGGTGTCATGGAACACTTGTTCTCAAGAATCCTGTACACATTAATAAAACTTAAGCCAGAATTTGTAGCCATTTGCACTCCGTGGGAATCCCAGAATCTAAGTGAAGGTGTCTTGGAATAGAGGAGGGAATCTGCATTACAATGAGCAGTTCCACTGCTGGCCAGGCATCTGAGATGCCCTTATTGCTGGGAAACAGAGATGCTCTGGTGGACAGATAGCACCAACCAACTCAAAAATGTATTAACCCAGCCTCTGCAGAAATGTCTGAGATAAGGTCCCATGTTCAATTGTTTTTAACTGACCACTCTGTCCTTCCATTCCTCTCACTCCCACAGGCTCGGAAGCAGTTCCAGAGACAGCTTGCTGAACTAGAAAAGCTCCCAGAGATCTTGAGGATCACGGAATCAAAGCTGGCAGAATGTCAGGATCAACTGCAGAGTTATGAAAAAAAGAACATGGATCTTTCTGCCATGATTACAGATCTTCGTCAGCGGGTAAGGGACTGGCAGAAAGGACCCACAGCTGCACTGTCTTCAAGCCGGGGACCAAGATGAGTTTCTGGTCACAGGAAGTTCAGTCTTTGCCTCTGTACTCGTCTCTTTTTGGAATGATTAAAACATCTGCACTGCAAAATAAAGATGTGTGGCATGTCTTTGTTTAGGGAGAATAGTAACTTAGCTGGTGGCTTTCCTTGCTGTTTCAAGGCTTTCCTTCAAACTGCGCAGTTGCAGAATCTTACTGGGTCTTGAAGAGCAGCAAAACCCAGAATGCATGAGGTCTCATTCACTTTGTCACTCTGATCAATTTATAGGCTGATTCTCTCTCATGACCATCTGCTCACAAATGTTGCTCTGCTTTTACTTTCTCCCCCTGCCTTCCTGATGCCGTGCCAACAGGGGCCTTGAATGATTCTGTGGCCTACATGCTTTGCTTTGATAATCCCATGCAAGTCATTAGCTTTCTCAGTATTTCAGGCTCTGAATTCTTCCTAGCCTTATTACCACACACAAGCTTCTTCTAATCTGTATGCTTCACTATGCTTGCAGGTGGCTACTCTACTATCAAGCTCTTATGGCACCTGACCGCTCATATGTGGTGTGGAAAAATTCTATCTCATGATGGGTCTAAAGATTTCCTGAAGGAACTACACAAATTTGAGACCTAGCTTTTTGCTGTTTCAAATACTGTTGCCTCCATTTCCCTCTCCAGGGCTTTCCAGAATTGTGAATTGAAGGTGCTATAGCTGTGGGTTTCCTCCTCCCCAAGAACAGCACCCATTTTAGGTGGCTGGTCTTGGGTTTGTAGTGACCTCCTACTTAAGGTCTGTTTTCTGTCATTTTAGATTGAGCTCCAGGGAGACAAAATGGAAATGACAAGAGAGAAGTATCAATCTGCCCAGGAGGAGAACAGGCAGCTGATCTTGAAGCTAGAGGACCTGGAGAGGTTAGAATATATAACCGGCCTGCTCTCTTTGCCTGACTTTTTTTCTTCTCCTCTCTTGACTCTCCTTAGTCCCTTTTTCAAGGCACTAAGGCAGCCGCTGGCTTGCCTGTGTACCTTTTAATCTCCCCAAACCTTTATGCATTTAAGAGCCTTTGTAGAGTTAAATCAGAAAGTTAGGTGGTCTGGCCTGCATCATTTTGGAATGCTTCTGTAGAGAGGATGTTAACTTCTTTAGTCAGAGAAACATCATAGAAGGACTACTCCTTCCTTCCCTCTCCCCCCCGCCCCCCCCCCCTTTTTTTCCTCGTGAGCTTTCAAGTACTTCCTTGTTCTGGTCAGGTTGGAAATACTCTGAGACCATCCTTTTCTAAGTTATTCCTGGTCCCTGCTGAAATTTGGAAGTGCCAGACACGTGGGCATAGGAAAAATGAGATTTACTTGTATGTAGTCAAAGAAGGTTCAGGTTGGCTCTAATTCCGAGTCTGTGCCCAGCCTGAGTCTTCAGTCTGGTATTTTCTGCTAAGTAACCTTAAGAAGAAAAATGTTCATGAAATTTTCTTCTCTGTGGGCCACTCTAAAGTCCTCTGCAGGCACACTAGAAAAATCAACAAGAACAAAGGGCCTGGTCCCACACCATTGACTTCAGTGGAGCTCCTCCAAGAGCCAATGAGAAAGGGCAATTTGTAATTGTTCACTGTGGAGTTTTACACCTTCCTCTGAAGCATCTGGTACTGACCACTGTCAGAGACCATATATTGCATTAGATAGGCCACTGGTTTGATCAGGTATGGCAGTTCTTAACTTCGTGTATCACAGTGCTTCTACACTCTTTCATTGGTGATGCTGTGGTGAGGACAGATCAGTGAGCATTCTCAGTATGTCCATGCATGCCCCTTTATCTTGAAATTCTTTGATGTTAGACGTGGAGTGTGAAACTCTGCTTGGCTCAGAGGTCCTGACCTTTGGAGGGGAAATTTAAGATCTGTCCCCTGACTGACCAGTGACCTGAGGGAGAGGCATATTGAACCAAATTGTATTTAATGATAAAATTCTTTCTCCTGCTGTCTCAACCCAGGAAACTAGAGACGATGGGTGCACAGAACATAGAGTTCCTTCAGGTTATCGCTAAAAGAGAGGAGTCTATCCATCAGTCCCAGCTGCGATTGGAAGAGAAAACCCGTGAGTGTAGCTCCTTGGCTCGGCAGCTGGAGATGGCCATTGAAGATGCCAAAAGACAGGTTAGGAACTCCTTGTCAGAGTAAGAAATGGATCAAATACAGTGGAACTCCCAAACTGCAGGAGAGGTTACCAGCTGATGGAAGGGGATTTCTCTACATTCCATCACCAGCCTTCTAATTTTGCATCCTCTTGCTGCATTCTCTGTAAGAAGCAGAAGCAAAAAAAATGATGTTGGTACTTTGTCTCCAGTAGAGACACAAAAATGGAAGGAAAAATGCTAGACTCAAATGCTTCTTGGCTTTGCCAGAATCGAACAAAAATATGTCCAGTCCTCCTCTAAGGCAAAGGGGGAGGAAGTTTATTACCATAACAGAAGCAAAGCATTTTTGTATGGACAACACTCTTGCCAAAGCAAAACCTTTATTGCCTTGTTCCCTTGTAGGTGGAACAAACGAGGGACCGAGCAGCATCTAGAGAGAGGGCAGCCCAGTCCAAGATGTTGGAGTTAGAGACCCAGCTGAGCCGGACGAAAACAGAACTAAACCAGCTGCGTCGGAACAAAGAAGATGTGAGTGTTTTGGAGAGGGTGGTGTTAATAAACTAGCAGCCTTAAAGCAGCAGTAAGAGTCTGTAATGCCGTCCCATCTGTGTGCTGAAGAAAGCATACGATAACTTTGTTGCTGTGTATCTGTGTCTGCCATGATAGTGAAACACACTAGTGTATTTGGTGAAGTATAAAATGTGAATGAAGATGTAGTTTTTGACTTAGATTGTAAGTCATGTACAGGGGACCTGATTCTCATGACTTATACTAACAGTTTGAATGGAGCTACTACTAATTTACACTGGTGAGAGGAGAATCAGACCTACCATACTGTTCAGACAAACAATGCATCAAAAGCAGGAGAACAGAAGGAGTCCAGACAGTGCAGGTGTTGCAACATCTAGGGGGGAGTTATTTTCCTCCCTTTCATCTCCTTTGGATGTACGAGAGAGGGGCTGAGGAATGTTTCCCTACTAGGAGAAAGCTTTTGTTCTCTTTGAAGGGGATCTTTTACATTTGGTCTCCCATTTTCTTTCCCTGTTTACTTTAGCCCTGGGATTGGAAGAGGGCTGACCTACAGCAGGTGATAACCTCCTGAGTTTCTTCCTAGAGAGTGGTTCCATTTTGTTTTGTTTTCAAACCATTAGTTAATTGGAATGTTAAGTTCCTATTCTGATTGCCTGTGTTATCTTGAGCATTTATATACAAGTTGATGTGTGGGGTTGGAACTGAGTGAAATGAGTTCTAGACTTTTAGTATTATGTGGTGTTTGTTGCAGTGACACATTGTTCCTAAAAATCCCAGAGAATGACAAGAGGTAAGGCTAGTGTGATTCAAATGAAAATTCTCTAGCCTTCAGCCCTGTGTTTTGTGTCTTCTTCATGCAGTCAGAGTGCCGATACCAAAGCCGTCTACAGGACTTAAAGGATCGCCTGGAGCAGTCTGAAAGCACCAACCGCAGCATGCAAAACTATGTCCAGTTCCTCAAGTCCTCTTACGCCAATGTCTTTGGAGAAAGTGCTTTATTGAGCTCACCTATCCGTTCCCGATCTCCTCCATGATAATAGTTCCCTCCCTGTCCCTCTCCTACTGAGAGGTACAAAAGGGGGGCCCTATTTCAAAGCCATATCTTGTCCAGAAAACTGGTTGAGATTTCAGAGACCATGTAAAGTGAAGTCTTCCTCTCATTCTTATTGTCTGGGTGAGATGGAGCTGCAGTGGTGTACAACAGGAAAATGGGATAGTTTTCTATTTGGGCATGGCTGCTGATGCAGTGCCAATTTCCAAACACATCTGGGTTGGAGTATGTGGGGAATGCTTTCCCTTTCATCTCCTAATCCCCCTAGTGGTTACTTCTCTTGTAACTAATCTGGTGGGCTTTTTAATTAATCATATTAGATATTTTTTATTTTTTTAAGAGTTCCATCTCTTCCTTTTTGTTCTTCCTTCCTTATGTTCTTTTTTTTTTTAACACTGCAGAGATCATGTTTGTTTTTTAACTCTCACATACTGTGTTGATACAGCTGACCAATGGAGATATTCGGAAGTAGTGCCACCAGTACAAGTGTGAACCCAATAGTGATAACTAAGTGACTGGAATCCACGCTGAGAATGGGTATATCCTGATCATTCACCCTTTTTATAAAACAATTTTGTACTGGGAAACAATGAAATTGTATCTTCTAAAGGTTTCTCACAGGTCTAATCCTTTATTATTTTTTGTGTGTGTGGTTGGTGTGTTAATGCTTCTAATCTGCATATTTTCTGCATGACCTTTACCTCCCAACAGCCTGATCCTGCATTCCTTGTACATCCCAGGGTTTGAATCAAAGCCATTTGAAGTGAATGGAAAGATTCCCATTAATTTCAGTGGTTTGGAATCAGGACCCCAGTCCGAATACAGTGGGAGCTTTGAGTCAGCTGTAGAAAAAAATAAAATAAAGACAGATTTGATGCTTGGCTTTTTTCTGAGCCAGCCTGCACATACTCCTGTGATGTGAGGTCATCTCTGGCATGTCAAGGTGTGTGGGATCTACTGTGCCCTCCAGTAAGCCGCTGTTCTGAAATATAGTAAAACATTAATTTCGTTTCAACACCAGCTGTTTTGCTGGGGGGCTTTTTGGTGGGTTTTTTAAAAATTCTGTTTATATGAGATGCAGTCATCAGTGGAATGTTGATAAGGGATTTCTAAGTTTCTTTTAATCGGTATTTGAGAGTTCTGTTTTAATGTGTAACTTAAAAAAAATCCAAAAGGTGCTATGATAAAATTATTAAACTTCAGAAGTTTAAAATGTGTGTTATTACTGGGGTTGACCCTTGCAAATTGCCTCATTGTCTTTCTGCTATCATTCACGTCCATCATGCTTCTGGTGTTTTGTAGGAGCTAATGTCTCAAAGGAAATTAACAGATTTTTTAAATTTAATCTTATTTTAATGATGATCAAAACTAATACACCTTTGAGCCATCAGCAGTGGTGCTCAAAATGCATAAATGTGTTCATGGAACTAGGGATAATACTGCAGTTGCTTGAAGGGAAATGAATTCTTACCATAAAGGCAGGAGAAAGTGGACTGCACTAGCTTTCACTGATAGTCAAATATATTAAGAATGGATTTTCTTGATTTTATCATCTTTCAGTTTGAACTCCGGCACAAAATACCATAATCCTGTCATTCTGAATCAAGAAGTGTTAAGGTCTCAATTGCCTATGTATCCTAGACCTTGAATTTTACATTTGCCAAAGGCAACAAAGAAAAAAAGCCCTCTGTGTCTTGTGATTTTAATAGGGTCCAGTGCTTTTCTTTGCTCTCTTGAGGTGTGGAAAATGAAAATGTTGGCTCCTTCATACATTCCATGCAGGGCCGGCGACAGAAATTTTGGGGCCCCGTACTCTGATTGTTTGTGCCCCCACCCACTCCCTCCCGGCCGGTCTCCCGCCGCCCGCGCCCTGCCCCGCCCGGGCCTACGTGGGTCACCCGCTGGGTCCCGCTGCTCCGGACGCGACTCGCTGGGAGGGGAAAATGGAGCGACATGCCCCCTTAAGTCCGGGGCCCGGTACAGCTGTGCCCATAGTACCCCCCTGGCGCCGTCCCTGATTCCATGTGTTGCAGCTTCCTTGGTGTTTGTATCATTCTGTTTCTGAAGAGATGTACAGAGGCATCCCTCTTGGCTGAGTTCGCTCACTTCCATAAGCATGCAGAACTCTTGTTCTGTTGTCTTCCATGACTGTAAACCTCCCAGCATTATTTTTGAAGGAATCCATAGTCTATCAGTGTTCTTCCTCTCCCCCCCCCCCCCCCAGGAACACTCAGGTCCACCTTTTATGCAGGTGGGGTGGGATTTCTAAGTACTGCATCTTCCTCTGCTGTATCACATTATTATTCAGTAGTTAAGCTGAGATCCTATTTGCTCTATAGTTGGAATTTGTTTTACTTTTCATACACTGCTGTCACAGGTAGTTCAGTTTTCTGTTCCAAGTTCATTTGGTGTAGGTTGTCTCCTTAGATTTCAACGTGTAGGCATCCCTTTCTTGCTTGCTTCTGTGTGTACTTCTTGATAAGGAGCCTAATGCTCCATCCATTTTTTTGCATGGAACTTTCATGGTCTCAGTGCAGTTCAAGGCCCAAAGTTGCTGCAGGAATGGGACCAGGGATAGTATACTAATATGAAACATAGATAGAGCAGAAGACTTGCTATCTTAAATACCCTCCTGCTAGAAGTGTACCAGATGCTCCAGAGAAAAGTAAACCTTGGTCATTATGCAACACAAGGGAGAGGAAGGTACTTTAAAAGTGGGCAGCAGGGGTTTGAAGGAATGTAAATCTTCAGCATGGCATTAGTCTTCCTCGAGTTGATATTATCTCCATTTTATAGATAAGGAAACTGAGGCACAGAGCAATTAGATTATTAGTCCAAGGTCACTGGTGCCAGAGATAGGAAGGAGGACCTCCGCGTTCTATTCTACATCTTTCACCATACTCTGAATGATTCCTTTAGTGTCATTGGATCTGCAATGCCCAGGGGGTTAACAGGCAGAGCTGCCCCAGGGGGCTCAATGCTGGGGCTCTCTGGCACTCCAGAGATGCACCAGGCGGGCCATTGAGGACGGCAGTGTTCCGTGTTCGCCGGCAGGGGGCGCTGTGGGGTCACCTCTGCAGTTGCCTCAGCAACTCCGGGAGAACCGCAGGTGCCCGGAAACGGAAGGAGGGTGAGGGGTCAAAGGTTATCGCGCGGCGGTTGCTGGGGCAGGAGCTGGCGGGCGGTGATTAGGCTGGGTCGAGATGCCGTCGGAGCGGTATCGCTGGGAGACCCTGCGGGCGCTCAAGGGCTCCAGCAAGGGGCAGCTGAGCTACTCGCGGGACTGGCTGCTGCGGGGTGAGGTGAGTGCGGAACGGGGGAGCCGACCGCATACAGGGGGCGGTGCACCCGCTCCCGGCCAGGCCTGCCCGGGGACCCCCCCTCACGCGGGGCGGGGCTGGCTGGACCCGCTGTCGCCCAGTCCTGCTCGGGGATCCCTCTCACATGGGGCGGGGGACTGTACCCGGCCAGGGGCCAGCCCTGCTCGGGGATCCCCCCCCGCCTCCTCACACGCACCCGGGGGGTGGGGCTGGACCTGCTCCCGGACAGCCCTGCCCCCCCCCCCCCCTTCTCACAGGCACCCACGGGGGGGAGGGGGCAGCAGCTCCTGGCTAGCCCTGCTCAGGTGATCAGTTTGACTGACTTGTTCACCTGGATTTTAGTAGTTTGACTTCTTACCTGTTGTTTGGTCATTCATCAGAAATATTTGGCAACTCGCAGACGAAGACCCACTGCTGTAAACAGTGGATATATGACCCATTACTTTGTGCATGTGTCCTGACTGATGCTGTCTGAAATCCTGCCTGTAGTAATTTATAGTTGATGGCTTATATATAGATCTCATTCTGAAAACTTCTGGCTCTTCAGCTACTACTTAGTTCTTATTGTTGCCAAAAACCCTAAATATTATAGCTTTACACTTGGCTTCATTTTTAAAGCAATTAATGACGTAGCTGATTTCTGCCTCCCTCCCACTCAGTGTATTAGTTAATCTCTGATCATTGCTGATGGTCTCTGAAGTACAAAGTTTGTTTCCAGTGAGATGAGCTTCTTGAAAGATTTTTCATCCTGTTCAGTATTCAGTAAAACTTTTCAGACTTGGGTTGATGGGAGGGTCCCCTTCTTTCTTAAGTGGTGTTGCTGCATATCTGGCAGCTACAGACAGATCAATTTTCTGCCTGGTGAGTAGGTTCCTTGTTGGTATGCAATAATGTGCCAACTGGCCGGTGATCCTAGTTTGGAGGGCTTTTGATTTGGTTTCGTTTATGTGGCCAGTACATTTGACCCTTAGAACATTGTTTATCCTTGTGTATAAAACTTCCTTTTCAACTACATTTCCTCAAGACCTTTCTTTGGCTCTTTCCCTAACTTCCCAAATCTATTTGTAGATTAACTAAATTGTAATGACACCCTGACTATGATAGGTGCTTTCCAAACAGAGGAAAGTACAGTGTCTGCTCTAAAGTGACCAGATGTCCCGATTTTCTTATATAGGCTCATATAACCCCTCATGCCCAGTCCCAATTTTTCACATTTGCTGTCTGGTCACCCAAGCCCTATAAGATGTTGCAATATAAAAAAGACAAAGATGAGGGTGGTAAACAGAATACAACAGACAAGCAAGATGATCAGAGCAATGTTGACTGTTGACAAATTAAACATGTTGCATTCTCCCCTCCTATTCACCTTCTTTTTGATCCCTAACAACAATACCCAGTTCCACCTTATATCTCTCCTTCCTACCTTTTGATCCCTTGTCTCTAATACATGAGTAGTTACTCATGGGATAAGTGAAATAAATAAGATGACAACTAAGGCCCTGTCTTGGGTCAACCTAGATATGTCGCCCAAGGGTATAAAAATTTCACACTGCTGACAGACATAGTTAAACTGACCTTAGACGCAGCAAGATCAATGGACAAATTCTTCCATCTACTTAGCTACTGTCTCTCACAGAGGTGAATTACCGTATTTTTCGGCGTATAAGACGCCTTTTTAACCCCCAAAAATAGCTTCAAAATTAGGGGGGGCGTCTTATATGCCGAATATCGGCTGGAGCTGGGGTGGCTGCAGGTGGCCCGGCGGGCGGGGCGGGGTGGCGCTTCCCCCCCGAGCCCACCCGCATGTGTTGGGGCCGGTGGGGAACGGGAGCAGCTCGGGCCCCTGGGAGCGCCCGCCCGCGCGGCGGGGACGGGAGAGCGGCGTGCTCCCAGCAGCCCGCCGCGCGGCGGGGACGGGAGAGCGGCGCGAAAAAAGCGGCGCTTTTTGTGTGGTGTTTTTTTTTTCCCCCCCCGGCTTTTTTATTTAAAAACTCGGGGGCGTCTTATACGCCGGAGCGTCCTATAGGACGAAAAATACGGTAACTACAGTGACAGGATAATGCCTTCTGTTGCTGTAGTTTCTCTACATTGTAGTGGTGCAGCTGCAGCATTTCTAGTGTAGACATACACTTAACTGGCTTCTTGTAGGCATAATATCAAAGAAGTGGATCCTATGGAGTGATTTAAGTGAGGAGAGGGTAAGTGGCTCTGTGGGCCAGCTCAAGACGGGCATTCCATGAATAGGGGATAGCAAGGAAATAAGCATGGAGAAGTTTGTACGAGAAGAGGACAAATGGGGTATTGAGGTGGGCACACTAATATGATGTAATATTGGTATCTGCACAATGAAGCCTTGTGAATGAGACCTGCTCAGAGCTTTTTCAAGATCTGCTTTTTTCCCTTAAAGTCAAACTGTTGTGTTTTGTGGATTACTCTGATATTTTAGATGCTCATAGAAGAATTTCTCTCTCTCTCTTTCCAGGATATTTTGGAAGAATGCAGGTCCCCTCCCAAGTTGTCCTCCTACTCTGGGTGGGTGCTGGATCGAGTGATCTCCCAATCTCTACCGGAACCACCTCTCTCCCGAAGTTCAACATCCAATGAATCCATTCCCCCTACAAATGACCGGCCACCATCCCTTGCAAAGACCACTTCTCCTGCCAGCCAGCGGTGCTCCTCACCACTTTCATCTGCGGCACCCAGTGAAACAAAGGTAGCTAGTTAACTTAGCCCATATGTAAGCAGCTAGGGAAAGAGCATGGTGGTCTGTAGCCTTAATCTGCCTGATCAAGGATGATCCAATGATCTACTAGTACTAATGTGTTAATTTGTTCTGGCAGTAAATGTATTCCTCTTCTTGGATAGGTTGACTGGGAAATAGTGAGTTGGAAGGGTGAGTGACATCTTTCTTCAATAATGTCTCTTAGTGAGCCAGATGCATACTCCATTTGGCAATATAAAAACATTAGCTAGACTATAATAGCTCTCCAGGCTGTCACTGTGAGATTTCGTAATCTGGAGAAAGGATGACTATGGGGTAAATCTAGGCTTTTCTCCTGCTTGCTCTCCAAAGTCCTTCCAAGTTCCTTACAGCTGTTAGGTAAGAGTGGAGAGGAAATAGGACAATTAACAGCTAAGTTTTGGAGATAGGATGTAGAACAGGGTGGCAAAAAGAGATGCGTATTCACTTTTCTTATAGAGCAAAGTATTTAATTTCTTAACAGTTAAATTGAGTTAGGAGATTTTTGCAGCAACTTAGCCTCCTGTAAAATTATGAAAGAACTTGCTAAGGAAGCCACCTTGAGCAATGCCACTGGATCTGAGCATCTGGTGAAGTTCTACCATGATTTAAAAACTGCTTAGTGTTAGAAAGCATCATGAATGGAAGTGGCTATTTCTCTAGGTACAAGAAGGCTGTAAGTGGGGTTCCCCAACGGCTAGTGTGGAGTTCTGTTTAATAGCTAAATATTTATAACTCAAGAAAGGTGATATATTTGCAAACCTTTTACCAACATAGCAACATGATCTACATCTTCTTAGAGCATTTCAGATTTGGTATTCGAGCATCTAAAATATCAGCTGCCGCTTAACACAGATATCTGCAAAGTAATTCATATCCAGGGAATGAATTTGAGTTTTACATTCATTTTACGAGATGCTAGCTAATTTAGAGACTTTGGGGTGGGGGGGGAAGACACAGGGCAGATCTTATTATGGACAGTTCACTCTTGTTTTGTACTTAATGGATAGCAACCATTAATTGCAAAAAGCGTTTGGCATTTTAAAAACAATACGTCTTTGTATAAATCACTAACATGCTTTTGCCTTGAATATTGCATTCATTTTTGGTCTCCTTGACTCAAAAAGAATGCAGACTTTCTCAAGTTCTGCAATGAAGGGGCAAGAGGTTTTGGAGAGATTATTTAAGGGAAGATTAAACTTGTGCTATTTAGCTTCTTGATGAAAGTAATAGAATAATAGTTTGAAGCTCAATAAGTCACTTTTCTTTATCTAAAGCTAAAATACAGGAGACATGGTTACAATTCCCTGTTCCACCACAGACTTCCTAATGTTGAGCAAGTCACTTAGTCTCTCTGTGCCTCAGTTCCCCATCTGCAAAATGGGGATTATAACATTTCCCTACCTCAGAGTGTTGTGAGGATAAATACAATAAAGATAGGCACTCAAATACTGTGGAGATGGGAGCTGAATAAGAACCTTAGGTAGGCAGTAGTCGTCTTTGACTCCTTTGTCTCTTATGGTACATGCTATTTTCTAGAGAAAGATTGTCACTTTACCTAGTTTCCTGAGTAATTTACTGATCTAATCTGTCACTGACTTGGTTTGTCCTTCTGTCCATACAGGGCAATGAAGATCTTAGTTTCCTGGAGACAGATCACAAAGTCCATCTTACGGTTCTACCATCTAAAGTTACAGAGGTGGAAGGCTGCATATGGATGTATGAGAAGGTCCATAGGTTGAAAGGAAAGGTAACGAGGCATGTTGAATCACTGGGGTACTATGTAGCCAAATGTGACAGTGTTCCACGAAAACTAGTGACACAAGCAGATAACCCCTACATTAAAATATGGTAATGGTTATCTTGGTCTAGTTTGTGCTGCTTCACTTGCATTACCTTGTATACATATCCCAGTGATTACTGTAGCACAGTTCCTATCTCTGTCAAAGTCTCTGGTGGGGCTGTTTATGTGAAATCTGGCCCTCCAGAGCTTACTCCCTTCATTAGAGGTCAGCAGAGCTGTGTTCGAAATGCATAGTGTATATGAATGGCTCTTTCTCTCTCCTGGCAACCTGCAGGAGGGGCTCAGGCAGTGGCAGGAGCAGCAAGAGCAGATGGTGAGAGCGGTTTCTGATATGGCAAGTGAGCAGCTAAAGCGCTTTGATGAGCTGAAGGAATTAAAACAGCACCAAGAATACCAGGACCTGCAGGAAGTGATGGAGAAGAGGTAAATTCTGTTATGTCTCCTCTTAAAAATGCAGCAACCAACCAAAGGAGAGCAACAATAATGCAAATAGGTTTACAAAATCTGACCTAGTCAGTCTTGAGAAAATAAGGCTGAGGGGAGACCTGATAAGTTTTCAAATATGTTAAGGACTGTTATAAAGAGAATGATGATCAATTGTTCATCTCCACTGAAGGTAGAGCAAGAAGTAATGGGCTTAATCTCTAGCAAGGAAGATGTAGATTATATATTGGGAGAATTTTTCTAAGTACTGTATAAGGATAGTTTAAGTACTAGAATAGGCTTCCAAGGGAGGTTGTGGAATCTCCATCATTGGAGGTTTTTAAGAACAGGTTGGATAGACATCTGTCAGGAATGGTCTTAGGTAGGTATACTTGGTCTTTCCTCATTGCAAGATGACTTATCAAAGTTCCTTCCAGCCCTACATTTCTATTGTTTTATAGCCGACACATACTGCTTAATATTACTGATTTTAAATGGTTTTAATGGATTATAGTAAATTTAAGCCATAAAGTGAAGATTGTTGTATCTAATTGATACTTCGAGAATGGAGAGTGTAATTCACCTTTTGGGATTTTGTCAGGACTCGGGGGTTGACACTTCTCCTGTGACTTATGCTTGAAAATCTCATCTGCAGGATCTTTGCCTTTACTGTCCTACTGATATTTATCTTTCAGGATGGTTTTCAGGTGGTTCCAGCTTTCAGTGGATGAAGAGAGATTGCATCTGATGGAGTCCTCCTTTAAACCAATTTAAAAATAGTTTCTCTGGTGTGTACATAGACTGTACTTCATCCGGAGCATGTCTTGTGGGCAAGGGATGGGGAATCCTTCAAAGCCCTTTGAAGAACAGAATGGTCCCTTATTTTCATCTGCTTGTATTTCAGCTCCAGGGAGGCCCAAGGTCAGCAGGAGAAGTTGAAAGAAGAACATCGACACAGAGCAAAGGTCCGTGCTTAGGAAGGGTAGTGCTATTACGAGAAAGGGTGGTTGATCTGTGTTTGGAAGCTAGGACTTGCACAGATTTAACTGCTTTAGTGATGCCTAGCATATCACATATGTAGAGTTAAAATGTACTTTGCAATGCTGCACCACCTACTTGCTACATCCCCATGGGAATGCAGATATTCCAGTGAAATGTTCACCATTAAGGACATTCTGCTGCATTCCAGGAATAGAAGCAGTTACAATTCACTCATGGCTGAATCATAGTTGAAATGAAAGATAGTTTGCTACTGACCTCAGATGGACCAGGCTTTAGCCCTTCAGATGTGACTATTCAAGACAATGTCCATGGCCATTGAGGCACTGTAACCCAACTTGTCAGGATGTTGCCCACCCTTCACTTTTGTCCAGTGTATAAACAGAGAAGTGTACTATACTTGTGTGTCCTGATCAGAGCTGGTGGGGAATTTTTCAATAAACATTTTTTGTTGGAAAATGCTGATTTGCCAAAACTGAAACTTTTTTCAGGAAAGTTCAATGAAACTTTCATCAGGAAAACTTCGGAGGTTCAGGTTAGAGAGAGGCACAGTGAAAATCTGTCTGACTGACTTGTTAGCCTGGTGGTTAGGGGTTCACAGATTCAAGTCCCTGTCTCCCCCACATTGCATGTGAGCGCTCTAATCACCAGGTTATAGTGTCAGTCTCTCTCTCTCTGGCCAATGAATATTTTCTATGAAGGGGAGAAACGAGAGGTTGAGAGAGACCCACAACAGGAGAGGTTGAGAGAGACCCACTCCAGCAAAGAGCCTGGTGGTTAGGGAACTCAACTGGGTTGTGAGAGACCTAGCCAATGAGCTATTGGCTATTCTGGGGTGGGTCTCTTCCATTTTCTACAAAGAAATTGAAAGGTCTTTTTTTCATCCTGACGTGGAAAGAGAAAAACTTTTGAAATCCTTTTTTTCCCCCTCCCTCCCTTCAGGACAGGAACACTATTTCCTACTGATAACTTTACCTGCAGTTTGATTTGTGAAACTCAAGGGTGGTGATCAGTAAAGTGAATATGCTTTTTCTTTTTGCATGTGCTGCTGGTCCTTTTGTTGCCAAACAGTCTGAGATACCATCTGGAACTTGCGTGTCCCCACCTACATTGTTCAGCAACAGTCAATGTATATTATGAGCAGGCAGGATTTGTCCTTCCTATTGGATGTTGCTAAAATCTCTCTCTCTCTCGACAGAGAGTATATTTGGACTGAATTCTTCAAACTCTCCCTGAGACTGTTGCTGCCTCCAGAAATGTTGAGTCCTATGGTAACAGCACCAGTATGCTGTAGTGCAACTCATGCTGTTAAAGGCTCTGTAGAATTTCTGCAGTGGGGATTTAAACCAAGGCCAGCAAGAGGAGTGGGGTGACTGGAATGTAGTTTTTTGACCAGATTTTCCTGAGCCATCCTTGCTTGTGGGTAGCACGTAGGGACTATGTAGGTAGTGTTGTGAGAAAAGCTTTATCTATGTAGCTTATCTTTACAGTGTCAATCCCTCCTCTCTCCAGGTTTTAAACCTGAAACTTCGTGAAGCAGAACAGCAGAGGCAACGTCAGGAGGAGTTGGAGCGTCTGCGCAAGGAAGAAGGCCAGGAAAGGTTGCGCCGCCTCTATTCCATCCAGGAAGAAGTGCTGCAGCTTAACCAGCAGATTGACCCCAACTACAGACATAAAGACTTGCCAAGGATAGATCTCTCCGGTTTCAGTAACCGTGGCAACCAGATCTGCGGGCTAGTGTCGGGACTCATTCGCACCACTAGTGAGGTAATGAGGTTCTAGATTTCCTTTTAAGTTAACTTCTCATTCCTTGAAAGGAGACACTAAGCCAAGTAGTCAAGAGGAGCTTTGAGGTGTTATGTTGCCACAGAAGAGCTTGTAGATGCAGTTCTTGTGCAGTGGTTAATTTTGAAAGAAAAAGAATCTTTTTCTCAATGCACTTTAGATGCTCCCTTGAAAAAGGCTTATATAAACTTATGGGGATTTTTATTGGAGAAGAAATACTTGATGTTAAATATATTGTAAATTGTTAACGTTCAATATCTCTTTTCTGAGACCATGCTAGACCTGGAGTGGAAAGTCAAACAATTGTTTAAGATTAAATGATGCACAGCGTTTAGTAGGTTCCAGCATTCATAAACTTTCCTATAGCATCTCAGTTTTCTCACAAAGCTACTTTTCTCTGTATGAAAGGTGGAAGACTGAGTAAACCAATGACACACTTCTAAAATTTGGCATGGGCTGAGGTAGACTGGAATTGAGAACTATCATAAATGTCTTGTAACTTCAGCTTTAGCTGGCATTTGAAACAGTGGGGTTAAAGGGAAATGGATATTCAGGCTACATGGACTTGCTTCTCTAGCATGATCCCTTTTTGTAGTGTTACCCAACCCTGTTAATGGAACTAATGTATTGAGAGTCTTGTCTGGCCCCATCACTAGATTCTGTCTGTGTTGGGTTTGTAAAGGTGGTTATTTTTCCTTAGTTATAAGAAGTACGATGGTATTAAACTGATGCCACTTATTTAGCTGCATTGCAGTGGATCCCTTCCTGTTTCTAGACCTTGACTGTAGAAGCATAAGTAGAAATCTTCAGTAATTGGTGTACACAGGTATAGGAGGCAGAAATTCTGCTTTGTCTGTTTTGTACCAGGAAGTGACTAAAGGCCCTGAACTTGCTTCTCTTAACTGTGGTTGTGAATTAATGACTGGTTCTGGAGGAGGTAGAATGGTACTGCCATTGCGTATTGGGGATACTAGACAGCATGTGTGTTAGGTTCACAGCTTCTACACAAAGTATCTAGGTGCTGTTCTGGTGGCAGCCTGCCCTCAATTGGTCTTTTCGGTAGGGGGAACTTTAATTTGCCTTTTCCTTGTTTCCTGGTAGAGAGGTTTCCCTACTCAGGTAGATGTAGCCAACACTGAGCGAGCACTGCAGGAAATGCGAGGGTTAATATCTAACATGCAACAAGAAATTGCCACAGCTTTGGAAGAGAAAAGGAAGCGGGATGAAGAAGAGGAGAGAGAGAGGCAGAAGGAGTTACAGAAACAAGAGCAGCTGAAGGCCCAGACTCCAGTCCCTGCACAACATCCACATGGAAAAGAACAGAAGGAAGGTAGGTCCAGCTCCAGTGAGACCTACCTTACTTTACTGAAGTCCACTGGGCTGCCAGTTCAGAACGCACAGGCAGGGGGAGCGTCACCATGGGTAGGCTTCAGGTCAAGCAGAGCTAATGTGGGTATGGGATTGCTGGCAGAAAGCTTCATTGACACTGAAATTAGCTATGTTAATTGAAGCAAAAACAGTCATTCTTGAACAATACACATCATGCTGGAATAGGAGGGACACAGACTTTAATAGAGATGGGGAGAACCTGGTGGGACAATGTGTACTAGGTTACATGCACAGATTATTAAATGGAGATGTTTCTAATTCCTCACCTCTGCTACCACATGCATCCAGAAAGGCCTTTGGAATGGTTTATTGTTTGGCTGTAATTGAAGTTCAAATAATCCAGGCACAGGAGCTATCAGCCTTCGAAGGGTGGACTTTTGTACAATTTGCAAAGCCTTAGGTATAACTGACTTTCTAAATTTGGTTGTGAAGAACAACAGCTGCTCAGAACTTCTGAGTCTTGACAATTTTTGTAGGACATTAGGATTTCTGATATCTTTGTTTGCTTTTCTTGTCTAGTATTAGGACTTCAGGTTAAGGCAGAGGAGAGCACAATGCAGTGGTACCAGCAATTGCAGGATGCCTCTGACCAGTGTGTTGCTTCTTTTAGTGGATTGACGAACTGCAAAGACAATCAGGTATGGCTACTCTGAATCCAAATGATCAGTATTGCTAGGAAAACTCCCTCCCTCCCTTGTCTTTCTACTGTCTAATACGTATCTTGAGTGGAATGTAAAGCAGCCTTCAGAATGGTCCTGAAAATTTACCAGCCCACATGCAAAACCTACTCATCCACTTTTTACCAGGATTATGATGAAAGAATAAATGCTTTATTCACCTTTCAAAAAAATCCCTTTCTTTAAGAGGGTGAGTAAAAAAATTTGAAAGTCTGCCGTAGAGCAGATTTTTAGCCGGTGTATATTGTGATCTGTCTTAAACTCAAAAAAGTGAATAGCTTAGAGTTGGGGCTGCCAGGAAGTCCTTAAACTGTAGCTAATGCCACAAAAGACGTTCCTTTAAACAACTCTGTTTCTGCATCTCTTCTCTCATTCCTTGTGAGAAAATGGTTGGTTTGGTTTTTTTTAATTCAACTTGTTGCATCTCACATCACATATGTAAGTTGTAAATTTCCACGGTAAGCAATATTCCCAAATGTATTCTAATAACTTCAGGTGTGGGATGAGTATTGACTAATCACGTGGATTCAGTGAAGCTTTTAGGTTTCAGTGAAGTTGAAACCTTTGAGATAGTAAAATGTTAAGCAGCAGCTACTGTGCTTTCACAGGAATTATTCTTTTATTAACACTTCTCAATTATATTAATTTTTTTTTAAATGCTGCAGGAAAAGTTTCTGGCTGCCTAAGGTCTGAGCACCTGCTCAATTTCCAATTAAAAAATGCTGCCGCAGAGCAAAACCTAGACACCATAGACTTGATCCTGCCCTCCCAATGCATCACATTCCCTTGTTTTCTATCTTGGAGAATCCGATTTTTCATGGTCAGGCTTTTCAAGTTGCACAGCAATGACTGGCAGACTGAAATGTGATCAAATCCTAATTGCATATCTTCCTTTCATCTTCAAGGAGGCTCCATTAGGCATTAAAACTTTTTTGTGTGGGAGACTGGCATGTTGCTGTCTCAAAATGAGTTCATTTATTAGTCTGAAGCTGTTCCATGTACAGTTTCTCCTCTGTTGTATGTCCTTGGGGTGGAGCTTGATCAGTGTTTTGGGCCAATCCTGCAAGGACCTGAATGCCTCCTTTGTGTGTGAGTGCTCTTAACGCCTATTATAATCAGTGGGAGATAGTGCTGAATGCATTCTTGTCGGATTGGGCCACTCATGAGAAGTATCTTCCCTGTGGTGATTTGAACAGATTTTTACTATCTTCTACAGGTGAAGAATATCAGAATGGATCTCCAGAAAGCAGCCAGCATCCCTGTGAGCCAGATTTCTTCCATAGCAGGTCAGGAAAATGCTGAGAACAATCCCAGCTGAGATGTTGTTAACCTCTAACTATCTGAGGGGAACACTGAGCCTGCCCTGTATCTCTACATTGCTCTTACATCGGAGAGCCAATGTGCATGGAGTCCCGATCTTTGCTATCAGAACTTTTATTTGCAGTTGGGAGGGTATTTTCCCCAGTTGGGAGGGATCTTACTGATTTTTAGCACAATTCAGTTCAAGTGACCAGATTAAGAAATATTAACATTGAACGGGGGCCTGAGGACTCTTACCCCCCCCCTCTCCCCCCTCCTTCAGAATCTGGTGCTAGCTTTACTGAGGCTGATGTGGTTTGGTTGAGGCTTGCGTGTTGGCAACTTCCTAATACTCTGTCTCTCCATGCAATATTGATGATATGTTCACAGGCTCTCCGCTAAGAGAGATATTTGACAAAATCAATAACCTTCTCTCTGGAAAGTCTGTTCAGTCTGGAGGGCGAACTGTGTCGGTGACTCAACATCCACAGGGTCTGGATTTTGTTTGTTACAAACTGGCGGAGAAATTTGTGGTGAGGACACCTTGTCTTATTGGGGTGGAGAGGGTAGCCAAAGCTTCTGGAGCATCTCTGGGATGCTGACCTGTCTCCAGCTATTGAAAACAAAACTCTTAGGAACTTATCGCCTGCCAGGCTATGCCCACACTGATTAAAAAAAAGGGGGATGTATTTTTTTGGCCCAGGAAAAAGAGGAGCCTTGCTTTCTTCTTTATGTACTTGCTCATATCTTATGGAAGGAGGCAATGCTTCTTTGGCTCCTCAACTTACTCAACAGGGGCATGTGCAGTACCAGTGGAATGTAGGGTGATATTTATCATGTTGTATAGCACAAATCTATGCACATGCTCAAAATACACTGTTGAAACCCTTGTAACCCTTTGTGCTGACCACAAATGTTCAGAATTCTAGCTCAAAAGGTAAAACTTGGTTAAATTATAAGCATCTGAAAAATGTCCTTTAGAATGAGAATACTTGTGTAACCTTAACTACGGGCTTTTGTAAATACTGCTTCTAATCACTTACTCATTTTCTTTATCCTGAGAAGAAGGGTTTATGGGCCTCTGTCAAGGACATGTTGATTATATTGTCCTCCCATATTGGGTAGCTGCATGTCCATGGAATGTATAGAATCATTAGGAGCCTTCAGTAAAGGATATGGGTAAACTAAAAAATGTAAAATGTTGTCTTTGCTGAGAATTAACTTGAAAGGGGGTGTATCTTTAATGTTTTCAGAAACAAGGAGAAGAGGAAGTGGCTTCTCACCATGAGGCAGCTTTCCCAATTGCTGTGGTGGCTTCAGGAATCTGGGAATTACACCCCAGGGTGGGAGACCTCATTTTAGCTCACCTGCACAAAAAGTGCCCCTACTCTGTACCATTTTATCCTGCGTTCAAGGAGGGGACTCCCATGGAAGAGTATCAGAGGTAACTTCTCCGGATAAAAGGGCTTCTTTGGACCTCTGTAAAGGCTAAGAGTAGTGGCTGGTGGGGAAATTGAAGAAATACATGTTTTCTTACATTAACCCTCATTTGCCCCTCTCCTTCACCTTTCTCAAAGTTTAATTTACTGATCTAGTTTTGAAGTGGCCAGTACAGAATCCAAAAATAGACCAATAGAACTGTATTGCTTTACACCATTTGGCCAGAGGGCTACATCAGGGTTACAAAATTGCATGCAGGTCTGGGTGGGGAAGGCTGTGCCTCCCCAAATAGCCTGGCCCCACCCCATATCTAACCTCCTCCCACCCCCTGGCTGCCCCCTTTCAGAATCCCTGACTCATCCAACTTGCCCTGCTCATTGTGCCCTAACCACCCCCTCCAGAGCGTCTTCCCCCCACCCCACCCCCCCGGGACACAACCCTATCTAAGCCCCCCCTGCTCCTTGTCCCCTGAACACCACCCCCATCCAAACCCTCCCCCCGCTCCTTGTCCCCTGTCCACCTCACAGACCCCGTGATTGGGTTTGATTGAGGCAGGGGTGTCTCTGGAGGGGGCAGTCGGGGACAAGGGAGGGGGTGGATGAGTCGGGGGTTCTGAAGGGTCAGTCAGATTTATTTACTGCATACACTGTGTGTGTTATAACAAAAATGATTTGCTGACTATTAATAACAGAAATGCTCGAAGCCAAAGCAGGTATAATATGGTTAGATTTTTTGGTGACCGAGGACCACGTTATATCGGGGTAAAGGTGTAATGCTGCCCACTTCTGACTTACAATGTCTCTGAAAGTGGTGATAAGCATTTGCATGGGACTGTTGTAACCAGCCTTGCACAGTATTTGTGCCAGCTATGCTAAACATTCGTATGCCCCTTCATGGTCAAACTTTCAAATGTCACCACTGTATTTTATAACGCCTTACTGATGAGCGGACCTACGGCCAGACTTTTTAGCATAGTTGCTTATCTGACTTTTTATTTATTTTACTGGTGAAGGGATATATATTTATCAATGTTTGCCCTAATCGTGGCCTTTTAAACAATGTTGTCCATAATAGTCAGTACTGTATGTTTAAGACCCAAACTATTCAGCTCAGTGTTTAATAAGTAGCCTTCACATGAATTCTTCTATAGCTCTAGCATATCCTGGTGTTAAAGTTGAGAGTTGTTAAAGAATGCTGAGAATTCAGGTCACTTTGGGAAGCCAGTGAACCTAGTTTGGTATATTAATATTAGAATATCTTTCTTCTAATACACAGGATACTTGGTTATCAAGTTAAGGATTCCAAGGTAGAGCAGCAGGATAATTTCCTTAAACGAATGTCTGGTATGATTCGTCTTTATGCTGCTATCATTCAACTACGGTGGCCTTATGGAAACAAACACGTGGTATGTAAATAGCACTTTAAAAATGTTATTACAACACTAGCTCTAGGGATAGGAACAGCATTGACTAAATTGATTTAAAATGTGGTTTAAAACAGATCAAGACAGAGTTTAAACCAGTCATTGTGAATAGAGAAACTATGTTTAAAGAGGTAACAAAGTCCTGTGGCACCTTAAAGACTAACTATAAAGTTTTGAAGCACAAGCTTTCGTGGGCTAATACCCACTTCCACTGCTTGCATCCGACGAAGTGGGTATTAGCCCACGAAAGCTTATGCTTCAAAACTTTATAGTTAGTCTTTAAGGTGCCACAGGACTTTTGTTACCTCTGCTATTCCAGACTAACACGGCTACCTCTCTGATTCTATGTTTAAAGAGACACTCAGCATGATTTTTTTTAAATTGACTACTTTAAAACAGTTCCAACTTTTGATGAATTATGTTTTAAATAGTATGTCTTAAAATTGTTCTTAACAATTCCTTTAAAAATACAAAGTAAGGGTTTGTCTGCATGTTTACGAGGGTCTCTTTATCAGAAAATATTCTGAAAATGCACAAAGTACTGTCCCTTGGAGTTTAAGTGGAAATGGCACAAAATCTGGTAACGTTTTTGGTGGCAATAATATCAAACATTCAGTGAGTAGCTTTTTTGTTCCTTTAGACTCACCCTCATGGGCTGGGCCATGGGTGGCGCTGGCTGGCTCAAATGTTGAACATGGAGCCTCTTTCTGATGTGACAGCTACACTTCTTTTTGATTTCTTAGAGGTAAGTGATGTGACCTAACATGAGCCTCACTAGCAAAATAAATAAGTTGGATGAGCAATTAGGCTAAAAGTCTGTCCCTGGGTCCTCTCATCAGTAAGGTGCTATAAGACGCAGAGGTGACATTACTTTATAAGATTAGCATGTTCAGATGCTGCTGGCTGTAGCCATGACAATTTTTTTATAAATGGCCTTAGTGTCATCCCTCCCCATACTCTTGAAAGGAGACTTATGTATATTTTCAGAGACCCTTGCTAGATGCAGTCCTTTAATTCCCTCAGTGATATGATTTCAATTTTATCTGTTTTAAGATGCTGGACTCCCACAGTGCAGTGTTGGCTTTTTATTACATTAAACTCATCAATATTTTTATTTCTTTATTTTTATTCTACATATACTTGGCAAACCCAGACTAATTAGTCCTGACACTGGCTGGTACAATACAGTGCAGAATGTTATGCCATATGGCCATCCTAACTAGATTGCTTAACAGAACAGGTGGGCTTTTACAGCAAGAAAGGATAAGAGCTTGGTGTGCATTAATTGGGAGACTGATCCTAGGATACTAAGCTGGTAATGGGTGAATTCCAAGTTGAAGCCAGTAAAGAAGCATGGATGGAGCATAGGCAGCAAGAGAAGGAGTTCTGTAGAAAATGACAGGTATAGATAAGGGCAGAGAAAGTGGAGCAGAGAACTTCATGCAGAAGAAGGTGGAAGACAAGTGACAGTAGGGAGGTATAGTCAGAGTGGTGATAGTTCCCATTTTGAATGGGCTCATGGGGAGAGCTGAAAAGAATCTTCTATAATAGTCAAAGTGGGACATGACCAGAGAATGGACTGGCAAAATGGGTAAGGAAGAGAATTATTTAGGGAGATATTGTTGAACAGAAAGGTGATCTCAAAGGTGGCACCATGGACTGTGTGTGGGTGAATCATGAGGAAACAAGGTGGTGTTAAGGATGTTTGGGTGGGAAAGAGAGTGTACTGAGCTTCCTTAACTTGAAATATATGGCACTAAAATACAGGAATATGAACAAATATAATAGAAAACAAAAATCTGCAAATTGGGGTAAATGCTTGCAGAAATTGTCACTAGTGATGGGCCCTTCATTCCATGACACTGTAGAAACCGAGATGTTTCTTTTTTGGAGTCTAATGGATTTTAAGACTTCTCTTGTTCTTTGGCAATCCAGATAAATTTCTGAAGTGTGACTCAAGATGCAGATGGCCAATAGTGTTCAAACTATACTGCCTGAGTTCTTGAGGAGTTTGTATTGTACAAATTTATAAAAGAGTTCTCTCTCGATTACAAGGCCCAGTTCTGAAATGTGATCTCTGTTACCCTTATGGTTTTGTGTACCAGGTGTGTGGCAATGCGCTCATGAAACACTACCAGGTCCAGTTCTGGAAGATGCTGTTACTTATCAAAGACGACTATTTTCACAGGTATGACACCTATATATAAACCTTATAGTACAAAGAAAGTTCTGTCAGTGTTTGTTTTTATTGGGTTTTTTTTCTTCAGAATTAGGAGCAGTTCCTCTTGGATCTATGTTCATTAGTGTTCCTGATAATTCTTCCACGCTCCCCCACTCCAGATTTGTCATAAGCTTTTCCTCATGTAAATAACACAAGGCTGTTTTTCTGTTCACTTCTTGGAGCTCACTCTTGTTGATCTCCCTGCAGGATTGAAGCAATCACCATCTCTGGACAGATGGGCTCTTTCATGCGGCTTAAGCAATTCTTGGAGGTAAAGCATTCTCTTTAAATTATTGAACGTGTCTCTATTTTTTCCCCTTTCTTAAAGATGTATTGTTCAGTCAGCAAATCCTATGCTGCCTTCTGATTCCCAAAAGGTCCATGATTATGACTTTTTGATGCATTCTCTGTTCTTCTTCATTACTGAATCTGTTCAGTCTTCTTGATGGTTATGACTCCAAAATATCTCCCTTCTCAGCTGCACCTCTGTTGCCTCTACGCCCCCCCCCCCCCCAAAAAAAAAAAAAAAAAAAAAGCTGTATTGGATGTGATTCTCAGTGGAAATTCTTTCAGTTTAAATGGATTACTGATATTGCAGAGACAGGAGACCTCCAGGTTCAAGATCTATTGCTCCACTAATTCATTGTATTTCATAGCAACTATCTTTCCTCAGGCACCTTCATGTTCACGTAGTGTATTCTGTACAAACTAGATACCATACAAACAAGTTTAATAACTGGTAATTGCCTTCTGAATAGACTTTTGAACTACAGTTCACACACCTGCATCTAGCTCTGTACCCCTCATAGACATCCTTTTGAATAAATATTTTGCAAGGTGTAAAATATACTTTATTTTGAAAGTGTCTTGCAAATATTGATTAGTTTTAATAAATATGAAGGTAGGAGACACAAGCGTTTGTGATTTTCTTACTTAAAAACAAAGGAGCACTCAAGGACAAGAAGGCCATTGCAAAGAAACTAAATTAATTCTTTGCATCAGTCTTCATGGCTGAGCATGTGAGGGAGATTCCCAAAATGAGCCATTCTTTTTAGGTGACAAATCTGAGGAACTATCCCAGATTGAGGTGTCATTATAGGAGGTTTTGGAACAAATTGATAAACTAAACAGTAATAAGTCACCAGGACGAGATGGTATTCACCCAAGAGTTCTGAAGGAACTCAAATGTGAAATTGCAGAACTACTAACAGTAGTCTGTAACCTATTTTTTAAACCATCTTCTGTACCAGATGACTGGAGGATAGCTGTGATGCCAATTTTTAAAAAGGGCTCCATAGGTGATCCTGGCAATTATGGGCCTGAAGTCTGACTTCAGTGCTGGGCAAACTGGTTGAAACTATAATAAAGAACAATAATGTCAGACACATAGATGAACATAATTTGTTGAGGAAGAGTCAATATGGTTTTAGTAAAAGGAAATCATGCCTTGCCAATCTACGAGAATTCTTTGAGATGGTCAACAACCATGTGGACAAGGGGGATCAGGTGGATACAATATACTTAGATTTTCAGAAAGCCTTTGACAAGGTCCCTCACCAAAGGCTCTTAAGCAAAATAAGCTGTCATGGCATAAGAGGGAATGACCTCTCATGGATTGGTAACTGGTTAAAAGGCAGGAAACAAAGGGTAGGAATAAATGGTCAGTTTTCAGAGTGAAGAGAGGTAGTAACTTGAAATGTCATTTCTTTAGTTTAAATTAATATATAAATAAAGTAAATGAAATACTATCAATAAGAAAAAACAGCAGATGTAAAATATATGTTGAAGTTTTAGAGGTTGTTCAAAATGAGTCAAGTCATTAAAATGATTGTGTTATTTAGAGATCTTGTGCATTCAAGATTCCTGATTATTATTTTTTGAACCATTAATTTTTACTGTTTAATGAGTAGATCATGGTCCCTGTTGATAGTTTTCATTCACTGCTCAATTTAAGGCAGCCAAATTTGGTCAGACTTGTATCTATGATCTTGCTTTTATAGCAGGCTTTTTCAGTGGAAGAGTTTCCTGTATAAATTGAGTCCTGTTGGGTGCAGATATTTCCATAATGTAGCCAATCTCTTTTGATTGTTTGGAATTGCTTTTATTGGTTCTAAAATGACTGGGGTTTTTTGTTTTGTTTTTTCCCTAGAAATGTTTGCAGCGGAAGGAAATTCCTTTACCAAAGGGTTCTCTGCCTGCTTCCTTCTGGAGGTCATAAGTCAGTTCCTTCCCATTTTCCTCTTCACAGGAGTTCAAAGAATTTCCTGACCTGGCTTCTTGTTACATTCAGGGATAAGAATACATATAAATGTAAATCTTACATTTGTATTTACATGGACGCTGTGGTTATTTTCAACTGAAATATATTTATCCATCTTTGATCCTGTTTTATGTTGAACAGAATTTGGAGCTTCAATAACTTTTCTCATCTAACTTATTTTGAAAATTATTTTAAGCCATTCTGTTTGCTTTTGATTAGCTTTACAGACTCTATTGTGCCGTATATAACAGGATAGAAGAGGCTCCTTCACATCTTGAACAAGTACAGTGAATATGTGTCAAGTGCATAAACTTGTCTAAATGCTCCATTAGACTTCAGAGTTTATGTACAGTAAGCAGTAGCTTTCAGGTGGGAATTTTGCTCTGAATTGATCACTGTCACAGTTTTACATGAAACTGCAAATAGAAATACCTCAGTACTTTAGTCATATTAAGGTCTAAATATAAAAAATGGTTCTGTAAAACTTTAATTTTGCATTTTATGTGTTTAGGTATTTTAAAATTATTGTTCCATTGTTAACAGCATTGGAGCCCATCGGAAAATTTATTTTGTATCTGGCTGTCTAAAAGTCCAAAGAAGCAAAAAAGGTGGTTGTGTTAACAAGGCTGATTTGATGTTGGTAAAATGTCACTTTGGTCTTAGAGACAGCATTGATCTCTTCATCTTCCCCTGTGAAGGCCTTAAAATCAACAGCTCTTTCATTTTAATGTAGAAATTTTTATTTTTCCTAATGACACAGCATTCCTTATTTACCTGGATTAGACTTGATTTTACAGCTGCATAGGCAATAAGATGGCTGCTGAAGATCAGCTCACTGCTTTATTTTTTAATTTTATTTAATTTTTTAAAGACTGTGTAATATCTTTACTGTTGAGGTTCATGAAACTAGAAGGAACTGTGCATCCATCATCCACCATATGAAATCTATCTTAGAATTGGTCTGACCAAAAAAAAAACCCCACCAGGTGGAAGGGCACATAACAGCTTTTTGTCTTTAATACTGATATTGTGCTATCACATGAAGAAATTAGAAGATACAATCCCCTTGGCTTGCTAAAGATGAACTGTGATATTGACCTATGTAGAAAAAAGCCTTTATAACTTGGGCAGACATGGATTGTATTAGTTTTACTGCAGTTAGAGTATGAAGTACTGTAATAGTTTTGTACTAAGGTAGTGTAATGGTGAATTATTCTAAGAATGGTTCATTCTAGAATCTAATTTGAAAAGATGTTAAATTTAAGACTCTAACCTAAAGCTAGTGCAGTTTACGTCCCTCTGTGGGTTCCTGTGATGGTGCCAAGTAAGTTTCTGGGAATCCCTAGTGGGTGTCTGTATCAGTATCTCATGGGAGGTCAGATTGGGAGGTGATTTTTGACAGTGGAGTGCATTCTGTCTGCAAGGCCATTGAAGAGGTAGCAGTTACGTGCTGTATGTTAATATTTCTCCCATTTCTAGTGGACAGGTGCCCATACTGCAACTGGATAGCTAATTGACAGTCTTGGCAGAAAGATTTAATATGAAAATTAAAAATTACATTTCTAACCCAGAGGGTGGCGTATTCACAAATGAGGGTGGAGGGTCATTGTGGAGATGCTTCTACTATCATTGCACATAGTATAGAATTTTAGTTTTTAATCCAGAATCTTTATCCACCTTCCCTCACTGCCCTGCTCATGTGCTTCAACATCAGCCTGGAGGGGTCACATCTAATATTGAGGGATAATTCAGTTTGCATACTTAGTCAATCTTTGACCTCTTTGCTGAGGTTTGACAGCCTTGTAGTGAGAGCAGACCGCTAAAGTAAGTTGGATACCTAATCACTGGGAACTGGGTTAGACACTCATTTGGTCCACTTAACAGCTATCAGATGGTAGCCACTTGCTTGCTGTTGACCTGGGCTCTGTTTGAAGTATACTAGAATTAACTAGACCTCTCCTCTTTTTCTCCCTCTCCCTTTGTATATTTGATGAAGATCCTTTAATTCAGAAATAGTTCAGGTAAAGATTGTTCTAGCAAAATGTAATAGCATTTTACATTTTCGTTGTTGTTGCCATTTTTTGGTCACTAAGACCTCCAAAAATGTTTATAGTCATTAGTGAAGAGCAAGTTTTGAGAGAGGAAATTAAATAAAAATAAGTAAAAACTCAGACAAGAACGTGATGGTATGTATTTGAGAAATGACATTGAGGCAGTGTTTCACAAAACACTGCCACAAACACTATTTAAGCAATATTATAACAAGATTTTGATTATCTGTGATGTCATCTACTGATAAAGCTTATGCTACCATGTTTAATATGTAACTGTATATCTGTGTAAATTTTGTAACTTGAACTTTCCCAGGAAGTACATGTAAAAATACTGTACCTGATACAAGCAGAAAATGTTTTTAAAAGTCTGATTGCTTGGAGTTGGTAATACTGATAGCTGTTCTAGAATGCTATTAAAAGGATACAGGCGGAGATTATCAAAAGCGCAAAGAACAGTTAAGTACTCAAGTCCGATTAGTGCCTTGTGAAATTTCTCACCGTGCCTGTTTAGTGTAGCTATCATTCCTATAATGAACAAACTATATTTAATTGCATCATGAATAAATAATGCTTACTGTTGTGGCCATCTTGGATAATGTTTGTTTGATAATGAAAATATTGTATATTTTGATTAGATATTATAGGTGTGTAAGTTCTAAAATGTGTGTGGATCATATTTTATGACCGTATGCAAAGCAGGAAGCTTTGTATATTTTAGTTATTTGGGGGATATTGATGAAGGTGCATGTTTTTATAAATACCCTAAGGATGTGGACCTTTTCTGCCTTCTTTATGAAAGACTGTTGCAATGGATTGCCATCATGTTTTGAAACTATACTTAAATGTAGCAATAAATTTATTTTTTTAAATGCTTTCATTTAATGTATTTGCATAACCAGAATGTAATACATACCACCTTTCCAGGGGTAGTTCATAATTGTGTCTAATGTAAGTGAAGTCTCTTTTTTGTTGCAACTGTTTTTGGGTTTTTTTGTTTTTTTCATTTGTCATTTTGAGTATTTGCTATCTTGCCTTACCAGGGCATTTGAGATCTTCTCAATGCAGAATGTAATAGAATGTATTTACATAATCCCAAATGCATTTAAAGGATTTATGTTTCAAGTATATATGTGTTGTATTCATTTCAAATACAGTGTAAATGGGAACATTTCAGACATGAAATAGTGTTGTTCATAAAGGACCTGATCCAATTTAAATTGCTGTGACTCATGCACTTCCTTAGAGATAAGGGTTCAGTTGCAGTCCTGTGGGTTCTGATGCAATGTCAGTGGAAGAAGATTTTTTTTCTACTTAATTGCTTTAACAACTGGGGATTGAGCTGAAAGACAGTGTATGTTTGTGTGTTTTTTAATAAAGAATAAACCCCCCAAAACTCTGTTCCCAGAAAGGAAATTTATATATTAGCTGTCTCCCTGCAGCTTTAATTATATGAGGGCTCAATACAACATAGTTTAGCAGGTATAATTACAGCATCCTAGTGTTTCTACGAAAGAAATATGTCCTTTTTAGTTGTTGGTATGCACCAGCTTTGTCTAAAAACCGAAAACCTTTTAGCTGTGCAAACACTCAAATCCTTTGCAACTGTGATCCTTTGTGGCTTTTTACCTGACCGATGGGTTTGAGAAAAGGAACCCTCTACGTTATCTTTAATATTAATGAAAACTGAAGGTGCCTGCTTTTAGTAATATTACAACACTCTAAACCTTGCTAAATGTTTTTCTTTTTATGGTAAATTACATGTTTTGATGTAAACGTGCTCTGTTTTGCACCTCTACCAGGGTATGCTCTGGGGGCAGCAACGTGCAAGGGACTAGCACAAAGCGAATGAAAATCAACCGCTTCCCTGATGGAAAAGTGGATGCAGTTTTTACAATTATTTTCAGTTTTTAATCTTTCCTTCTCCTCGCACACGCCTGGGGCCCCTCCCCTAAGCGAGTGCACTGGCTGGGCGCTAGTCATCCCCCTCAGGTACTCAAGACCCTCCAAGGAAAGGGTGAGCGCGCTCGTGCCGGCTCAGAGCAAACCCGGGACCTGCTGCAGCGAGCAGAACATCGGAGACCCTGCAGCCCGAACCCCTCCCACCCATTCGGCTCTTTCCGGAACCGTTCGGGTTTCTCCGTGCTGCGGCAGGCGCCTTCGGCTGCGCTCGGCTGCGCTCGGCTGTTTCCGTGCACCGGCTCCGAAGGCCGCCTGCGCCGCGGGGTGGGGCCCTCTCCCTTCGGTCCCGGCCGGAGCCCAGTGGGGGCGTGTTGACGTCATATCCGGGCCAGCCGCTATAAAGGCCGGAGCTGGGGGCGGCGCTCGCGTAGTCTGTCTGAGGGGAGGAGACCGCGGGGCTGCGTTGGGCTCTCGCCGGACCCTTCGCACAGACGCGGTGAGGAAGGGGCGGCGAGGGGGGGTGCTGTCTTCGGGCGCCTGGGTGGGCCAGATGAAGGCGAGCTCAGCCGGGCTCTCCCCCGGCTCGCGGGGGCCCTTCGCCTGCGGAGACCCAGCGGTGTGGAGCGCCCCTCCCAGTCCCGGTTGGCCATAGAGGCGTTGCCGGGACAGGTGTAAAGCGCCCCCCCCCCCAAGTTCTCCCTCTCTGCCCCGTTGCTCGCCTCAGGGCGCCCGGTGGGGGGGGGGGGTCCATCCTGTGCATGCAGAAGCTCCCCGGGGAAAGCTGCTCAGCGACACCGCCCCGCTGACGTTCCCATTTCCCGGGGGCTCCCTCACGGCAGCCGAGGGATCCTTGCTCACGGTCGGTTCCCCAAAGATGGATTTGGGGCTTTGGCGTTCTCCCCCCAGGCTCGCCTCTTGTCCTCGCTATTAACATCGGCTCTTCCTCCCCCACCCGCCGTCTCTCCGGGCTCGCTGGAGTATAGGCGAGCTCAGGGCGGATACGACAGGAGTGTAATGAGGGGCTGTTACTCTTTCCTGATGGGGACGGGAGGGAGGTTTTGGGGATGGAGATTGTGTGTGTGTGTACGTACGTGTGTGTGTACGTGCGTGTGTGAAAGAGAGCGAGCCGGATCCGCCCTGCGTAGCTCCCAGCAGCAGCAACAGGAATTTCATTCACTGCCCTGAGAAGCGAGCGCCCTGATCAATAATAGTGCCACCCAATCTCCCTCCCTACAAAAAGAGCAGGGGAGATTTGCATCCCCCTTGAAGCAAGCTTTGCAGCCTAATTATTCCCGCCAGCTTTCGGGGAAGATCTCGAGAGGGAAAAATTGATCACCGAGAGGCTGAGTGTCGGGAGTAACCCAGTCGGTGGGTTCATTTCACAGCAATGGCTTCCCTCTCTGAGCCTTCACAAGCCCATCCCCTGTCCAAGGTCAGGAGATGCAGAAAAGTGAGGGAGAGATTCTAGATTTCTAGGTGGTGGCTGGAGAACTTCTTCCCTAATATAAAAATAAATTTCTTTACGTAATCCTGGACTTTAACTGTTACATGAGGGTTTTTTAAATGCTTGATTAAAACACACAGCAAAATCCTTCATCGGAACTGGAAGATACTTTTAAATAGCCTTAAATTAATCCCCATGTTCCTGCAATTACAGAACACATTGTAACACATTTCTGATAAATCAAGGGATTGTCACCTGTGTTTGTCTGGATGGAGCTTATCCTGTACAGTAAAATAAATATAAGTTGTCAGTTTACAAATACTGTAAGCATTTGTTAATATTTAAAACAATTATTTTTGTTTGTTATTCCAAGTGTTCATGTGTATGCAGCAGTAATACAGTAGCTTTATTCTCTAGTCAGGATTCTTTAATATCCTTTTTAGTGTATGATTGTACTTTCAAATCCTTTAATCTTAAAATATATATGGCTACTGATCAGTTTGCCATTCAGATTTAAATAGGCTCAGGAAGACAGTTGTGTTGATGTGAAGAATGAGATGCAGAAAAAAGCTCCTGGGAATGGTTCTGTATCTCTGATAAAAATGTCGTGGACCACGAATGCTCCTTAAGGTTTTCTGGTCACACCAAAGTGGCAGAAGGTTCTATCGATTGCTTTTTGGGAGAGGCTTTGATTGGAATTTCATTCTGGTTCAGAATATAAAATATTCTTTTTAAAACAAAAAATCACTGGATAGCCTTGTGCATTTTAATGTGATTAACAAGCCAGCCTTGCTGTGAAATTTTCATTGAGCTAGCATTGTGTTTATAAAATGTGTTCAGAAAAGAGCAAACAAAAGGATTGAAAACTAGGAGGACTTCTGCAGCATTGTGAAGGGTTCGTAAGTGTAGTAATGGAACCACTGGACTGTATAAAATCATTGAATTAAGATAAGAGGTTGTAATCCTCACGTGGGGCAATTTATTTCCATTTTAGTTGTAACTGAATATTTGGAAATGTCAAACCAAGGTTCAGCAATTAAAAAAAAAATAGATGGTGTGCTTCTGTGATCTCCATAGATGGTGAGATTAACAAACATTTTATTTTAGTTTTAAGTGTTGTATTAAGCCCATCTCAGACTCAGCCTTGTTTACCATCTTTCCCTATGCACAAGCAAGGTAGGAGCAGCCTCAATCTTTTCAGACAGGGTGACACCTCTGGTTGTGACCTTTCAATTTTTAAAACTATCCCTCATCACTTCATGAAAATAATTTTTTAACTCTGCATTGCCTTAACATTACCTGTGTAATAACTTGGTAGTCTATTCATCTATTTTTATATATATTTGGATAAAATCAGACTCATTCTTGGGGTGTGAATTGTTTGCTTGCCCACCAGTCTGGGACAAGTAAATTTAAACTGAGAGTTTTCTTACCCAGTTATAGTATATTCACTTTACGCCCCCCCGGCCTCCCCCCCCCCCCCACAATTTGTCTCTGGAGGTGGCACCAGAATAATGGGGTGGAGCAGATTGCAGATGTTGTTGAAGTAGACTGCCAAGTGCAGTCCAGCACAATGTGCCCATTGCTGGCCGTGGATCAAATAAAGTGGCAATCTGCCTTCATACTGCTGTAATTGATCTACCCTAAGCTGTGATAATGCCATGCTAGATATGCACTTGCTTCAGAAAGCACAAAGGCACGTAACTGCAGTTCTCTGTACAGGAACATGGATTGCAGTATCCGTATACTCACGGAAAATGCCGACTAGGGGATGGCGGGAACTGAAGAGGTTAAAATTCAGTGCATCAGCCATACTTAATAATCCATTTGCTCCTTGAACAGCAATCCCCCAAAAATACGTTGTCACAGATTTTATTTACTGCCCATATTGTACATGGGAAGAGAATTTAAGTATTTTAGAGGATATTTATATTCAAAGTTTGCTTGTTATATGTTTGTTTCTGAGGCTGTATTTTAAGTCATCTTGTCTGATTAATTTGTATATGGAAGTGTAGTTTACCAAGTGAGATCACTTCTAATTTTTTTCCTTTAATTTTTTGAAATGGAAAATTATGCATCTTAAGTCAATTCTCAATTTTTAATTACATTTGGTTATTGATATTCTTAACATTGTTGCATGTGGGGGGGACTGCATTGCATGCAGCAGCTTACATAACAATCATTCCAAATTACATGTGGTGAAGAGAGGAAGTAGAAAGCTGTTACTTTGACAGAATGTATATTTTGTCAGAAGTTGTGTTTGTTTGACCTATGTTACTACATTTGTAGATAGTGGTATGTTATTTTGATTTCCGCCTTCCTTTTAGACTCTACATTCCTCCATCATGTTATCGTTTCGTAAACTCAAAGTCCAGGTATTTTACGAAATGCATGTAGTTGAGTCACTGTTTCTTCATTTGCCTGCCTTTGTTGCAGTGAGGACCTATTTGTACCAAAAACCAGCCTGTTTTGAAAGCTCTGTATGTGTATAGACTATAGAATGTCAAATACAGCATGACAAATATAGCAGTTGCATTTTTGCACTCTATGGAGTGGAGATTGAAACAGAAAAATCTTACAGACTTCTCATTTTATTCTCTTTCCTGTGATGCATGGTGTGTGATCATTGTTTTGTCTGATCTACTGTTGTTGTGGATTAACTTTTATAAAGTTTTATTTTTCTTTAAAGGGCTGTTGACCAAGAAAATATTTTTCATTACAGTATCTAAAAATCTACTGTGATGTACCATGTAATGTAAATTACCGTAAACTGAAAAATTGGCCTTGTTTCTTATTCTATCAATATATACAGACTGTGCAATTGTATAATTGTAGGGTAGCCACTGATGTGCAGTAACGTGTGATGATTGAAAGATATTAAGAAATAAATTGTAAGTTAAAAGGTTATTTACACTGGGATGACTGTTTCTCAATTCTGCATTTCTGGATTTTGATGCAATGCAGTCAAGGTAATTTGCCTTCTCATGAGCTTCAATGGAGAGTGCAATCCCTGCTGACCTCTGCATAGTTACGTTAAAGGTCTGCGGTCATAGTTAAAGAGTTGTATCTAATGAACCATAATCAGTGGTGAAATTCAGCTATTTTATATAACATCTTCTAATTAGAGTGGCAAAATTAAAAAGAAAACCTTTAAGACTATCTTGCATTCTTAAAAATGTGCAGTTGTCAGTATGCAAGCCATGAGATCATACTAAAAAAGAATGCTGTGTCCAATGTTTTACTCATACATAAAAGTTTCATTTTCACTACTTACTCCTTTTTACTTCAATTTCTTGTGTCCATGTAATGCACTATTAGATTCTTCTTTTTGAATTTTGCCTGTTCTGTTGTTAGTCCTTACTAATATACAGCAGCATTAAATGATCTGACTTTAAACGGACAGAAACCAAGACATTTGAATTTATTATTGCAACACTTTACGTTATGTACCCATTTTTGCTACTAGTGTCCTAAAGTATTGACACATAGTACGGTTTTAAAGCTGAAATAGCACCCTCAATTTGATTTTTGATATTTTGTGAACTTAAAAAGATCCTTTTCAACAACAATAAACTAAATGAATGGGTATTAATTTCCATTCTTATAGTAGAGTAAATTTTAAAAGTCCATAATAGATTTTAATGTGATATACAGCACTGTCGTTTTCACTGCCTTTCCAACATTATATCAGCACACGGAATTTTCTTCAAAGACCTAAAGAGCCCCACCATACTTTCTTTCCAGAAATTCTTCTCCCTTTTTCACTTTGGATAATGTATATTACCGTAACTAAGTTAAAACCAAAATTGGCATTATAAATTGTATTTAACTGTTTAAACTTTATGGATATTTCAGATATGCCTTACTAGTTCCCTAAAAACTTCAGGAAAGCCCTGAATGGAACAAGTGAAAATAAGATGTCTACTTATTAAAATTATTTTCCCAGGCCTGAAGAAGAGCTCTTTGTGGCTTGAAAGAGTCTTTCTTTCTTTCTTTGGTCCAATAAATATTATCTCACCCACATTGCCTCTCTCCATATTAAAATTGATATATCTGATTTTGTTTAATAAGAATCACCCCTTCTCTTCTCTCCCCCCCCCCCAAGGAAAGAAAATGAAAATCCTGTAATGTAATAGCTATGAAAAATCCTTAAAATCCATATTAATACCAAAAAAAGCATGTGGGACTGCTAATTTTTTTTGTCCGAACAGGAGGGCACTATATTTAAAGGTATATTGGTTGCTGAAGCATGTCCACTATATGCATACTAAACAATAAGTGCTTATTTTAAGAGATGGTCACTATTTTATTACATTCTGAATGTACTGATCCCCATAATACCTGGGTGCTTTTTGAAAAATTAAAGATTGGGCAGTTTTGGGTAATTATAAAAATGCTCTTGGGCTAAGATCTTGTGTATAGAATTTGAGTTTCTTTACAAATTTTACAGCCAAGTTTTAAGCCCTGAAAACATGATTTAGAAATGAAAATGCTGGCAGCCATTATATTGTCTGTCTATAATTCCTGCTAACCCACCTAGATAAAACTGCTTTCCGTGGTTGAATGATGTTGCTGACATTACTGTTGCATTGTCCTATCTATAAATATCTACAGTTGAACATTCCCATTCAAATGCTTAGCATACCTCTTTTTTAAAAAAAATGTAGAAGACCAATTCTTGGCATATACAGGTGCATTTGTAGAGGTCTGTGAGTAGTAGACATTTTTGTTTCAAAATTCATTCCACTCACTGGCCATTGTAGTCTTTTTTTAAAACACAAACTATGATTATAAATTGAAAATTTAAGAGTTAATCTGAGACAAAATAGTTTTAAAACCATTAACTTGCACGCTTTCTAGGGAGATGTGGATTGATTTATAGAGTTTTTTTTAAAAATAGTTTCACCTTATTTAAGAATAATGGGAAATGTAGAAAGATCATAAAGTAATTTTTAAGGAAGATGTGTGCCACTTTGGAGCTATTTTTCCAATGGTTTTAGCTTTCTAGAAGACAGGTTTTTAGAGGGAAATGGCCTATTTAATTCAGACAGCCTCCCTGAACAGTCTGGAACTTTCTGTCTAATGTCTGACCTTATCAGCCCAGTGCAGATTGCAATGGGAGGGGCTGGTCTTGCACTATACCAGCAGTCTCAGTCATCTAGCGCAGTAATGTGTGGAATGTAATGTCTGTAAGTACAGAGCCCAAGAATGAAGTGAGTTATCTGGTGTCAAGCTAGTCATTTGATGTCCAGTATCAGAGGGCTAGTCTGTGTCCACAAAAGCAAAGAGGAGTCCGGTGGCACCTTTAAAGACTAGCAGATTTATTTGAGCATAAGCTTTTGTGAGTAAAAAACCCAGATGCAACTGGAAAAGTGGGTTTTTACCCATGAAAGCTTAATGCCCAAATAAATGTTAGTCTTTAAGGTCTCCTCCTTGTTCTTCTAGTCATTTGAATACATCTAAATTACAACAATGTTTGTGAAAAAAATTTAAACATCCTGAAGCTGCTTTTATAGTTTTCCTTGTTTATACAGTTGCAGCTCTTTATAAAGAAAGGGAGAGACATTTTAATTATCAAATTAAACCACAGAAGATTTAGAAACTGGTCAATGAATTTCTCTTCGGCTACAGCAGGGTTACTTCAATTTTGAGATAAAAATACTGAATGCAGACTGCATCATTCTGCAGCATCGGTGACTTTTAAGCTCAGAGCTCCCCAGTGACTGCTGATAACATTTTGGCAGAACATTTTGGCAGAAGAGAGGTATGCTGACGTCAGCTGATCTGCTGCAGGAAAGAACAGTTCATTATTGCTAGACCAAAGCATTTCTTTTACAATTGACTTGATCTACAGTACTTACTGTAGTTACAAAAGAGTCTTTTATTTTGCAAATTTGAGCAAAAAGATAACCCAGTTAACTAGTTGAATTACAAATTTTGAATTTTACATCAGATATTAACTATTTTAAATTAAATATAAACTATTAAAGGCATTTTTAGTAGCTAAGTGTAGGGTTATAACGAAAGTGTATAAAACTGGAATCTAACGAAAAAACAGGACTTTAATTTTTCCTAGCTAGTATAAATAATCAGGCGAGGCAGCAATGAGATAAAATGTAGTTGAGCAGGTGCAAATCAGGATTAAAACACTCTCCAACCCCACGCCTCTTAAGAAGTGTTTTAAAAATTGATTGAATCGTAAGTAGAAAACAGGACAGGAGAAATCGATTTTTAGTAATTAATAGTTTGTTCTTAACATGTCATCCCCACTTGAAGGCTAAGCTTAAAACAGTAGAAAGAGCAACTACTTTGTCAGAAAAATTAATGTGTAGTTGAACTAAGATTTCATTTGAGATTTATGGTTATGTGAGATTCAGATTTGCTAATTTGATAGTGGCGTTGCCATTTTTATCAGATTGAAGTTTGAGTATATTTGCACCATACGGTGCATGCAGTCTTTTTACATGTGCTAGCTTTCTTGGAAAGTAATGGTTGAAATACCCATTTTTCTTACTTAAAATATTAAAGCATAGCAGAATTTCTGTCCCCTCACTTTAACTGCCGCAATGCAGTGGGCCTCAGAGACAGAGTTCACAAGTGTAACAACTGCTGCTGAAATGGCTGTTTTACAGCAGGGTGTGACTGCTGGAAGAGAGCTTTGGAATGTGTGATTCGCCCCCATGTGTTCCTTTCTTTCGGATGGTCCCTTTCCAAGTGCCTGTAATCTGAAGAGGAAATGTTCTGTAACGTATATTTTTCCCACCTGTGGAATTTTGCATGAAATCATACCCAGATGCATTTCTGATTTAGACATACAGCTGGGTAGAGACCATATAGCAGTTTCTCATTCAACAGCATCTCCGAGAGAGTCCCTGTCTTTCCCATATGTGATTTTTTCATTATTTTTTTCATAAGTGATGCATTCTTTGGACCATGTTTCCATCTTGATACAGTACGTGTAGGAGTTACATGATTAGCAATACAGGGAGATGTACATGTAAATGACTGAACATTTTAAGGTAAGAATTTGCCTGTAAACTGTGAAACCTGAAAAAATATTTTATAAGCACAAAATGTTCATTGGAAAAATCTCTGGGATGGTCACTGGTTAAACATTTAAGTGCATTAGATCTTAATTTCACTGACTGTAACAAACAGAATTTTAGGTCCTATTGTCCTTAATACTTCTGTGCCATCAGAACTTTTGGTATTGGAGAATCAAGTTCCTCTTTACATTTAAATTTTGATGAAGCTACAAAGAAACTAGAAGGGGATGAAAGCTTTAATGGAAAGTGGCTGCAGGAGTGCAATATTTATTCTTTTCACTGCCTGTAATAAAAATGATTTTCAAAATGTTGTTTTGCAAAAAGACTGCAATCAAGATATACAGCAGAGAAGGATAGTTAATGATTAAATCCCACTATTTCTCTTCCTCCCCCAAAAGTTTCTGTGAAGTACAATGTGAACTTACTGTGTACTGGGTTTTTAAAGTTTTATGTAAAATAGAAAGTTTTTGTTTTACAAGTTTCTTTGCATAAGAGAATGAGGAAAACATAAATAGGGCCTTTTAGCAATTCTATAAACAGGAGTAATATTTTTGTCTTTCTGTTGTTAGCATTTTTTTCAATAAACAATCCTACGATTTTAAACATTTTTACAGTAGAAATAATGGGGCAGTTTTTCTTTTTCTTTCTCCCTCTCCCCCCCCCCCCCCCCCCAATGTACTTAGCTCTGGTATTGTATTTCTACCAGACTAGCATGGTACTTTGGTGGTGGATAATGTCATTTATATTGCTGGGTAGATTCTTTGATCTCCCGTCCAGACTTTTAAGAAACAAGCGGTGGTTCGGTCTTTTCATGGGCATTTCCCTTCTAATGCTTTCTTGCTAGAAGGATTTCTTTATACAGGAAACAATAGGTCTGTAAGTAAACCATGTGTGAGACTAACAACAAACTTTCCTTACTCAGATCTTTGCTTCTGACATGAAACAAAGGCAAATATGCAAAATTATTAATTGAAGTTTTTTGACTTTCAGAAAATGGATCCAAGTGGTGTAAAAGTGCTGGAAACAGCAGAGGATATCCAAGAGAGGCGCCAGCAAGTTTTGGACCGATACCATAGGTTCAAGGAGCTGTCTACTCTGAGACGCCAAAAGCTTGAAGATTCCTATCGATTCCAGTTTTTCCAGCGTGATGCAGATGAGCTGGAAAAATGGATCCAGGAGAAACTCCAGATTGCATCTGATGAGAATTACAAAGACCCAACCAATTTACAGGTAAGTCCTATTTCTGTGTCTCTGACCTTTTCACCCCAGCACTATTGACCTCCAAGCATACCAGATTCAATCTGTGGAATAAATACAACAAATGTAAAAGTGTGGCTGAAATAATATAGTGTGATAAAAGGAGCTGGATGCAAACATCTACAAAGCTTTCTTCAGTAAACTGGTTTCTAAGCTGATCCACTTTAAGTGGAGTATTGTAATAATGAATTAGTACTGAAACCTTGTTGGCCCTTAAGAAAATGGAATGTCGATACAGCCTTTTTGTTTCCAGAATCCATTGGACACTTTAATTATGTGAGTAGATTTAGCTAAATTCTTATTATTCCCATAAAAATTACATTTGCAGAAAATGATGCTGTGTGGGAGGGATTACCTCCGAAGTGTTCGAATACTCTGCAGAACGTGAGCAAACAAACATAAAATAACTAAAATAGAGATGTTTGAATCCACCCAGGAAATGTATGGTACAGCTATTATTTCGAATGTGCTGTTTTACTCTATGTGAACACTACTACAATGCAAAAAGTGTAATAAATGTACTGATGTTTTGGGGCCTGTGGGAGAAGGCAGCTCCTCAGATTTTAGTCATCATCTTTAACATTTTTACTTACAGGGGAAACTGCAGAAACACCAAGCCTTTGAAGCTGAGGTGCAGGCTAATTCAGGGGCTATCATTAAACTTGATGAGACTGGCAACCAGATGATTAACGAAGGACATTTTGCATCTGAAACCATAAGAGTGAGTGTTAGAAATCTTTGTTTTTTACAAGTTTTTTCTTCAGTGTAAATAGGCACTTTTATTTCCTTTTTCTAAAAACTTTTCTTCATTCCAAATCTCCCAAACCGTGTATTGCAGGACCAATTCAATTTTTAAAACGCTTGTTGCTATATTAGCTAAACACTTTGTTTTATTTCTGGATTATTATTAAAACAGCTTTCTTTGAATCCTCGATCAGTGCCATTCTCTTATATATTTTCATTCATATACTTTAAGGTCAAAAGGACCATTATGATAATCTAGTCTGACCACCTGCACAACGCAGGCCACAGAACCTCACCCACCCACTCCTGCAATAAACCTCTCACTTGTGTCTGAGCTATTGAAGTCCACCAAACGTTCCTCTGGCTATGTTCCTTATTCTAGTTTAGTCTATGCTTTACCGGTTTTTACTAAGCTCCTGCTCTTACTTTACACTCATCCGTTTCTTTAAGGCTTATTTGGTGAATGGGAGGAGGGTGGAGGGCAGGGGTGTAAAGCCACCCTTTCCAGGTCTTGATTAAGTTTACATATCAATTAGGCAAATTGATAACTACTTTGCAGAGACATCAATGATGCACAACTCTCTTTAACAGAACAAATATGTTTTTCAAATATTTTAAAGCTCTTCTTTTTTCAATTTCTTGAAAAGGCTCTAAAAGGTGTCTCTTCAAAAAGACATCCGTGACAAGGGACCTTCTTTTCACAGTTATCAAATTTACTTATTAATTTAATATATTAGATTTCTGATATGCAGCTGAGTTAAGGGTAGAGTCTCACAGAGGCGGAATGACCACTTTGTGTGATTATTTTAGATCACTTTTTTTAAATTATTCATATTAGCCGTAGCCATCTCATTGCATAGGGATATTTTGGTCTTGTAATTTATCCTTAACAAAAGTAAGAAATTACTTTTAAAATAAGTGGTTTAATTCCTTTAAAAATATTGAAAATCCTGGGACATGGTGATCAATGTAAACTTTAATTTGTATTCTATTTGGAATGGTAACTTGTCTGTCAATGGTTTAGTCTTTCACGCCATACAGGACTGCACAACGCCCAATAGTAACTGCTACTCAAGTTGGGCTCCATATACGAGTAGGTGAATCTTTGTGCAATGCTGCTGTCACTTTCTCTTTGAATGCCTCTTTCTTCCTCTTTGATTGATGGTTTGCCGCGTGCTGTTGGACAATGTTAGAGATTCACATAGTGTGAGCTCCTTCTCTCCTGTAAACCTCCATAACTGAGCTTATTAAATACCTTTAATAAGTATGTATCCATGTTAGATCCCTGAAAGCGCCTATAACTTGCCTTTCATGTTACAAATCTCAATGTGCATCTGGGTTATAAATGACGGGTGAAACAGCTGTTTTCCTGTTTTGCAATTTGTGTGTGTGTTTTTCTTTTCATTTCCATTAAAGCTTATAGAGAGAGAAGTTGGATGAGGTAATGTCTTTTATTGGACCATTGTCTGCTGGTGAAAGAAAAGCTTTCTAGCTACACAAAGCTCTTCTTCAGATCCTATGACTGACTACACATAAATGTCTAATGGTGGTCTTATTGACAGAATCAGAGAGGTAGCTGTGTTAGTCTGGAATAGCAGAGGTAACGAGTCCTTTAGTTAGTCTTTAAGGTGCCACAGGACTCTTGTTACCTCTGTTATTGACAGAAGTTCATCCATGCTTTACCTAGAGTAATCTTTATGAAAATAGGATTCAGATGAAAATTTCTATCATTTTAGGAGTTGGGCAAATAATTGCATTGTAAAGTTTCACCTTTTATGAAATTTAATGTCTATCTTATTTATGTCTTTCAGACTCGACTGCAGGAGCTTCATCGACTCTGGGAGCTGTTGCTAGAGAAGATGCGTGAAAAGGGAATCAAGCTGCTGCAAGCCCAAAAGCTGGTGCAGTACTTACGAGAATGCGAAGATGTCTTGGACTGGATCAATGACAAGGTTTAGTATGGATAAAAAAATATCCACTTGTATCATATAACACTTACAACATCCCAGTTCCATAAAGGGATTTATATGGAGCTGTTTTATCAAAACATTCACTGTCTTCTTGTGTTAAGGCACCATATGGGATTTAAATACGGTTTTATGAATTACTGTAGTTACGTGTGCTGTAAATGGTAGGTATACAGAGCATTCTAGCCTGTTTCAGCAATTTCAGAAACAATTGTAGGAAATTGATAGAAGTAGTGGATAACAGAGAACATCTCTGTATGTTTTTGATACCTTGAAACGTGATACTCTTTTCTTTGCTTAAGATGACCTTAGTGGTCTTAAGTGGTTGACTGTACCGTACCTACATTGTGAAAGCTGCAGCACATAAAAATAAGGTTTTGTCACATGTATACTAAAATAAACCAGTATGGAAAGGCAGTGCCTGTCCATTGAAACGTTTATATGTACTTAGCTGTGACTGGAATATCTTTAAAGAACCATTGCAAGGTAACAATTTGCTTTTAACCTCTGAATATTGAGGAAGCAGAACCACAAACCACAATACTAAAGTTTAAAAGCCACAAAATTATCAGCTAGGTTTTCTTAATGATGACTCACTGTTTTGTGGCACTAGGAGTTTAGTGTTGTAAATCCTCCATCACTGCCGCTAAGTATTATAAAATATTTTTCATAAAGCTGTCCCTCATTAAAACCAGCCAACCTGACACTGTCAGCTTGATATCTAGTCCTCCTCAAATAAAGGAGTTACAAGTAATTTCAGTTACTATACCTGCCCCTAAATATGCCTGCCAATTTTTGAGTTTTTACAACCACAGCTTCCTGATTTAAAAAAACAAAAAAAAATTGTTGTGGAAAAGACCCATGCAAACCAGACAAATGACTGCAGAGGAGAGGTCCGCGAGCTCCATTCAGATGGTCCGCGTAAAGTTCCCTCTAAGGTGCGCAGCTGGGTGGCTGCACACAAGAGAATGCAGGGCCACTTACCTGATTAGTGGAGCCTCAGAGGCATGGCTCCACTAATTAGGTGCCTGGACCCTGGAGAAGACACACATGTACCGTGAGATGGTGGCCTTGGGGGGATAGCAGGTAGGTGGGAGGCGGCAGTGGGGTGAGAAGAGGAGGTGCAGGACTGTGGTGGCCAGAGAAAGAGGCAATTTTCCCCAGTTCCATGGCTGTGGCTGCCAGGGAGAGACCCTCCCCCTCCTTCCTAGCCCCAGCTTGGGGGCTGCCGCAGCATGGGAGAGGGGGTATATCCATCGCAGAGTTGTGCTTTTATTTGTATAATAAAACACATTAATTATTAAGGTTTTTTTATATAGCATTTCTATCCAAAGTGCTTTACTATCGCTAGTTTACAGAATAAACAACATTTGAAAAGATCCTTAAGTGATCCACTGAGACCCTCTGCAAATTTCAAGTGATCCGCAAAAAAAACTTTTTGAGAACTAATGCTGTAGAGAAATTGACAGATAGCAAAGTAAAAAAACTGGAAAAAGTAGAGAAATATTTTTCTCTAATCTTGTAACAATAGCAAGTGGAAAAAATTTGTGTTTTAAGTTGACTGTTCCTTTAAGGCTGCATTTTAAAACTGACTTTAAAGCATAATAAAGTTTTGTTTTTCAGTACCCACTGTAACTGTCTTTGAAGTGACATTTTGCAGCTAGAACAGCTAGTTTCCCAGTGTCTAATAGGTTTTCTGTATGTTGGCTTGTGATAGAACTGATTTTGTTTCCTAACATGCTAGGAAGCGATTGTGACTTCAGAAGAACTTGGCCAGGATCTGGAGCATGTTGAAGTTTTACAAAAGAAGTTTGAAGAGTTTCAGACAGACCTGGCAGCCCATGAAGAAAGAGTAAATGAAGTGAACCAGTTTGCTGGTAAACTTATCCAGGTAAACTTTGGTGTGTTGCGAAAAGCTGCCCCCCCCCCCAACCTCCCCAGTGATACTGTTGAGATTCTTTAAGAAGTGTTGGGTAGTAAATTGAAATAATAGTTGTTTCCCAAAAATGTACAGGAATTGGTAGCATACAGATATAATTAAGTATCTGAAATCTATTGTGCTAATTGTGGAAGCAACAATTGTAACTTAGTGAGAAAGATTTGCTGTGCTATACCACCTGTCACCTTGGAGGGAAACAGAGGCAACTGTACTTGCATAGGATAGGATCAATAAATGCTGAATAGTCTCAACAGGGATTCTTCTGCTGGGTAGATTGAGTAAAGCTCTGTTAGACAAGAACATTCCTCAAAGGAAAGCCCTGTGAAGATTGGTTTTAAAGGAGAAACTGATAAATTCTCATGAGGACCTGAAATTAAAACTATGTTTCTCCGCTGCCATCCAAGACTAATGTGTCATTTTCTACACTGGGTTATCTACTGGGGGTGAGAGGCATGGGATCCCAGGACAAATGGGGAGATTGCTTTTCCAAATGCCTACAGTATACAAAAAGAAGTATAGGTTTTTATGTAGTGTCTTATGAAAGTATTGGCTGCTTGGCTGCTGCAGTAAAACTATAAAGTTGAAAGATTGGGAGGAAAGGGAAGGTATTTATAAACTGATCTTGTAGAAACACAGGGATTCTCTTGGTGTCTGGAAATAAATTCATAGACTGTAAGCCCTGGGGGACTGTAAGGTCTACACTGTGGGGGGTGGAAGGGAGAGAATTGATCTAAGATCTGCATCTTCAGCTACGAGAATAGCGTAGCTGATTTCCATGTACCTAGATCCACTTGCCGCGGCATCTTCACGATGGTGAGTTGACTCCTGCCACTCCCCCGTCAACTCCGCCTGCACCTCTGGCAGTGGTGGAGTATGGGAGTCAACAGGAGAGTGCTTGACACAATAAATCGATCCCCTAGACTAGATGTGATAAATCGATCCCCAAAAGAATGATCTAACAGAGTCGCCTGCCCTAAGCCATCTTTGTTTTGCTCATCAGGAGCAGCACCCTGAGGAGGAACTGATCAAGGCTAAGCAGGATGAAGTAAATGCAGGCTGGCAGCGTCTTAAGGGGCTGGCCCTTCAGAGACAGGGAAAACTCTTTGGGGCAGCTGAAGTTCAGCGCTTTAACAGGTATGGGCTTGGCCATATTTATATGGTGCCTATGACTCTGACTACACATAAGCATTCTAATGGTGCATTCTACTGCAGTTAAGGTTGTGTGAAGTCTTGACATCCTCTGTCATGTTTTTGTTTTGTATCTTATTCATTGTTCCTTCCTGAAGAAGGACCTACAACGTCTAGAATGACATCCAGAATAATAATCTGATTTTTCTCCTTAACCCTTAGAACCCTCATCTCTCTCCTTCGTGCCAGATGGCAGTTCTCTCTCCCTCCCTCTGTTTGAAGACCCCCTCCTCTAAATCCAGCCTAGGTAAACACCAGAAGAGGTGTCCCTCTCTCCTGCTGTTGGCTAACTAGTCAGCATGGAGTCACTCTGGCTTCTGATAGATTTTCCTTTCCCCACCACCCTTGTCTGTGCTGTCTGATTGCTCTTGGTGGTTTCCTGGGATGAGGGACAAGGTCGGTTTTTAGTGATCATGGGAGATGGGCCCTATAGAATCAGTGAGGTTTAAAGAATGACTGTTTCTGGGAGGAACAGAAGCCGCAAGTCCTGATCTGCCCGTATACCAACTGGACATTCGTGCTCCCAAACCTTAAAAGAATACATGTAAAACCTTCTAGGGTTGTGTAGTTTCCTAAGGATTGATTAACAAGTTTCTGTGTAATAGCAGTTGGATGATATCAGCGGGCTTTGCTGTCATGAAGGTCTACATCATTGTTATGTTTGTGACAGAAGCTTTTTTTATCTTCTTCCTTTCCTTGTAAGAGTGATGAATGCATATTAATTTGTGTTACTTTTTGAAGGGATGTGGATGAAACTATAAGTTGGATTAAAGAGAAAGAGCAGTTGATGGCCTCAGATGATTTTGGCAGAGACTTAGCCAGTGTGCAGGCTCTGCTACGCAAGCACGAGGGCCTAGAGAGAGATCTTGCAGCTCTGGAGGACAAGGTACGTGGGGTAGGCATTTTGTCTCTAATTTAAATAAATAATTGTCTTAGAATAAGCTTATGGCAATTTGTGTGTGTGTGTCTAGGTAAAGGCCTTGTGTGCAGAAGCCGATCGTCTGCAGCAGTCCCACCCACAAAATGCCTCTCAGATCCAAGTGAAACAGGAGGAGCTGATTGCAAACTGGGAGCAGATCCGCACTCTGGCAGCAGAGAGACATGCTCGCCTTAATGACTCCTATAGGTAGGAATGCTGTATCACTGGGAGGACCTTTTGCATCTCCACCTAAATGAAATACAGGATTGCAGGAAGGAGAAAGGGAAGCCATTTCCAAGATTTTGAACGAGTTGTTAGTGTTTCAAGACACAACTATTGTACACAAAATACGTGATCTTGCTTCTAAAGTGAATGTGTTCAGGGATTTCTAATGGAAAAAAATGGATTTAAGTTTCCAAGATAATATATAGCAATAGCTTTCAAACTTTTTTTTGTTGTGGATTTTTGTATTGGCCACTGTCTGGGAAAAGATAACGCACTAGATCTGATCTGCTATGACTGTGTATCCCACAGGATCCTCTTGTTCTCTTTTGCCTCCAATCTTCTAGTTACTTGGCTTCTCTGTAGCTATAAATATGCTTGGTTACATAAAATAATATTGGGGCATTTTTAAGGAAACAAAAGGACAATAAACTTAGTTAAATGAGGCTGTTTGTTTATATTTATTTTGTGTTATGCTAGTTGTCCTCTCCCAGGGTGAAGGATTTTGTTTGTTTATTAATGATTCTCCCCTTGATTTCTGTAGCCCACACTGCTGTGATCTCTCCTAGTAACTTTTTGTGGTTTGTTTCTGTTCCCCTGTGTATCTACTTCCCTTTTAAACTTGGTATTGCCAGCAAATTTGATGGGTGTTAAAGCATATATCAAAGAGATACCTGACAGAGACTTCATTTCCTTTTCAAGTAACCCTAAAGGCAGGGGAATATGAAGAAAAGCTGATAGGAAAACAAGGGAATTCTTATTGGAGACTGAGGCATGTGCAGTTGAAGCTTTCTAGAATGGCTGAACTCCCTCTTTTTTTCTTCTCCCAGTTGTGCATGCTTCACTGTTATAACAGCAGGTCTGTGGGCCACATAGATCAATTTGAGAATCACCACATTAATACTGCCCTTGTTTCCTCATGGCTTCTTGCTTGCAAGCTTGCAGTTGGAAGTATTCCTTTTCCTTTTAGCTCAGGTGGTATACCACATGTTTCCCTGAGGAAAATGGGGTGAAAACTTAAAAATATCAGACATCATCTCCCTTGACCTTTAATCCTTTAAGGATTAGAAAAATGTCAGGTGTATTTCAGGAGTTGAGGTTGTAATTTGGCTGGTTACTATAATCATGATGTTATTAGTTTTTATGAATTTTTATCACAATCTTAACTTAAACGTGCCGTGTTGCAAAAAAAGGGTAAGGATCGAGATCCTATCCACATAAATGACTTCTGCCATTTTTTCCCCCAAAGATTGCAGCGTTTCCTTGCAGACTTTCGTGATCTCACCAGCTGGGTGACTGAAATGAAGGCTCTAATTAATGCTGATGAACTTGCCAATGACGTAGCTGGAGCTGAAGCCCTGCTTGATAGGCATCAGGAGCATAAGGTAATCACAGCCATGTAGCTTAATCTGCTTGGCCTCACTTGGAGGCCGATTTATAGGTACAGGTTTAATGCAGTCTTCTGAATCGCATATTAGCATGCTTTGAATTGATATTTCAGTTGCATGTACTAGGTAGGGGCCTATTCTGATTTATGAGTTTAGATTTTTGCTTCTTGTTTAATAGGTTGATACACAAATGAGCAAATACTTAACTATGTTTTAGACAATTTATTATTAAAGAAAAATTGGAAATAATAAAGGATTTGTTTGTTTTTTTTAAAAGTGGAGTTGAACTGAAACCCACACAAATAAGGAGATTCATTCTAGGAATCTAGATTAACATCTTAACTCCAGTCCTGTTTTCCTTTCCTCTCTTCTCCTCAGCTCCTAAAACAAATGAATTAAGATAGTGCCAAGCTTATATTATCACAAAGCTTATATTTCCTAGCTTCTGTGTATGTATCATACCCTCTATATTATCACATGTATACACTGCAGAATTATAGTTGAGCAGGCTCATGTTTTATATCTTAGAGTCCCAATATGACATTCTAAAGATAATTTCAGGTAGAACATTACTGTGCCTCGTGCATCTTTTCTTTCTGTAGATTTAAGTCGTGTTACTAGTTACTTTTTCCACATGAACTTCCTTAAAGCTAGGATTAAATTTCTTTGATAGCTGTCTAAATTCTCCAGCCATATAGGGTTTCCACGAATACGCAGAGGTAGCTTGAAATCTGACTTGTAGCTTCTATTTACTAGATATATTTGAATTATATCTACATTACTAATACAACACTATCTTAAAATAGTTGGGTTTGTTTTCCTTTAGAGTTTTAGAAAACATGTGTGTGTGTATTTGTTGTTTACCATAGGGAGAAATTGATGCCCATGAAGATAGCTTTAAATTTGCTGATGAATCTGGTCAGGCCTTGCTGGCTGCTGGGCACTATGCCTCCGATGAAGTTAGAGAAAAGGTAAGTTGGACGGCTCTAAAAAGAGGCTTTGGGAAAGTTCTGTTTCCATTCCTCTTTTAGCTTTTAGTGAGGGATGCAGTTTTTGTTTAAGAGCCTGGATGCAAAAAGTATTTATCTGACTAGATGATGCACCCTTTCCCCCTTAATTTAAGCAACATCCTCCTCTCGTCCTTCAATTTGACACAACCTCCGTTTGAAGCTAGTGGCATTTCTTTATTTTCCCATTGGAAAAATGAATTATTTAATAGAACAAGTATGTCTCTTGTATCTCAAGTTTGCTGTAATGGAACATATTGTGTATTTCATAGCACTACCTCTTAAACTAAGAGGGTCCTTTGTTGTAGTGTGCTGGCAGAAAAAGCACTTTAGAGGCCCTGGTTGTGGGGGGAGGTGAGGAATTTCAGAAGTTGTGAGGTATTTGAACTCGCTTGTGAAGTGTTCTGGAGACTGCAGAAGTGACAGACACAATCACCGCTTTATAGAGCCCATGCTTGATTTGACTGTCAATGAGATGGAAAAGAACTACTCTTCATGTATTGAGCATGTGTTTCTTCCCCACCCCACAGCTGACCATCCTTTCAGATGAAAGAACTGCCCTTCTAGAGCTATGGGAACTTCGCAGACAGCAATATGAACAGTGTATGGACCTGCAGCTTTTCTACAGAGACACTGAACAAGTTGACAACTGGATGAGCAAACAAGAGGTGAGAGTTTCAATTGCACAGCAGGCAACACTTGGTTAGATAGAATACTAAGAATGTAGCTGGCTCTTGCAAAAAGAGAGGATAAGATTTAATTTCTGAATTCCCCCCCCCCCACCCCTATTTTTGTGAATGTGATAAATACTTCTGGCCAGAGCCAGGCATGCCATAGTTATATCTATGTTTTAGTCACAGGTATTTTTAGTAAAAGTGATAGGTCACAGGCAGTAAACAAAAATTCACAACCCATGACCGGTCTATAACTTGTGCTACATATACCCCTTACTACAATTTGGGCCAGGGTGCTGCAGGTGCTGGGGGTGGAGTCCCGGGGGGGAGAGAGAGACAGACATGCATGATGTGCAGGCTGCTGCAGAAGTCATGGAGGTCACGGAAAGTCATGGAATCCATGACAAACACACACAGCCTTAACCATAGTGCATGGAGGTATTGTACGTGCCTCGCTTCACTTGGTTCTATTAGTGATCTTTTTCACCTAGAATGCCAGACCTCCTGTATTCCATTCTAATGCTGCTGCTTTACATAACCTGCCAGTCATGCTGAATTGGTGTAAGGTTTCTTCTATGTGAGTAAATGCCCAAAAGGGATTGTTCCTTTTCATTTCTGATACAAATTAGTGTTATACTCCTCAGTTGTCATAAGCAGAAGAAGATGCATCAACTCCATACCACATAACTTCCCAATAAATCCTACAGTGATGAGCCCAATGCTGCATGCCCAAGTTGGCTTTAGGATAACTGGGAGTAGTGGTAGTGTAAGGCTCACTAAAACACATTTCTTTTCTGTAGGCATTCCTGCTAAATGAAGACCTAGGTGACTCTCTGGATAGTGTTGAGGCTCTGCTAAAGAAGCATGAAGATTTTGAGAAATCCCTCAGTGCCCAGGAGGAGAAAATCACAGTAAGATGCTTACATTAGTTGTATTCATTAAGTCTCTTTGTATTAATGAGCAAGGAATAAAACAGAAGAGTTGGACCCCGATCATTGTCCAGGAACGTCAGAAAGAGAGAGTTTCTGGGTTTTGAACATAATCCCAAATTGTATGTGAAACGGAGTTTCGCTCACAGAGTAAAACCCACATTTAGGATAAAGACGGAGAATAGGGTTTAACCTCCAGTTCAGGGCATCGAAGTAATCCAGTACACTCTTGCATACCATGCCAGCACTTTTTCGGATGATGCTTTAATTGTTTAAGCATATACAGTAATCGTTTCTCACAGGAGCTATAAATCTACCATCATCTCGATTTAGGATCATGTCCTTAAGGAAAAGTGCAGAATGGTGCAGCTAGGGGAGGGGTTTAAAAATAGTTGTCTTGACTTTTGATTAGTTCAACTGACACATCTCTTCTAAAGTCTAGTTTGCTAAATAAGCTTGCATAAATATTTCTAGTATTTCAAATGAATGAAGACTACTTTCTTTTTAGGCCCTGGATGAGTTTGCTACTAAACTGATTCAGAATAACCACTATGCCAAGGAGGATGTTGCTACACGAAGAGATGCTGTAAGTTTTTAAAGTAACCCATGCTTGGTTTGTATGTTATATGAATGAAAATATATGAAAGCTGCTGCTTGGTTTGTATGTTATATGAATGAAAATAATATGTGATGGCACAGATGCAGGATAAATAAGTAGAGTTGCAGCAAGTTCAGCTATAATTAAAGAAAACATGATGGGGTTTCTCATTAGTCTGAGAATTCACTACTGATACCTGCTTATTTCAGCTGCTGAGCCGACGTAACGCTCTGCATGAAAGGGCTATGTATCGGCGTGCTCAACTGGCAGATTCATTCCACCTGCAGCAGTTTTTCCGAGACTCTGATGAACTAAAGAGTTGGGTCAACGAAAAGATGAAAACTGCAACGGATGAAGCTTACAAGGTAAAAACAAGAATAAATATCCTGATAATATTCAGGTAGTATTGGTTTCCAGGTACTATTGGTGTATGGGAACCTTATGAATCGTTCCTCCTCTTGTCACCTGCATGATCCCAAGGAAAATATTCCAGCGCTAGGTAAACAAACGCTTACCCTATAGATAAAATGGCTTGATATCTAACTTGGTGCTTATGGCTGCAATTCCTTTGGCATTATCTCAGCATTTGTGACAGCACTCAGCCTTACGTGATCCACAATTACTAATGTATTCTTTGTGATGTGTACTACAGTTATGGAGGATAGGCCATCTAATGTGTTGAAGTGTTCCTAGTAAGATAAGAACTATAAATATGAAGAACTGATGTAAGTTCTCCACTTTTGCTCTTATTTATTAGCGTGAGATGGGTGACATTAGGTTTTTGTAATATTTGCCAATTTCAGACTGAAATGTTTTTCCCTTTCCTACCTGTAGGACCCATCAAACCTGCAGGGTAAAGTTCAAAAACATCAGGCTTTTGAGGCAGAGCTCTCTGCAAATCAAAGTCGCATTGATGCCCTGGAAAAAGCTGGCCAGAAGCTGATTGATGTCAATCACTATGCATCTGATGAAGTAGCAGCTCGCATGAATGAGGTCATCAGCTTGTGGAAAAAACTGCTAGAGGCTACTGAGCTGAAAGGTAAGAGATCCTGTTTTCTCTAACTGATCACAAGAGAGCTATAGAACTCCATAGCTGGAAATGTCAAAGTTTTCTGGAGAAGTCAGCCCTGAGAACAAGTGAGTAGTGAGTTAAATGAAATAGAAATTTACATAACCTTCCTCCTCTCTCTCCTTTACATACCTACAGGAATAAAGCTGCGTGAAGCCAACCAACAGCAGCAGTTTAACCGCAATGTGGAAGACATTGAGTTATGGTTGTATGAGGTGGAGGGACACTTGGCTTCTGATGATTATGGGAAAGATCTTACTAATGTTCAGAATCTTCAGAAGAAACATGCTCTGTTGGAAGCAGATGTTGCTGCTCACCAGGTAACACAATTTCCTTTCCTTCTCTCCCTTACGTGCGTATTCACATGATTATTTAGCTAGACATAGTACTAACTGCTAGTGTCTGTGGAGTAAAGGATTTGTTAGTGTTTCCATGATAAAGGTGTACTTTCAGGCATTGACAATTTTGTTCTTGGAATTTGCTCTGAACACAGGTTGGTAGAAAGACTTACCTGAGAACAATGTTTCTTTTCGTGACTGCATATTCCTACTTATGGGCACTGCATAGCTTGTGGTACCTCACGGTAAAAACCTCTTCGAACAGAGTCAGCTAGAGCACATCCACGTGCCCCCTCCCTGCCACTCTTCCCCTCAGCTTCAGGATGCACCGCGGGTGAAACTATGAAGGGGGAAGAGTGCTCTCCCCACCTCATTTCCTGCCAGCAGCATGCCTGGATGGATGTGAACTGCTCTGGTCTCTTCGGAGTTGGCATCTCTTTCTGCTTCAGAATAATTAGTTAGCTCATTACAGAATAGTTAGTGAATTAGGATTTCTCCCGGTTCAGGGTTATGGATAAACTGAAGAAACAGAAAAAGCTGGATTTCAAGAAGTGTGCTTCCTGCTTGCCCGTCTTCCTGGCATCCATGACAATGTGCGCTGCCTCAAGTGTCTGGGAGAAGGGCACTCACCCTCTGGGTGTTTGATTCGCCAAGCCTTTACTCTCAGACCACACAAGGATAGGGAGACTTGCTTGCAGCTCCTCCTCCTAAAGGAAGCCCTAGAGGCTAAACCCTATGGACCCGATCAGGATCCTAAGTCTGAGGCCAGTCTCTGTCCCTGTGGCTATTAGCAGCTCTGAGGAACTGACGCATTCTAAAAAGTCACTTCCCTGTCAGGGTCAGACTCAGGTCCTGCAGTTCCCTCAGTCCAGCCTCCTGAGGCTACAAATATCTGAACTATGGTCAGAGCTAACTACCCCGGTTCTGGAGGAGAGGTCAAAAAATAGTTCAACCACCTTCACTGGTGCCATACCTCATTCCTCCCAGCTATTCAGCCCTGATGGAAATCCTGTGGCTGCAGGATTAGGGCCAATTCTGATTTCAGCTTCCAGATCCAGGAAGATGGAATTGCTCAGTGTCAGAATCTGGGTTGTTGGCTCTTTCGCTTCTGCCTCTCTGTAGCCATTTTGTCTCTATACCTCATTAGCAGTGCTGGTTCCCATGCATCAGAACTGTAGCATACGTCCAGTTCTGACAAAGTGCTCTTTTGACACTTTGGACTCTTCTGCCAAAATATTGGCATGTGCTGTGATGATCAGGAGACTTGGCTGCGTTCCTCCTCCCTAGCTATGGATGCTAGAACTAAGCTTGAGGGGTCTTGCGTTTGAAAGGGGGACGGTCATTCCTGGACATTGACTTTAAACATGTCGACCAAGGGTTGGGGAGCGCATTTGAGAGTTCATGGGAACTGGCCCTCTTCAGGAGAGATCCTTGCATATCAGTATTAAGAGCTTTCAGGTCATTCCTCCCTCACTTGCAGGGGAGGTTTGTGCAGATGGAAACTGACATTACATCAGCAATGTATTACATCAACAAGCGGAGTGGGGGCCCACTCTGCTCCCCTGTGCACAGAGACTATAAGACTATGGTATTGGTGTATTTGTCACAACATTCATCCTGTAACTCAGCATCTAGTGAGGGAAAACAATGTCGTGGCCCATCTCCGAATGACCCAGCTCTCAGATGCACAAATCTGCCTAAAGGATCAGTTGGTTCATGCTGTATTTTCCAGCTGGGGTCAACTAGAGGTGGGCTGTTCACCACAGTTAACAGAAAGTGTCATCTCTGCAGTTCCAGAGTGCACAGGGACCTTCGGTCCCTATCAGATGCCTTCCTTCCGCACTGTGGGAAGGGCCCGTTGTATGCTTTTCCTCCATTTCTGTTGATTCAGAAGCTAGTAAGGAAGATGCATCAGGATAGGGCAAGGATGATACTCATTGCCCCATTTTGGCCATGTCAGTGGTGGTTTACTGATCCCCTTCAACGGTCTGATAGCGTCTGTGTCTTCCTCTGTCCCAGAAGGATTTTCCATCCAAACCAACAGTTTCTTCAACTGATGGCATGGGCACCCCAACTCTGACAGTGTCTGCTCTTGAGCAGTCCATGTTCTTCCTCAGTGCATGACATACTAATCAACTCTCAAAAACAATCTCTTAGAAACTGTTACCTTCTAATGTGGGCTAGATTTCAGATTTGGATAAGGAGACGATCTGATTCTCTTGCATCTGCTTCCGTTGCCTGTGATATGGAATACTTAACCTGATTCTTTTAAGTACGTTATCTAACATTATTAAAAGTTTGTCAGCCAGTTCCACATATTTATTCTAGTTGGTGGTAAATCTTTATTTGTTCATGGTTCAGTTAAAAGGTTTGAGAGGGTTATCAAATGTGTATCCCTCTGTTAGAGATCCTGTCCCTTCTTGGGACCTCAACTTGGTGTTGGCCATGCTGCTAAAATCAGCCTTTGAGCCCCAGGCTGAGTGTTCCTTCTACCATTTATCTGTTGAAACAGCTTTCCTTATTCCCATCACATCAGCCTGGAGAATGAATTAAATGAATTTATGGCCAACCCCACCTTTCACTTCTTGGCATAAGGACAAGCTAGTTCTCAGATCTGATCCCAGATTTTTACCTAGGTGATGTCTGATTTCCACATCAATCAGACCACTAATTTGCCAGATTTCACCCCCCTCTTCTCCCGCACTGCCAGCAGTACTCTAGGGTTATAGTTCTTCATACTTTGAATGTTAAAAGAGATGTAGCCTGTTACCTGGAAAAAAACTAAGAGTTTTCATAAATCATCTAGATTGTGTCTTATGCCAAGAACATGGTGTATATCGTTTATGTCCGGTCTGTTTCTCGGTGGATTAAACAAAGTATTACTCATTGCTACACACTGGCAAAAGTCCCCGTGCCTGCTGCAATTTGACTTCATTCCACTAGAGCTGTGAGATTTTCTTTGTCTGTCTTAGGCAGGTACCAGTTTGCTGAAATTTGCAAAGCTGCAAACTGCACTTCTGTGCACACTTTCACTATGCACTGTGCTCTGGACTCAGCTTGTAGGGGGATGCAGAATTTGGCACAGGTGCCACAGGACTCTTTATCACTCTGTTAAAACTGAAACTTTTCACTCAACTGTTTTACTTTCTGTATTTCTTGTTGGTTTTGGGCAGTGAAAATAACTAGTTGATTTCTAGTCCAATTTCGCTTGGATTTTTCTCATTCATTATCGCAGTACAAGGGATAAGCTAAAGACCTAGAAATGTTAGGTAACAGTCTGGCCCTGCAACTAACAAGAATAATCAAAGCTTAAACCATCCTGGAGAATACTGATCTAATACCATTGCTGAATTAAATTTTAGGATCGCATTGATGGCATCACTATCCAGGCTCGCCAGTTCCAGGATGCTGGACACTTTGATGCTGATAATATCAAGAAGAAACAAGAAGCTTTGGTGGCTCGCTATGAAGCTCTGAAGGATCCTATGGTAGCTCGCAAGCAGAAACTTGCTGACTCTCTTCGCCTGCAGCAACTGTTCCGTGACATCGAGGATGAAGAGACCTGGATTAGAGAGAAGGAACCTATTGCAGCTTCAACAAACAGAGGTTGGTACATCCTCATCTTTGTGCTTCCAATTATTTTGACTGGATAATTCTGTAGTTCAATGCCTGTGTATCTTTACAGACTATAATTTGGGAATTTCTGAAATGTTTATGGCAGGGTTATCCATGGCATTGGTTTGAATTACAAATCTATTGTTACAGTAGTTGCCACCCACGATTCCTTTATTATTGATTACTTTGTGAAGTTTCTGACTTTTTTTTATAGGGCAATTAATTTTACACAGTAATAGATCTAGATGGTAATCAGACCTACTCCCTGACTAATCTTGCAGGATTCAGTCAATGTGTTTCATGCTAGAATCTTTTATTTAACCTATTGACTTCAGTGACTTTGAATGATCTCCTAGATTAAGATGTATACTATGGTCTCTTTCAGGCAAGGATTTGATTGGGGTTCAGAACCTGCTAAAGAAGCACCAAGCCTTGCAGGCAGAAATTGCAGGCCATGAGCCACGCATTAAAGCAGTCACCCAGAAAGGAAATGCCATGGTGGAAGAGGGTGCGTCTAAATATTTTAATCCTTCCTAGTTCAAAAAATCAATATTTTTTTTCACTTTACACTGTCTGGCACTATACAATTGCCTCTTTTATGATAGTTTGCATGTGCATAATAGTATCTGCCAGTGGGATAAAATAGCCGATTTTGATTTTTCTCTGTCTTTCACATAGAAATACATGTGTTCCTGGGGAAATCCATATCTTCTATTTAACAGGTTTCCAGCCGCTGCTGCTAGTCACTTACATATTGGTACAAAGTAATTGTCGCATTAAACCAATGAGCTGTAATTTTATCCTAATACATGGTTCCTAGTGTTGTCTGATCTTTGCACTTTTTCCTTTAAGTCTCATTTTAAGGTACTGCCTTTAAATATTCTGAGAAATAATAATCAATGGTAATGGGAGCTCCTTAGCTCCTGCTATTAGTGATATTAATTTACATTAGTTAGATTGCTGAATAAGAAATACTAACGTATCCGCTCTTTCCAAAATTCAAAATGCTTTTTCAAATCTTTTCAGAGTCTTTTTCTGATGTAGAAACTCAACCATTGAAAGAACTGGCCTTTTCCTGCATCTCTGTAAACAAATAGAAAGGAAATAATTAGGGCAGGGTGTGCTTTGTCTTCAGTGACTCAAATGTTCCTGGCCCGATCTGACAGGAGAAAACAGTAACTTTCATTCAGTGTCAAAAGGACACTGCCTGCCGAAAGCCAAACTTGGACTAAGCTTTGTGTGCTAATGAAAACCATTCAAAGTAAGGTGGATAGCTTTACATAAACCAGACTCGTGTGATTAAAAAATAATGCAAGTCATCTTTCGGTCCCTTCTGTCGCTTGTATGTCTATAAATAATGTCTCCAAACCCACTTTTCCTGCTCTTTTATTATTTAGGACACTTTGCTGCTGAGGACGTGAAAGCCAAATTGAACGAGCTTAATCAGAAGTGGGAATCGCTGAAAGCCAAGGCCTCTCAGCGTCGACAAGATCTAGAGGACTCCCTGCAAGCCCAGCAGTACTTTGCTGATGCTAATGAGGCTGAATCCTGGATGAGAGAGAAGGAGCCCATTGTGGGCAGTACAGACTATGGAAAGGATGAAGACTCTGCTGAGGTGTGGTATTGGTGATGTTTTGTTGCATGTGCAAAAAGTAACAGTGGAAATCTGATGTAGGATTGATAAAGATGAGTTGTTTTGCAGGTTTAGTGTTTATCTGAAAGTGAAAAGGACAGCATATATTATACAATAAGCTGCTAGTCTAGAAAATTGTAGTTGAGTATAAAAACAAGAGTGTGTATTCTTGTTCTCTACCTCCATTAATAAAGGTCTCTGGGCAAGATGTTAGACGAGCTACAAAGAAAGTTGGCATTGTTATTCATGGGATTTTCATATTGTGTGGAGGAGGCGCAGAACTTAATATCTCAGTGGATTGGTAATGGGATACAATCTTTCAATGTCTTCAGTATGAATCTGCCGTTCAGTTGTTCATTAATAATATATAGCTATGAGATGGTTTTCAAACTGCTATTTTAGTGGTATTGAACCAATTCCCAGTGGATGGTCATTATATCTCAAATTACACAAACTGGCACCCTTGGTGGTAATTCCAAAGCAGTAGAAGCCAGCGACTTCAAGAACATGAAGTCTAAACCAGTGGTTCTCAAACTCTTGTACTGGTGACCCCTTTCACACAGGAAGCCTCTGAGTGCGACCCACCCCCCAATAAATTAAAAACACTTTTTTAGATATTTAACACCATTATAAATTCTGGAGGTAAAGCTGGGTTTGGGGTGGAGGCTGACAGTTCACGACCCTCCCATGTAATAACTTTGTGACCCCCTGAGGGGTCCCAACCCCCAGTTTGAGAACACCACCTGGTCTAAACTGTTCTCACTTCCAGGGGATGGGATCCCCTAGTCAGGGCTGAAGCACATTAGTGGAACAGTGTCAAAAACTTTCCCTGCTGTTGCCTGTACCATATCTGTTCTGTGGCTAAATAGAGGTCTTCACTCTCTAGAGCTGCTAGTCCTGCAGTTCTCATGAGAACTGAAATGGTTTTCTGATGTGCATGTTGCAATGTTTGTTTGGTTTCAGGCTCTTCTGAAGAAACATGAAGCTTTGATGTCAGATCTTACCGCTTATGGCAGTAGCATGCAGGCATTAAGGGAGCAGGCCCAGTCATGCAGGGTAAGGAAAGATGGCTAATCATCTGTTTCTATAACTCTTGTTTTTAATAGAAACAAAGCTTATTATCATCAAGCATCCTTGCTGAGTGCTTGCAGCAGAACGTTTTGTTCTCATGTCTAAGTTGGTGGTCCTTATGTGCTCTACTGCTCCCTATTAGTAATCGATAACAGGCATGTTGTAGCACAGATTGAAACCCGTTTTGTTGTTTTTTAAATGAAACTGGTAGCTATTGGCCTTGTTTGTGGATTTGAATGTAGAAACGGCACCCAAATAAACCTACTTCAGCATTCTTTCATCAGTTGCTAAACAGGATTCCTTTAATACACTGTGGCATTGTAATAGGTGTAATTAAGGCTTGCAATACTTGGTAGAACAACTTTATTAGTTACATTTCAACATTCAGCTGTATTAATTGTGCAATGCATTTTTCTCTTTCCTCCTCTTCATGGTAGCAACAAGTTGCTCCCACAGATGATGAAACTGGGAAAGAGCTGGTCCTTGCTCTCTATGATTATCAAGAGAAGAGTCCCCGGGAGGTGACAATGAAAAAGGGAGACATCCTCACACTGCTCAACAGCACCAACAAGGTAAACTCTCACCTGACAGGAATCTGTCCTGCCTGGTACACTTGGTCTTATACGCACTTGTGAGCTTTTTTGTTGTTAAACAGCACTGTCCTAGCATAGTTAAATCATTTGCATAGCCATTCTGTGCTTCCATTCCTCCCTCAGTTCTTTGGAACCCCTCTTCAACCTCCAGAGGCTCCACCCCTCTTTCTCTGTTTTACAACCCTCATCACTCTGTTGTACCCACCAACTTCCTACGTGAGAGACTTCATTCTCTTTATATCCCATCACCACTCAGCATTCATTGACTGTGAGGGCTCATGGTTGAGAGATGAAGCTGTTCTTTTCTTGCTCTACTGCACTCATAGTCCCTTCTGGCCAGGGGGCAGAGAGCTTGGAAATCAAATTGGAGATTTACCATGGTACTGCGGAGGATTATGACTAAGAGCAAGTTCAGTTTAGTATCTGAGGGGGCCTCTAAAAAGCTGTTTGCTACTCTTGCAGAGGGGTGGATTTTATGGTAGGACTCTTCCGTTTTTGTTTATTATCCATTAGATCACCATCCTTGATGGTATTTTTGTCCGTTGTTTTGGTTTTTTTTAATTTAAAGAAAAACAAAGCATTTGTGTTTAAAGTCTAATGGTGATGATGCACGAATCCAGGTACCAAAAATCCCATGGGCCGAAACACTCACAGGACTGTCCTGGTGCTGATGAGGGACACTGAAAATATGTGGGCAGTGGTAGTTCTCTTGTGCTGTTTAGGTGCTAGCAGTAGCCTCAAAGAAGTTACAGAAGTTGCTTTTTTTCAGTTTGTGGTTGTGTATCCATGTTATCTATCAAGATGAACATAATCAAGGTTGTATTTTCCTTTCTTTCAGGACTGGTGGAAGGTAGAAGTGAATGACCGTCAGGGTTTTGTACCAGCTGCCTATGTGAAAAAACTAGACCCTGCCCAGTCTGCATCCCGAGAGAACCTACTCGAGGAGCAGGGCAGCATAGCCTTGCGGCAGGAGCAAATTGACAACCAGTAAGGTCTAACTAACAGGGCCTAAAATCAGCATCAGCCGTAGCACTTGTTGGGTTGGCCAGTGCCTCACTTTTACAAGTTTCAGCAGACATCCCTTTAACATCAGTGGATAGTTGCATTAGAGCTCACAGTGTTGCACTTTTACAGCAGTAAAATGCTTTTTTTATTGATCCATTTCATTCTTACTTCTAGAATCTTCTGCTGCTTTTCCAGTTTTACTGTACGAATCATGAAAATTGAGCTAAACTTACTGTCTCACTTTATTTTCTGTGTTTTTGTTGTTGTTGTACCTAACAACTTAAACTTGTTTGTGGGTTATTTCTGTCCTAAGCAGCATCATATTTGTAATTATAATGTCTTAACACACAATTATGTTTGAGATGCCTTCTTAAATCTGATTATCTGAAGTACAGTACCCTCCATATACAGAACTGGCCTTGGGCAATTAACGGTTATGGGGTCATGGCTGTTTGGCTCTGGCTTGTTGCAGTTTTTTCAAAGACAAAGAGCTGCCACTCTGCACTCTGTGAGCTAAAATCTACCTGCATAAAATTTTAATTTGCTATGCAGATGAAGAAAGCTGCCTGAATGCTTAATAAATGCCTCTCCTACAGCACATGGTAGCTATAGATTAGCTTGAGGCAGAGCAGTAGAGGATAGGTGTGGGCTACAGGCTCATCTTATCAGACTACTTGGAAAGGAAAATCTATATGTTGTATGCTCCCTCCCAACTGTTCTCACAGTTATGCTGTCACTTTTACAAGAATTTCCACCCACTCCGTTGTTTTGAGACACCAACTATTAAATGTGTTAGTAAATTATTGGCTTTGTAAACTGAGAATGAGAACCTGTGTTTTTAAAAATTATATTGTACTGTAATACATAGTACATACCAGGGGGAGGAAAAAACGCAAGGTTCTTTAGTAATAAATTCCTGAACAGATTATGTAACTCGAATATATGTTTGCGCTAGAAACTATGGTGCATTATTTTGGAATGGAGGGAGTGCCTTTCCGTTCTGAACTGAATGGCATGATCAAGACATGAGATGGCCCTGTAGTGAGAGTTCAACTGTGCTGCTGATGATTTCTTTATGTGATTTGCACTGACTGATTTGCTTCAGATTTTGCTTTTGAATGGCACCTAATTTTAAATGTGAATTCTTAACCTTCATCTCCCACCACAAATGACCCCTGGATGGAGCTGCTGCTTTCATTATTTTTGTTAATCTAACTAATTTTTGCATGCTTTTGCTGTGCTCCCTCTGTCTGTGCAGGACTCTCATAACTAAGGAAGTCGGCAGTGTATCTCTACGTATGAAACAGGTCGAAGAACTGTGAGTAGGATTCACCCCTTTCTAAACCACGCTGTCTCCATACTAGTTACCTGTTCATTCTCCCTTTTTTCTTTCCTCCTTTGGGAGTTCTGCTCCAGAGGGACACACACAAGCAATTTATGCAATGTAGAATAGTCTTAATTTAGAACAGTAGTAGATACTTGGCACATGATCTCTTACAGCTAGACAGCAACTTATCTTGTTGGCCACTTCTGTCTTTGCTAAACTGGAAGCACTATTATTTTCTACCGTACTGATCTTGCTTATGAAACAAGACATCTGCTGATGATAGCTAGCCTCCATTGACTGAGTTAAAAAGAATCTTGCAGTTTCTTAGGTGTATATAAAAATATTACCTATTTATATGCATACATGAACGTGTGTGTTTGTATTGGAATACAACATAGTACATATGAACGACTTAGAATTATTTACAGACACTATTAAAATAATCATACCATTCACAAAGGGTGATCAAACCCTGTTATTTTGCTCCATAAAAGTTACATTACAGGCATACAGGAAAGGTTCCTTGCTGGAACAAATGTATTTTGCTTTGAGCTCTGACAAACCATCAGAGGAAGTAAGTTCCACAGGTAACTGCTCTCACTTGAGAATGCTCTGCCACCTTTTCTCAGGCACTGCAACAGAAGCATCCTAATCACTCTTAATTGTCACAAAGTAGTTGAAGGAAAATCAGATGCTAAAGGAATTGTATCCCAGGTCATTTATGGGCTATATAACTATGCTTCCTAGTTCCTGAAATTGCACCCTGAAGCAAACTTTTATGGTCCAGTGCAGAATATGACACTCAAGTGCTATGTGCTTATGGCAGCCTATCCAATTCAGAAGATGAGCAGCAGCATTCTGCATGAGTCTCAGGTAGACTGTCAGTTCACTTCCTTCTGACTTTCAGTCTTAATCCAATACCAACACCAACATGACAGTGGTCTCGTTGAATTTAGGATTAATGAAAAGGACACACAAGTAATTATGGACATCATGTATTGACACTGGAGCCCAGAGTGTCTAGCTTTTCTCCAACAGCCTTATGTAGACATTGAATAGGAGAAGTGACACTGTGTGATACCCTGTATAATCCATCCTTTTGGGAAGTAATGACTCATTATTCACGCAGTGTGCTCTTGGTCTAAGGAATGAAACCATTGCAAGAGTGTCCTGTTCACCTGTCTATGGGGCTGCAGGTGACTCAATGATATCTCATAGTATTAAAGGCTGCTAATTTAATCAAATCAGAATGGACACTTTCCCTCTACCCATGGCTTGGAGATGGAAATCAGTCTTGGATATTAATAGTCTCTCTACTATACTCAAGCTTGAAATCTGATTGAAGAAATCTGAGGAATCCAGAAGCTGCTGGAGCTGCCCATCACCAGAAGATTTGAAACAGGATCTCAATTAGAGAAACTTTTAGAGGTGTTTTTTCCACTAAGGATCTAACCACAGTTTCCTTAACATGGTTGTCAAGTTTGCCCTCCCAAAAAGAAGACTTCACTGCTGTCTTTCACCAGCCATAGCTTGTAAAAGGGTGAAAGGATCCAAAGACCATCTGTATCCATTGCTTCCTCTTTGTTGTATGTTGGAAATATTTAGACTTGATTGCGAGAAATAAGCAGAAGACATTTACTCACCCACCCACCTACCTGTGCTTTTCAAATAACTGCAAAGTATTTCTGTATATCATACTTGTTCTGAGAGATCCTAACTCCTTAGGCAAAAATATTAATTTGCTTTGGACTTTTAAGGCATAGGAAAACTCATCATCATCATCAATCCTCTTCACTCCCGCTGGAGTATAAGGCACCAACAAATCTCCTCCATGCCTCTCGATCTTGGGCAAGCCAGCTGATTTCATTCCACGTTTTGTTCATCATCTTCAGTTCCTCTTCCACAGTTCTTCTCCAGGTACCCATTGGTCTGCCTCGCTTACGCTTTCCAGGTGGAGTCCATCTTAGGGCTATCTTAGGGTGTCTGGTGTTTTTCATCCGAAGAACGTGACCCAGCCACCCCCATCGTCGCCTTTTTAACTCATCCACAATGTTGATGATACCTGTGCATCTGCTAATTTCCCTGTTGCTGATGTGTTCTTCCCAGCGCACTCTAAGGATGCGTCGGAGGCATCTACCTTCAAATCCCCTCACTCTGCTCTCCACTTTCTTGTTGGTTCTCCATGTCTCTGCAGCATACAACAGGACAGAGCGCACGTTTGATTTGTAAACCTTCAGCTTGGTCTTGATCTGAAGCATCGATGACTTCCAGATATTGTTAAGTCTGTTGAAGGCTTGCGCTGCCAAAGCAATTCTAGTGGAGACCTCTTTCTCGATGTTACTATCAGCAGAGATATAACTACCCAGATATTTAAAATCCTTTACTTCCTCCAGCTCCACTCCATTAGCTGTAATCTTCTGGCTACTCTTGGTTCTCACTTTCATCATTTTGGACTTCCCAGAGTTAATCACCAGCCCGATGCTTCTGGCAGCTTGGTTTACTCTGTCAGTTTTCTCCTGAATATCCTTCTGTGAATGTGATAGCAATGCCAAATCATCTGCGAAATCACAATCCTCCAAACGGTTGGTTAATCCCCACACCAATCCTCTTGGCCTATCCTCTGTGGTTTTTCTCATCACCCAGTCGATGACCACAAGAAAGATTACAGGCGAAATGACACATCCTTGCCTGACTCCTGTCCTGACCTGAAACCATTCACTCTCCTGTCCTTCGTGACGTACACAACACTGGTTCTCGACATACAGATCTTTAAAGATGTTAATGGCCTTCTGAGGGAATCCATATGCTTTTAGGATCTTCCAAAGCGATGGGTGGTGAATACTATCAAAAGCTTTCTCGAAATCAATGTAGTTGATGTAAAGCGAGGAGTTCCATTCCAATGACTGTTCCACTATAGTGCGTAGGACAAAGATTTGATCCGTGCATGACCTTCCCCTTCTAAAGCCAGACTGTTCTTCGCGAAGGATTTCATTGATTCCCGTTCTCATTCTTTGCAGCAGGACTCTGCAGAAGATCTTTCCCAGCACAGATAGTAGGTTAACACCTCTCCAGTTTCCACATACGGTCAGATCTCCTTTCTTTGGAAGCTTTATGATGATTCCCCTTTTCCATGCATTTGGTACGGTCTCTTTTCCCCATACTTTGTTAAAAAGTCCTACAAGAGTTCTTGCACTTGTCACAGGATCAGCCTTAAGCATGTCAGCAGTGATCCTGTCCTCTCCTGGCGCTTTATTATTTTTAGTTTGTCTGATAGCTTCTTCTATTTCTTTCTTCATAATACGCCCTCTATACATCTCAATCTGGAAGCCCATATCGGCGATGTCTGCCTCTTCCTCTGGATCTGGTCTGTTCAAGGTCTCTCTGAAGTGTTCTGCCCATCTGTTGAGTTGTTCCTCCTCTGTTGTTAACACGTTCCCATTTTTATCCTTCACAACTGTGGACTTACTTGTGAAACTTCCTGTGAGAGTCTTAGTGATCTTATAAACTGTTCTGTTATCACCCTTATCTGCTGCCAATTGTGCCTCTCTTGCCAAATCATCTATGTACACTCTCTTGTCTTTTCTCACGCTTCTTTTCACCGCAATATTAAGGTTTTTATATTCCTGTCTAGCCATTGTCTTATCGTTCTCACTGCCAACAAGTGTGCGCTGCTTGACTGCCTTTCTTTTCTCTATGAGCTCCCATGTAGTGTCTGAGATCCACTCTTTCCTCTGTTTTCTTTTATATCCCAGTGTGCTCTTACTGGTTTCAAGATAGATTTTTTGGATGTTTTCGCACTGGGTGTTTACGTTCTCTTCTGATAAGCCTTCCAGTAAGCTAAATCTATTGTGTAATTCTACCACAAATTTGATCTTCACTGCTGGGTCTTTCAGTCTGCTGGAGTCAAAGAGCTGATCACCCGTCTTTCTATTCATTCTTTTCAGCTTCAATTGAAGCTTGCACAACACAAGGTTGTGATCACTTCCTGCGTCCGCTCCTCTCAGTACTCTAACATCTCTCATGGATCTTCTCCATTTTTGATTGATGCTAATGTGATCGATTTGGTTGCGGGTTCTGTCGTTTGGGGATGTCCAAGTATACTTGTGTATGGTCTTATGCTGAAAGATACTGCCACCTATCACCAGACCATTTTCCAAACACATATCAATAAAGCACTGCCCATTGTTATTCCTTTCTCCTATTCCTTCTCGACCCATGCAGGACTCATAGCCTTCATTGTCTGATCCTATTTTAGCATTCAGGTCCCCCATTACAATTAGGACATCGTGCCGAGGTGTCTTATCTATCTGATTTTGCAAGCTGCTGTAGAATAGGTCCTTCTCTTCTTCTGTTGCTTGCTCGATGGGTGCATAACACTGTATGATGGTGGTCTTGGCATACTTGGAGAAGAATCTTGCTCTTATAATTCGGGAGCTGACTGGTTCCCATCCCACAAGACTCATTCTAGCCTGCTTATCCATCAGGATACCAACTCCTTCTCGGTGTTGACCATCTGACCGCCCAGAGTAAACAACAGTCTCCCCCGATCCAAGTGTCATCAAACCAGAGTCCGTCCATCTCATCTCGCTGATGCCCAAAACATTGATCTTGTACTTAGACATTTCTTTCACCACTTGCGCTGTTCTTCCAGTCTCATACATAGTTCTTACGTTCCACGCAGCTACTCTCACCTGTTGTTTGGGTTTCGCCAGAGACTGCATCGGAAGAGAAATTTCCTTTCGGCTTTCATTCCTCCTTGTCATATCAGGCATTACTGCCTTCGTCCTCAGCTGATCACCCATGATGAGAAGACATTTCGATAAATCGGTTGGTGTTTCTGTAGCAGGTGTTTTTTTATGTGGCGGGTTGCTAACCCAGCGCACAACCCTCCTCCTTTCGCATTCTGGACTTGGGACCAGACAACGGTGGAGTTATAGGAAAACTATGTACCTTTTTTTAAGCTGTTGGTATGTCCTAAGGACATAAATTCTTGTCACATTTATCCTATTGCAAATTAGGAGTAATTCCACTGAAGTCAGTAGGAATCATACAGATGTAAAAATGATGTAGGTGAAATCAGAATTAGGCACATTTCTATTGCACAGTTGAAAATCCTTTGCATTGTGAAAGGAAGGGGGGAAAGACAAGATCACCAAGTATTCATCAGATATTGCATTGAATAACAGGCAGGTAAGAATCTTGTGTCAGACAGCTGTGAGCCAAACAAATTTAAATGAGCTGTGGGAAATTGATGTACACCTTTAATGTGGTGTTTAGCATATTTTATGCATATGTTTGATATAGTTGCATGAACAAAATGTAAGGTAGGATAAACAAGTAAAAAAGCCTATGTTGTATGCAGCTATCCCTGCGTTGATGACCTGCATTCCTTATCCTAAGCTGCAATTTGCTTTGCTTTTTCCCATCAAAAAAGCCTTGTATGTAGGAGGTCATGGTTCAGTGTCGTGATCTGTGTCGTATAGAAATTTACAGGGTTTATATCTACATGATCATTGTCTGTAATTGTGCAGAATGATTTATTTGGCATCTTGTAGGGATTTCCTTCATTGCTGGTGCTACTAATCCATTTTTATCATCTTCATGTACTGTGGCTCTGTTCAGTGAGATCTGATGGTCCTCCACCCTCCCTCTCTGTATATTCTAGATATCACTCTCTTCTTGAACTGGGGGAAAAGCGCAAGGATATGCTGGAAAAAAGTTGCAAAAAGTTCATGCTTTTCCGTGAGGCTAATGAGCTGCAGCAGTGGATCAATGAGAAAGAGTCTGCACTCACCAATGAAGAGGTGGGGGCTGATTTGGAGCAGGTTGAGGTACTGCAGAAGAAATTTGATGACTTTCAGAAGGTAGGTTATTATATAACCTCTTGTGTAGCACAATAATTCTATGTTGTCTTGTCATCCTTCAGCTCAGATTCCTGATGAGGTTTCCATGACAATCCTTTCATAGTTCTACTAAGATATGACTCTGTGAAGCAAGCAGAGCATTCAGTTTATTTCTACTGGATCTGCTGCTAGAAACCCCATATCCACACAGCCCAAGCTGGTATTCTGCTACATGTTACTCAACCTATGTAGCACCAGAGAGAACCCTCCTTTTATTTAGCATTACTGAACATGGAACCTCCTGCACTGACTGTAAGTGCCACTTTTACTACTTCCTCTATGCTGAGTGTGCCATCCAGACAAGGAAGTTTCCCCTTCCCCTTGTTTTAAAGGCAGAGTGATCAGGTACTCTGAACTGCACAGTATTCTATAAGACATGAAATAATAATGACCTCTGCTTTGAAGAGGTGATTGGTTTTATTTTTTTCTCCACTCACCATCAGTGAGTGCATGACATTGGCTGAATTTTTCCTTGCATGAGATGTAAAAGAGCTTTAAAATGTTTTCCCTCTTGCTTGTGAGACATTGTGCATAGAAGTGCCAGAGGCTCTGGACTAATTATTTGGAATAACCGGTGATTCAGTATGGGATGTATTGCATTTAAAGCTTGAATGTTAAGTAACCAGCAGCCTCTGAGCTGGCCTAATGTTACAGGTGAGAGATGGGTGCCACACACCTTGATGTCTCTCTAATAAACTGACTGCTGAACTTAAAATGTATCGCCTTCAAGACTTCAGTGCCAGCTCTCTAGTATAAGGAAGTATGTTTATTCTGAAATACATAACTTCCCTTTTTCTGCTTCTAGTAATCTATTTAATGAGTTGTTATGGAGCCTGAAATATTAGCCTGTATCACAAAATCACATCTTAAGTCATTTCTTCTAGTGTATTTATCCAGCACAATAGCTGATAATTTTTTAATCTTCTCAGTAAATTAAAGTTGTAGTTAATGGTTTTAAAGGATATATCATTTCTGTCTAGAAATTAACTTTTTTTTTTTTTAGTGTGGGAAAACTCCAGTAGTCCAATTTTTTAATGATAATCCATTGACACTGGCAGTTGGGAATTCTTGACATAAGACTCCATGCATTGTAGATCCAATGACGACTGGAAAGGACTAAATCCCTGCTGTTCATAAATTGGATGTCTTTTTATGCCTGATTGACCGCTTTATCGCCTTGTGTTTTGCTTATATGACTGTTCATGGTGTGATATTTACTGTTCTGTGCAGGATTTGAAAGCCAATGAATCTCGTCTAAAGGATATAAACAAGGTTGCGAATGACCTGGAATCGGAAGGGCTGATAGCAGAGGAAGTACAGGCAGTACAGCAACAGGTCTGTGTTTGTTTGGGACTTGGTCCGCTCCCATAAGAGACAGGTGGAATTGGTTTTGTCCTTTCTTCTCCTGTTTTTCCCTCTGTCCTCCACTTTTGCAGCTGAAGATTTTTAATGCTTCTATTTTGCTATTTATTCTTTTTTCTATCCGATGAAGTGAGCTAAAGCCCATGAAAGCTTATGCTGTAATAAACTGGTTAGTCTCTAAGGTGCTATAAAGTCTTCCTCGTCTTATTGTCTAAAAGTGACATCCTAAAGTGGCTTTGGTCAGCAGGGTAGCTTTTGATCACTATAGAAAGTGCTATAACATACATCTAGGTAACATTTAATTTTTTTAATACTTAGAAGTTCTAAATTAATAGGATGTGGATTTTCCATGACTAGTAGTGGTGCTTTGGACAAGTCTTTTTGCCCATGTTTCTACATCTTTGATAATACTGTTAGACCTTACAGAGGTGGGGATTAGTTGGTTAATGGGATAAATTCTCTCCACTGTTCATACAGTTCTTTAAAACTTTAAAATGCAATATAAATGCCCAAGTATTAGCTTTCCATGACTGCTTTTGCTTGTGTAAATAATTCTACCCAATATCGACAACACTTGTTCCTTTATAAACCCTGAGATAATGTATAGTATAACTCACTGTGAGTATCAAAACTCTGCCACTTGTGCTGCATGGATTTTTTGATGTGAGCATGTTCTTCAGCTGGTGGTACACAGAAGGTCGATGTAGCAGAATACTTTTGCTTCCTCTTCGTAGATTACATTGTTCATCCCATTTCTTTCCCTTTCCTTAAAAAGAATCAAAATGTTCTAGATTTTCTTTTACAAAATAACCCATGCATTTCGTTTTCCTTTACAGGAAGTCTATGGCATGCCCAGGGTAAGCAGTGTTATGATATTTGCATGCTGTCTTACAAAAACTTTAACAGAAGGAGGGTTTGGGCATATAGAAGAGAAGATTTTGTGACTCAGATCCCTTTTGGGTCATAATTCATCTCTCTCAGAACCCTCTTTCTTGATAATGGTTTTGAAGGGAAACAGAAATTCTCTTAATCTCCCTGAATTTGGCTGAAGAAGGTATCTTTTTGATGCATTCATCCTCTGATACTTGTATCTCAAACCAGTAGCCAGCTCATCACAGGGTAGCTCATGTGGCCCTAGTATATATTTACCACCATGCATTTTTTTAAAAAAATTAAAATAATTCTGAAAGGATTGTGTGCTCATAAATATCTTGGGGCTCTTGTCTTGATCCTTGAAAATTTAATAGGGTGTTGGTTAACTTCTATTTTCCATGTTTTCTTGATGTGTCTGAAGTTTTCCCTTAATTCTTTCAACAGGATGAAACTGATTCCAAGACCGCATCTCCTTGGAAGGTAGGTTTGACTATTTGGTGGCACATCCAACAGATAGGAAAAGTAATAACGTTCTAGTACATCATATTATCTCTTAGGGCCTTGCATCCTTCTAACACACAGATTCCGTTCCTTGTGAGTAGTAATATCTTGGGACCAACACAACTGCAGCAACACTCCATACAAAAAGCAATCACTTGTCTGAGACAACGATGGGTTCACAGTGCCATAGAAGAAAATTTACACTAAAAATTTGTAATTGAAACTTCTAAAATCATGAACATTTCCATTCATCCTACATGTTATTAAACTCATCTTACAAAACCTATGTTTTTGGCCAAAACTAAGTTGTGTGGGGTGTCTGGGTTTTTGACGGTACAATGTGACTCTTGATTGCTGGATAAAAATGTAACTGCTAGATTTAGATTATTTTTTTTTTATTTTTTTTTTTACTATTTCTGCTTTTTCTCATATAGTCTGCACGTTTGATGGTGCATACAGTGGCCACCTTTAATTCCATCAAGGTAAGAGTCCAGTTGTGGTGCTTCTACTCACTGACAAGTAACAGCTTTCTCTCGTCACCTTCTTTTGTGTTCACCATTCTGCCTCCATGTTCTATTGCCCTTCATATCCTTTTAAATAAACATGTTAAGATGAATGCTGGTTTACAGCATCTGACTCTCAGAATACACAGGCGCTTTATGCACATACATACCATAAAGTCACCTGCTTCCACATCACAGGAAAAACACTTACAACTTGCTGTAAATGCACACTTATAACTTGAACCAGTGCATTCTTCTGTGATCAATGCAGCAAATAGAAATCCAATGACGTGTGCAGTTAGAAAATTTCAGCTATGTTCAAAGATAACTTTGGCCTTCCTCCTAGCTCATTTCCCACCACCCACTGTTCTCCAGGTAGTTTGCTTATGAGCTGTTACAGCACTAAGAGTAAGATACTTAGGATGGCTACCATTTCTATCATAATCTTTTTAAAGTGACAGTATTCTGACTATTGGCCATTGACTCCCAGTGTTCCAATGGACCTTTTCAGAAGATCTGTGGAATTAAACCTTTAGGGAGCCAAAATGGAGAGGCAGCGGTGTTGGGAATCACAAGAGGATGTTGCTTCTGTAAAGGAATCTGGGGAATGAAAAATCTGGGGAACCATACGTTAAATGTGATCCTCATTTGAAAATAAGTCTTCATGGGGCTTTTTTTCCTTTCCTTTTCTTGAAAGAGAATTTAAAGCACCTTTTTACTTCAAGGAATTATACAAGCACAATGGGCAAAATATTTGAAAATAAATCTTTATTGGATTTACATTTCAGGTCATGAAGTTCTTTGAGTGCTTGCTCGTGTCCATTCCATACTAGCGGTGTGGGCCGGTGCAGGACGTTTTTCCCTCAGCAGTATCCATAGGGGATCAGCTCTGGCGCCCCCTGGACTGGTGCCCCCATGGCGCAGTATAAGGGGCACTGTTGGCTCCCTTCACTCTCAGTTCCTTTTTGCCGCCAGTGGCAGTGCTAGAACATATGCTGCTTCGGCTAGTGTTTCGTTTTCTGTTCTTGTGAACTTGGAAATATAATGTAATAGAGTTAGTAATTTCTCAACTTTTCTATAGTCCAAAACGGAACTCTGCAGGGGGACGGGGTATGCCCTGGTTCCCAGGCTTTAAGCCATGATACCTGCAAATGGCCTGTGCTTATCAGTGATCCGCATACCAGCTTCCTAAGGTGCTTAGGCAAAGGGCACATAAGTGACAAGTGCGCTATCTGCAAGTCTTTTAAACCTAGGAGGAAGAAGGTGCACGATATCTGCCGGAGAGCACTCCTAATGAAGTCGGCACTCACTCCAGCACCAGAGCAGCCGTCTGACTCCACAAGGAGCAGCTTTGTGTGCAGTGGTCTGCCGGCACCATCCATGAGCCGGAACTGGTCCCCTTCCATGGCTCTGGGGAAGAAGTCGAAAAAGACTGGGAGGGGAAGACTGGGAGGGACGGAGAAGGCTAGGGGATGAATCACGACCCATGCCAGGCAGCTCCACACCCCCTTTGGAAAGTCAGGCCCCAGCTCAAGTTGAGTGGTGCAGCCCATCCTATGCTTTGCCTGCAGCCCCAGATGGCGATGCAGGCCCTACCCAGCTTTAGGTGCCCTCAGCACCCGAAGCTCTTCGAGTGGCTCAAGATCCTGACGCTCCTGGTGCTGCCCACACTGGTTCCTGCAGTGCCCCAGTCTCTGGGAAAACCCGCATTGGGACCAATGCGAGTGTCCCTGCCTCAGCGGTTACCGATCCCTGTTAAGAGGGATGTCTCATTCGCATTCACCTGCTGAAAGCCATCACGCCTCAGGACTGGAGAGGCTGGCTCAGCAGAGCTCTCTTCAGTCCCCGGATGCTGTGATATTGGCACAGGCCCTCTCAGGCAGGCATGAACTGGCAAGAACTCCTGGACTGGCCCCATCCGTCTCTGGTGCCACGGTATCTGTGAAATCCTTGTGGGTTCACCCAACCTTCCCAGGGAGCCCAATCGGTGTTGGGAGCCTCGGAAAGCCAGCGGCCTTGGTATCCTATTCCACTCAAGTGCTCAAAGCTTCAGGTCACATTCCTGGTGGCAGACACATCATCGAAACAGGTCTCGGAAATTAAAGCCTTGATCTCAGAACCGCTGTACATGGTCTTCTGCAAAGATATGGTTCAGTTGCAGCCCCACCCAGCCTTCCTGCCAAAGGTGGTCTCCATCTTCCATATGAACCAGGACCTCATCCTCCTGGTGTTCTGTCCCAAACGGCACAAGACCAGTGAAGAGAGATGTCTTCACGCCCTGGACATCCATAGGGCCTTGGCTTTTTACTAACAAGCCTTTTCGTAAATCGATTCAACTCTTCATTGCTACATTGGATAGGATAGAATGAAGGGTCATCTGGTGTCCTCACAGACGATTTCCAATGGGATCACCTCATGCATAAGGATCTGTTATGACCTGGCAGGGGTTCCGCCACCACCGATTGTCAAAGCCCACTCAACGAGAGCTCAGGTGTCTTCAGCGGCCTTCCTGGTGCACATCCCTATCCAGGACATTTGTAGAGCTCCAATGTGATCCTCTGTCCACATATTTACTGCTCATTATGCTATACTCAGAAAGCCAGGGTCAATGCTGGGTTTGACAGAGCTGTGTTGCAATCTGTGCATTCATGCACCCTTATCCACCTCTAAGGGGTATTGCAATGGAGTAACCTAAAATGGAATGAATGTGAGCAAGCACTCGAAGAAAAGACAGTAACTTTTCCTTTTCCGTAACTGGTGTTCTTTGATGTGTTGCTCGTGTCCATTCCGTGACCTTTCCCCACTGTCGGAGTTTCTGAAGGAGCTGGGATTGCCCCTTATACCACAGGCGCCACTCCAAGGGGTGCCAGAGCCAGTCCCCTATGGGATTCTGCTAACGGAAAATCTTCCAGCACCGGTGCATGTGGTGAGCACACACACCTAATATGGAATGGATATGAGCAGCACGTCTCGAAGAACACCAGTTACGGAAAAAGTAACTGTCTTTTTCTTTGTCATTTAGTGTGGCCTGGAGTAATGAAGCTTTCTTTTTTTTTTAAAAACAAAAAATAAATCCATAACATGGTTTAACCTGTCAACATCAGGTGCAGTGCTGAGGCTTCCTTTCCATTTTTCTCTTTCAGGAACTAAATGAGCGCTGGAGATCTCTGCAGCAGATGGCAGAAGAGCGAAGCCAGCTGCTGGGCAGTGCCCACGAAGTCCAGAGATTTCACAGGTAAGGAGCACACTGCCTCAGGTACATCACATAATGTTTTAGTGGTAATTTTTGTGTGCAATTTTTGTTCCAATTTAACATGAAAACATTTAAGTTTAAGAGCACAAACACCAGCTCATATAGGGCTTGTCCAATACCCAGTGATGCTTTCCATCTGCTTCAGCGGAAGTTGGACCAGATCTATGGTGAGGAGCAGTTCTCTAATCCGTGGTTTGCATTAAAATTTTTAATTAAAAAATTGGCCACCTTAGCTTTTTTTTTGCTGACAGAGGCTTCTTGTGATACCAGCATGTCACTATCCGTATGGAAGCCCAGCGTAGGATTCTGCCTTAAGCCTTTATCTTCAGATCAGTGATATTCTTTAAAGGGGTTGCAGTGCCCTTTCTTTCTCTAGAACTGCTATCATGAGCTTTCTCTTCTCCCTCCCTTTGCCAGCTGGCGACCACACACAGATGCAGCTTCTCCCTTCAGTTATTTGGCATAGCTGATAGCGGGCTTCTAAACACTTGCATTTCACTTCCCACCGCATCTGTATCTCACTGCTTCTGCTTTGTCTGCATTTACCACCACCACCATGATTCTTGCCTCTGTGGCTAAAACGCTGTCAGCCCAACAAATGCCAACGTCTCGCCCAACCTCCTTCACAACTGTCATTAATTTCTCCTGCTACGTTCATTCCTGAAAAGCAATGAATATCTTAATCCAGGTCTAACAAGAGTTCTTTATGTATTCTGTGTCTGCATTCACTAGAGAGAGGAAAGTTTCTCTAGCAGTTACAGCACAAGAGTGTGAGAATTAGGAGGTATAGATTTGTTTCCTAGCTTGCCAGAGATTGCCTTTGTGATCTTGAGAGTTCACACTATCTCACCGGTATAATCTGAAACTTGATTTATTAAGTGTTGAGATTCTCAGAGGAAAGCTTATTATTGAAGGGCACCAAAAATTCTGTTTTTTTTTTTAAATGAGACCAATTTTCTTTCTTACCTGTGAGAGTTTAACTTCCACTTTAAAACAGACCCCCAAAAAATGATGTAGATACTTAAGACCTTCTGGAAACAGACTGCCTGGAGTTTGATGAGACTCTAGCATGTCCTTCATTTCAGTGTTTTTCCTTTTCCCCCAACCAGAGATGCTGATGAAACAAAGGAATGGATTGAAGAAAAGAATCAGGCATTAAATACAGACAACTACGGACATGACCTGGCCAGTGTGCAGGCCCTGCAGCGCAAGCATGAAGGCTTTGAGAGAGATTTGGCAGCTCTTGGAGACAAGGTCAGACCAAGAGACCAGAACACATGGGTTATTTGCTTTCTGTAGCAGTAAGGATGGTACTGCAAAAGAGGATCTGCCTTTCTTTTTACTCCTCCTCCTTTATTGCCAGGTGAACTCTTTAGGTGAGACTGCTGAGCGCCTGATTCAGTCACACCCAGAGTCTGCTGAAGACCTCCAAGAAAAATGTACTGAACTGAACCAGGCCTGGAATAGCCTGGGGAAACGCGCCGACCAGCGTAAAGAGAAGCTTGGGGATTCTCATGACTTACAGCGTTTCCTCAGTGACTTCAGGTAAAAACTAAACCGACCAAATCCCTGGTCCCCACTGTTAGTTTAGTTATTAATTTAAGTACATATAGTATATGACTTGGACTGAATATTTATTGGAGTGGTGAAAGAGAACTCATTTCCCTCATCAGACTTACTGCAAGCAAAAACACATCTCCCATTTTTTGGGTTGCTTTTATGGTTACAGGGACCTCATGTCTTGGATCAATGGAATCCGGGGACTGGTGTCCTCAGATGAACTCGCAAAGGATGTGACTGGAGCTGAGGCTTTATTGGAGAGGCACCAGGTATGTGCAAGAGCCCTCAGCATTTTTCTATAGGTGTGAACATTCACTATTAAAATCAGCTTTATATACTCTGTTAGTAAACCAGTTCAATAGTGTTTTTTTGAGACTCCCCATGTATGTTTCCAAGACTATACTGATAATTTCTTTCCTCGCAGTTTAACATTCTGCTTCTATTAAACCTCTTTTCTCCCCCTCTTCCCCCCCCCCGCCCCCCCATCCCTTACAGGAACATCGCACTGAAATAGATGCCAGGGCTGGCACTTTCCAGGCATTTGAGCAGTTTGGGCAACAACTCTTGGCTCGTGGACACTATGCCAGTCCAGAGATCAAGGAGAAACTGGATATTCTAGATCAAGAACGGGAAGACTTGGAGAAAGCCTGGGTCCAACGTAGAATGATGCTGGACCAGTGTCTGGAGCTACAGGTACTTTGCTGCCTTTTTTTTTCTTTCTTTTTTTTTTTTTTCTTTTAGCATGCTTTCTTAAGGAATTTTTTCTCTCGCTCCCACCAGTGAGCAGTACTCACTTATGTGTGTTCCTTCTCCTTAGCTGTTTCATCGGGACTGTGAACAGGCAGAAAACTGGATGGCTGCCCGGGAGGCTTTCCTGAATACAGAAGATAAAGGAGACTCCTTAGACAGTGTGGAGGCTCTCATCAAGAAACATGAAGACTTTGATAAAGCAATCAATGTCCAGGTGAGGGATGTATTCAAAGCGGGGGGGACAGCTGTTCTATTTTATTTTACATTCAGCTCCTGAAATTTTATTTTAAAGTCAGCAGGATATGATAGATCTGATGTTGGTGCTCTGACTCTAAAGTTTAGAACCCTACAAAGATTTGTTCTAAATATTTAGCAGGTTAAAAACTGGTTACAAAGATGAGAAATAGCTACTATCACTGCAGATAAAAAGTGGTTTGTTATTGATTGGTTATGAGCATGATGCAATAAAATAATAGGCATTTACCTTACTAGGGCAGCATGAATTACAGAATAGCATATTTCTTGTGAAGAGACTGTGATTTAATGGTTTGTACTGGAAATCCTTACACTGAAAAAAATCAGTGTTTCTCCACCTTCTTTAAATCCTGGAAGAGCCCTTTCTGATCCGGAGAGAAGTTCCTCTATAGTTCTGTCACAGAGGCCAAAAGAATTTTCTTCTTAATGTCTGATCTGCAGGATCTCCCACTTGCTCTTCAGTGGAGTTCTGCTTGTCCTGACATAAGGCTGATTTCACTAGACTCACATTAACAAGATACCAGCCTTTTTTCAAAAGGATAACCTACTCTAGTTCCGATACAACTCTTCACAGTGGCTTTTTTATGGTACCTGAATCCACCCGACTTGTCCTCTTGTTTTGAACAGGAAGAAAAAATTGCTGCCCTGCAATCGTTTGCTGACCAGCTGATTTCTGGTGACCACTATGCTAAAGGGGTCATTTCTAACAGACGCAATGAAGTTCTGGACAGGTCGGTGTACTAACATCATTAGATCAGCTGTGGATACCTTCTAAAAAGGAGGACATTGTGTAGAGACAATTTATAGTGGTTATGATAGTACATAGTCTCCTACTATAGGTACTGATGAGTATGAACCATATCTCTGATTATGTGCAGGTGGCGTCGTTTGAAAGCTCAGATGATTGAGAAGAGGTCCAAACTGGGAGAATCTCAGACCCTCCAGCAGTTCAGTCGTGATGTTGATGAAATAGAGGCTTGGATCAGTGAAAAACTCCAAACTGCAAGTGATGAATCCTATAAGGATCCCACAAACATCCAGGTGAATAATTATTTGATGAAGAAAGTCAGATGGAGTGAAAATTTAATTCCATGTGGCATATCCTGTTGCTGATAACAGGATGTGCACAGGAAAAATTCCAATTCTGTTTTAAGGAGATAACAAATTGTTTGGAATTAATCTTCTAAAGGGGAGAAAATGTAAATGAAGCAATCCGTTCATTGTGGAGACATGTAATATAGAGAGAGGACCAAAATAGAGGGCAGTAATTATTTTTAATGAATATAATAAAATATGTAATATCCACATAAATATGCTGCCAGAATTCACATCAATCCCTAGGCAGTTATGCTCCAGTGTAAATTTGATAAGACATCCTATAATCTCTCCTATCTAATGACTAGACGTTTATAAAATAAATACTTATTTTATCGTCTTACATCCCACCCCCACTTACTGTCCTAAGATGCAGATCTTCATCACTAAAGAAAAACTCTGTGATTTCTTGTGTTTTAATACTGATATGTGGATCGGTATGACTGCACTGAACTCTTCTCTTCTTGATCTGTTTTGTAGCTTTCCAAACTGCTGGTAAGTTTTTGTAGTTTGGTTGGACTGGCCATGGTAGGTGTTTGTTCCTCTGTATAGATTATATGTGAGCACAAAGTCTGGTTGTGTTCAGTCTGTTTCTCCATCCATTAATTCATCCAGTTTCTTTTCCATTTTCTAATATTCATTGACCTCCAAACAGATGTTACCATAGGCCTCAGTGTTTTTGGATGTTGCTTTTTTGTTTAGTTAATGCCTCTTAAACACCATTTACTTATGTATTTGTTTTGCAGATGTGTTCTGCATGATCTGTTTAATTTGTGGTGTGGTATTTAATTCTTTAAGGGGTGGTTCATAAGGAAACAGAAATGGGTACTGGGCATGTCTTGTCCTCATTCCTGCTGGACCTAGAGCTGTGGTGATTAACCCATGGCCATGTAATGTCAATTCCACTAGCTTGTGTGTGGAGTCAAAATTTCTGAAGGAAGGGTAAGAGTGAAAGTGGGAGGCCTACATTGCCCACAGCTTGCAGGGATAGCAGTGTGGGAGAAGTAGAGGGAAGATTGCAGAACTGAGAGTATATGTGGAAGGCTGATGGGAATGGTAAGAATCCAAGGGGGAGGAGAATTAGAGGACAGAGCAAAGCAAAGAGTGGAGGAGTGACTAGGATAAAGAGGGAGGAGGAGCACAAGTGAAGGAAGCAGTGTTTGTCAGTGCAGCCTCCTGGGTCAGAAAATCTATATATTGGCTACTCAAGCAAAAATGTCCTTTGTCATTTCCCTAGTGAGAGAATTTGTTTTGGTGCTAATAAATTGACATTTTCTACTACGAGAAGTTGTTTTCATTCTCCAGCATAATGAATTTATGTGCCAAGAAATGGGTGCATTTTAGCTGGTGTACTGTATAATCACTGCCTTCAGCAATAGCAGTTTCCAGAATAAGCCGGCCATGCAGAATTTTTCATAACAGTACTGTAGCATTTTTTGTTTTTGTTTTATATTTACTCTAACAGTCACCTTCCCTTCCATTCTTCCTCAGGACAATGTATTTTTCCCATGTGTCCAGTGTTACTAGCATGTGGAGTTGGTATCTGTAAATACTGTTTTGTCATTCTTGTCCCATTGTTTATGCTCATGGTGGGTGTATGCGTGTATATGAAAGAAAACTGCTTATTCACTCCCTTCCTGTGGCTCCTGTTGTTCTCATGGTACCTTCAATTTTCAGTGAAAACCCATTTTTTCTTAAATAGTTTTGAGTTGCTAACTATGTTTAACTCATTGTTTTACCACATAATTTAGTCATATGGTAACTCCATATCTTCTAATATGAAAGCTGTGCAGAAAAGGTGCGGGTTGGGTGGGAACTTTTTCCTCCTGACTCATGGATTGGGATGGGAAAAGTCATAAACCTCTAGAACTGTTGGGTGTGGAGCAGCCACCATGTTCAGGGGACATACATACGGCGTCAATGCTTTTTAGTGATGGTGCCAGAAATCCATATTTGGAGGCTAACAAAACTTAACATATAAATGTGTTGCAGCCCCCTTTTAAAATCCAGGAGATCTATGCTGATATAGGAATACTAGTGTAAAAGCCTGTGTACACGGGCCAACTGTAAGGGCTCGTGCCCCTGCAATGCCCCCCCCCCCCTTGCCCATCCCCATCCCCCCCGCTCAGCTCCCTCCCCCCTCAACTCCTCGTCATGCACCCGACAGCCCAGCTAACTTTATATGTATAACTGCTCCTTGGTGCTCTAGCTCCGTCTGAGGATCGCTCAGGCAGGCAGGCACGCGGGGTGGCCATTTTGTGCCTCCGAACTACAACCCCCAGCATGCCGTTCGTCCAGGCCGTGTCTACTGTGCATGACGGCTTCACACACCGTTCGCTTGTCTTTTATAATATAGGATTTGTGTAAATGTCCTATAACAGATAGACATGCTGGTTCAAAAACAGCCTAATGCTCAGTTAGATTGAGAGAGCAAGTGGTGAATGTGAGGTAAATGGCCTAGAGAGAGATTTGGATTTTCATTATTTTACTTAAGGCATTAAGTATTTCCCCAGATTAGATTACACACAAACTCCCTTCCTTCTAACCCTGTCTATGCAGAACATTCTTGCATTCTCTTCTCAGCCCATGAGAATAATTTAGGAGCCCCATGTGCAGTCCTTAACAACTTTGTTTTTGCTGCATTCAGAGCAAACACCAGAAACACCAGGCCTTTGAAGCTGAACTTCATGCCAATGCAGACCGGATCCGTGGAGTCATTGACATGGGGAATTCTCTCATTGATCGGGGAGCGTGTGCCGGCAGTGAGGATGCAGTGAAGGTAACTGCAGCATGTATAGGATAGTTTAATGACATGTAGCCTTCAACTGATGCTATAGTTACATTTTGTTAGAGGAAAATCACTTTATTTTGTAGAAGCTTTTTTTTAAAATTCCTTGTTTAACTCTGCAGTATGGAGCATGAGAACTGTTTTGTTCCATTTTTGCTTGGGGGAATGAGTAATGTTTTCTGATTCTTCTGTCAGAATGTAAAAGTGAAATGGAGAGACAGAGTGGAGAATTTTCCTAGATAGCATGAATAACTGCATAATTTATAGGTGTAAAAGCAGCAACCAAATGTGTACAGTGTGTTCCTTTTCTACATTTATTAGGGATTTTGTTTTGCTTCTGAGCGTTTATCTTCTTTTTGTAACAGGCACGTTTAGCTGCACTGGCTGACCAGTGGCAGTTCCTGGTACAGAAATCAGCAGAGAAGAGTCAGAAGCTGAAAGAAGCCAACAGACAGCAGAATTTCAATACTGGAATCAAGGATTTTGACTTTTGGCTGTCAGAGGTACTTGACCACCTTGGATTGGGGATTATGCACTCCGATGGGACTGCAGTTTCTCAAATGCTGGCGCCCTTTGCTGATATGTGATGTGCTCCAAAAAATCTCAGTTGCTGGCATTCTTCCTTTTCCAGGTGGAGGCCCTGCTTGCATCTGAAGACTATGGAAAAGACCTGGCATCTGTAAATAACCTGCTGAAGAAACACCAACTCCTGGAAGCTGACATATCTGCACATGAGGTAAGCACCTCCTCTGCTAACAGATTAAGAGAAATTATAGTAATTGGAGAATTCCATAGCAACAGGCTGTAAAGTTTAGGCCTGTAGAAATACATTTTCTTTGTGTGTACATCATGAATATGAAGAGAAGTTAGATTGTTTGATCCTGAGCTGAGGCTACATGCTCAAAAATTGAGATTTTCATTCTTCGCACACTCCTTGCTTATGATTCCAGGATCGCCTGAAGGACCTGAATAGCCAGGCTGACAGCCTGATGACCAGCAGCGCTTTTGACACCTCCCAGGTAAAGGACAAGCGAGACACTATTAATGGGCGCTTCCAGCGGATCAAGAGCATGGCAGCTACCCGCCGTGCAAATCTGAATGAGTCCCACCGCTTGCATCAGTTCTTCCGGGATATGGACGACGAGGAGTCCTGGATCAAGTACGTACTTCAGAAGTTCAAGATGTAGCATTGTCTGAGGCCATGTCCATATTATAGCCATGCTATCAACAACCATATTTCAACACAGTTGTTGAACAGCGTTCATAGCACAATTTACCTTGTCAGTTAGGAAAAAGATGATTTTTCCCAAGAACCATGTTAATCTAACTATAGACTACCTACCCACTCATCAGGTGTATGCCGCCTTGTCTAGATAATCTATAGTATAGTTTTATAATGCAGCTACAAACACACACACATCCTTGCTCACGGTGCTCAGGGAAGCATGCAGAAGTGGCTTCAACTCTAGTGTGGGTTTGGTCTTAATGTCTACAGATATCGATGGTCAGGCTTCAGGAAGCATATTCAGTGCTAGGGAAAAATTGAGGTTTGATTATAATCTTGTGGTAAAAATCCTAGGAATCCTGTGTATCTTTTAAACTCTGCCTCTGTCAATTTTAAATTTCTTTCAAAAAGGCACTTATGAGCCTGCTGAAAGCAGTTTATAGTTTTACTATTTTGGCCTGTGATAGCAGTTAAGGAAAAACGTTTTCCAGGGATGTCCATATGGATCCTGATATTATTGATATGACTGGTGTATAATTAAGGAAATAAGAACTGTGCTGGTTTCCACTCCATCGATATGGGAAGGTTAGCCAAATAGAAATGATCAAAATTGGAGAATTATAGTTATTTTCAAGCTTCTTAAAGGGCATTGCACAATGGAGAGTAAACTTTACAAGTTTAAAGACTTGATATTGTCTCTTTGAAAGGAGGGAAGGAGTGGATATTTCTGTAGTATACATAAATATATAGAGGGAGCGTCCTGTCCCCTCTTTGAAACTGTTCTGGTCAAACTGCTGGGAGCTGAATCCTTTTGACTAATATTTATAAGTCAGGTGCATGGCTCACTGCTTCACAGGCGCTTGTAGTGCTAGGTTGTAGGGAACATCCTCATTATTTATACTGATTTTTTTTTTTTTTGCCTTGGATCCTCTTCGTATAAAGTAGCTGAAGCCATCAAATGTTAAAAAAAGAAGACCTCATTAAAACCTTTACATTTACCTCTTTAAACATGTACAGTAGACTCTCGATTATCCAGGATGGTAGGGAAAAAAATAATTCTGGTTAATAAAATCCTGGATAATCACCATCCATAGGAAATATGGGGAGTGAGGGTTGGTTCACCAGCCACTCTACGCGGGGGAGAGGGGGTGTTGGTTCACTGGCTGCCCTGGACCCTGGTGGGGTTTTTGTGTGTGTGTGTGCTTAGGGCGGCTGCAAAGCCAGAGCCGGCCCTGTGAGTTACGTGTATTTTTTTGACATCCTGGTTAATTCACATCCTGGTTAATCCAATCCTGGATAATCGAGAGTCTACTGTAATAATTTGCTGTAAGCTCCAGTCCTGGAATGCGAAACATACAAAATGAGGTAATGTTCATTCCCATTAGAGCTGCTAAGTGTCAAGTTTTCAGTGGCAGCTGTTACATCTATCTAGTGTGACCTTTAAAGGTATAAACTTTACAGATCCTCCTCCTCACCCCTTTTCCTCTCTGGGACTCAGGGAGAAGAAACTGCTGGTTAGTTCAGAGGACTATGGCAGAGACCTAACTGGAGTGCAGAACCTAAGAAAGAAACACAAACGTTTGGAAGCCGAATTGGCTGCTCACGAACCTGCCATCCAGGTAATAATAATAATTAAAAAACGGTGAAATGATGAGCTGTTCCATGACAGGTACTGCTGTGTTGTTTCCAGCTCAAACCGTGTAGGTTACACACAAACATTTGGATGAGGAAAATAACCAGTCCTGATAGAAATAGTGTAGTACTCTGTGTAGTCAAGTTATAGATTTTTAACATTTATATGAATTGGATCACAAATCAATTATAAACATCACTGGTTTAGATCTGTGCAGCCTGAGATGTTTCTGCAGATCACAAAGGAAATCAGATTTCCTTATGCTCCTAAAGAAGGGTGTGACTAAGCAAAGGTATGGAGTATTTTAATTTAAAGTGACAGGAAGTTCCTGCCTCTTCAAACAGTAGTACTTCTCACCTTGATTCTAAATCTACAAAAAACCACATGATTTGGAGGAAAGAAATAGGGTATGTTTACAAAAGAAAATGACCCAAAACTGAGGAGTTGTAAGGAGTGCAGATAAATGGCGAGGCGAAAGCAGCACTGCTGTTGAAAATTAAAAACACTGAGAATACTGATGTGTGCTTTGTCTGCTTCACAGGGTGTGTTAGACACTGGTAAGAAACTGTCAGATGATAACACGATTGGAAAGGAGGAGATACAGCAGAGACTAGCTCAGTTCGTAGACCACTGGAAGGAGTTAAAGCAGTTGGCAACAGCTCGGTGAGTGAGAATAATTTTTCTACATCAGGAAATATGAATGAAACATGGGGATGAGAAACAGCCAAATCATGCAATCTTTGATTCAGGTCATCCACAATATCAGTGCAATAAATGCTAATAGTGCATTCTACTGAGGCCATGCCTGAGGGGACAGGTGAAAAGAGGTTCATTCATAAATGCTTCTCAGCACTAGCTTCAGTTTTGTATTTTCCTTTAGTTGAACACAATCTAATCTTTGGGGGGCATTTATTCCTTCATTTGGAGACAAGAGGCTTGCCATTGTTATTCCCATCATGCAGCCCTCTCCTGAATAGAGACCGCGGCGGGGGGCAGGGGGAGTGCATATTTTCCAGATATGTAAGGACTGTGAAGTGGCCTAGTGAATTACATAGTAGATTTAGGGTAGATCTAGAGCTGGTTGTGTCCCAGTGGGGTCATTTTTAGCTTCTGGAGGAAAGAGATTAATGTAAAATGTTCACATTTTAGGGTTGATGGTGTCCAGGCCGTCTTTTCACCTCTCTTGACCTCCACTACACTTACATTTAGTAGTTTTTCTGCTTCCACATCATAGTTGAATGTACAGAATGCAGTCTGTGATTTCCCTCCCCCACTTCCTCTCATTCCTCTTACAGTGGCCAACGTCTAGAGGAGTCTCTGGAGTATCAGCAGTTTGTAGCAAATGTGGAAGAGGAGGAAGCTTGGATCAATGAGAAAATGACTCTGGTAGCCAGTGAGGACTACGGAGACACACTTGCTGCTATCCAAGTAAGCAAAAGCTGTACTGATCTGGTTCTCTCCTTACCAGCTATTTATAACATGTAATGGTTAGAATTTAAAATACCCTTTTATTTTTCAAGTCAGACATTTTGTTCATTTTAACAAGTCTTTGCCCACGAAAGCTTATGCTCCAAAAATGCCTGTTAGTCTATAAGGTGCTACAAGACACACTGTTGCTTTTGCAGATTCAGACTAACATGGCTACCCCTCTGATACTGGACACCATGCTTAATTTAAATACTGACCATATGCTTACTATTAAGCATGTATGTGTTTGCAGGATCAGGATCTAAATGCTTTCCAGGTAAATTAGATCTACATGGTGAGGTCTCTAGTGGACTTCATAGAGAAGACCTTCTCTCACCTTGGATAAAGGTGAAAAAAAACTAACTTAAAATTATATTTAAGGACTATATTCAGGACTATATCCAACCATTCTTCCCTCTCTCCTTCCCCAGATACCCCAAAAAATAGCCAGGAAGTGTATATTAGCTAAAACTAATAACTGCAATTGTGAGTATTGCACTAATTGATGTCTTGCAGGCATATTATTATAATGGTTTGTTTTGCCTTTTTTCCGTCCTTGTTTTATCAGCAGTCATCTTGAGAAGTAAAATTATGTAGGAAAGTGACTTGTGAACATACTTTCCCTACAGGGCTTGCTGAAAAAGCATGAAGCATTTGAAACAGACTTCACTGTCCACAAGGACAGAGTGAATGATGTTTGTGCTAATGGAGAGGACCTCATTAAGAAGGTGAGTGTAACCTGGTAAGAAAAATGCCTTGAATGTTCTTTAAAGTGTCAGCATGTCAACATGGATTCACTGCTCTCTTAACACTAAGCTGCAGGTATGTTTAAAAAATGAAAACTAAACACCATCTTCACATTATGCTCTCTATAGCCACAATAACATAGCATTTGGCATATAATTGATTTTAAATACTGTAGACACATCGGCATGGTGGACTGATAACCAAAGCTCCTTAGTTTTAATTCTGGCTCTGCTACTGACTTGTTGGATATCTTGGGCAAGTCACTTAACTTCTCTTTCTCAGAGACAGCCATCCCAATTGATTCTTACCCATGTGTCTGTGCTAGACCAGACCAAGAATTTCTGTCTTTTATGCTTAGAGCCTCTGATGCACCCATTTCTGTATCGTACCTTTTTCCATTATCTTTAACACTTCTCATCTAGTCAGTAATATCTTTGTGAAACATAAATTGAATTGGAATGTTATCCGAAAGACCTAAAGACCTATAGTCTTTTTTACGGATACAGACTAACACGGCTGCTAATCTTAAACCTAAAATGGTCCATCCCATGCTTTTGTTTTCTATCTGTATGTTCATTTCCCAGAAAGCCTTAATAGTCTAGCAATACAGGAAACAAAACAGGAGTAAATTGTTCGCATTCCTGATTTCTCTCACATTTGGGGTACATATTAAGGTAGAATGAGGCCATTTTCTTCACCCAAGTGGAGAACCCCTAAATAAATAATGAATCGAGGTGGTCTGTTCCCATGTTTAGAGCTAGTGGGCTGCCTTGTGAGTTAATGTGCAGGATTAATTTTATTAGTCATGAGCTAATGTTTCTTGTTTGAGATTGTCAGAGCAACCTAAGGGGAGCTAGGCACCAAACTCAGAATAGGATTTGAGCAGCTAACTCCTTTCAATTCCTTTGAGAACGCTAGTCTTAATTGCTTCTGTTGTCCTCAGCTCTGGTATCCATTTTAGGAATTCTCATAAGTATCCCAAGGAGTCCTTCAGATGTTCCACCAAAAAAAAATAATTAAATAGTGCTGGCTGAGCGAGCTGGTATCCCAGATCGGCAGTGGACTGAGCCACTCAGCCCGCCGCCGGTCTCACTTAGTCCACTGTGGGCCTGGGGTCCCTTTCGCTCAGCCAGCAGTGGGCTGAGCGGGGCCAGTATTGGGCTATCCTCGACTATACGTGACTTTGATCTTGCGCGGGGACCTTGGATTCTAACCCTTGCATAAGATGTGATTCCACTGTATGCTTTAAGTGTATTTCTTCCTAATTTGGTGAACAGGACTAGATTTCCTCTGGTGTGTAGAAAATGATGAAATCACATGAGAACTAAACTGTTTTCTCCTATTCCACAGAACAATCATCATGAGGAGAACATAACTGCAAAGATAAAAGGCCTGAGGGGCAAGGTTTCAGATCTGGAGAAGGCAGCAGCTCAAAGGAAGGCCAAACTAGATGAGAACTCTGCCTTCCTCCAGTTCAACTGGAAAGCCGACGTAGTGGAGTCTTGGATAGGTATGTGCTGCATTGAAAGATGGGTGCACTGACAAAGCAGGTGACTGAAAACACTGCAACCCTTCATGAATGAAGAATGGTTTCTGATTAACCTTGTTTTACTAAGCGGATGTGGGTGGTTGTTTAAGTCATTGATTTGCTGAGCAGTGATATCTCTTCCCCAAATTTAGGAAGAAGGAATGTGGGTGTTTATATTTAGTCTCTGCTTCATTATCTAGGTGAGAAGGAAAACAGTCTGAAGACCGATGACTATGGACGGGATCTCTCCTCTGTGCAAACACTCCTCACCAAACAGGTCAGTGCAAGGTGCTTTGAGCAAAAGAAGCCATGGAGCTTAATATTCACCAGACAGATGAATATTGAAGGGCCTGGCATTTATTTTTGCATTTACCTAAAATAAGGTCTACATCATCCATAAGTTACAGTGAATTTACATTAGTCTCTTCCTTTTTAATGCTTCAGGAAACTTTTGACGCTGGTCTCCAGGCTTTCCAGCAGGAAGGAATCGCAAACATCACTGCACTGAAAGATCAGTTGCTGGCAGCCAAACACATCCAGTCAAAGGCCATCGAGGTCCGGCATGCCTCTTTGATGAAACGCTGGAACCAGCTGCTAGCTAATTCTGCTGCTAGGAAGAAGAAACTGCTGGAGGCCCAGGAACACTTCAGAAAGGTGAGAGCACAGACCTTGAAACCATCTCTTCTTTTTAATAGTCTGGAACACTATAAAGCTTGACAGTTGTGCACAGCATCGATTTAAAAACTTGATATACCAGCTGTTTAAAAACACAATTAGTTGTCATAGACCAAACGCTTTCTCTCAAGCAGCCTTCATGGAAAAGGTATTGACAGTGGAGTTGTTTTAAAGGACCAGCCTTCTACAGCATGTGCAGCTTGTATATCATATTTTAGTTAAGTAACTACAATTACAGTTTGTTGAAGACAGATTTTTTGCCACGTTGTATTTTTGAGAAAACATTTAGATAGGAATGCAGTATTGTTAGGTGGTCATTGGAAGGGGACTGGGAGTCTAGAGTTCTGGGTTCCAGTCCAAACCTTACTACTGGCTGTGTGTTCTTAAACAGATTACTTTTTGCCTCTATTCCCCTTTTGTTCTTGATGATGATTTACGGTAGCACCTAGAGGCTCTGATCAGAATCAGGGCCTAGTATTAGGTACTGTACAAACAAAGTATGACACAGTCCCTGCCCTAAAGAGCTTACAGTCCAAATATACAAGACAGACAACACATGCACGCACACAATTCCCAAGTGCAAAACTTTGATAAAATTTTGTTTCCATAGGGCTGGTCTTCACTGGGGGTGGGGAGGATTGACTGAAGATACGCAACTTCAGCTAAAAGTTGGCGTATCTTCAGCCGACTTACCTGCCATCCTCACGGTGGCGGTAATCGGCAGCGCGCTCCCCCGTCGACTACAGCTTGTCCCTCTTGATGGTGGCGCCACAGGCGATCAATTTCTCACGTCTTCACAAGACGCGAGAAATCGATCGCTACCCGCCAACTGGCGGATAGTGAAGACAAGCCCCTAGTTCCCCTGAGCTCTCCCAACTGTCCCTATACAGCTTGTCTAGCCGAACTGCTCTACTGTTGCTGTCCCCAAAGAGCCCCTCCCTTCAACATGTCCACCACTGAAAAATAGCCACTTTCCCTAGACAGAACTGAGCAAGGACCTGCTGACTTGCAACTGTGTTTGGGTTTTGTTTAAAATAAGTTCTCTAAGATGGCTCCCAAGCCTCGAAATGTATTGCTGTCTCCCCAGCTGCCACTACAGCTGCCTCATTGGAGGCCAGAGACAGCTTTTGCTTCCTGGAAAGGTCTGGCCTTGCTCCTAAGAGCTGAGGGTGAAGGTGAAATGGGCCTCTGGGTCTGTCTTAGGGGCAGATGTCATAGGGAGGAATAGTACTATCCCCATTTTACAGATAGTGCTTATGGTTAATTCTCTATCTTGTAAGAAAGGTGCGACAGGTGCAAATTATGTATTATTTATTGCATGTTCTTAATACCAGGTCCTCCTGATTGAATATATTCTATTTGTGTTATTGCCTAAGTGAACACCTACACTGTCTTCTCTCTCTGAGGTTGAGGATCTGTTCCTGACTTTTGCAAAGAAGGCATCTGCCTTTAACAGTTGGTTTGAGAATGCAGAGGAGGACTTGACTGACCCTGTGCGGTGTAACTCACTGGAGGAGATCAAGGCACTGCGAGAGGCTCATGATGCTTTCCGCTCCTCACTAAGTTCTGCCCAAGCTGACTTCAACCAGCTAGCTGAGCTGGATCGCCAGATCAAGAGCTTCCGTGTAGCCTCCAATCCATATACTTGGTTCACTATGGAGGCTCTTGAAGAGACCTGGAGGAACCTGCAGAAGATCATCAAGGTAAATCGGCACAAGTTTCTTCCTATTGCAACCCTGCCTCTGAATTCTTCCTTGGACACTGTCCATCCAGATAATCAATGCTCTTATTCAGCAATAAAACATTACAAATGGAAACAAAGAATGGTAGCACAGAAATGTTTCTGAAAGGAATTCTGTGGGGCTAGTGCCTCCCCAAATCCTCCATTATCCATATTTTTCTGTTGCTACTTCATGACCCTCTCCCTCCTCCCATTCCATTCTTCCTGAAAGACCCCAAAAACAAATAATGATCTCCCACTTGATAATCTGTTCCTTATGACCTGTCATGTTCTAGTATTATGATTGCAAGGCTCACTTCAATGCTGATTCTCAAGACTTCTGTAGGAATATTGGCTATCGTAGTTCTAGACTAGTGGAGCAGTCAGGCAAGAGACCTACAGGCCCTCAGTCTTGGGCTGAGCTCCAGAATCTCACTGCTGCGCTCGCTTGGTTTCTGTATTTCAGTGGATGATAAAGGTGCCATGTTCTTTCTCGGTGTAAAGTGACTTCCCTGTTTCTCAGGAACGTGAGTTAGAGCTGCAGAAGGAGCAGCGAAGACAGGAGGAAAATGACAAATTGCGCCAGGAGTTTGCTCAGCATGCTAATGCTTTCCACCAGTGGATTCAGGAGACCAGGTACAGTCTGTCTTAACAGAGGAGCTATCCTTAGGGAATTTCCCAAAGAGAATCATTGAATTAAGAGGAGGGTGCTTTTCATGTAATCCTTTGATGATAAATCTTTCTGCATTTATAGAAAATCATCACCTAGATGGTTTTGTAAAAAGTCTGGACTATAAATATGGTTTTAATCTGTTAACGTGTGTTTTCCTCTCCACCTCTCTCTCTGTCCTGCTGCCTGATACTTGGACCCTCCTGCTCTACAGGACATATCTGCTAGATGGGTTAGTATTGAATTTTATTTCCCAAAAGCTTGATGTGGGGTCCTCTCCTGTTTTGTGTGCTTTCTCCTATCATTGCTTTGCTTGTGGAAGTTGTATTAAAGGACATCTATTTGGGCAGTGCAAGCCATGCCTGGGATGTGCATGAGATACTTGTGCATTCCTCCTCTCTTCCCCTCATCCTCCCCCCTCCCCCTAGCAAGAATGCCTCACACAGAGAGTCACCGGTAACAGGACATTGATATGGATAAATATAAACATATAGCAAGGAGTTATATTATGAAAATTATTACTAGTCAGCTTATAAGGATGTGTGAAGTGTGATGCTCTTTATTGGGTTTGCTTCCACATCTCATCAGATAATCCGTAGTCTTTTTTTCCTCACTAGCCAGTACACTCAATTTCCCAGCAATCAGAAGCATGCTTGGTAAAATAAGAACATATTCTGTAATGCTCTCAGAACATTTAAAACTGAAGAGCTTTGACTGCGTATTGCTATATACATGTGTATATAATCTTGTAAAAAGACTAAAATAAAGGAATGGAATAGCCTAGGCTTGCACTTTATGGGTATTCAGCAGAATGTCCTGTTCGTAGACTCCTATTAAAGGTTGTCACTAATTAGCATCACAACAGTTTTTCTTTTAAATCCTCTACCTTAATCACAGATCCATGTGTAATTCAGTATCTGTAGGCTTTAGGATTGCAAAGAAAACCTAAACCAATGCGCTGACCCCTGCTTGAGTCTGCTGAAAATCTGAAGTGTAAAATAGCCATTCATCTCAGTGGCATTTTAACTGAAGCTTAATGTCAATATAACTGTGTCACTGCTTATGCCTTATCTATTAAAATGAGGTTTACATATCTCTCATTGTTGGGCACAGTGCCAGTTAGGGGATAGCTGCTTGCTGAGGTATGAAATAGGGAATTCAGCTCCATATTTAGTTACTTTAGCATTTGCCCAAAAGTGGAAGGGAAGGAGATGTATCCCCTCCCCACCATCAAAAATCTTAACTGACTTCTGGTCGCAAACCTTAAGCTGACTCCAGTGACTTCCTAGATGCCAAGACAACTTCTTGTCCCCGACTCAGCTGCCGAAACCTCCAGCTTTTCGTGCAGACAGCTTCTGTATGCAGTTACATGTTTTTTCAGTATTTTTTTTTTTAAACTGCAGCACAATGAACACGTTAAGATTTGGGTGCAGTGTAAAATGTATTTAATATTAAAATAATCAAGGAATCCTATACAAAGGAGAGGGGGTCACAGCTTGGGAGGTTGCCCCTGCCTATATATATTGTCCAGTGTGCTACTTAGAATCGAGGGGCCTTGTTCATGTTTTGTAGGTTTCTCTCTGGTAATTTTTTATCTGCTCTTTAATGACAAGAATCTCTGATCTTACAGTAATCTCCCCTCAGATAAGAGAACACTAGCTTTTGCAGCTGTAGTAGCACAGCGGAACCCAATAGATTTTGCTGCTATGGGTGCTGGATTCTTTATTGTTTTTAAAAAGTAGTGTTGTAGATGAGTTCTGGTGTCCCAGAAATTTCAATAGAGAGGTGAGACATTTACTAAATCAAGTGGATTAGTGCTCACAATTGCCATCCTCCAACTCTAGTGTCTGATTATTAAAACTGCAGAGGGAAGTTAATCTTTAGCAAAATTCTGAGGATTAAAACTGCAGTTAATTAGAATGGGCATTGTCTGAGTTCATTTACTCTCCACTAGAGGGCATATAACTATGTAGCATATATTCCGCTTGCTAGCAAACTTTCAGTTGCCAGCAAAAATTTGCCATTATCCAGGAGTTGCTAATAAGCAGAGGCATGTTTGCGAGATTGCAAGCAAGGAAAGAAGTGCTGGGACAGGGCAACAGTGGGGAGTAGGGACTGCAGCCCAAATCCCAGGGCTTTCAGATTCTTCAGGGATGCTCGGAGCCCCCAAAGCTGCACTGTCTCTCTCCCTGCACTCTGGGGGTTGGGGCTCAGTCTCCAGTGTTTACTGAGTGCAGCCCCCTTGCGCAGCAAAGCTTGAGGAGCACAGGGAGAAAGTATCCTGCAGTTCCAGTGTCCAAGCTGCGGCTTTCTTTCCTGTTACTGTGCTCCCCGCAGCCTCCTCTCCCAACCTGCAACCACTTACCTCCTGAGCAGTCCCTGTGCACAAGCAGACTGTGGGGCCACAGCCGCTAAATGAGATGGGTTTGGTTCCCCCAAAAAGGTTGCTGTTAATATCAGAATTGCTATTAAGCAGAATGTGCTGTATATAGAATGTTCAAGATCAACATAGTTGTCCTCCTCTCTTATCAATCAGTATATAGCAGCTGCATTTGCACAGGTTGATACTGTTTTTAAATGAAGTTTGTAGCTCAAATTAATTCTGAGATTCTGTTCAGCTCAGCAACTTTTTTTTTGATAGATATTAAAATAATTAGGTTTTTTTTCTGGCACACAACCAGCATCTGCCATTGAGTCTGGTACTCCATGAAGTAATTGCTTGTTTGATATATTCTCTGTGAGGTAGTGCTGGCTTGGAGTTTTGCTCTGTTGGCGTGGTTTTGTTGTGGTCTGTTCTTTCCTGTCTTGCCTGTTTTCTTTTGGGAATTCATTTGGTTTCTTTTCTTTGAATAGCATAGCATATCGTCGTGTCATTCGTGTCTATCAGTATGAAGTTGGGGATGATCTGTCTGGAAGGTTTTTCCTCTTATTTTCTTACCTCACTGTGATTTTTAAAATGCACTCTTAATTCCAAAGGCTCGAGTTCTTTCCTACTAACTTTCACTGCTGTGAGATGCTTGGGGGTTTGTGTCCCTGTTGATCTTTTGCCTTTCCACTATTGTTTCACAGCTTCCTGCCCAAGGTTCTGGGCCTGTGCTTCATTCTCTTTAAACAGGCTTTGATTTTGAGCTTTAACCCTCTGTGGTGAGAGATACCCAGATGTTTGGCATATTTTTAGTGCTAGAGTGATTCAGCACTTGAAAACCCTTCCTAAGAAGTTTGAGACCTTTGGGAGGAAGGGGGGGAGGAGGGAGATAATCTTAGCACCAGGAATTTAAATTCCATGGGGGGGGGGGCACAAACACATTACAGCACATCTGCACAATATCCAGCTTGCTGTTTGTACAAAGGTCATCTGTTGTAAACTTTCACTATAAATGTTACAGGACAGAGGCTCTAAAAACTGCTGCCTTAACACTGCTTAGAATTGAAGAAACAAAAACAACTTCAGGGACTTTATGCAGCTAGTACCTGTGAAAAAAATCATGGAAACCATAACTGCAAAAGGTGGTCTTTATAAACCGGTGTTTGGACTGATGTTTTGGGGCCCTTTGTTGGCATGCCAAGAATGCCTCTATGTTGAATGTTTTAAAAATTGACTTATCATGACTATTATCAATTTCAAAATTCAGATGACTATCAATGACTACTATTAGGATTGTAGAAATGCTCATCTGTGAGGGGTCGCAGTCTGAGAATACCGAAAGCAACATTCACCCAACTGTAATAAAATTGTGGAGTTCTTCTGTCTTGCACGGGTGATTGTCTTGCATCAAGGTTGGCTTTAAATTAAGCCAGTTCTCAAAAGGTTTTTCACACTTGCTTTCTGTGTAAAGCCTCTGTAGGGCTCCTGTCTCTAGTGAATCACTTGTAGTTTGTGTGTGTGTTGGGCACAGTTTGGGATGGGAAGGGCATTTGCACTGTGTTTCTAATTTCACTAGCTCCAGTAAGAAGGTAAGTGCTTTGGATTTGGCATGAAGTGTTTCCAGTGGCTACTTTATCACAGCCTGTGAAATTGGGCTTGAAATTAACTGTATAAAGAAATTACATGCAGCAGGTTCTAAAAATTTATGTCCAGAAACTTGATGGAAAAAGTTTTGTGTCAAAGTTTATGGAAAAATTATTTTACCCTAAAAGGATGGTGTTAATTTCAAGCCCCTCCCCCCAGCCTTCATTGTATGTGGAGAGTGCCTCTCCCTCACTGTGATTCTGTGTTTAGGTCCTGTATGGTAGAGGAATCAGGAACCCTGGAATCACAGCTGGAAGCTACTAAAGTAAGCATACCTCACCTGTTAAAACTTCTGTTTCCTATTGATGCTCAGGAATGAAGGGGGAGGGAGAATGCTTTGAATGACTGATATGCAAGTCTAATTGATTCACACATTTTGAGGCTAGCAGACACCATTTTTATCTAATCTAATCTGCACTGCACAAGCCAAAGGAAAATCCTGAATTAGTTCCCTCTTGTACAGGAACTCCTCACTTAGTCTCCCTGATTAACCTTGTTTTGATGTTAAGTTGCTGATCAGTTAGGGAACATGCTCGTTTAAAATTGTGCAATGCTCCCCTATAAAGTCGTTTGGCAGCCACCTGCTTTGTCACAATCATCGCTGCATACACTATTAAATTGTTTAAAACATATACTGTGTACGTGTGTGTGTGTGTGTATATATATATATAGAGAGAGAGAGAGAGAGAGAGAGAGAGAGAGTGTGTTTTTGTCTGGTGAAAAAAAAATTCCCTGGAACCTAACCCCCCCCCATATTTACATTAATTCTTATGGAGAAATTGGATTAGCTTAACATCGTTTCACTTAAGGTTGCATTTTTCAGGAATATAACTACAACATTAAGCGAGGAGTTATTGTATAGTATTTCTAAGTCCCTCTGTCTGGGCAGAGGAGACAGTGTCATACCTTTCCTTCCTATGTTCTGATTTGAGAATTAGGCTGTGAGGTTTCTAGTGATATTTACAGGTGAAAACACTTTCTTGGAACATTAGACCATCTTACAAATCCATCTGAGTCGTATGCAATGAAGCTCCCTTATATAGTGATATATATTGGAATGCTAGACAACAGCTGCACCATAGCTTCCTCCAACCTCTTTGGTTCTAACTCAGTCAGTAAAATGTTGGTACGCTGATATGTTTGCTCCATTCTATTTTCTTTCCAAATAGCGTAAGCATCAGGAGATTCGGGCAATGAGGAGTCAACTAAAGAAGATTGAGGACCTTGGAGCAGCTATGGAAGAAGCACTTATTTTGGACAACAAATATACGGAGCACAGCACTGTAGGGCTGGCACAGCAGTGGGACCAGCTTGATCAATTAGGGATGAGGATGCAGCACAACCTGGAACAGCAAATACAAGCTAGGTACTGAATTCGTTCATTTGGGAAGATAAACCACATTCACTATTTCATGGGATAAGTGGGTTAGGGAGAGACTGTCTAAAAGCCAATACAAACAAAGTACAGTTCAGGTAGGATAAACCTCTTCCACTTACTGTTTTGTGTTCTGAGTAATGTATATTAGTATGTTTATTTTTTTAGGTAGACTACAATTTGAGAAATAGTTCTAGTTACAGCTAGCCCTGGTGATTTCTCAGTGAAATGAGTGAGAATTGAACCAGGTGCATGCTGTGTCTCCATTCAAGGGGATATCAGACATAAAACCAAACAGCCTGAAATGAACCTGGTGTTTGATTAGCCTGTGACCTACTACTGCAGTTTCATGATCAGTTCACTAGCTTTGCTCTTCCTTTTTAGAAACACAACTGGAGTCACTGAGGAGGCTCTGAAGGAGTTCAGCATGATGTTCAAGTAAGTATGCATGTTCTCACCAACCTGGAAAAGTCATAAAGGAATTATTTAGATCCTTGACATGTAGATGAGTGCTACACAAAAACTGATGGTCCAAATTCTTGGCTGCACCTAGTTTCCACTGTTTGCAGGTCCCTGATTCTCTAGCCAGATCTGAGCCAGGGTGCTATAAACTCTGCCAACTGGCAGTAATTGGAATAATTCCTAACTAAGAGTGTGGCCAGTTTATGATCTTTCTGAAGCACTGTATTAAATAGCATGTTCAGAACACCAGCTAAAGTCACTCCAGCTTTCAGTTCCTCGTATAACCAGTTATCTTCATGAAGTTTCAAGATTCTTATTTTCTATTCTAGACACTTTGACAAAGATAAATCTGGTCGTCTGAATCACCAGGAATTCAAGTCCTGCTTACGTTCTCTAGGCTATGATCTGCCTATGGTTGAGGAAGGAGAACCAGATCCAGAGTTTGAAGCTATTCTCGACACCGTAGATCCCAACAGGTAAACAGACGGAAGAAAATCTATATACATTGTTCTACATCTAAATGTTCTGTTTTCGTTTTTAAAGTCTGTCACAGGCTGACAGTCTAGCCTTTGCCCATTATTGCAGCCTCTCCATATTCTTCAAATTATTAGTCCTTTACAGGGGTCAGTGCTACTTTAATGGTCTTTTCTGCTCAAACTATGTCAGACTTCCTGTATATCACAAGCCATTACATTTCATCCAGTAACTGGTATCTGCATGAGAAGAAATTCTCACAATCTAGACTCCATGCCCAAGCTTTTCATGAGACATTTACAATAATCTTCACCATTTTAGTTAATGCAGATCTGGGAAGGAGGAAGGATAACCCTGCTGCTAGATCTGCCTGCTTGGATAGGCTGCCAGATCAATAGCATCAAGTAGTACTGTTCTGAAGCAGGTCTTGTTTACATGCTGTGTGTGTTTTATTGACAGGGATGGACATGTCTCGCTGCAGGAATACATGGCATTTATGATCAGCAGGGAAACGGAGAATGTGAAATCCAGTGAGGAAATAGAAAGTGCTTTCCGTGCCCTCAGTTCAGAGGGCAAGCCCTACGTGACCAAGGAGGAGCTCTACCAAGTAAGTGGCAGTTGTACGACCCCATCTTGGTAAAGACAGCAACAACTAGTACCATGGAAATTAACTAGCTGTTCCAAACCATTGCACTTTGTGTCTGTTTTGCAAAGCTGACTGACTTAGTGACATGGATCTATACCTGTTAACTTCCCCTCCCAAACAAAAATGTTGCCAGCACCTTTCCAATGCTACTGAAAGATTTATTGATGCAGCTAAAGTTACTTGTTGTGCATGTATTGAATTTGCAAGTTTGTTTGATCCCTTAATGAGAGGGTGGAGCCTAAAGTACTGGTGTGCTAGCTTTTTTGCTGCTGATCTATCAATAGACCAGATTTGTACTTTCCCAGTTGCATTGAATAGAGTGTTACTGTTAAAGCTACCCCAAGCTGGAGGAGAGGACAGGTCCAGACAGAAAAGTCACCAAGTAACAAGGTTTCCATTCTGGATCCTGACAGTGGGAGGGGAAAAAAGGACAGAAGTCAACTGACTGATCTGAGAAGTGGAAGTTCCTTTTTTTTGTGTGTGTGTGTGGGGGGGAGGTCCTTAAAAATACTGAGCTGGAGCCATAGCTCTGACTGGCCTTAGTGTAACTTACTTATTTGTAAACTACTTCTCAGGGTAATGCAAGGATTGGATTGTAAGAACTTCACCAATGAAAACAGCTTAGTCTTCACCACTGAGACGCTACTAACCACCCTATCTTCAATTTTGTCTTTCAGAACCTGACCAGGGAACAGGCAGATTACTGCATCTCTCACATGAAGCCCTACATGGATAGCAAGGGCAGAGAACTTCCTTCTGCTTATGACTACATAGAATTTACACGTTCGCTGTTTGTGAATTGATATAAAATCACTAACCTTTAAAAATACAAAGAACATACTCGCGTTTGCCAACTCTAGCCTTGCATGCGTCTCCATCTTTGTGTTCTACAATAATCAATGCTACTTTCTAATGTAACCTTAAACTGCTTAGCTTAAAACTCTTAGAAAAACAACAAATATTGCAGTGTGCTTCAATAAAAGTTACTGGTCCAAACTGCAGCAAAAATTTCAACTTGTGTTTTAATCAATTGATACTCAAGCATCAAGTGTGATACAAAGAATCTCTCTCCTTCTCATTACATGGCTTCAGTTGAAGATGGTCAGAGTGACTAGGGCTTACCTTGCTCTCCGTGTCATGAATGTGTTTTACAGACCAGTTTCAGGTAGAAACAGTAACAACCATATGCTGTAGCAAGATTCAAATGATAACAGTAACACTGTTACTCTCTCAATCAGTGACTTCATTTGCCAACTGCTCAAGGTGATTCATTTCTCTTGGTCCCTGTTGAATAAAGTCTGAACTCAGCTGCCATACTTTCAGCATGCCACTGGCATCCCCTGCTGCCAGAAGTTGAGTTTGCTTGACGTTAAACTCTATGCAGTACACAGGAGTCTGAGCTGAAGCTTGCTTTATTGAAACTGCAGGTTTCTGGGAGCTCTTTCCAAAATCAAACAGCTGCACTTCTCCTTTAAAATAAATAATCCATATCAATCTTTACAGTGTTGTAAGTAAACAAATGTCATAAAAAAAACATACTGTTAGTTCAAGCATTCTCTCAAGCCTGGCAGCACTAGAGCAGTATGGAGTGAAGTCCTCCCCTACTGGCGTGTAGATCTATTCACTCAAGCCAGGGCAGATTGATGGCAGAAGTTATGCTGCAGCCCTGTCGACATCTTTAAATGCTAGGCCACTTCAGGATTGGCCAGTTTCTATAGTCAGTCATATTGCAAACTAGTACAGTAAAACCTCCATTTAACGGACTAATTCGGGCAAGGGGATGTCCGTTATTTAATTAAAAAAAAAAAAAAAAAGCTATCAGAGCAGCAGCCCGCCAGCCTGCCCGCTGTCTGGACCCGGGCGGCAGCCGGGAGCTGGCAGCCAACCCGCCCAGGTCCTGGCTGCTGGAGCCGTCAGCCAGCCCACCCGCCCGCTGGCGGGACACAGCCGGGAGCCGGCAGCCAGCCCGCCAGAAATGGATCAGGAATGCATCAGCTTGCTCAGAAATTTTGTCCGTTGCATCCGAAGTCCGTTAAATCGAGGGTTTACTGTAATGCTAAAAATGAGTGCTTTAAACACCTGAAAGCTGATGGCATGATATAGCAAATATCCAGACAACCTTTGGCAATGGGAAAGATATGGTAACTGTAGTTGATACTCAAGACCAGATCTAAAAACCACTGCATTATACCAACTGACAGCTTGGAAACCCCAAACAAATTAAGTTAAATCCATGTGGGAAGTGCTAAGCAGTAAGCTTTTACATAGCACTAGTGTTAGAACCCAAAAGAAAACCTCCTAAGAATAAGCAGCTAGAGGGTACCTACCTTCTCCAGTGGCAGCTGCAAAGACCAAGGGTCGTACTGGAGACCAGCGCACACTAAACAGGTACTTCTTTGATAACTGGAGAGAAATAAGGGGTTGTGCCTGCAGCATAGAGTGCAAGTGAACGTGTCCATCAGTGCCGCCACTCAGAAAGAGATTCCTGGAGAAAATGAGAAACACTTCTTAGGGGATCAGTATTAAGATCACAGAGCAGAGTTCACTTAAGGATCAGGATCTAGGGGGCTAGCATAGTCTGGTCATTCCCATGCAAATTCTATGCAGTACCAGGACCCCCAGCATGTTTCAATAAAACAGATTTATGGACACTTAAAATGGTTTGTCATTAAATGGTGCACCCACCTACAGACTGAGTTTACGCTTCCAAATTTAAACTTAGATGGCTACTAATGAAAGTCACAAGTAGTGTGACAGGCATTTGACTTTGATGTGGAAACAGGCTGTCCCCTAAAGTTGTTAATTGGAACTATGGGAAGAGTTGTCCTGAATAAAAAGAGCCCAGTGGAAATTTGTTCAGCAGTGGTGTAAATAGGGACAATGCTAGGGGCTTCAATGAAGTTGCACCTATACAAGGGGCATATTCAGCTTTGGTGTAAGTTAGTGCAACTCCCTTGAAGCTAATAGCATTCTCACTACAACAGCTTTCCAGTGTGACACAAACAGTAGGGCTTCTGGCATGTGGCCCCTGGTTGGATCTTTCCCTCCCCCTAGGTCACTCAGGAAAACCACAATTAGAACAGTCTGCCCATTACTTGCCTGTGGAAAGGTGAGCAGGATACACAGTACACAGGTCCACCATGAGGAGAAAAGGCAAACTGTGCAGGTGCCTTGAGGGGAACAGAGCTGCCTGTCCTAGGGACAGCAGCAGTCTCTACTGCAGTGGAGCACTTGAGAGAATATCCACCTTCCACACCAATGATAAACACACTGGGATCAAAGTGGGAGAAAGATAGCGAGGTCACACCCACAGCTGTCTCCCCACGTGTGTGCTAGGGGAAAGGGGAAAAACCATCCATGAGACACAAGGACTCAAATTTAACAAAGGAAAGCTGTACTAATCATAGCCTGCATGATCTGCACCAACCATTTAACATTTTCATTTTACAGAATTGAGACCTCCCATAAGGATTCAAGGGTACAGCTAAACCACCCTGAACACGCCAGATCCCGTCTGATCTCGGAAGCTAAGCAGGGTCAGGCCTGGCTAGTACTTGGATGGGAGACCTAGGAATACCAGATGCTGTAGGCTTAACATGGGTGTGGGGCTAGCAACTCCACCCTGTAGGGAACCAAATTGCTACCGAAACACCAACAACAGAGATGGAGGGATCTGTGGTTGGTGGCCCATACCCCGACTAGGGGGTGACGGGCAGAGAGAGAGAAGGATTCAAGGTCAGGATGGAGAACTTAGCTGCTTACAGCTCTGGTCGTTTAGCTTTAGTTCAGGGGAAGGCTACTGCACTCAGTGTCAACACTATCCTGCGGGTTGGTAAGAGGAAAGCCAAAGTTTACTGCGCTTGTTGATAAATGGGCTTCATTCTCTCTCTGCTCCCCCATCACATGGAAGCTACAGCCTCCTACCTGTGCGCTCTCATAACCCAAGCTATTCTAACTCACACCAAGCCCATTAAAAGATTGTTTCAAGTCAATGTTCTCTGAAATTACTGAACTAACCTTCTTAAATTTCATACTCCGAGGAATCTGCTGAGCTACTAAGGCGAATCCTTCAACTAACATCAGCTGACCAGCTCTGTGAGTCTGCCACACAAGGATCTTTCCGTCTGTGGATACACTCAGAATCTGGAAGTGGTGACTGTGCTTTGAGTCTTGTAACCAGTCAACCTGTTCCCAACATGAGAAAACTCTGAAAAGGGGCCTTGCCAAACCCACCAAGCCCAGTGACCCCACATTCAAGAACACTACTAAGTCTCAGGACAAATGACACTAGGTGACACTACCAGCAAACCAGTCTCATGAGGATTTGGCCTATTCAACTGTGTTGAGATTAAGTTAATCTAGCAATGAGAATTTAAAGATTTCAATGCAACTGTGCAAGTACTAATCTGGTGTGAAGATGCCCAGGAAATAAAGGGATGAAATGTCAGGATTGTGATTCCTCCCCTGCCCTCCAGCCCAAAGAACATCCCACTAAAAGAGCATCCCACTAAAGTGTGGACTACCCCGTATTACCTGATAAACTGGATCTGTATGAGTGTCATCTGTCATCCCTGTCCTCCAGATCAAGGGGTCTTCTATCCTGCTTGTGTCCCATATCAAGACCTCCCCACTGTAAAGGCCACCTGTAGATGACAAAGGATTAGTAGAACATAAGCAATGGCTACTAATGAAAGTCACACGTAGCGTGATGGGCTTTGTTTACTTTGTTACTGACCGCAAATAGGTTGGCCCCTAGGAAGAGTTGTCCTGAACAAAAAGGGCCAAGGGAAAATAAATTAATCTCTGGTGTAAACAGGAACAATGCTATAGGCTTCAACTGATTTGCATCCACACAAGGGACATATTCAGCTCTGATTAAGTGGATGCAACGCTATTTAGAAGAGTTTCCGAGATAGTTCTGTCCTAGTGGTGCCTAATGGTAGAACCTTCTAGCAGTGTCCGGTTAGTGTTCTTGTGCCCCCTCCTACCTTTCGCCTCAGTGTCTCCAAAGGTTCTGAAGGCAAGCAGCAGTGCCTTCTACCACCTCTGTTTCTTCCATTGCTTAGATTTAGGTCTTGATTTAAATGACCTCTTCTTATCCTGCTCTGAAAGGATGTATCCTGCTAGTACTGTTGTTGACATCTCTGATTTGCTGGGTAACAAGCTGAAGACGACTGTGGATAGTACTGCCTCTAATAATGCAAAGAAGTGGTCTCCTTCTAATAGAAGCAATTAAGACCAAAGAATGAGTTGTCTCCTTCAATTTTTTCAGCAATTCATCTGTATTTTCACTGAAAAGACCATCCTCTTTAAAGGAGAGATCCTCAATGTGATGTCTTTATCCATCTCCAGAAAAGAGGAATGAAGCCAAGCATGTCTCCTCAGCGTCACTACAGAAGCCAATATGCTAGCAGAAGAGTCCAAGGCAAGTGTTTCACCATATTTTGACTCTCCATTGAAATCGTTTTTGCACTGAAAGTGCGTTACTCAAACTCCTGCACAAACAGCAGTATCTTCTCCCAGAAGTGAAACTGATAGACCACGAAAGCTTGATAACTTGCCACTCTAATACCAAGGTATAAAGAAGAGAACACCGTTCTCACTAAGGGAGAATCTTCTTCCCCGCTCTGTCCATGAGGATAGGGTGAGCATGTCCAGATCTTGATTTGCTACTGGTACCAACCCCCACCATCAACTTAGTACAGGGTCCATATGAAAATATTAAAACCCTTCTGAGGATAAATTATATAGCTTGCCTGCTTTCTTGGAGACACGCTGACAATAAGCAGGAATAGACCACACTGATTTAGCTGGCTCAAGGAAACATCCAAAATATGTAGGGATCCCCTATTCCTACAAGTAGCACCAAAAATGTCAAACATCAGATAAGATGTTACTTGAAGTCATAGGAGTCAACAGTGCCTCTCAGATCTTGGTTCCGATGACTGCCGGATCCCAAGGGCTTAGCTTTGAGAGCCTCCTTCGAGAGAAGCACTTGCAATCTGTTCTGCCTCTGCTTGTGAGCTCTGGGGTATAAAAGTTCAGCAGATAGAATACTCAGATGGAGAGTGACCTCTCTCAAACACTTGAGGCACCTGATGTGGGTCATCCACTATGGAGAAGGCAGTAAGGCATGAAGAACATCTCTTGAATCTTGGCTGCTTCTTCCTCTTCAGTTCCACCATCAACCATAAATGAAACACTAACAATTAAGTAACTATTTCTGTACTTATACTAACTACTATTAACAACAATAAAACAAGTACTCAGGGAGAAAGAACTTCGGACCCAAATAGTTCAGAGCGGTTCACTTCCATGCAAGCTTGTGGTAGAAAGTAACTGAGGTGGTAGATGATGATGCATCCCCCAATATAGCCTCACTCTTAACCAGCTGAGGGGACAGGTACAAGAGGATGCAAGAGCACTCAGAGAGAATGCTAAGGGAAGGTTCTGCCATTAGGCAGCACAATACCATAAGTGGGAATATGCAGCCACCTTGAAGAAGAATCAATACTTATGCAAGGACTGATTTTGCCATCCCTCCCCCATCTCCCAGGTTCCCCACTTTCTTAGCAGGAATATCTAGGTGCTCCAAGAGTAGTGTAAAACAGGTGAAACCTACTAAGAAAAGGGAAGGTTGCACTAAGACAACAGAAGGTCCCGATTCCTAGTACCTCAGGGGAAACAGCGATCGCACATTTGGCAGCAATACTTCCCTTGCCTTAGGGCTTCGGAAGTGACTGAGGAAGTGCATTGCCATTCCACTTGGGAGGAATCCCAGGTAGCCCTGAAGAGAAAATCAGCACACTAGTTGAAGGAGATAAGGGAACAATTAAAAATAAAATCTAAGGCAAGAGCAGGCTACCAACGATCAACGAAGGCTGTGATGGATGGAAAGCCAGAGACATGACAGAACTGGGAACGTCCACTACTAAATCAGGACGCTTTGGATTTAACCCCCTTCTGTCCAGGTTCCAGGTACAGACGTAGGATTTTTCTGTGCTCCAGTCCCCGTCGTCCAGTCTGGAAGAGAAAAGAAAGGAAAAGAGGGAAACTACACCTCATCCAGGCACGGTTACATAGAGATACTCAGCTAAGCAGAGTTCCAGCTACATTCCCATTTCCATTGACATGTGCTCTCTGGGACTACGAAGTCTTTGTTTACAGGAAGCTGGGGTTACAATGCATCTCTGGAATGCTACATTTGAGTACATGTTCATGTACCCCAGCATGATGGGAGTGTTTGACAGCAGTTCTTTGATACAAATCATTATTATAGGACAGGACCTATTAACAATACTAATAAGGGAACAGCCTGGAATCCACACTGAAGAAAGTTACTTCACAGCAAACATTCAAAGAAAGCACACACAATTTCCTCTTTTTAAGTTAGCAAAAGCAACTGTTGTGCAGAGAGGATTAAAAGCCAATAACATTTCATCTAACAAGGAGTTCAGGGTTTGAAAGTGCTCTAGAGAGGAAGAGTGTTATGCTGCTGAGCAGTGACCACTGCAGTTGATTAAGGAAAACTGATAGCGGCTGAAGTTTTAGCATGGAGGGCTCTGATCATAATGTACAATAATCTCCCCCATCCATCTCAAAGACCAAATTAAACATGTATGCAATGACATTTTTGCTGAGATCATACAAGCATGAAGTCTCATTCACACCCATTTGCACCTCCAAATGGTGCAGATAACATTACACAAGTCATGCCACTGACATCTCTCAAGGCCTAAATCCAATTTCATGTTTACTTGCCCCAATTAAGTTGCCCTCGTGATCTGTTGCATTTTGTAGCTCTGAAAGGACAAAGGAAATAAACTTCTCAAAAGACAAAGAGCTTCTCTGCTGCTTGTAGCTATTTAATGTACTTTGTGTTTATCAGCGTGCAATCCTTGTAAATCCATAGCAATTACTGCCATGTGCAAAGTTCCCAGAGCTGGAAATACCATGAAACACAACTGTTTACCTACCATATTACATTTGCTAATCCCAATCAACTCCACAACGATGTCATCCACTTTCTGAAGTAATGGGTTTCCCAGAGTAAGGTCAACTGGGAATGTAAGGTCTGTGTGGGAATGTAAATCAGACAAGCAACTTCAACAATGACTAGTTTACTATGTGCCAGCAGTGGGAGGACTACTTGCATTGCTGGTGCTATTATAACAGCAATCTCTGTCCACGCTGGCAATAACAGAGCAGACTAAATGGTGGTTAGCCTTCCTGGAAGAAAATCTAATCCAAATAGTATATGGCATGTGAATACACTGCTGAGAGCATTTCTGTGTATGGACACCAGGTGTATTCTATATGGGCTTGGAAACCACATGATGGCTAACGACATTTTATAATGAAGGAAAGTATGCACATCCAACCATTGCATACCTCTATACACACTGCAGACACATACAAACATACACCTCCTCTTTACATTTTTCAACAGAATCTGCCTCAGAACAAAACACTGAGAAAATATAGATTCATTTTTTGGGACTGGAGATAGTGGACAAAGAAGAAACGGAAAGGATATCTGACTGCCCTTGGGTTCTGATTTTTCTCCAGTGCTTCTGAATGCAGGCCAGTCCACTCTCAGATGTGCTCTGAATTAACTCAGGTGCTCACCTGCCATAAGAACATGCAACAACTGATCCAGTGGCATTCCAGGAGATGCTGGTCACCTGCAATTTCTGATCCTGAGCCTCTGGGTATGATAAACTATGCAAACAGGACACCTGGAAAAGATGAAATCCAAACACCAGGAAAAGATGAAATTCAACAACCTACAGAGATACAGAGAATTAGGATCTATATTCAGAGACTGAAGAAAGAATCACATTATCTGCACAGACCAATATCCTGGTCAGGATCCAGACTCCCACTCTCTCTTTATAGCAGCAGAGTCTGGGGGGAGACAAACTGTGTTTTGTAGATACAGTTAAGACAGAAGTTTGCCTCCTATTAAGAGCATCACAAACAAAATTCTGCATGCTCCCACCAAACCCAAATGTCTCTCCATAATGTCATCTCGCAGTGAGCCAGTCCACTCTACTATCTTCAGAGCAATTAATGAAAAGACTAAGGAGCCCATGCCCCGAAGTCTTGGGACAGCCCCGCTTCACAATTCTGGGGAGTTAAGATCTACATTGTTCTTTTAAGCCATAATCTGATAAGAGCAATAAACATATCCAGCATGCACCAATAGCTGCTCATATTCCTGGACACAGCACATTGGATAACTGTCATGTGAACAGGTAAAGCTGCCAAACCACAGGCACTGCAATGATTTCCAGATGCTGCCAATTATCAGTATACTATTTCCTGAAGAATATGGCAGGAAGATCTAAATGAGCAGCAATTTTAAACTGCACTGGTTGCAGAGAGGAGGAAACTAACCTACTCCAGTTGTAAGCTTCGTTTTGATGAAGCCAGTATTACACACTGTTACTACTCACAAGGACAGATTGCCTAACTAAATTGGGGTGAAGGCAAAAGGAGAAAGAACACTTATTTTCTTATGAACAGAGTCAAGCAATGACAATCTCAGCACCAGGTAACAGAGCCAACTATTCCACAGCTGTTGCTACTGGCACTGTCTAATATGGTCATACTGCTCTAAATTCTATCAACCTACCGTTTCATTCTGATCTACCCAGTTCACCTCAAAGCCATCAAAGGCATGACTTCTCCAGTTTTTATTCAGCTCTTTGATAACAACATCCTCCACCCCCTGAAGGAATGAGAGCAGGCCAGCATAATCCACAGGAGCTTCCTTCTGGAGATCCAAGTCTTGGATAGTCTCCTCACTTTGATCAGTCTGCATGCCAGCATCTTGTCTGGAATGGGATTGTACTGCAGCCTCCACAGTTGAGATCTCCCCAGTCTGACAGCTCTTCTGTTGGAAGAAGAATACTGTTCTACAATTGAAACATAACAAAAGATGGGTGCACAGAGACCCACTTAGGACAATTCCGTTTTGTCACTCAATATACTGAATATATACTCAAAAGGGACCTTGCATATTGGGTTCCTGGCTAACTGTTGGCTTGTATGCATTGTGGAGTCCAGCATGCAAGAACAGTTCTCAGGTCAGTGGAGATCATGTTTCATAAAGAGAAGAAAAATTATCCACTCTAAGTACACCTCTAGCTGGTCACTTTATGGAGCAACCCTGGTTTTAGTCTTAGAGAAAGAGAGGTCCCTTGCTCCTTGACACCCCTTAAATCACCAGGGTGATGACAGATGCCAACCTTCTACTACTGTGATTAGATACTCCAGAGAATAAGTAGGAAAGAACAGTGCCAGAGTTATGGGGGTGGAAACATAGGACCCAATTTTAATTGATATAAAAGGCACTGGGGTTTAAGGAATGTATGTACCGTATTACTAGGGTAAGAAAATTCAGCTACTTTTAGCATATTATCAACATGAATAGATATAGATTCCCCTCATTTTTGCTTCTCCAGTGCACCATGCCTACATAAAAATGGCCACACTGAGTCAAACAAATGGGCCATCTAGCCCAGTATCCTGTCTTTCAAAAGTGATGACTGGCAGATGCTTCAGAGGAAATGAACAGAACAGGGCAATTACTGTGCGATCCATCCCCTGCTGTCCAGTCCCAGCTTCTGGAAGTCATAGGTTTAGGGATACCCAGAGAATGGGGTTGTGTCCCTCACTATCTTGGCTAATAACCATTGATGGATCTATCCTCCATGAAATTATCTAATTCATTTTTGAACCCAGTTGTACTTTTGGCCTTCACAACATCCCCAGCAATGAGTTCCACAGGTTGACTATGGATTGTGTGAAGGAGCACTTCCTTAAGTTTAAAGGGCTTGGCTACACTTACATTTTATAGCGCTCTAACTTGCTGGCTCAGGGAGGTGAAAAATCACAGGTCAGAGGGGCTAAGGTTCACTCAGCGCTCCTGGTAATCCGCCTCCAAAGAGCCAATGTGAACCTTAGCCTCACTCTATGGCAGGCTTGTCCGGCCCGCGAGCCGCATGCGGCCCAGGACGGCTATGAATGCGGCCCAACACAAAATCGTAAACTTACAACGTTATGAGATTACGTCCACAAATACCAGAGTATTTATGAAGTTTTATTACTTAGATATGTACATTATATGTACAACGTGAAATACGTAATTTATGAAGTTTTATTACTTAGATATGTACATTATCTATGCTATGTTTTTGGGGTTTTTTTTTCTCATCAGCTATTGTTCGTGTTAGTTTATTTTGTGTGTGGCCCAAGACAACTCTTCTTCTTCCAATGTGGCCCAGGAAAGCCAAAAGATTGGACACGCATGATCTATGGCAGGGGTGGGGAACCTCCGGCCCACGGGCCTTATACAGCCCGCCAAAGCCTTCCGTCCGGCCCGCGGCCGCCGGCCAGGGACGGCTCCACGCTGGGGCCTGGAAGCGCCGCGCGAGCCGCCGCCACCGCCGCCGCCAGCCGGGGGCCGATCTGCGCTGGGGCCAGGACGCGCCACGTGGTCCGCTGCCGCCGCCAGCCGGGGGCAGCTCCAAGCTGGGGCCGGGACGCGCCGCGTGGTCCGCTGCCACCACCGGCCGGGGGCGGCTCCGCGCTAGGGCCGGGAAGCACCGCACGGCCACCCTCTGCCAGGCGGCGAAACAAGGAGCTGCGGGGAGCCGACGGTCGGGGGGGGGGGGGGGAGAGACCGGGCTGAGCGGGTCAGTTGGGGGGGTGGGAGGGAAGGAGGTTTGTGGGGGGAGAGACCGGGCTGGGTGGGTCAGTTGAGGGGATGGGAGGGAAGGAGGTTTGGGGGGGGAGAGACCGGGCTGGATGGGTCAGTTGGGGGGGGAGAGGGAAGGAGGTTTGGGGGGGGGAGAGACTGGGGGAGGGGAAGAGACTGGGCTGGGCGGGTCAGGCAGGCAGCAGGACCCTGGCTGGCAAGGGGCCAGTGGGGGAAAACCCCAAAGCAGTGCAGGGCTAAGGACTCCACCTACCACTGCTTTGGGATTTCTCCTGCTGGCCCCTTGCCAGCTGGGGTCTCAGCTCCCGTTGCCAGCCTGGGCTTCGGGGGGTGGGGGGGAGCGGCCCGCGGACGACTTTATAAGGGTCAAAATGGCCCTTGGTGGAAAAAAGGTTCCCCGCCCCTGATCTATGGCATCCAGACCTTTATGGACTTACTTCGCTCTAGGGCTGCCAGTCCACAGGCATGTCCCTAGACTCCCCTGCTCTTCCTGGGGATGGATGATTTTATTTGGGGAAAACCCCTCACGGTTCCCCGAGAACTGCAGCATTTTCTTCATGCAGTGGTGGCTGCTTAATGCCAGAGAGTGGGGTGAGCGGCCGCTTCGGCTCCCCCCAGAGCAGGGCAGGAGAAAGGGCCGAAGTACCCACCAGCCCACACAACCACCACGGCCGCTCACCGCCTCGCAGCGGGTCCCCTGGTCTCTTCGCCACAGCGACTCCACATCGGCACCGCGGGCCACCCCGTCCCCGAACATCCCAGCGGCGGGGGGAAGTCAAGCGGTAGCGGTGCGTCTCTCTAGAAGCAGCACAACAGCCTGGAGTCCCGCTCCCGAGCGGGCCCCGCCGACCCCGCTAGAGCCGCCATCTTCCCAAGCCAGCCGCGTACGTTCCCATGGAGACCAAAAAGCATGACATCAGTTAACAGCGACAATTCCACCTGACTAGCATGACCGCCATCTTGGTTAAGGGCACGGACCTTACAGTATACCCAACGCTTCAGACGGCTACCTTGGGTGAGGACATGGAGCCTCGGGTCTGAGGGAAGGGCCTAACTCGACCCGCCATCTTTGCTAAGGGCCCAGAGTCTCTTTAGGGCGTGTTGCGTCGTGAGCCTGCCGTTGTGTCCGCACCTTATCAGTTTAGGGGGGCGTTTAGCTCGTCTTACACCCCGGGACCCAATGTGGGGAGGGAGCGTTCCGGTTGTTCACAGGAAACGAACAAGCCGAGGGGGTCTGTGCCAGGAATAAAGATGGCCGCGATGGGCTAGGCGAGGAGGCAAAAAAGGGCAACAAAGAGCATGAGACCAGGGTTGGCAGCTCAGCAACCAGCCTCTGGTAAAGCCATCCTGTGCCTCCTCAAATCCTATAGGGGAAGGGGTGCCCCGTGTCCTCCAGTCCTAGAATGGAGGTGTCCCCAAATGTCCAACCCGAGAAAGGAAGGGGCTGCAAGGGGAAGCTCCAGCATCTGTCCTATGAGGCCTCCACCTTTGTCTTCAGCAGCTGGACTGAACACATGCTAGGGGTCTGCAACTCTGCATTATGAGAAGGAAGCTTTTTCCTGTACCCCTAGGCTCTTGTCGCCAGGACGGGGGGCTGGATTGCAATGGATATCTGAGGATCCTGATATTCAGCAAATAAGGCACATAATCTTTGACTTTTATATTCTCTAATAGCAATGCCATAGGGTTCCTCCACACCACAGCCCCGGGCAATAACAGTATTTCATCAACTTCAGCAGAACAGATACCTTATTGGAATTTGGAGATATGCCCACAGTTCCAGTTTGGAGTCCATCCCCCCCCCCCTTTACAATGAATTATTAATACTCATTAGAAACACTTCTAACTATACTGTTTTGATAGATGTACACAATGTAGACGTTAGCAAAGAAGTAGGTGGGGAATAAAATCTGTATGTGGCAAAGGCATACACCCAATTTTGGCTGAATATTTTTTTTTATTAATCTTATTCTGATGATGAAGTATTTGTACTGTGTTTAAAGAGCTATTTAAATTCCACTCCTAGTTTTTTGTCAGAGTTGGGCAGTCTATGTCCTATGGAGAGGTCTATATCAGAAAGTTGTACCACTCTATACAAGAAGAGGTAATGTTTGCATATCTACACTGTCCATGTTACAATGTAGCTGTGCTGCTGTGACATGAGCAGTATAGACACACTTTATTGCTGGGGGAGAGCTCTCCTGGCGATTAAAATAAGGAAACTGAGGCACAGAGACGTTAACTAACTTGCCCAAGATCACAAAGCAAGTCCCATTATTCTGTGGTAACATATACTGTTTTACCAATGCAAGGGTCTGTACATGAATTGTAATGCCCCAATATCATGAAAGTATCCTTCACCCTCATTTTCTACTGAATTTAACACTTCTAAAATCTTACCAAATCCAGACTGCAGAACTTCTCTCTAGATTTTCACCAGGCTAGTTTTAAGTATGATCTTAGCAATACTTTACTCCCCTCATTCCCTTTTCTGCTCTTTCTATTGGCACTTGATGTTTTAAACATTCATTTGTGAAGCAATGATAAAAGACTTGCAGCACAAGAGGACTAATGGGAGCAACTCACTGTTTTTTCTCACAGCAGGACTCCTGTCCCTTGTCGGGAGAAATGTGTTCCGCCTCATAGTGAATTCATTCAGGACCCAGACTGCTGTCTCATAAAATAATGCTCTGCTCCTATTACTGCTGAAATCCTATCATAGCACTTGTTGGGAAATGTTTATTCCTCGGGACATCAGCATGCTCTGCTGCTTGAAGATGTTTAAGGGCATTTAGAATCTTTGTATCCCAATGATCGAGATAAAAATAAATAAAATTTCCCTATTCAAACTCAGCTACTCCACTAAAATATGCAAAGTGGGTGTTGCTTACACTACAGGGTTCTTTAACCAAAATGCAGTAAATATTAAGTACAGAAAGTAGAGTGCTTCTGAATCTCACAGTTTACTGTATGCTAGGCAACTCTGCTGGACAACTTTACTGAATACTTGAACCCTGATTGGAAACGAGTATTTCAGAAAAGTTCTCAGCAAAAATTTATAATTTAAAACAGAGAGCCTGCTGCAATCAGGGCTAAATTACCTTTAATCAGCATTATTTTCACATATAAAATATTAGTGTATTAATAATTGTAGAGTATCAAATGTATGCAATGCTTTACAACCATAGATTAAGACACCTTCCCTCCAAAATAATAATTGCTAGCATTTACTCCACTTCACATGTTCAAAGTACTTTTAAAACATTAATTGACAGAAGACAATTTGAAATATCTGTCTCCTAGATTAAAGTGAGATGATAAAATTGTGACTTAAAATATGTAAAACAAGATGAAAATTCTCAAATCGGCAATATTTTCAGCAAGTATTGCACAAAATTAGTGCAACAGTAATATACATTCGCTGGTAATATGCTGCACATGTCTGAACTTCTTCCATAAGTATGAGAAGTGACCAAACAGCAAAAGGAAAGGAGTGTCTTTTTAGAGAGTGATGTTTTTATTCTTGGGTCATTGGAAATCCAGTATCTCTGATCTGCTTGAGAGTTTCAACAGATCAGCTGTGTTTGAACAGAGTAATCAGAATTTCTTCTCTCTCTTCTATCAGAGGAGTAGCCGTGTTGGTCTTGATCTGCAAAAACGACGAAGCGTCTTGCAGCACCTTATAGACTAACAGGTCTGTAGCGGGGCGGCACGGCTCCCGGCCCCCCGCGCTCAAGACGGCCCCTGGCCGGGGCCGGAGAGAGCGGCGGTAGCGCCGCAGGAGCCCCGCCCCCGGTGCAGCGGGGCGGTGCGGCTCCCGGCCGCCCGCGCTCAAGACGGCCCCTGGCCGGGGCCGGAGAGAGCGGCGGTAGCGCCGCAGGAGCCCCGCCCCCGGCGCAGCGGGGCGGCGCGGCTCCCGGCCGCCCGCCCTCAAGACGGCCCCTGGCCGGGGCCGGAGGGAACCGGGGGTCCGCCGCCGGAGCCCCGCCCCCGGAAATCCGGGAGCAGGGGAGAGGGGGTTCGGCCGCCCGCAGACCGCGGGCTACGCGGCTTCCGGCCATGGCCGGAGGCGGCCGCAACAGCGCCGGGTCAGCCCCGCCCCCAAGGGTCAGGGGGCGGACCCGGAAGTACAAAAGACCGGCCGCCCAGCTCAGAAGGGCGGCCGACACCGGCACAGGGAGCTGCCCGAGAAGTGGCTCCCCGCCGAGACCCGCCAGATCTGCAGCCTCCCCATTACTGGGAGAGACCGCCGACCTTACCCCTGGGACAGTACCCAGAGGAACCCTTGGACCCTCGCCTGGAGGACCGGCTGAGGGATCCGCCCGCCAGCTACCCCGGAGGAAGTCACGAGCGGCCACCGGACCCCAGCTGGGACCAGCCGCCGACCTCACCTCCCGACCTTTGTCCGACGGAAGGACCACCGGCCCCAGCACCCCCGCAGGCAGCTTATTACCCGGAGGAGCCCCCAGCCGAGCACGCCAGCGACCCCGAGGACCTACCCGACCTGCCCCCGGACAGCGACCCCGAAGAGCCGATGACCCTAGGTTCCGGGGAGGACCCCGCAACAGCCCAGGTACCCGGGGAAGGGGGATCCGGAAGTAGCCCGGGGGAAGAGCCGATGTCAGTGTGTTTCGGCCGGGACCCCCACTGACAGCAGCAAAGCTCGTGCTGCTAGGGCCCCGGGCTGGGGCGCAGAGGAAGTGGGTGGGCCTGCGCCCCCCCTGCCACCCCTCCCATCGTGGGTGGCAGTTCCCCCTTCCCGACCGCTGGACCTGTCATCGGGAGCCACCAGCTGATCCACCCAAGGGCCTAAGCCCACCCGCGAGGATTCGTGACTGGGCCAACCTAGGGCCTGAAGCCAGAGCCCGAGACTCTTAATCAGTCCGCCCGAGGGCCAAACGCCCGGGCGGCCGTAAATCCCGCCCCTCGAACGGCACGGGGAGGACGGGCGACCCCGCTAATTCCCCTTAGGGTCGCCAACCCCGCCGCGGGGCCAGGGATCCCCGCCAAACCGACGGGAGGGGCTCGCGCCCCGACGACGCGACCCTTACAGGTCTTAGGGATCATAAGCTTTTGTGGGCTAAGATCCACTTCTCTCTTGTGTGTGAGGCCACAAATGGCAACATCAGAAACATACAGAATTTTCTGTTGAGACATTAATACTGAACTGAAAGTGAGGTGGAATTAAGGGTATTTTAGAAGGAGGTATTTTCATCTGGCCTCATATTAACATATTGCTAATAGGTGACAACAAATGTGGCTCTTTTTACAACCTAATCTACATTTCCTTTGCTTTGTGCTTCACAAGACAGGACACTAGAAAGTTCAATTTTCTTAAAAAGATAATATAATGGAGTAGGTCAGCAACAGGAAACAGACAAGAGCAAAAGACCCAGGAGGGAAATAAAGCATGGAACGAAGGGGGACTGGAGGAGACATAACAGAAAGAGGAAGGAAATATAAGGGAGTTGAGATGGGGGGTATAGTGTATTTCTGCTCTTTGGGTCAGGGACCATCTCTTTGTTATCTCTTTGTACAGTGCTTAGCACAGAGGGGCCCTGATCTCTGGGTACTATTGCAATTCAAATAATTTTGGATTCAGGGTGGGGAAAGCATGAAAGAGACAGCACAGATATCAATGGGGAAAGAGCAAAAACAGAGCTCTTTTTTGTTGCTAACCTTTGAGATTTTATTACATGATTTCCCATATGATGTATTATAAATGTAACAGAATGCTACATTTATTATATTGTTCAGTCAGTAGGTGGCACTCTGCATAAATTACTGTATTTAAGCAAACCTCAGCCAACCCTGGCAGAGCATTTATTAAAGCGGGGGTGTCAAACTACGGCCTGTGAGCCGTTTTAAGCTGGCCCGTGAGCTCCTGATAGGAAGCGGGGTCTGGGGCTTGCCCTGCTCCAGCTGGGGTGCAGGGTTGGGGACTGCTCCACATGGCTCCCGGAGGAATGACCCAGTTCAAGCTCCTATGGGCTCTAATGGCCCTGTTCTACTGGCCCCCTTAGGCACTCCATTGGGGGCTGTAGTGGGGGTGCCTATGGATGGGCAGCATGCAGAGCCACCTGGCTGTCCATCCGCATAAGAGCTGGAGAAGGGACATGCTGCTGCTTCCAGGTGCTGCTTGAAGTAAGTTGCAGCCTGCACCCCTTAGCCTCTCCCCAGAGCCTGCACCCCCAACCATAGCCCTCACCCCCTCCTACACCCCAACCCCAATTGTGTGAGCATTCATGGCCTGCCACACAATTTCAATTCCCAGATGTGGCCCTCAGGCCAAAAAGTTTGCCCATCCCTGTATTAAAGGATCTTATAATGAACACATCTTGTCTCATGTGCATAAGCAAGCTCTGTAGCCAGTCCATATCTGGTACAGAAGAAAATTAGATGGTTTCAGGAATAAATTAAAGCCAGAAACCGAAGAAAAACAACAGAAACAGTTGCAAACAGAAGGAACAACAACAAAGGTTCAGGATCTCATTAAAATGCACTCTTCAATGCCCAAGAAAACTTCAGCTTTGACAAACCTTCAGAATATACTGCCTGGAAACAAATTTTTGCAAGATTTAATATTGCTAGCAAGTTCTACAAGAAAACTGATGATATACAGGTATCTTCTTTAGCTTATGATCTGGAGAAGAAAGAAGAGCATGTGTTTATATCTTTTGACTTTAGTAAAGAGTCACAAAGATGACTATAAAAAGAACAAGAGTACTTCTGGCACCTTAGAGACTAACAAATTTATTTCAACATAACTATGAAAGATAACTATGAAGGAATTCTGGCTATGTTTGATGAATACTTTATACCTCAGAGAAATGTGATTTATGAAAGAGCATTATTTAACCAGAGAATTCAAGAACTAAGAGAAAATGTTGGAAGTTTTATAAGAGTGCAGCACACATTGGCCAACAACTGTGATTCTGGGCAAGCAAAACATGAAAATATTAGAGACAGGCTGGTTATTGGGTTAAGAGAGGAAAACCTTTCATGCAGTCTATGCACAACTCTACCAAACACACCCTGGAAGACACTAGCTGCAGATTTATGCAAATTCAGCAGACATCATTACCTGGTTGTCATGGACTATTTGTTAAATATATAGAAATAATGTATTTGAAAGACGTTAACACTTTGCAGTCTACCCTACCCAAGTCCTGCTTATACCACAGCTTACATAATTGATAGCACCAGTGCATCTTCTGCATTGAGGCTGAAAAACAAACTTCCTCATGTTGGCCTATAAGAACTGATTCCAGTATTGGGAGATAATTTATAAAGGAATAAACTCAGAGCATCTCTTTATATAGCTCCATTTCCAAAGATCTGGGCCCTAAACATGTGTTAATGAGGACTCTGAGACTTCATAATTAACTATATTAGCATTTCTTTATTATTCTGTAGGACACTAGCACCCAGTTGACATTTCAATGGCAGTCTGGTAGTTTTCTTTGTTATTATTATCCAGGACTAGAGTTATAACTTCACTCCCAGAGGGCAGTACTGAATGAAAATACGGACCCTCCTCTCCTCCCTTCCCCCATCCACTGTGCTGATCCCTGCCACTAGAATCCTTCCCCTAGGCACCTTAGGAATAGCAATAGCTCAGAGTTTTCAAAATGTTGAATTCCACACATTCAAATGGAGTATTGACCAAAAGTAGATAGCAATCTTGAAGTAGGAAATATACTGACAAGCTTGATTTCCCAGTGCAGTTAAAAAAAAATGTTGTCAGAAAGAATCCCAGAAGTGGCAAATTTGATAATAGATGTACAATACTATTAGGGAAAAAATGTCTTCACCCTCTGTTTTGCCCACTTCAATGCAGAAAGAAAATATTTTCCAATCATGTTGGCGCAAACCAAGAAACACATGATATAATTCCCTTGTACAATCCAGTGAGGGTTTGTGAAATTTTTATTTGCAAGAGAGGAAGGATGATCTTGTCATAAAGGTGAAAGTGACTATGCTAAAATATCACTTTACGTGACAGACCTGCCCCTATGTATATTTTGTCAAATCCTATCAGCTTATGTTTACTTCTTCTGTTAGCACTGCAGAACTATCCCACTTATAGGACAGCAAGCTGAAAGACTGTCAGCTCTTTGGGGTAGGGACTAATTGTATTTGTACAGCAACCAGAACAATAGGGTTTAGTCCATAAATGGGGCTTCTTGACACAACCAAATAAATACATACTATAAATAAAAATATAATAGTGTTCACAGACCAGTAACAGAACTGTTAATTAAGTTTCACTTGCAGAATATGTCTTGTTGGTGATACGTAAAGAAACATCATATTTAGTGGTAAAACTTGAAGATTAGGAGTCGGGATTCCTGAATTCCAGTCCCAGCTCTGGTGTGAACACTGACCTACTCTGTGACTTAGTTTAATACTTTCCCCACAAAGGCATTTTAGAAACGCTATTTTTAAATCTGGCTCTAGACCTCTACAGGCTGGCTTAGGGAGCTGGGTGGAAACCACCCCCACAGCATTCACCAGCAGTGTGGCTGGGGCCAGGTTGCTACACTTCCCGCTGCTGGTGAATGCAGGCCTGGCCCTGCTTCAGTCCTCGGGAGCAGGAGCAGGGCTGGGGCAGAGCAGAGGCGGGAAAAGGCGGAGCTGGGGCAGGACTGGGGCGGAGCAGAGGCTTTGTGGAGGGGGTGGAGTGCGGGCGGGGCTGGGGTGGAGCAGGGGCTGGAGCCATATAGGCAAGTCACATCTTACGCACATTAAACATGCACAATTTCAGCTTTACACAATCGGCAAAAAAAAGGGGGGGGGGAAATCGCCATTAAACTCAATGGGTTTTGGCTATACGCGATTTCCGCTTTATACGGTAATCACAGAACCTAACCCTCGCGTAAGACGCGACATGCCTGTATGCAGCTGCACAGGGCACCAGGAAATTTGGGGCCTACACTGCTTCGTACTTTGCCTATGGGTAGGGACAGCCCTGTATATGTTAAATCCTTGTCTTATATATTTAATACTTTCCCGTTTTACTCCTGCTTTGTCTTTTTTCCCATTGGACCTATCCAAGGCTAGTGGGATACTGAAAACATTTAAAAGGTGTTAGACTGAAACTAAAGAGTTATAAATAAAGCATTTACTCCTCACTGAGTGATGTTCTGTGTGTTTATTTTAATATATTTCCTGGGTAGAAACAAGAGGATACTCCTCCACAGAGTGCAAATATCAATAGAATTTCTCTTTCTCTCTCTTTCCATAACAAGGGAAGTCTTTCATGATTCCCAAGAAAGCAGCTGCCTCTCTGTAAAGGGGATGGGGGCAGGGGGGGGGGGCAAGAGAGAGAGAAGGAATGGAATACACATTGTATGATGATCTTTTCTTCTTCATTGCTAGGCTCTAGGCCCAGGGGCCAAATTCTGAGATCTACTCAATCCTTAGGAAATTAGGAAAGGGACCTCTTTGGGCAGCATGATTTAGTAAAGTTACATTATGTTATGTTTCATATTTAAGCTTTACATAACCAAAAGAGAAAAGCGAAAAATAACGCCATGTAATATTAATTGTGATCTGGATGGAATCAGAATTCAGAAAACCATGGTCTGGTCACTGTGACAAAATGAGTACTTTATTTTCTCCAATAATATCAACAGACAAGACATATGTCAGGAATACTATGCACCTTTTAATCCTTGTTATTTAAGTATTGAAATTGCTTTAGATGGCATTTGTGAATAATGAATAATGCTGGAAATTTGTGGACGGAGAGAACTCTGAATATTTAATTTTTAAACTCATAAGAACTTGTGTTGTTATGGCATCAGTAACCTAGAATGTGCCTGATATGACAAAATAGACATAAATGTTAAGCGTAATCTCTGAATAATCCCACAAAATGGCAGATATCTCATATGACATCAAGTGTTCATACCAATCAGGTGGGGGGGGGGGAAAGCCAATTAAATGTTGGGATCCTTACACTGAACAACATCAAATTACAGAGGTGCTGTGTTGCTACTAGCTCTCCCACACATATACCTAACTGTAATATCTAGCATGTGTGGGGGGCGCACATGCCTTAAGGAAGGACAGAAGGTGAACCAGTGCTGCCTGAAATGTAGAGTATGCTCTGCTCTCATCCTTCCATGGATTTAGGAGCTACTCTATCATTTTTGCTTGGTTTTACACCCTGTCACATCTCACAGTGAAGAGGATTATCAACATCATGTGTCAAAATATACAAAGTATGTATCCTTAAATCAAACTCTAGTAGCATTTTTCTAACTCCCTGTCTGCACAGTTCAACTATTATAGATGGAAATACTTTTTGTTAGTTTGTGTGTGTGTACGGTAAAATAGATGTTTACTGATATCTATCAAAATCTAATCCTTCCATGCCTATGAATAATTCATAGACTCAAATGAAAAGTGAGGATTAAACAGAGGCCTGTCCCACTGTGATGTTCCCATTTGGAAGTTGCTTTCCTACAGATGTCCACTTTTTTAGTACTTGGGGCCCTTCATATGTAAATCTAAAGAATTGCAGTGAATGGTAAATATATGGTTTATGCCAGAGATAATCCAAGTAGATATAACTGTTTGCAGTATAGAGTGATTCCAGTGATTAAACTTGGGAAAAAAACAAGCCACACTTACCCTCTCTGAAGATGAAGACAGCAACAATAATGGATTTTAGGAGATTCACACAGGGAATGAGACAGAGAGTCCTATGGCAGTTTATAGACTAAGAGATGTATTAGCACATAAACTTTCATTTTATGCTCTAATACATCTGTTAGTCTATAAGATGCCACAGGACTCTTTGTTGCTTTTGCAGATCCAGACTAACACAGCTACCTACCCCTCTGATACTGAACAAGGAATGAGGCAGTTTCTCCTCAATAATATGCTTCAACAGGGCCTTGGAGAGACACCCCTAGGAAGGAGAAAATAATGTAGTCTCCATGACTCTTTCAGTTCCCTTGCTTCTAATTTCTGATGGCCAATAAGCATGCCCACCCATTGTACTAACAATTGCTATAGTACAGATGTAATGAGACCAAATACAGTGATGTTCCTTTCCCCTTGGCAGCTATTCACACAGCAAATAGGGCTAGAACATTAGAAATAGAAAAGTTCCAGAACACTCCAGGATAGTTGGGACTGGTGAGTGATAGAGCTGGGATTTGGAAGTGAAAGACAACAACTGGGGAGTGACACTGGGGATTCGTTGTTGGAATTTGAGAGGTAAGAATCGCAGTTGTTAGTGGGAATTGTAGAGAGAAGAAAACAGCAGTGCAGTGACAACAGTAGGAACCATCTGAGGGGGAGAGAAGGATCAGGCAGGGAGGTGTTACTAGGGTGTTGGGTAAAGTGTGTGAGAAGAGCCATATGAAAAGGAGGCGAAGAAAGAAAAGGAAGAGAGCAAGAAAACCAAGAGAACCAGGGTCAATGCAAGAGGCCAAAGGGTGGCAAAGAAACACCAGACTGAAAAACGCAGTGGAAAAGATGAGCTTCTGGTTCGCTCACTCTGTGCTGAGCATAGGTACTGAATCGCCTTCTGACCTGATCTACGTTTAAATTACTCAAAGAATAAGCGCTGTACATTTGGGGATGAAACACAACAAAGTGATTGAATCCATATTTTAAGTGTGAAATGGAATTCAACAGTAACTACAGAGCCATGACCGACAACTCCAGAATATAAAAAATACTTGTTTACAATCGATATCTAGTCTCCTAGGCCCTGTGCTATCTCAGACAGGTTATAAAAGCTCTCTAAATGCTCGGTGAGACAGGCTAACAGAAGCATTTGAAGCTATGGCCTAGGCCTTTTCAAATAGCAACAAGCTGGCAGTGACCTGTGCTCACTATTCACTTGAATCTGGATAGGAACTGCTAATTGAGATATCAGAGACGAATTATCGATTCTATGAGCCAACCAGTGCCCCTCAATTTAACCCTTCAGAAAATGTTACAGCACAATTATTATGAGTGACTGACAGGTGAACCCTGAACCTCATTTCTGAGTGACAGTGCTGCATGGCTACCAGTGGCTCCCACAAGAGTACATACACTGTTTTCCTATTGTGATAGATTGCACTGGGCAGAGGTCAGACAACACGTGCATGATACACTCTCCCCTTGGGGCAGTGGGCCAGAGCCAGAGGTGGCGGGTGTACATTACACACAGCTGATGTTGTGACTAAAATGGCTGCATGGATTGTGGGCATGCACAGGTCACCATGCCAGCCCATTACTGGGCAGGATACCCGGGACCTTATGGGGCTGCAAGGCCACACCAGCTGGCGCGCGTTTTGGGGCAGGAGAGGTACAAGGTCATCACCTTGGGGCGCGTCAGACCATCCCCGCACACAGCCGTCGAAGGCCGGGCGAAACCAGCCACGTGTGTGAGCGAGCGCGGTCCTCTGCGGCGCGCGCCGCCATCCTATTTTCCCTCTCCCGCGCCGTCCTCTGTGCCTTGCCACTGAACTCCGTCTCCCCCCCCCCCGCCCCCCGTGCGCGCGAGGCACGGCCAATGGGGGCATAGCGTGGGGTGGAGGCGGGGCCCGCCTGGACTCTGATGCGGCTGCGCACAGCGTGCCCGCCCCTGTATGTTCAGGACGGGAGGGGGATGTCTACGCCTGCGCATAACAGCGCTTGTCTCCCATGCCCAGGAGTGGTGTTTTCTGCGCCTGCGTTGTCCGCCTCAAGCTCCCCAGTGGCCGGGAGGGGGGATTGCTACGCGTGCGCAGTGTGGCCTTCGTACCCCTGTGCCCCGGAGGGGGGGGGCTAGCCGCGCCTGCGCACAACGCTGCCCGCCCCTCGCCAGCAGTAGCAGCAGGAGGAGGAGGCGGTGTTGGTCCCGGCTGGGGCGATAGCGTGAGGGTGCCCGAGCGCCGCTGTTGCCCCCTTTTATCCGGGAGCCTCAGGCCCGGGCCGAGGAGGAGGGAGCGTCCCGGCCGCGGAGGGAGCCCGAGCGGCGGCAGCAGGAGTCTGTGCCCGCCCCCCTTGCGCTCAGTCCCGTTACAACCCCCTCCCTCCGCGCTCCGCAGCCACCAACATGTCGGCGCCGGCGGCCAAAGTCAGTAAGAAGGAGCTGAACTCCAACCACGATGGGGCCGACGAGACCTCAGGTGAGGCCGGGACGGGGGGAGGGAGGAAGGGGAATGGCGGCGGCGCCCGCCGCGGCCTCCTCCCCGCACGGCGCTGCACCGACCGCCATTTTCCCCAGCCACACGGGCCGCGGCCGAGCCGGAGGCGGGAAGAGCGCGGGGTCGGCCGGGCGGATGTGCAGGCCTCAGCCGCGGCAGGAGGAGGCCATGTTAGCGCCCTTTTGTCTGTCCTGCCCGGCCTTCTTCTCCGCGGGCGGGGGGCGCTGCGCGGAGCAGCGGGACCCCCCCTCCTGGAGCAGCATCCGCGGAGCCTCATTGTGCTCCGCCGCCGCCATGATGCTTCGCCGCCTTCTGGTCTCGGAGCCGCTACTGCTGCAGGGTGCTGCCCGGCCGCGCAACGCGGGGATGGAGCGGCGCTTTCTCCGTGGCTGGAGGGGCCCGCCCGACTGGGGAGCCACGCGCTACTCGCGCAGCCGCGGGATGCGGCTGCCCGCCCGTCCCCACGTGCGATCCTAGCAGCCCGTGTGTGTATGGAGAGGTCGGTACTCGGTTCCCCGCACCGTGGGGTTTGCATCAGTCGCCGCCATGGGGGGGGGGGATTTGCCCCCCGATAAGGCCTGTCGGTTCTCCCCACCCACGGATCGTAGCCTGTTTGGCTGGGTGTGTGGAGGTACTCATGGCAACGAGCCTCCAGGCCAGCAGCTCTTCGCTGTGCCCGGTTCCCTTCACACACGTGCTTCCCGCACCTGAGTTATCATATGTAATGGGGGCGGGGGAGAGCAGACAACACCAATCTACCCATCTCTGGCCGCGCGGTGAGGGTTGGGCTTGGCTCTGAGGCCCCCCACAGGAAACAACTACCCCATAACACGAAATTCTCTGTGTTCGCAAACTAATCTGGGGAGGAGTGCCTGTTCCGCGCTTTTACAGCAGCTTCCCGCTACCTTTCGCTAATCGTAAAACACTTTAGGCAAACAACCATTCCTTAATCAAGAGCTCTAGCAGGCTCTGCCGAGTTAAAATTCTGATTAGAAAATACCCACTTCACGGTGGCTTTGAAGTATATACCCGAATCTCTCCTGCCTTTTAATTGTATAAAACAGCATTCCCAACTGTACTATTTTAATTAGCATTTTGTATCTTACTTTTTTCTTTGGTATTCAGTTTATTTAACTGATTTTAAGAGACTTAACTTAGAAAGTTCAGTTATTAAAAAGGTAGTTTTACAAGGTCTGATGAGTCCTGTTGTATCAAGTGGAAATAATCATTTAAATGCCATCCAGTATAGTGGTAAAGGTTGTAAAAGTAAACTTTTCTGATTGTTTCTCAAATGGTGCCATATATTATTGAGACCTCTTTTCAAGAACTTATGGAGTTTGATGGGTTTATATTTCTTTCAGAAAAAGAGCAACAGGAAGCAATTGAACATATTGATGAAGTACAGAATGAAATAGACAGGTAAATTATTTAAAAAAACACCTTTCAATAACTTAAATTTATTTTAGCAGAACTGGAAAAAAAAAACTTGTGTACAAATGATATAGCAACTGAAGTAGTGAATGTAGGTGTTCTCACACTTTCCAAAATCTAATATATACTAGTGGTTTGATGTGATTAGAAATAAAAAGCATTTATATATGATCAAAAATTTGAAGGAGTAAACTTGTCCTGTTTAGCTGTGTACAACTAAATTTGCTTGGTGTTAAGATAAAACTTGATTTTTAACACTTTAAATACTTTGTGATGACTTTAAAATGACTTTGGCAGGCCAATACTTCTTTTATTTTTGTAAGATTTAATTTTTGTGAAAAGCAGAACTTAAAATTGACTTGGTAAAATATCTAGATTTAATTAAAATTGTACACACCAAACTCTAGGCTCTTGTGTGTTTTATAAAATCTAAATTTACACTGAAGCGGTAAGCTATATATCTTCTTGGGTCACTGCTGCTTAGGCCCTGATGCCTACAACCTGTTCCAGGCAAACAGACACCCTTCCTACTACCCTCCTAAACTGACTAATGAACCTCCAAGTGGACACAGGAGTCTGCCAGGAGGAGCATTTGCACGATTAGGACCTTACTGTATAACAAACAGTTTTGTTAAGAATTCTGTGGTCTTAAAAGGTTCTCTTTGTGGCACACAAACTTAATTGTGTTTATCTTGTTTCACTGGCAAATAATAGGAGGGGCAATGAGCATGAATCCGATCCAGGATTGTGTGTCAAAGTTCACCAGTCTATTAAAATTTCTAAATATCTAGTTTAGAAAATGTTCTGCTTTCAATTTAGAGCCCAACCTTGGAAATGCCATAGCGCATGGTGCTTTACTAGTGGTGTAGTTTCAGTCGAGTCAGTGGGATTATGCCTGAAGGTATACACTAAATAGTGTTTGCAGGATTGGGCCCCTTGTTGCTGTTTGACATATTTGAGGCAGGGTTGATTAGTTCAATTAAATAATCTATTCTAGTTTTGAACTATCTGCTGATTTTGCACCTTGTTCAGATTTCAGTGCCTCATGCTATAATACAGTTGTTAACATGAATCTTTCCTTTCCTTTAGACTGAATGAACAAGCGAGTGAGGAAATTTTGAAAGTAGAACAGAAATATAACAAACTCCGCCAACCATTCTTCCAGAAGAGGTCAGAACTGATCGCCAAAATCCCAAACTTCTGGGTAACAACATTTGTCAACCACCCACAAGGTATGTTCCCAGCACTGTTCCCTCTAAACTATGCATGTATGCACCTGCACACATACTATGAAACACCATGCGCACCATGCACAGAAGCACAAAAAAAAATTTTGTGCATACAGCCTGTCAAAAATTAGAGGTAACATTGGTTCCCAGTGCTTTTTTGGGCGGTAGGTGGGTGGGGCATCATGGAAGTTTGTTACGTTATGTATGTCTTTTAATCCTTTGGTTGAGAAAATTGCTCTTAATTTTTGTTTCCCCTGATTAACAACACTGGCTTCTGTTTGACTATATGCCTAGAACTTCCTTTTGAGGCGATAATGCCATCAAATGGAAGCAGTTTATCAATTTCAACTTCTGTTTTCCCAAAGATTTTCTTTTACTTACTTTTTTTAGAATCCAAGAACAAGCTTGATCACTATTATTAGGACTCCACCATTATACTTTTTACCATTCTCTGAAGTGAAAGAGAATAACACCTCCAACAACCTTTTCAGTGCTCTTTTATGGACTGTATTGCGGAGGGTACTTGATAGTGACCTCTGGGGAGCTGAGGGCTGGTGGCTCTTTTGAGCTTCCTCTAAAGATGGGCTGGGACAAGTAAACGATATACCAAGTATCCCACTAAATCAACTTTCTGTGACAATTTGTTTGCTGCAAAATAACATACATATAAATTGGTTTGTAATGCAAGTTTCCCAATTCTGCCATAGTATCTGCACTGTTGGGGGAAGAAGATGAGGAGACACTGCATTATTTGACCAGAGTTGAGGTGACAGAGTTTGAAGACATCAAATCAGGTTACAGAATAGATTTTGTAAGTATCATGGACAGTCTTTATTTAATGTTGTGCCATTTTAATTTGCATGTAACCTATATCAGAGAACAGTATGATAACTTAATATTTCAAAACTTATAGTACTTAATATTTTTTAGTTAACATATCTGGTATGCTATAGACAAGTATGCAATCCTAACTTGATTGTTTCCACTCTGCAGTATTTTGACGAGAATCCATACTTTGAAAATAAAGTTCTCTCCAAAGAGTTTCATCTGAATGAGAGTGGAGATCCATCTTCAAAATCAACTGAGATCAAATGGAAATCTGGGAAGGCATGTATCTTTATTGTGGGGGGAGAGGAGAGGAATTAAATCATTGCTCCACTTGAAACAGGGGCAGTGTGTTCTGTGTTTTTCTGTCTTGGTGCTTTGATGCAAAAAAACAAAACAACCAACAATGAAAAAAACAACACACAGACAGGCCCTTCCTGCTGGATGAAGCACAAGGATATGGTGGTGAGACTGCATCTATGCAGAGGCTTGTAGTTAATTCTCTCACTTTGTCACAACCAGTGGATGCTAGTGAAAACCAATTGTCAGTATTTCTACAAGAATGTTAGTTCAACTGCTTGGAGGAGGCCTAAAAATCACAGTGAAGTGTGTGCTTTTAAAAAGAAAACAAATTCACATTAGCACTCCCAACTTTTTTAGGGAATTTTCTCACTGATGTTGATCTAACATCAGTGCTACAGTTCTCATTGTAAACAATGCCTAATTTAAACTTAATCTTACAACTACCTTTCCAATTTCAGTATTATTATGCTAAAAGTTTGGGTGGCCATTTGGTCTTTGTAGAGAAATTAGCAAATCTTTTTATCTACTGAGTTTTTCTCGCATTTGCCAGTTGCCATCTATGTAGTTAATGCTTTCTTTGTAGTTCATAAGTTACATGTACATCTTGTGGAACTTCAGAATTAGGAGCTCATTTCCTGCACCTTACAAAAGTAAACTACAATATTGCAAATGAGTCCATTTGAATCTGTGATAGTTGGAGCTGTTGGAAAACTTCATCATACTTCAGTCAAAATGTTAGCATTTTCCTCTGGTGTTCTGGGGTCTTCCAGCAATAACTTGCATCTTGCAGTACCTTATGGTAATTCAGCTAATTATTAAACCAAGCTGAGTTGTTGCTGTCCATAAAATTGCATAAGCAAGTATATCCTGGGCAAAGTGTCTCAACAAAGGAGCAGCTAGAAGTCTTACATATTAAGCGATAAAGTAAAAGGTCCAGAGTTACCGCTGGACAGTCATGTGTTTTCCATATAAGACAGGACACTACAGAGATATTGGTCTCCAAAGAGATGAGGTTAACTCATATCCTCTTGCTAGTGAATATGTTGTAGTAGCTTAAAAATTGAGTTGTGTGTTTTCCCCTTTGCAATTGCTACAAAGGAGAAACAGAAAATTTAAAAGGGGGAAAACTCCAAGGATAAAAGTCTTAAATCCTTAATCTTTTTTTATGAAGAAAACAGGATGAGTCCATCGTAGGGGGAGAAAAAGGGAAGAGTGGAGTGTCAAGACAGTGTCTTATAAAAAGGCCTAGAGCAGTGGTGGGCAGCCTTCGGGCCATACCCAGCCCATCAGCGTTATCCGCTAGCAGGCCACAAGACCATTTGTTTACATTCGTCCGCGGGCATGGCCACCCACAGCTCTGTGGCTGCAGTTCACTGTTCCCAGCCAGTGGGAGCTGCGGAACGAGCTATTTGAGAGCTTCTTAAATTGCTTGTGCTTAATGTTAGCATTTAAATAGTTCTAACAAGTCTTTGAAATTAGCACTTCAGTAAATGGTTTGAGTCATACACTTGCTACTATGTGGCTGGGAACATTAACAAAGGTCAGAGGGTAGTCTTTGAATTTTCAATATTTCAGTGGAGAAAGCTAGAAATAAAGGGAGTGAAAACTTACATTTTGAGAAAAGTACCCCCCCCCCCAAAAAAAACATGTAAAATTTGAGGGCTTTTTTACTACCATTAGCAAGATTCATGAGAAATGGTAGCTGAAACTCATAGCTATGTGATGTCAACTGGTACATGCCCTTGGGGCTCTATATAATCTGTCTCCTACACACCTCTCCTTGTAAAAGAACACTTAGTATGTGGTTGCATAGATAACATGGTCAAGAAATTCTTTCCTGACAATTCTCAACTTTGTCTCTTCTTTTTCAGGACCTGACAAAGCGCTCAAGCCAGACACAGAACAAGGCCAGTAGGAAGAGGCAGCATGAAGAACCAGAAAGTTTCTTTACCTGGTTCACTGACCACTCTGATGCAGGTGCTGATGAACTAGGAGAAGTCATCAAAGATGACATCTGGCCAAATCCGTTACAATACTACTTGGTACGTGTAGAGTTGAGCTGTTTGTAACAGTATTCTTGTGGCTATGTCCGAATTAATTGGATCTGTGCTGTAACATTGTGTATGTGTTTCTAATTCAGGTTCCTGATATGGATGATGAAGAAGGTGAAGGAGAGGAAGATGATGATGATGATGAAGAGGAAGAAGGATTGGAGGATATTGATGAAGAAGGAGATGAAGATGAGGGGGAAGAAGATGAAGATGATGATGAGGGAGAAGAAGGAGAGGTGAGAACACATTTTTTCCAAATCAAAGAGGTGAATAGATCCAATTAGGAAATCCTGTTTTAGGTCTAGGATTGAATACCTTGATAATGTTAAGGAGTTATTGACACGCTGTACAGTCTGTGGTTACATTTTTCAGAGGGGAGTTTGTATAAGTAGTAACAGTTCTTGCAATTTGAGCAATGATTTTAGTTTACTTAGGTGGTGTGTGGAGGACAAGTATTGTCTTTGAGACAGATAGCTTTAGGAAACTCATTGGCAAAAATTTATCTGTTTGTGTTGTACCCCAGTTCATCCAAAAGCCTTTCTTTCTGAAAACTGATTTTTATTAGTGAGTTACTGGGTATTTAAGTGCCAGTTTTAATTTTATTAATTAATAGCATTTTTTTATGCATCCAGTTTTACCAGGTTTCACCTATTATATATGCTTTACTCTGGACTATTGCCAATTTTCTGTGAATGTGTCCTTATTTTGGGAGTGCTAGGGATGACCTTCACCTCTGCTACTCTCTCAATCTCCAGTGATTTAAAGTTTGGAATTAATTCTCACTCAGTAACTGGGAACGTTGCACTGTTTCATTTGTTACCATTAACCACATTTGGCTCTTTTGATTGAGGTACATGAAACTATCTTTGAGACAAACTGTGGGGAAGGCTTTGGATGGTATGCACATAGACACATAAGGTGCTTGATTTTAGATGCAGTAACTAAGCTCTGCTAAGCAATATTCTTGTTATTAAATAAAATACTGTTTAGGTACTCTGTTCATTGAACTTTTGAATCTTGTAGATTATTTACTTAGACATTTTCTACTCTTTGAGACTGCCTATTCAAAGCTTTGGGCGCCCTTAGCAGTCTTCAATATTCACTAACAAATGGTTCTGTCAATATTTATACAAATCGTATGTCCCAGCAATAACATAGAGATCAAACCTTATCCAGCCTTACCTATTTCCATATAGAGGAGGGAAAAAATATGAACTTTTCAACCCATCCTGCAATAACTGCACAGGACTTTTTAGAATGGTCAAAAATTCTGGTGAATTGCTGTTTGAAACTCAAAGCTGTCTGGGGTTTGAATGTACTGACTCCTGTGCCTTCCCTCCCCCCAGCCTCCAAAAAAGTGATTAAATTGTAACTCTTTCTTTTCTTTCAACAGGAAGATGAAGGAGAAGATGACTAATTAAACACTGATGGATTCCAACACCCACCCCTCCTTTTCTTACCTTTTTAATTTTTCTCCAGTCCCTGGGAGCAAGTTGCTGTCTTTTTTTTTTCTCCCCCACCCTTGTGCTCAGTCGCCTTGTTCTCTTGAGGTCTCTTTTTCTCTCCTCTACACCATGGTTCACCATTTATTTTTGGGAAAAATACCCTGAGCAGAATACAGTGGAAAAGAAAATCTCTACCAGTTTCTGTTCCAAGTTCATTTTTATCCCTTTTTGTCACAAAACAAAAACTGTTTATGGAATCAACACACCATGTTCTGTGGGAAAAAAGAAAACCTTCTGCTCCCTTCATTCTGCTGGAAGCTGAAGAGTGCTAGGCCCCTGTGTAGTAGTGCATAGAATCTAGCTTTTTTCCTTCTTTCTCTGTATATTGGGCTCAGAGATTACAGTGTCTCTATGTGAATATGGACAGTTAGCATTTACCAACATGTCTGTCTACTTTCTCTTGTTTAAAAAAATTAAAAAACTAAAAAAAATGGGTTATAGAAGGTCAGCAAGGGTGGGTTTCAGATGTTTGGGTGGGTTAAGTGGGCATTTTGACAACATGGCTTCTTCTCCTTTGGCATGTTTATTGTGATGTTTAACAAACATCCTTGCAGTTTAAGATGACACTTTTAAAATAAAATCTTCTCCTAATGATGACTTTGAGCCCTGCCACTTGATGGAGAATCAGCAGAACCTGTAGGATCTTATTTGGAATTGACATTCTCTATTGTAATTTTGTTCTTGTTTATTTTTAAATTCTTTTTTTTTTTTTGGTTCACTGGAAAGGAAAGAAAGATGCTCAGTTTTAAACGTTAAAGTGTACAAGTTGCTTTGTTACAATAAAACTAAATGTGTACACAAAGGGACTAATGGTCTTCACTGAACAGGACATGTTTCTGATTTTTTTGCTCGTTTTCCCATATATTATCAAATTTTTTGTCTAGTTTCTAATTTACACCTGTTGGTATGTGGTCAGTATATCTGTATTGCAAGATAACCTCATGGCTGTATGGATTTAACCTGAATTTAAATTGTTTGATAGTTTTCAAATCTGGAAAGTGTTTAATTTAGGTGTAATTTACCGTAAATTATCTGATACTATCAATAAGTTGCTGTCAGACTGCCTACCAATCATCACTATAAATTGGTAGTCATTACTGTAATCAGCACATTGTTTCTCTTTTCTTAGTTTGATATCTCCATAGGAATGGGTTGTGGTTACAGTCCTTTTATGTTAAATTAATGGAGTCCTTAAATGTTCCCTCCTTGCATAAAAAAAAAATTACCTGATGCTCTAATAATAAAGAAATGTGTGCAGATTTAAACACTCTTATTAGTGATGTAAAAGAGATCCCACATATCTCTGATCTCTAATAAATCAGATCACTTAAAAAAAACATACAAACTCCAATTAAATGATCAAAGGTTAATATTTATAATCCATTTGGTAAATAGCTTTCTCAGTTGAGATGTTTAAATCCATTTCAATTACACATTCAGGCTGATTGTACTCCTCTTCAAACACAGAAGAATCTTACTCTGCTAAATTACATCTCACAAGGAAGTGGTTACTTTGTGGAATTTCAGTGCCATATAGCCACCAATCTATGCTGTTTATATTTTCAAATATGTGAGCTAATAAAATGCAACCTATTTTGAAGTGTCAACTGCCTAAAATCTACGTCTAGAACCAGAATAGAAAGTGGCAAAGTGTGATGAAACCTGTTCTAGCAATAATTAGCATGTATACAATTTAAAAAGTAGAATTCCATATAAACTACCTCATTTAAATGTATATTAAAATCTGTGTAGAACAATGATTTAGTACTAAAATTGCATAACTGTCTTCTAATGGGTTCTAAGGATGGGGGCCCTCATATGGGGAAAAGATTGTTTTAGCGATGCCTGTCATAGCAGCATATGTGTATTTTGTGATGCTAGAGAATTAGTGCTATGGAGTAAGGTTATTGAGTGGTATTCCACAATGGGAAGAAGCACTTCTTAAAAGACAGAACCAACTCAGTTTGTTCAGTGGCAGTTGGGTTGGACCTACTACCCTAGTCCATGTTTATTTTTTGCATCAATTTTAAATAACTCCATCTTTTAACCAAATTAGTTACATTACTGCTAAAACTGTAGACAAACTAGTGTCTTGCATCTTGTATATCCATTTATGAAGTGCACAGTAAAATGCTACTAGACATAATTCTAGATCTTGCTTATTTAGGGAGAAATCTCTGCTGTCAGTGCATAAACTATCTCTTCTCTCCCTCCCCCCAATATTGCAAGGCCTATAACGTTGCATAATCTTCTTTTCCTCAGGACACACACACACACTAAGGTGGTACAGCTAAATAACCAAGGACAAAGTGAGACGGGGGCCATCAAATGCCCCTTCAAGTTTGAAAATAAAAACTGATTAGTACAAGTGCCTAAACAATCCCACTATTGTACAAACAGAATATTAGTTTAATTTCCTGGTGAAACTACATTTCAGTTTTATTCATCACAACAGTAAGAGTAAACAACTTTTGAAATGCTAACAATATTACTTTCATTCTAGTAAACTTTTATTAACTAGTAGTGGAAAAATGTAATTGCTGAGTAGGGCTTAAAACACTTTCCAGATTTAAAAGCCTTTTATATTCACCAGAGGAGATTTCTTCCCCCCCCCCCCAAAAAAAAAAAAAAAAAAGTAGATGGAGTTCCAAATGTGTATGTGTTATACTGTGAGACCCTTTGCCATCCGCACATAGCTACCATATCATGGTACACTCTGGGGCTGCAGAGTGGTAAAGCTTCACAATGTACCATAGGCATGTATGTACAAAACCAAAGCCATATGTACTCCAAACTAGCTCCTAATTGCTACAATATATTGCTTGCCCTTGCAGGCTATACAGTAGGGAAAAAGAAGTGTTGGGATTGTCCTGTAGTCATATAAGGGAACAAGGTACAAGAAGTTTTTTCTCCCCTCTTGCGTAGGTGCATGATCCTTTTGTGCAGCAGAAAGCATAGTTGATCTGCTGCAGGCTCAACCCTCCCAACAGGACCAAGGTAGCCTTGCAGAGAGGAAAACTGCACACTTCTCCATTTCAGAGGATGTCTAGGAATTCTGGCAAGTCAGCTGGAAGCATGGTGTAGCCCTCCCTTCTTCCCACCAATGCACTCAGGCCTTTAAAACCAGTCTGTTCTGTAAGATGTATGATGTTTGGAGTCAGTCTGGGAAGCCTCACAAAAAAATTCTTAATCAGAATGCCAGATCCCAAGGGGCTGAGGGTGGAAAGCTGGAAGCTAAGGGCAGAATTAAGGTTGTCTGACCTTAATTGTGCAGGTCCATACTTTTCAATGTTCTTTTAAAAAAATTAATTTAAAAGTATGTTTATATCTAGAAAATAGAACCATTTCCCTAAAAAAAAAAAAAAAAAAATTCTCCCTGAAAGAACTGATGAATATTTACAACCTCGAGCCTCTTCCCTATGTAATTATTGACTCCTTCCTTCCCTCTTGGATCTCTGAACTCCTAGCACCTAGTGCTGGATTTACACATCCTGTCGGTTGGTGTTTGGATTCCTGGATCAAGGGAGGGTGATACAGGATTGCTGGATTTCCCAGAAAGTAGCATTAGATCTCTGGATCAGTCAGGTGCGGTGCATTGGCTATACAGATCTCCAGCAGGTGGGACCAGATCTGAATCCCGGGCGAGGAGCACCCAATTGGTGGATCCATGGCAGGTGACAGTGGAAATGCAGATCCCGCTGTCATAGCAAGCGGTGCTGATTTCCTAGCGGGCGGGGGATACCAGAGCTCACCGGCCGGGGGCGTCTCAGGGGGGCCGCCCTGCATTCCGGCAGGTGGCGCTGTAGTCCTCAGTGCCGCCAGGGGGCGCTGGCTCCAGGCTCCCGAACGGCGCTTGCCCGCCGCGGGGAAGGGTGAAGTTTGAAAAGTGCCGGTTGCGAGGGGTCGCGCTGGGGAGGGAAGCGGAGCCATGGCGGCTGGGGAGCCCCGGCAGGTGAGCGGCCCGCGGGAGAGACTTGGCCGAGCGGAGATCCGTAGGGGGAGACGGGGCGGGTCGGGAGCCGAGAGTCCGCCCCCCCCCCCCGCGCTGGGGGTCTGGACGAGTCCTTCTGGGACTGGGGAGGGGGAGTCCGCCGGGCTGGGGTGAGCCTGAGAGGGTTTGGGGGGCGGGGGAGGAGAGTCCCGTGGGCGGGGGAGGGATTTGGGGGGCGGGGAGGAGGAAAGTCCCGCGAGTGGGGGGAGAACCTGGGGGGATTTGGGGGGCGGGGGAGGAGAGTCCGGCGGGCCTGGGGGGAGAACCTGGGGGGATTTGGGGGGCGGGGGAGGAGAGTCCGGCGGGCCTGGGGGGAGAACCTGGGGGGATTTGGGGGGCGGGGGAGGAGGAGAGTCCGGCGGGCCTGGGGGGATTTGGGGGGCGGGGGAGGAGGAGAGTCCGGCGGGCCTGGGGGGATTTGGGGGGCGGGGGAGGAGGAGAGTCCGGCGGGCGTGAGGTGAGAACCTGGGGGGATTTGGGGGTGGGCGACAAGGAGACTTCACATTAGGAGAGGGACAGTAGTTTAGAAGGGAGAGAAAAATTGGCCTCTGGAAAAATCAGGTAGTGTTTCCCCGGCTCTTTCCCATGATCCCCTCCAAATTCTCCCTTCTTGGGTGGCTTTTGCCGTGTCCCCACTCCTCAGGATGGCCTCCTCCCCCAGGAACTCATCTTGCCTTCCACCCCTACATCCACTCAGGGACTAGGTTGTTCTCCTGGCTTGCTTGAGAAACTGGACCCCTTAGGAGTCCCCAGTTCCCTTACCCTGAGGCCTTATTTCCCCTTCCATTAGGATACAGTTTCTCCACCCAGTATGAAGCAGTCAGTCCCTCCCCCTGATCTATATATAGCCCTCTTTCTGCTCATCCCAGTGTGTGTGGGGGGGGGGGGGGACATTCCTCTCACCAGAACAGACAGGGTTGTCTCTGAATAATGGGGTTATTCTGCACTGATGATGATTATTGGGGTAGTGTCTAAAAGCCCCAGTTGGAGATCAGGGTTTATTTGTGCTAGACACCATGCATATACACAATAGAAAAAAAATACCCCCCTCTCAAAAAGAACCCCATGAATATGGTCTAAGTTTGCTAAAAGGTGACTAAGGGAGGGATGCAAGTGTCTAATAAGTGTGACTGTTAAAGATATGGTTTAATTACTTAAGATGGCAAAATTATTCATTATAAGCAGGAGAAATAGGCTGAGATGGAGAAAGGGAAAATATAAGGTGAATAACAGGAAATGTTTTCTGGCAATGGAATTCATTAGTTTGTGGAATACACTCCTATGGGAAGTGGTGTGTGGACATTTTAAAAACAAATCTGGAAAAATCTAATCTGGGAGCATAATATATTACAGTCTACTAACAGAAAGGTTAGAGAGGTTTAATTTGATTTTGTAAAAATCAACAAAATCATAATGTCACCCATTTGCTGTCCCCTATGGCCCAGCTGCAGGTCCTCAGGTTGGTAGAAATTTGGATATGTCATTTGAAATGGGTTGAACTGGGTATAATTCAAATGCCCTTTCTTCCACAAACACAATGGTGCCAAATATGACAAACCTAGAACAATTATGTAGATATGTATTTTAGAAAATGTTTAACATTTAAATGATACTTTAACACTGGGGTGCATTGCTTACTTAAAAAATCCCTAGAGAATCCACCAAAAGGAACATTTTTGGAACAGCCCCTGGGGCAAGGGAGTACCTGATGTAATAAATAGATCTTTCCTTCTCTCTCTCATGTTTTTATTTTTTGTGAGGGGATGGATAATGTCTGCATAATTCAGAGTAGCAAAGGAGACCAGATCCACAAGTATTAGAAGTTGATTTATCCCAGACTGGGTGCTGTACTTTTAACTTTTTAAAATAAATGTGATGTAGGTGGAAGCTGCCAGACTCAGGCTTGGTCTAAACACAGAGTTGCACCAGTTTAACTAAAGGCTTGATTTAAAATCCTTTTAGTTAAAAAGGTACATCTTTGTGTGTGGACATTCTATGTAAATTTTAACGTTCTGTTGGTTTAGCTAGCATCTGGTGAATGCTGAATTGATATGAGTGTTTATGCAGTGGTTTGCATTATATAGTTGAATTGATGTTTAAAGTGATTTCAGTTAAACCAGTGCAGTGTCTGTTGTAGACAAACCCTCTCACCCCTGCTCTGCAGTGGGTCCTGTGCTGTTGGACCTCATTGCAGGTTCAGGGTTTAACAGCTGAGGGGACTTACCTTCTCTGGTATCCATAGAACAGCTGCAGAATGGGGGGGGGTGTCAGCTTCTTGACACCCCACCCAGCATGCCTAAACCAGCTTTGCAAAATTATCATAAAAATGTATCAGCCCAAATGTGCAGTGGTTCTCAACCTTTTTCTTCCTGAGGCCGCCAACATACTATAAAAATTCCTTCCCTCCCCCCAACTGTTTTTCTGCAAATCCAGTAGCTTAAATAAAGCCAGGGTCTGCATTAGGATACAAAGCAGTGCAACCGCCTGGGGCCCCATGCCACAGGGGGGCCTTCAAAGCTTTGTTGCTCAAGCTGCAGCTTCAGTCCCGCATGGTGGGGGATCAGGCCTTTCTGCCCAGGTTTATTTTGGCAGACTCTCCTGAAACCTGCTCGCTGTCCTGCAGGGGGTCCTGGACCCTTGGTTGAGAACCACTGCCCTAGTGCAATCACTGTTACCACTGGGGTATCTTCTGACCCACAGGGGGGTAGAAACAGCCTGTAAATCACGATACCCTAGGCCCTAGGGTATTGTGGTGTTCTAAATATATTTAGAAAATGAACCAGGCAGATAGTTAACTTTAAGCTATGTGTTTGGAAGGGAGTAGAATGGAGGAAACTTGTCCTGACACTGGCCCCACACTATCCATTCTGAAGAAAACGAGGAATACTTGTAGCACTTTAGAGACTAACCAGTTTATTTCAGCATAAGCTTTCTAAATAAACTGGTTAGTCTCTAAGGTGCTACAAGTATTCCTCGTTTTCTTTACGGATACAGACTAACATGGCTGCTATTCTTAAATCTATCCATTCTGCAGATAAATGAAGGATGTCCGTTTCCAGTGCACTCAGTCCAGTATCTTTTGCCAGCACTAAGCTCACACTAACCAGCTAGCCTATAAGTTTGTCGGTCCAAATGTGCAGGTAGCGCCAGATAGGTGTGTCGCATATACCTATCAATATGGTTTAGGAAGAGGAGAAATAGGCATACTTTTCCCTAATATTTGTTGAAAATGTAATTTAAAAAAATCAAACTCCTTTTAGTAACTTACTACACACTGGACAAACGACTTTTTGATTTCCTGACCTAGAGTTGGTACAGTTTTGCGGAGTGACTCAAGGGCACCATGATTCAAGCTCCTCTTGATGAAACCTTTTATTTTTTTTTCCCCTCAGGAATTTGGCTAGATTCCTGGCCTTATTAATTGGGTGAGAACTTCCTGGAGTCAGGATGTTAAATCTGAGCTGCTTTGTTTCATTACCAGTCCCAAAGTTTCCTTTTTTGGTTGTTGAGTCTATAGTGGACCTGATATTGTCTTAAGCCACTTGTAAAAATAGAATTTGTTCTTGGTCTCTCTTGGTTTGCTATTAAACTGAAATTCACCTGATTAGTGAAGAAATATGGAAAGCCTGCTTATGAGACTAGCTGGGTGATGTGCAACACAATAACCGTATTAGAATGACTCAACAATTGTGTGTTTCTGAGCTGTTGGCACCTTGGGTGCATTGTAAAGTCTTAACCACCTGTGACATGCACCTGATAATGCAAATCCTGATGTGATTTGTATCTATATGTATGGTTTAATATTAAAGAATATAACAGGGAGACAGGATTCCTAGGTTCTGTTCCTAACTCTGACAGCGACTCTGGGAGATTGGGGAATTTACTGAGTGTGGCAGGAACTTTATTTTGCTGCTCTTCATTTTGTATAAAAGTGAGGATCATGGTAAGTAATCAATCAGTCTTGGTGTGTGTGTGTGTGTATGTATGTATGTATGTATATAAATATGTGTATGTATTAGCATAAGCAGTGGGTCTCTGGATAGGGCTCTGGCTGCCCCTGCCTGTGTGGGAAGCCTATTCATGGGGGAACATGGGGAAAGTCTGTGCTCTCTAAGTTTTATCGGTTCTGGGGCTGTAAACGGAACCTGTCAGTCCAGAGCTTTCCCCAGTACACCTTTCACCAAAACAAATGTGTTTAAAATTGACTTAAAAAGCAAAGCTAAGAGCAGACTTTAATGTTGCCAGATCAAGTTAAATGTGAGCAAAATTTTAAAGAAGCCATACTGCTTGCAAATCACAGCTAGGATGGGGGTTGGGACTACAGACTGTGTCTGTCTTTTCAGGTATAGACTGTACAGCTGACTGACTCATTAATTTACAAACTGATGTATGGATTCATTTATTTGTCTTCCTTAATGATGAAGACTTGGTCATGGATTCACTGAAAATTAAAGTATGGCTGTGACACCTAAAAAGTTCCAGTTGACATGTAGCTTAGGACAACTGGCAGCTCAGTCATATTAAGATAAAGCTCTGCACTTGTTATATAAGCCAATGGACTTCAGAGTCATGATCACGATAAGGACAAATTACAGCTTTCCTTTGGTACTCATTCAAGACACATAATATAACTAGACATTAGATAACAAGAAGGCAATCTTTGTGAGGACTCATCTCATTTGTGTGTTAGTGCCAAGTTGGGGTATATTATGATTAAAGATGTGTCCCAAAATGTAAAGTTAAAATTTAGATCTGATCTTCCTCAAAATTTGTTAGTGATTGGAATCAAGGTTTGGTCTGAGACCATCTGTAGTTGAGATGAAGTGGTAGAACGCTATTGATGTGTGGCACACTTGCTGTTTAGCTATCACATAATATCTCCAACTCTCTCCCCTTCGGTACTGGTTTTAGGGCATCTATCTCCAGCAAATGAGCAATGGGGTGAACCTCATGGATCCAGGGTTCCAGCAGAAACTGGAGGGTGAGAAGGAAGTAATTCGTCGAGCTATCCAGAAGGAACTGAAGATCAAAGAGGGGGCAGAAAATCTGCGCAAGGTGACAACAGACAAGAAGAACCTGGTGCATGTAGAGCATGTGTTGAAATCTTCCAATCGGAAACTGGAGCAGCTGCACTGGGATCTCCAGGAGCTTAATGCCCGAATTGTAGTAACGGAGAAAGGGAAGAGCAAAACGGGTAGGTTTTGGGACATAATTGTTGGACTTGATAGCTTCAGCAGTAAGCCTCATTACAACCAATGCTTTAATTTCCTTATTTTTTTTTTCTGATGGGGGGTAGTATGATGGGAAGGAAAAATCTCCTCCACCTAGGAGAGGAATCTCAACTGGTTCCTGCTTATGTTCAGGTGAGATGAACAGTGTAGAGGTACTGAAGTTTGGAAAGTTGTGATTGACACTAATAGAGATAGAAGGAGGTGATAACATAAATCAGAGTGGGCAAAAGTCTGATTAAGTATGTTAGAGGATCGCCTCCTGAACTTCATTCTAGGCAGACTTACAGAGCTTGGGTGAGAAAACAGGGGCTTTGGGATAGAATCCAACATGTAAGTTCCTGATAGAGGGATGATTGTGAGACTGGAGGTTGTTGGTATTCTCAGTTAGGGCCTGATCCTACAAAGCCAGCAGTTCTTATATTCGGTCAATAGTAGGCTAGGGTATGCAACAGCTAGGAGAATTTGTCCTTCAGTTGAGGCTGTATAGTGTATGTGTCTTTGAAGATGAAAACCTCATTTATACTCTCCTCCTCATCCCATCTATTACCCAATGAGGGAACCATGAGAAGGAGGGTAATGGAGTGCACTATGTTGTTGCACAGATGGTTCTATGTCCTCGGACCCTTGTCTCTGGGAAAGGAACCCAAACCCGGTGGCAAGGAGGATAGATGCTCTGAAAAAGCAGCTGCACATTGAGATGAAAGTGAAACAGGGAGCTGAGAACATGATCCAGATGTATTCAAATGCAACATCAAAGGTAAGCATTGCTGAGTAGAAATAAGCAGGGAGCATGCCACTTTGGAACAAGATTTCTATTAAAAGTGTAAACACATAAAAATCTTTATTCCAGATCTGGGTGTGAAGGCAGAGTTGTTTTAGGTTGCATGGCTGAGCCCATCTGTGTGTTCATGAGTTGATGCACAGCCCTGTGACAACATGGTGTACTATTCCATGGGGGAACGGTATTATGAATGTTGGTTGTGTTAGACTTATTATCACAGGGTGTCATTGAGGCAATAATTTAGTACAATTCAAATCTGTCTGCCTACTGTGGGGTTTCTTGCACCTTCCTCTGAAGCATCTGGAGGTGATCATTGCTAGAGACAGGATTCTGGACTAGATAGACCAGGGTCCGATTCAGTATGGTAATTTATGTTCCTAGACTTCAGATACTGGTTATGCTTCTGTTCTCTGAAATTAGTACTAGTATTAGACATTAGAATGGCTACCAGCATCTAACACTGGTGGTAGTGCCACTAGATTAGAAACAGATAAAAAAAAAATTCAGAAATGGTTGATCTTGTCAGTCACAGACGTGGGGTGCTGCCTCCAGAAAAGTCAATCCAGGCTTTGGGGGAGGTACAGTAGAGGGAGAGGAGCCAAAACGTCTGACCAAAGGTAAGAAAATAAAATGCTTTGGAACATAACCCTGAATGTGTGATACTATCCCACATCATCAAGTTTATGATATGATGAACAGTACCAAGTTGGTACAATACTGTTTATTTCAACAGAGATTTTAAGATGGAGCAAAATAAATGGTATCTTTGTGTATGAGTTATTTAAGAAAGAGCTTTTTGTGAATTTACTGCTTTCTTATTCATCTTGCTTGTTGTGTTTGGCATAATCCTATTTAATATTCTGCTGGAGAAGAAAAAATAAAGTTTAATTAAGAAGCTTCATTTAATTATATGAGCAAGATAAAGAACCTAGACAGTCTGGTTTATTACACACCTCCACCTATATAACTCTGCCAGTACAATTGACTAGTGAAGCACAATATTGAATTACTGCAACATCAGAACAAACTTTTAGTTGAATGTACCCACAGGGCAGGACACTGTTACCTAGAAAACTCGTCACATCTTTCATAGGTGTCACAACATATCACAGATCCCTCATATGTATCTACCATGGTTGGAAATCATCAGCCCTGTTGCTTATGCCTTTTTTTTACACAATTGGGCATTGTATGAAGTTTTAGGACTTTCTGGGACCTCTTGTAAGGCCTTGTATGTTGTGGTGTCCCATCTTTGTCCTAATCTAACCTATCATTAAAATCCAGTTCTCTCCTGTATAGACCTCCCTAGCCATTTGTAATCTGTCTTGCCAGGACCGAAAGCTGCTGGCAACAGCTCAGCAAATGTTCCAGGACAGCAAGACGAAGATTGAACTGATTCGCATGCAGATTGTGAAGGTATCTCAGTCAACAGGTGGAATAGAGGATGCAATGGATCCAGCAGGTAAGATGCTTTGGATATCTGACATCACTTGGAGAAGATGTTGCTGAATTATGAAGTCCCAGTGCCTGAGATGTTAGGCCACTTGCTTGTCTGATTGTTATATTTATCTCCAACCTTACCAGTGAAGGTCGGGGCCACCATCAGCCTCCTGGAGCTACGTATCGAGGAACTGCGGCATCACCTATGCATTGAAGCTGCTGTGGCTGAAGGGGCAAAAAATGTGGTGAAGATCCTGGGAGGCAGGCGAGTGCAGGATCGCAAAGTGTTGGCTGAGGTAAGCACCATTGCTGTATTGCTACTTGAAGTATTGGTGGTGAGTTTCTGTATGCCGGATAGTAACCTTTTTTCAGAGGAAAAACAGTATTATGGCTGTTGCCCATTAATGCCCTAGCCTGGTTCTCAACAATGTCATGGTGGCTCCCTACTACCAAGTCTCATGACGCTGGTCTAAATCCCCCAGCACTGCCGTAATACTGCAGTCCCTGCTCCTAGCGATGTTGCGGCAGCTGCTGCTCCCAGCAACTGTAATGGTAGAAGGTGCTAATTCCCTTGTAAAATTGCTGTTACTGGCTATTTAAGAGATTGTATGGTTGTCATTGCCATCTGATTCAGTACCTGAAATATGCAATGGCTGTTTTTTTAAAAAGCCACATATCTCTCACAAGGGGGAGTTTTATGTTTCATTTCCAGAACTTGCTAACTGACTTGCATCATAAATCTAGGACAGGAAAAAAAAAAAAGTTTTTATAAGAAACTAAACAACAATCTCTTTCATTTTTATAATGGTCAGAACAGGAAAATGTGAATCAGAAATTTCACTCATTTGCTATGTAACTTAGGGCAAGTCATTTATCCTTTTCATGCCTCCGTTTACTCATCTGTATAATGAGGATAATGCTCCTCCCACAGGGTTTTTGTGAGCCATAGTTAATGTTTTGTAAAGAGCTTTGAAGGCTTCAGATGAAAGTCTCTATATAAGTGTGACGTGTTAGTTATAGTAATTATCCAACTTTCCAGTCATTTTTATTTGGAAATCTCTTGGAGTCCAAATTGGTGGCTGCTTGTAGTGCACTGGGGTGTAAAAAACCAGTTTTGGATTTTTGATCATAGTCTGTTCTCTGAGTCGGAAATACCGTGGTGAGAGCTTATTCAGGCCAGAATCCTCCTGACCCTCAGCAGCAGTGACTTGCGATGAATGAATGATCCTGACAGTCCCTTCTTATCTTTCATGAGCAGGATGGTGCCTGGTCTTTGAGGCTTGGTACTACTAACACTTGTGAAGTGTTAGTAGTACCAAGATCATGGCAGTGGCTATTCATTCAAAGCCTGTACTAGCTTTTTCTCTGCTCCTTGTTACCAGGCTCATGGTCGTTTGCAAGAATCATCTCAGAAGATTGATTTGCTGCGCTTGTCCCTGGAGCAGCAGCTTAATGAGCTTTCTTCTGATTACCCAAAGCGGGCACTCATCAAGCAGGAGCTAGTGAATGCTTCCTCTCTGGGAGCTCAGCATGTCAGCGTCCAGCCCTTCACTTCACTGATCAAACCCACAGCTCTTACAGGTACCTGAAGCTGCGGGGTGTGTGTGTGTGTATTTCTTACCTATGTACCCGTGTCATGACGGGTGGTTTTTGTCATGTGGACACTTAGTTCACTTCCTAGTGGACCAAGTCCTCAATTTGTTTCATGTAGGCCACCAAAAAGCTGTCAGATTGTAATGACTTTAATTATTACTGAATGCTGGATTCAAAGTGTAAGATACCTAGACAGCATAAATCTAAAGTTTCTGACTTCCTATGTGGACTGACTAGAATAATTTCACTTTTCTTGAGAATAACATTCTTTGGTGAAATTCCTCAGGTTCATTAGAAGTGAGACTGATGGGGTGTCAGGATCTTTTGGAAAAAGTTCCAGGACGTTCCCGAGTGTTTGGTTCATCTCCCAACCATGGGAGCCCAAGCGACATGAAGTCCCTGACCCGAGCAAGAGCTGGGATGAGTATTCATGGCCGCAGTACTGCAGCAAAGCACTTGAGGAATGAGGAGCTATGTAGTAAGTATGATATTCCCTCTTGGATCAGGGATGGTGTCTTCTAATGTGCCTGCTACCTTTCAGTCTGGTATGAGTGCAGTGAGAGGAAACTTGGCTCCTGAAACAGGGGAAGAGGCTGAATCATTTGATCTCCTATCCCCTTTAGTGATCTCCTGTGGTGGAAATCTCATTGGATTATATTGCTACCTCCAGCAAGAAGTATATTCCAATTTAGGACCATATAAAAGATTGTAACCTACACTTTCTCCCTTGTCCAGATGAGGTGCTTGCTGTGCTCAAAGTGGACAATAAAGTGGTCGGTCAGACAAACTGGGGCCCAGTTAATAACCAGGCTTGGGACCAGAGCTTTTTCATTGAGCTGGATCGGGTAAGACCATATTTCTGTAGGATTATAGGAATTCCAGGATCTTTTCAGTCTTGTCCTCAGTATCCCTTTGTTTGTTCTTTAACTTTATTTGAATTATTTCTGTGGATTTGGTGATTTACTTGTCATTAAATTTTTGATTCATCTCTTTACTGGGACTGATAATGTGGCCTTCCCCCATCCTTAAATCTACTATAAGTACAGGTTACCGTTGGTATATCTTCAGTCTGAGCATTTGATGCCTCTCTTCTGTCTTCATCGGAGCAGCCATGCTCCATCTTTTACCTGCAATACAGCTCACTTCAGGATATTTGGGATGAGGATCAGTCTTATGTAGGAACAAAGTCAAGAAATTACATGAAAATAAATAAACTTTAAAGAAAGTTGTAGCTGCTGAAGGTCTGAAAAGACCAAAGAGGTGAGAGGCAATAGGAATGAGGAACTGTCACCTCTTCCTTAGAGCATGTCTCTTATACCCTGCATTGTTTAGCTGCATGGAATTTCTACAAGGAAGGGAAAGGAACTAGCATCAGAGCTAAGGTGGAGTTCAGAGTGTGTAGGTTATGGGAGTGTGTGTGTGTGCCAGGCCATTGGCCTGGTCCATTACCAATCTCTCTGCTTCTCTTCTTCCAGTCCCGGGAGCTGGAGATTGCAGTTTATTGGCGTGACTGGAGAGAGCTTTGTGCAGTGAAGTTCTTACGCTTGGATGACTTTCTCGATAATGAACGCCATGGGATGTGCCTCTCTCTCGAACCCCAAGGGATGCTTTTTGCAGAGGTAAAGGCTCCAGATTTTACGTTTATCCTCCAGAAGAGTCATTGCTCCAGAGGTTTTCTTTGGGTATACACTGAAGTGATAGGTAATTCTGTTGGGTTTGACTCCTTGCATTGAGAAGGTTGCAGACAAATGGGTAAACGGAGACATGGATAGATGAAGTGACTTACCCAACGTAACACAGTGAGTCATTGGGGGAGCTGGGACTAGAACTCTGGAGTCTTGACTCCCATTTCTCTAGTCCAGTGGTTTCCAGCAGAAATTCGATGCTAGTCACAGTTGTGGTTTTGAATTTTTCTTATTCGCCACGTTCTAAAAAAAGGATTAAAAAACATACTACAAACATACTACTACGATAACCCTGAAATCTGGTATATAATTCATACTGATCCTGCATCTTAACTTAGCCTCCAGATTTTACTTGGATTTTATAAAATTTACTGCAGAAAAAGTGGATTCAGAGACCCACGCATTGCTCATGCACTAGCCACAATTCAATAGCTTATTTGCTACATGTGGCTAGTGGCGAACATATTGGACACCGCTGTGCTAATCTAACCTCTAGATGTACACTCTCTCCCTCATTCAGTGCATTGCCTTTATTCCTCAAAGGTAATCTGCTTGGCCTCTGGTGGGGAGAGGAAGAGGGATGGTGAGCATTTTTAATTCAAATAGTTTCCATCCCCCTGGTTAAAGTGTGGTGTCTACCCTGGAAACAGATACTTGTCTCAGAATGAAAGGAGTGAACAGGGAGGGCATGTTATACACACATTTATTTAAGCAATTACATAGCTTAACTTTCATTTATTCAGATTCTTAATTTTTATTTTTATTGTTTTAGGGAATGGTGAATGATGCATTCGTTATTTACTAAATGATCATTTGTTTACCTGTGATTTGTGTCAAGGTCTGTGTAGATGGAAATTCAAATTAAATAAAAAATGCACAAAACAACGTTTTAAAGTTAGTTAAATAAAACTACCTTAAATATGCTGGATACATTTAAACAAAGTTAATGAAGAAGTTAATCAAAACATGTTTTGCATTTAAAACTAACTGATTTATTAAACAAAGAAAGTATTATCTGTAATTAGTGAATTGAACAGATTTTGTCACCATGTCTTTCAGGATTTCAGAAGGAATAGATTTTATCCTCCTGCACCTAATTTTGATTCATAGATTGAAAGAGGAAAACAAGTTTTCCTGCACTTTCAACTCACATTGATCTCTTAATTTAGAATGAGCTAGTCATTAAATTGAAATAAAATATTTTCTTTCTGCATCTGCTGAAAAAGCTGGTTTAGCACATCAACAAACACTGGTGAGAGATACTAATGGCTTGTCTACATTGGCAATTAACAGTGCTTCAACATTTTCACTCAGAGGTATGAAAAAACACTCCCCTGAATGCAAGTTGCCACGCTGTAAAGCACCAGAGTAAACAGTGCCCCAGTGCTGCGAGCTACGCCCCTCGTTGAGGTGGGCTTTTTTAGATCGCTGTGCCTCTACCACACAAGGCATGTTAAAGCGCTGCCACACTAGACTAGCCCTTAGCCAGTGATTTTCACCAGTTCAGTGATATGACTTTCTTTAAACTTGGCAGAAAACATTTACACTACATAATATTGTGTGTTTTTATTTAACTTCAATTATTTTAATAGATTAGAGTAAATTTAAGCCTTAACATAGATCGCTGTAATTTAAAATGCAATTCTAAATAGGTTTAATTTTTAAAAAGAAACCTTTATTTAATTTAATTTAAATAAAAAACATTTAAAATAAAAATCCTGTTTAAAAAAATAATTGATTATTACCCACTCTAAGGAGTGGCCTTTGTGGCTGATACAATCCGCACTCAGATGGTTGAGGACAAACACATGGTTGGGAACTATGGGATCAAATCCCACCAGGTTGAGCTTATCCCTTCATCTTTCTAGATAATAAAGTGCATGGAACTCAGTTTGTTACGAGATCTCCAGGTAACCCTTAAAAACCAGAATCTTGTCTCCTGCAAAGGAGACAATAGATCCCAAGGCATCTTTCCTAAATTGGGGTCTGACCCAGTCTTCTTAGCCAAAATTTCCCCTCTTGTCACTCTTGTGTTGTGGAGTGACTGGCTGCTGCTTCCCACTTTGGAGGTAGCTGCATTTCAGCAGTGCTTTATGTATATAATTTGAAAAGTACATTGGCATCAATGGGGAAGACACCTTAGAAATACTATGAGTAGGGTCCCACCAAATTCATGGTCCATTCTGCTCAATTTCACGGTCGTAGGATTTTAAAAATCATAAATGTCATGATTTCAGCTATTTAAACCTGAAATTTCATGGTGTTATAATTGTAGGAGTAGATAATATAACTCAGTCTGGAGTCTGCATATGTGACTCCTAGTTGCTGAATGAGTGTGAATGGTCTGTTTGATTAGAAGGCTAAGCATGTGTCCAGGAGGGAAGTGAACTACCCTGTAGAGTCTCCTCTGCTTCCCTGGCAGGTGACCTTCTATAACCCTGTGATTGAGAGACGGTCCAATCTGCAGCGCCAGAAACGCATTTTCCCCAAACAGAAAGGTAACCAGCCTGTGAACTGAGAGCCACTCCAGTTAGGGCCACGTATGGTTATATGGTTGTTAGTGCGGGGGATGCTGCTGCACCCCATGGCTTGAAGTCGTTTCCATTATATACAGGATTTACAGTTTGGTTCAATGGCTCTCAGTACCCAAGCTGTAAAAATTGTTCAAGCACCCCTGGTTTATGGTTCTTTTTGGAATGCTTCTGGGTTAATGTACGTGTGTAGGTGAGATCTATTAGAGCCTGGCAATGTCTCCACTCACCAGGGAAGTGATGGAAGCATGGTTGTAACATGGAACGTACATGTTATAACATTGTTTAAATCCATGCCTAACACGATTACAGTACCAGGGCTACGATTAGTAGTTTTTGAACTGCATTGTTGCTAGTAGGATGCAAGCCTCAATCTGTGTGTTCTACCACCTATGCTACCACTGATAGGTGGTAGCGGTGAGAGATTTCCCAGAAAATTTAGACAAAGCCATGGTGTGGACAAGGACATTGATTGTCCAATGATGCTTTGAAGCTGACACTTCAGTGAGGTGAATGGGTTGGTGGGTGGCACAGCTCGTGCTCTTTTTCTTCAGAGCTGGAGAGAGAGAGTGAGAATTCATACTGTGAAGGCTCTTTGCAATTGGAAAAGCTTGATTTTTTTTTTTTTTGAACTTTGATTCTTCAGGAAACAAGCAAAAAATCATGCAAAGACCTTAAAAACTCAGAATCCACAATTTATTTTCACAATTTTTCTGTTCTCAGGCTATGGAACTTAAATTCAACATGGAAGTGGGGATGGAACATAAGAATACAGTACCTTCACATTATCTTTTGGCCAAGATCTAGTAGAGTATCAGTTTAATATCTGGCACATCCTCTGTGTGAGGATTATACCTTGCCATTGCATTGGACATGATGAAGTGGGAGGTCTTTTTCAGCTCTAACTAGTAGGACCTTATCAATACTTTCATAATTAGTTACCTATGAGTCTGTCAGCTGTTCTGACTGTCTAGGAGATATGGTTATGTTGCCTCTTGGCCCACGATTCCCAAATTGGGCCTCTTTTTAGGGTGAGAAAATGGCTGCATAGATGAAGTAGGTAGGTCAGTGGTTCATGTAGTGCTTGGCATGGTAATCTCAGTAATATTTGGGTTTCTCCTTCTCCAGGAAAAGAGTTTCTCCGAGCTTCTCAGATGAACATAAACATTGCTACCTGGGGTCGTCTAATGATGAGCATTCTCCCTCCATGTAGTTCCATGAACACGCTCAGCCCCCCACTTCATGCTCCCTTTCATACAGACTTTACCTCTCCTCCAGCACTGCTGCAAGCTCAAACTGATTCAATGTCTATGTTGAGCAGGTAAGGCTTGTTCCAGTTAATGCTATGGGACAAACTGGAGTAGGCACAGAATTAAAACTTGGTGAAACTCCACAGGGTGGTGAAAGACCTTGGTGTGAAAGATCTATGTAGGAAACTCAGCTTGGGCTATTAAGAAAAAAAACTGGCTGAGATGATGTGAACTTTTATGGAACAGTAGCAAAAATACCTGGCGTTGCTCGGGGTATTTTAATTGGAAACTGGGATGTAAAAAGACTACAATGTTTTTTATTAATACAAATTTTGTTCAGAAGTCTCATTTTGTCTAATTAATTTCATTCTCTTGCATTTAGATGTGGAGGGGAGGGGGGAGAGAGCTGAGCGAGTGTGGGGAGCCGGGGGAGGGGGGTGAGATTTAAAAATTTTTCTATTCTTACCTGGGGGGGGGGGGAGAGCTGAGCGAGTGTGGGGGCCGTTGGAGGGGGGAGAGAGCTGAGCGAGTGCGGGGGCCGTTGGAGGGGGGGAGAGGGGGAGAGAGCTGAGCGAGTGCGGGGGCCGTTGGAGAGGGGGAGAGAGCTGAGCAAGTGTGGGGGCCGTTGGAGGGGGGGAGAGGGGGAGAGAGCTGAGCGAGTGCGGGGGCCGTTGGAGAGGGGGAGAGAGCTGAGCGAGTGCGGGGGCCGTTGGAGGGGGGGAGAGGGGGAGAGAGCTGAGCGAGTGCGGGGGCCGTTGGAGAGGGGGAGAGAGCTGAGCGAGTGCGGGGGCCGTTGGAGGGGGGGAGAGGGGGAGAGAGCTGAGCGAGTGCGGGGGCCGTTGGAGGGGGGGAGAGGGGGAGAGAGCTGAGCGAGTGCGGGGGCCGTTGGAGGGGGGAGAGAGCAAACCTGACACCCCCACCCCCCCCACCTAAACCCAACACCTCACCCCCCCACCCAAACCCAACACCCCCTGACCAACACCCAAACCCAACACCCCCTGACCAACACCCACACCTCACCCCCCGTAGACCAAACCTGACACACCCACCTCACTTCCCCCCACCACCAAACCCGACACCCCTACCTACCACCACAAACAAACTCGACACCCACACCTCACTTACCCCTCGACCAACCCCGACCACCCTCCTCACCCCCCTCGACCAACCCCGACCACCCTCCTCACCAACCCCAACACCCACACCTCACCCCTCACCCACCCTGACACCTTCCCACCCCCCCAGACCAAACCCAACACCCCCGGCTCACTTACCCCCCCCGACCAAACCCGACACCCCTACCTCACTTACCCTCCGACCAAACCCAACTTGGGTCTGTTGGAGGTGGGGAGGGGACAGAGAGATGAGCGAGTGCGGGGTCCGTTGGAGGGGGGAGGGGGCAGAGAGCTGAGCGAGTGCGGAGTCCGTTGGAGGGGGGGTATTATGACATCATAACTATGTCACAGAGAACAGCAGCTGCCCAGCTGATGTGATTGGCCTTTAAATAATTTCACCCCTGGGGGGCGTCAGAGGTGAGATTTGAAAAATTTTCAACTCTTACCCTGATTAGGACCCTAAGACCTATAACTGTACCAAATTTCAAGTCTCTAGCTCAAACAGTGTGGAAGGAGTAAGTGAACGTACATACACCATTTGACTTTTATATATATAGATTTGAGCACTATACAGGGCCACAGTTTAACTGGTGCTGCTATAGATTGTAACCTTTTTTCCTGTGGCTGCAAATAACCTAACCGCCAACTTGAATGTATTCTAAAGCCACATGTTGGCTTTTAGATTTGCTCTTTGAGAAGAGGATATTTTTCACTGGTCCACTAGTGCTTGTAAAGTAGGAAGATGAAGTTGGTTATTAAGCTAAACTTCATTGGTGTGATGCAGTCAAACAACAGAAGTTTTACTTTAAATTCTTCATCAGATGGCCATTTTATGTATAGGCATTTCTATAGATTCTATTACTCATAATGTCACAGTGCTAGATATCCTGACATGAGTATAAACACCAGCAGCACAATAAAGACTTATTTCCTTACAGTTCATTTTAAAGGAGGGTACTTACTACCTGTTGATTTCTCACGGGCTTGAATCTGAGGTGTGAATCAGGGAGTCTTACTGTCCAGGGCATTTAGGATCAAATAAAACCTTGCTTGTGTAATTCTGGCACCACACTACAGTGTCAGCTGTACTATATTCTATTCCACAGTAACCTCTTTAAAACATTTCTTCCAAATGCAGTGACTATCCAGTGGTTAAACTGACATTTGGCGAGGAACCTCCCCCTAAGCCTCCACGCCTTTTTTTGACAGCAGATTCCAAAAAGGTTGCTCTGTCTCCTGCAGATTCTCCGGTAAGGATCTGGGTTGATAGACAGATGTTTGTGTTTTCATCAGGTTTCTTTAGTGCAGGCCTGCCCAACTTGGAAAGCAGCGAGGGCCATATTACTGCAAAAAACCCAGCTGTGAGCCAAAAAACCCCACCCTCACCTCACCTCTAGTCACCCCCCACTGACCACACAGTGAGCCCGTGCGGGCCGCATGTTGTGCAGGCCTTAGGGGGTTGGGCTCTGCCCTTTCCTCTCAAATCCAAGTTCTTTTTGGCTTGTAACTCTCAGAAAATTAGTGACTGAGTGACCAAAAGTCCAATGCCCAGAAGTGGGACAGATCTGGAAGGGGAGGAGCTCTATCTTCCCAATCCTATAAACTGCCTCCCCTTGGGGGAAAAAAAAAAAGTCAGATTACCTTGGGATTTCAGGCCAGAAGTGGGGAAGAGGTATCTGCTTTGGGAAAGCAGGGACGCAGAGCTTGCAGGTGCTGTAAAAACAGGAGGGCATGTAAAGCTCTTCTCCTAGGTGAGGTGGGAAGGAAGAGAGGATCTCATTCACTGAGGGGAAGGAGCAGTCACTGGGGGAGAGGTAGAGGTGTGAGGTTTTCAGTGCTGTAATGGTTAAATACCTGTGCCCTTACTCTTCTACTTAGTGTGTGCCCATAGATGAAAGTGCATTCTCTCTGGTTACCAGAGTTCTCTAGAATCGCACTGAAACATGTGAAGTGACTTTCTGGAAAAGCCATGGTTCATCCTAGACTTTTTCAAATGGGTACCCACTGAGCTGACTCCAACAGGGAGATAGAATCTTCATATTGCATTGCTCAATATATAGAAATGGTTTAAGTAGATAGTCTGTGTTCATGTGCTCTGTGGGCCATACTCCACTCACAACAGAGACAAATCCCTGTTTATATCACAAGAAGAACATTTTCTCTGGTCACTTCTGGGTGACACAGGTGGAGGCTTGGGTGTGGGTTTTCAAATCTGTTCTGATCTGATCCAGTGGGACTTTGCATTTCCATAGAACCGGATGTAGTGACTTTCTCTCTATTCAGTGTCTGAAGAGGCTACATGTGGAAGAGAAGACTCGCAGCTCTGCTGTAACAGAAACACCAAACTGGGCTTCTCAAAGGTAATTGTGGACAGCATGGGGCCTTTTTGAACACAAGGAAAGGAGATATTGAGCTGAAATTTTTGACCATCAGTCTTAAATTCTGTTAAATAGGTAGTGTGACCTCTAATTAATTAGGAAATTAATTTCTTAGTAACAGACTTTTCTTACTGTATTTATATAGTACAAGGAAAACACTGCATTTTACCTTATTTATCCAGATGTTTGCATAATATTATTTGTGTAATGACCCTTGATCATTACCCTATTAACAGGCTGTGCAGTACAATTGACGTGAATCTTTTTAGTAGAAGGTAAAATAATTTTGCCTCAAATGGCTCCTTTATTTTTAAGCATTTTAAATTCTCTAGGGCTTAAACATGTGAGCTATTTAGATATATATCTCTGATTACTAAGTAACATACTTCAAAAGAACCCCCAGTAGACCCCACCCCTTGTTTATTGTATTAATGAAGCTACTTGAGATAAATTAGTTTCCATTGCACGGGGGCACACATAAAACAATAACGTTGTTTTTAGAGTCTAATGCTGCTCTGGGTTGTATATAACAAGGATACAGACTAGAAAAATGCAACAAGAAAATGCTAGGTAAAAAACCCAACAACAATATTGACCCATCAGTTATGTAAAAATGCATAAATAACAAAATAAACAGCTGATCTACAGCTTCAACTATTTCCTTATGTAGGAGCATTAACGTATCAGTCCTTTCACCCTCACTTTGGAGTTCAAGTTGGTAGCAAGGACACTGTCAGACACATACATTGACTTACCTGCCTTCTCTCTGGGAGGGACACTTGTGTCTTTCTAGCCTATATTCTTAGTCCTTCAAATCACTCTCCAGAGGAGAGGGAAACCTCTGCTCCCAGCAAACAATGTTCCTAGACTAAGCCTTTTAACTGACTTTTTATTTTTTCCAAGAGATTCTAGAATCTACAGTTTTAGTTTCCTTGGTAACAGCATATGGCCAGCATAATGTTTCATGGCATCTGTCCACTCAGCTACACATTTTGTATCCCCCCTTTTGCCCTCTAACACCCCCACTCTCCCCTCATCACTCTACCCCATTTAAGAACTAGAATCCTTCTCATCCTACCAGCACCCCAGACTTGGTCTCCTCCCATACCCCACCACCAGCCTTTTGTTCTTCTATCGTTGTCCTGACAGCACCTTCATATTTACGTGGTCTTGTCCCACCAGCTACCCTCTATCTTCCTTGTTTCCTTAGGCTTGGCTTTTTGCTGTGTAAACCTCCTTCCCTTTGCTATACATTTCTGACCTTTGTGTTTACTATGTGTTGTCCTTGTAGTGCTTTCTCTGTTTGCCTGCAGGAAGAGGGCTATTCAGCTTCAGGATTTTCACTGCATCGCCATGCTGGGACGAGGACACTTTGGGAAGGTAGAGTGGGAATAAGGGACTTCCTTGGAGCGGGGGCGGTTGCAAAGCTGTCCCCCTCTCTTTTTCTACCTCTGTGTCTCATAGTTTGTGAGTGGAAATGTTTCAAAAGGGAAAGAATCAGAAAGGTAGCTGTGTGAGTCTGGAATAGCAGAGGTAACAAAGAGTTCTGTGGCACCTTAAACACTAAAGTATTGAAGCATAAGCTTTCGTGGGCTAATACCCACTTCGTCGGATGCAAGCAGGACTGTTACCTCAAAAGGGAAAGAGGCTCAAGCCACAGTACATGAAAAAATCCGCTCCTGCCCCAAAAGGAAACAGCTGATATTCCTGTTAATAAGAGGGTCTTTTAGGTGTTTAGGGATTCCAAAGCTGGAGAGAACCTTAAAGGGCTGAGGATCCTCTACCTAGCCTATTGTCACATGCCCCATGTAGTTCATATGCCAGCTCCAGAGCCCATCAAGTTCACTCCTTGCATCATCCATAGGGGTCACTAGAAAAAAAACATTAGGTGCTCTTCCTCTTCAAAAATTGAGCTCACATTTCCTGGGTAGTTGGAGCACTGAGCAGCTATAAAATCATACGACGAGCCTTGACACTCCAGGTTTAAAAACCAGCATAATTTAAAATGAGCTCTATCTGCAGAGCATTCAGGAAAATAAAAACCCTCCTTGGAGTTACTTGGCCTTGACTTTGACAATGACTCTCTGGAATGGACGGGAGTAGTTTGTGTCAGTGCCTGCTGGCTATGTGGGTGGGGGAGTCCAAGTAGCCAAATGAGAGACTCTCAGAATGACTGGGAGTGCTGGATTATTGACTTTTTATTGTCTTTCAGGTGCTGCTAGGTCAATACAAGGCAACAGGGAAGTTGTACGCTATCAAAGCCCTAAAGAAACAAGATATCATTAGCCGAGATGAGATCGATAGGTGAGTGTCTGTCCAGAGGGAGCACTTCCACCAGAGGCTGTGAGATCACCTCTCTAATCATGTCAATCTCAGCACTAATGTGGTAGTGGATCCCTCTTAAGCATCAGAGGGCTAGAATCAAGACTTGGAGGAATCTTATAATGGTATTACTCCTGGCATCTAGCAAAATAACGCTCACCTGGGGGGAAGTGAATAAAACTGGATTTGGGGAACTACAGAAGATAAATGTCATCTCCCTTTTTGTTTCTATAACTCGAAGTGTAAAACTATTCCCCTCAATTCTTCCATCTCTAAACATAAGCTTCTCTGCAGAGGTTGGGCCCTGACATTTTCTTTCTTTGAACCCTGACAGCTTGAACTGTGAGAAGCGAATCTTTGAAGTTATCAACTCCGTCAGCCATCCGTTCCTGGTGAACATGTTTGCATGTTTCCAGACACCCGATCACACATGTTTTGTGATGGAATACACCCCTGGTGGTGATCTCATGATGCGCATTCACTCTGATGTCTTTCCAGAACATGTGACGCAGTGAGTTAGCTTGTTTCAGGTTTCAAAGTACCATAGATGTTTGACTTGGTTCTCAAGTCTCTGTAGTGAAAACTCTTCCTCTTTCTCAGGTTTTACACAGCCTGCGTAGTGCTGGGACTCCAGTTCTTACATGAGAAGAAAATTATTTACAGGTAACATAACAGTAAAGTGTAAGAAACCCAGCAACCCAAATATTAAATTGCCCATTTAGCCACATGTGCAGTTTGCAGCTCACTGCCATGCTGGGGTTTCTTTAGCACTCTGTCCAGCTTAGCCAGCTCACATTTTCCTCCCACCACTCCTGCCATCACATTCAAGAGTTAAACTGGATCATTTCCACAGTTGACTGGAATGAGTTGGCAGAAATAGAACACATCCAAACTTCTGTCTGTATTGACCATACCAACTTACTGTTAACTATGCCAGGGAATGTCATTAAGAAAGTGTGTCTCAGAGATATTGCCAGTGAGCTATCCACCCTGAAGCAGCAGTGAACTGGGGGAGGTAATGTGTGTTCTCTTTACAGGGGCATCCTGGCAATGGGGCCTGCTATTAGCAGGACACATCCTTTGATAGTACAAGCCCCTCCTTGCACAGAGCCATTTCCTGATGCTCGTAGGAAAATAAATTAATAAATACAATAGTCTGTGAAGAGCATCCTCTAAGGTGATATAGTATTTGAGAAAATGCAATCTCTATTCATTGTTGATTATATTTCCCTCAACCTAACAGCTGGGGTTATGTGCCAATTTCCAGACTTCACCCCCCCCATTCTCTTCCTCCTCTGCCTGCAGGGACCTGAAGTTGGATAACTTGCTCTTAGATGCTGAGGGCTTTGTGAAGATTGCAGATTTTGGACTGTGTAAGGAAGGTGAGCAACTTTGATGGTACCAAGATTAAGCCATCACCCTTGCTGGAGAAACTTCAGGATCTCAGGTTTGGTAACATGTTCACAAGTGCAACTAGTGGTATTGCTGTGCTAACACAATTGTGTTCAATCTCACTTAAAGAAATCCTTCCTATCTGACCACTATGAAGTTGGGAGCAATTTCTGTTCTTTCTCTCTGGGTAATTTATAAAGGGATTTACAATGCACTTGACTGTTCAGAGGAGCCAAGATGCAGCGTCATGCGGTTTTCCTGAGGAGGTCTCGTCCTTGCTATGTGGTCATATAATTGTGTCTGCAGGAAGTTTCTTTGTCTTGCTGTTTATATAAACAGTGTCTTTACATTCCTTCTTTGCATCTCAACTTAGAAACACTAAAAAGACAAGCTGCTAGAGTCCTTAGTGAAGATTCCATGGACATGGATGGGCAAGAGTCCTGCAAGATTAAAAGGCAGATCCCTCTTGGAGTAATCTGTATTAATGCCAATTCTCCTCTTTGCCCACCTTTCTCTGCTTGTCTATTGTCCAATATCACTGTCTCTGCTGTCATCACCTACATTGCCTGTTGTGCTTCCTGAAAATGTGGTGATGCATAACCAATTGAGAATGTGTATGGTGTTTTCATAAAGGCATTTTCTCCACAGGGATGGGTTTTGGGGACCGGACCAACACTTTTTGTGGAACCCCTGAATTTCTGGCTCCAGAAGTCCTGACCGACACCTCATACACACGGGTAGTGGACTGGTGGGGGCTTGGTGTGCTCATTTTCGAGATGCTTGTTGGTGAGGTGAGACCATTTTCCTGTGGGGAAAGGTAGAGATGCGCCTCACCAGATGATATGAGTGGTCACAGGCTCGGTGCACCTAACTGCTCTTTATTTATGTCTTTAAAATAATTTAAGTGAATAAAAGTACATCTTTGGGTTCCCCTTGCATTAAAAGTATAATTCCTCTAATTGCTTTTGTGGTGATTTGAAACCAGATATAACAGCCTAACATTACCAGTTCTGTTCTCTCCAGTAATGATCCTTAGTGTTTATATCATGTTTTTCTCATTCATAGCACTTGCCAAACACTAACTAATCCTTCCAAAACTCTGAAGTATACCATTCCCATCTCACAGTGCAATAAACAAACAGTAGGATACAGATACTATGTATGTCAGATAATAATATGTCTCCACTGCAGTCTCCATTCCCTGGAGATAATGAAGAGGAGGTCTTTGACAGCATTGTCAATGAAGAGGTCCGCTATCCGCAATTCCTTTCTTCTGAGGCACTTCCCATACTCTGCAAGGTACTGCATTGGGATCTCCCTGGTTTTACTCAGGCCTCAGCACAAGTAGAGCCAGAGAGACACTCTTTCTAACTAGATGGCATTTCTGTGTGTGTGTGTGTATGTGTGTACGCATGCGTTTGTGCACTTCCAGAGGTGTCCACATATCTTATAGGGAACACTTAAAATCTACACACACACTCCTTTCTCTCTCAATTTCTCATCCTTGACACCTCCATACACACATGCCATCTATATAGCCATTGAGGATTAAGCAGTCTACCCTGCCAATTCTCAAATTGGACAGATGTTAAATAACTCTGTTAGGTATGTCAGATTCATTCTGGGGATAGGGCTGAATTCCATTTTTAATTATCAGTGGATCAGTATATACAGTTAAGGCTATATGCTACTTAAGAGTCCACCACTGATATAAGTGGGTGGTTTACAATGGACTAAACTTGAATTTATGCTGACTGGTTATGGCCCTGCCATGAAGGGAGCACGTGGAAGAGATTGGACAATTGCTGCTCTGTTTTCTCTCTGAATTAGTGTTCATGTCCATCCTTGTTCCATGTGTTGAATTTTTCTATTGGTATTTCCTGCAGCTTCTCCAGAAATGTCCAGAACGTCGCCTTGGGGCAGGAGAGAGGGACGCAGAGGAGATTAAAACCCAGCCCTTTTTCAAGGTAGGAGCTCAGCCCCTTGTGCACCTCTGTGCTCATGTCTGAGTTGCAGGAGAGCTATTTGCTTCTGTTGCTATAGAGGCAAACTTGCCTGTTTCTTTGGTCAAAAACAGCTTCTCTGACACATGGTCACTAAAGCCAAACATTTATCTCCATAACAAGTCACTTTTAGAACCTCCTGATCGAAGATTGTATTTTCTGGTACCGTTAGGCTTCCAAGCACAGGATCTTGATTTCAATATGTGTAGCTCCAAACTGAGTTTTAAATGTTTCCTCACCTCTTAATTTCAGGCATCCAATCAAACATCTCCCCTATAGCATGGGAATTATCTTGCTATAGTTATGCAGATGCAGGTACCATCATTCAGATTGTCTGGCAATCGCCATCTCTGAATTCGGGAGGAAGGGTTGAGCAGTTAGAATATAAGACTTGAACTATCAGTGTGTTCACAGAGGAAATGAATGCTGAATATCTTAGGGTGGAGAGGATGCTATAATCTATACATTGTGAAGGAAAGCCACTGAGGTACTAACACTTTGAATACTGAAACTAACTGTGTAACATTTGAGCTTTATCAATGTCCAGGACAATCCTCATAAATGCTAATATTTGTAAAGAGCTATGCCAGGCCCTATAGTAATGAAAACACGCCTTTGGATAGCCCCTATACAGAGAACTACTTAATGGTCTCCTGATAAGAGCTTATGGTTCTAGTTTAGTTTTGTCTCTGCTGAATAACAGTCTGAGCTGCAGGTTTGTTTCTTGGCTGGTATTCCGAAGAGCAGCCTTAAGTTTCATGGAAGACTTGGGTTTAGGAGTGATCTCTCTTTTTCCAGTGGTACACCCCATTTGGTTATGTTGGCACTTCTGTTTCCTAGCCATGTAGAAATCAGGCATGCTGCAGCTGATCTGGAAGGGAGGAAGGGATACATAACACTACTATTTCCTACCTACTATCTCATAATTCATTAGTCTGTTCTTAGTGCCAATCTGGTTTTGTAATTTCCTCTATTTACAGGAGATTGACTGGGATGCCCTGTTTGCCAAAGCATTGAAGCCCCCTTTTGTGCCCTTCTTAAGAGCTCCCACTGACATTAGCAACTTTGATGAAGAGTTTACTTCCCAGAAGCCAATCCTGACTCCTCCAGATGAGCTCCCTATCCTGACAACTGAGGAACAGACTCTCTTTAAGGACTTTGACTTTGTCTCCAGACACCTTCTGGAAGTCTGATTGCTTTGATGTAAGGAGCCCATGCAGACCACTACTCCGCTGAGAAATCCTAGAGAGGAACTTGGCACTGACTATTGGAAGGTCTGCAAGTTAATGACAAGCAAAGATTATTCATAGGTCTGGTAGTATTAAGGATTGTAGAAAGACTGGTTGCTCTACTGCATTGTTCAGTGTGTGCACATGCTAGTAGGGAGAGTACTGGATGTGAGCTTTAAGAAGGTTCATGCTTGCTTGCTGTGTTTGAAACAGTACCTGGCTGTAATCTGATGCCACCATTGGACAGCTGTGGGCACTCACAATTTAAACTGGATTTCATTTAACAATGTATCTAAATTAAATAGAGCCTTCCTGCCTTCCCAAACACTCCTCTACCTCTGCAGCAGGGTCTCACAAGCAGTTTAGCTTTCTCAGCACTGGATGATCAGCGGCAGAAGAACTGGCACTTTCCACTTATTTTCCAAGAGAATAAATGTGGCACTATTTCCCTTTTGCAAAGGATTTAGGCCTAGTTGTGTTCATAGTTGGGTGGGTGTGTGCAGTGGCTTAATACAACCAGAATGATGAAAGTTGAGTTTGAAAACTGCCCTGACGTTACAAGCTGAGATCTTAGGCTTGCTTTGTCAAAGAAACAAGATTTCTACTCTTCTGCTAATGTTAAATCTTAGTTCTTATTAAAGACAGGAATTAATTTAAAACCCTACAAAATTTGCACATATTGTTTATTGTAAATTAGAGACTCTCCCTTCTGATTAAACTTATGCCTTTCATCCTTCTGGTTTGTTGGAACATCTCAGGAGCTAGGAGAACACAGATCTCTGCTTAACAAAGAGTGTGTTCTTTAGCTCTGTAAGTGTAATGTTAATACTTTTTCCCTTTCCTACTTCCTTTCATAAGTCTCTTGTCACTCCAGCTGCTTAGATCTATCCCCTGTGTGTGTTATCCTTATTGGGGCTGTAGATGTCACTTTAATGACTGCATGCAGGCTATTTCTCCAGTTTTTTTTTACCTTACTATGGATATGCTGTATTTTCTCAAATACTATAAAATATTGTGGATGTTTATATTGGAAAAATTAAATATTGATTGTGAAACAACTCTGACTAGAAAACAGCCTAAATATGGAATAATTTGTATCAAGACCAACTTCATTTGGTGTCCAAAATGCAGAAGTGTGAGTATGTATATAGAAATTAGTGGGTGTGAGGTTCTTGTAGTAGCCATGCTGTAATGGGCACTTATAATTACTATTTAAACATTACGTTCTGACTGTGAAACTGTTTTTCAGAGTGCTGTTGCCTCTTCCCAGCTAGCCAGTATGAATAGCAAGTCAAAAATAGCAACTGTTCTTTAAACACTTTCCAAGTGAGAAGTAAGGGGAATGAGTGTCCTTCATAAACTACTGGGGGCAATTATAACATGGTTGCTCTTTACAATGCAGACTGGACTGCTACATATTTATGGTTGTAACTATGTGTAGGGAACAGTAGTTTGTGACTTTGGCTAGTAGACTAGAGAAGAAATATCCCTGCTGAAGACTAATGGGAACATGTAGATGTTGCTTTTTCAACCCTTCATCTACAGGGACAGACTTTATCAGTAAAGGATTGTGCTTGTTCTGAAGACCGGATCTGGGCATTACCAGAGAGGAATCCCAATTAAATCAAGATTGGCTGAAGTGCTTAAAGGAGTTACTTAGGTAAGAACTTTAGTATATGTACTTGTGTGGAAGAAAAACAGACCACCCTGATCTTAGCTCAGCCATTCACACAGTCAAGTATAACTACTGCTTAATCTCTTGAAGAGGGAAATTGACCCAGACTACCAACTATCTCCTTTTAACCTTAAAGCCAATTTAAGGCAAGGTACGTGTCTATACTGAACCTTGATTAAATAGCCATTGTCTGCTCACATTTGGCCCCAAACATGTTTGTAAAAACTTTTACAAAATGTCAAGACTGGCATGTTTCCTTGATGTTTTACATTCTAACAGAGATTAAGAGGGGCAGCATAGTGCTACTGCAGGAGAACCAGATGACTACTCAGTGTTAAACCTGAAAAATGTATAGACAACAGCAAAAACTAGTTTTAATCTTTTAATGATCTATCATTAAATTATTTTTGACAGGAGCATTTAAAAATGTAAACTGCAAATATGTTTCAATGGCTGCCTAGACATTTTTTTTTAAAATTCACTGTCCCATCAAACATAATAGCTAACTTGTGTATATTCAGTTATATTGGCTGACAGTTATTTTTTCCATGTGATAGAGCCAACACAGCTAAGCATGAAGTGAACTCTAGCCTGATAATTTCCTGATCAATAGAATTAAAACTTAATTGCAGAATCCTTTAATGGTGATGTACAATCCAGAAAGACCCCATCTTGACATTCACATACCACTGCGCTGATAGCGAGTTCTGCCCTGTACAAGACACAGCCCCAGCCGCAAGGAACCTGCAATCTTTTTCTGGTGTCAGACACAAACATAGATCCTCCTGCTGTCTTTGAGTTGCTTTTTCAGAGTATAACAGCACTCTGAGTGCTTACCTGCCTTGGAACCTGAATGCAATCTGCCAACGTGATAGCTATCCATTTGGCTCTTGTGTCAAGTGCTAACCCCTGAGTCATGAAAGATACTAAGGCACCAAATAAGCCTAACAGTTTTACAAAACCTGATGATTAGAAATATTTTCAGGACTAAGATTCAGTGCAGAGGGCTCTCCTTTTTTGAGGGTGGGGACTACTGACACATGATCTTTTGCAATGCCATATAAGAACTTGTAACTTTGTAATTAAACAGGTTTATTTCACTATACATGCGCTTAAACTGAAGAAATTAAGTTTACTTGTTAGTGTCATCTTAGATTAAAATGGAAATCTTCCCAGTATCTTTAATACAGTATGTGCACCTGCTTTAAAGCTTTAAAAATAAAAAGGAGACTAGTCGTTCTCCTTTTGAGTTAAAAAGTAAAAAGTTGAAAACCTAACAGTATTAAATATAGTAGTGGGCAAAACATCATTAAGACATGGATTTAACAGTACTATTACCAGCTGGGCAAAGAAGTAAGGATTCTGGCTCCAGTCCACTTTTACCAGTTAAAAACCATCTCAGGACCTTCAGAAATATCTCCTTCACTACTACTCACCCATTTACTATTTTAATTTAAGAATATGGAATTGGAACAATATTCTGAGGGAGTCTTTTCCCAAATGAGCTCTAGGTGAGAGTTAGAGCTGAATAACTGACATGCACAAATAATGCACTTGACAAATGTTGCTATTTTCTGTTCAAGAACAGTTTAAATCTGAGAAGTCTATATTCACTGAAAACTCACAAATTTCTTTATTGAATAACTGAGTCTATGATCTGTTTAAATGTGCATTTCATTATGTTAAGTCAATGGTATTGTTTTGTTGACTTGTATCTAAGTAGCCACCTCATCACAAAGCATACATTTGAAAGGTTAAAACTTGAATTTGGTACATAACAGCTGTTTCTCAGGCATATTAGCAGTTGTAAAGTTCAAATCTTGGTGGAACGCATGAATCTCCTGTACGCAGTCAAACTGAGGTTTGCTTTTCATTGTACAAATATTCATTCAAAACTTTCCACTATTTGTCCAACTCCACCACTAAGGCACATCGGTCCTGACAGTAAGAATTATCATGAAGAAAGGTCACAGTGCCTAAACTGATTCCGGCCTAACTTATCTATCATGAATTTTTCTTTCTGTTGCTATTCCTTAGAGTGGATGTGGCACCAACTGAGATGGGGAGATTGAAGAAATAAGTGAAAGCAGCTATTCAGGAAGTCCCTGCATTTGCCTCAAGAGGTTTGATTAATATGATTAGCAAAAAGATGTAAAGGACTAGCATACACATTCACTTAGACCAGACATCACCCACTCTGTGCTGCCCAGAATCAAGAAGTCCCCTTTTAATAGAAGTTATTTTACCTGAACATGAAGAACAACCATAGAGCCATGCTGCCACTTAATCTTCTTGTAAGCAGACTTGCTCCTGCAGATGGGATAGTTGTACAAGTTGCATGGTTAATTATAGACTAAATTCCCCCTCCACTGAAGCAGTAGGAAATGGGTTATAAGACACGTGCTTTCTCTAAGAAATCACACAGAGGTTGTTCCTGAAAGTCTTCTTTAAATTCCTTTCTTAAGGCCCTTAGCACTAATGCACCATGACAAGCAGCCTCTATCAGTTAAAACTTGAATGACTAATTCAGCAAGTGGATCTGCATTGCAGCTCATGCTGTAGTTGTACTTTTCCCTCTTGTAATCAAACTTGGATCACATCATTAAATCCTGGCTGAATTTACAGTCTATAATTAAACAGGGTCATTATCCTCCTGAAAGTATATTTTTTCCCATGTAACGAGGCGGCAGGTACAGAAGAATCTCCAGAGGTTAAGAATGACACCTTGGTCGAAGGGGTTCTCTGCCTCACAGTGTCGGAGGTAGGAGATGCGATGGTGTGACATGAACTCCCAGGTGGTTGTATTACATGAGACCAGGTACAAGTGTGAAACCAGCAGCAGTAACACTACAATGGTGAATATGGCTATCACAAGGAAGGACAGGAGAAGAAAGATGTTATGCTGCAGCCACTCCCACGACTGTTCGAAGTAAAGGCCTGACCTTTCAATTGAAAGAGAAACATGGCTAAGTCAAACTGGGTTAGATACAGAACTGAAGTTACATTATACAAATCATCTGCTTGACTCACAAATACTGCACTCCTGACTCGCATGCTGATAATATTTCTGCAGTGTGTTACAGTTTCAAAACATTGTATAAACTTTGGCGGCAGCTGCAGCACCAAGACTCAAAACAAAGCTAAGTTCTAAATACACTGGAACCGAAATCAGAAAAAGATCTTGGACATCTATACCTTTGTAAAAATGAAGTTCTCCTGACCATCAGAGTCCACTAGCATTGCTTGAGAAGAGCTGCATGAGTACAATGCCAGGAGACACTAACAGAAGATGGTTTATGGGGAGTTTCACTTGTCTGCCATTTAAAAATATAGATTGCACAATAATTAAGGGAAAGTTAAACAGTCAAACAATGCAAAATTACTTTAAGTTTAAGCTTAAAGCTAAGCCACATGGACTGTTGCAACCCAAAATATCAAACTGCATAACTAATCACCTCAGTTCTGTCAACTGAATCAACAGTACGTCACTGATACTGCCTCTGGATACTTCCACTGCATGTATCCAATGACGTGGGCATTAGCCCACAAAAGCTTGTTTCAATACTTTTGTTAGTCTTTAAGGTGCCACGGGACTTTTTGTCACTTCTGCAGATCTAGACTAAGACGGCTACCTCTCTGATTCAGTACATCACTGGTGAAAGTCTGACAGTGATTGTACAAAGTGGAAAAAATGGCAGCTGATTCTAAATGCACTATACCTACTGCCAGATGCCAAAGCCTGCTCCCCTCTTTTTCCAGAAGTTTTGATGTTGCTTTTACCTCTGAAAAAGCCAAGGTTGTATTACAAGTAAAACTATCTGCCCCTCTTTTATTGGGGAGTATCTGTTCTATATCTCTGGTTTTAAGTGCTGTTGCTCAGGTAACTGTTTGTGACAGTTTAAGTCAAACCACATTTCCATCTCTTCAGATGATTCCCTATTCTAGAATTGCCTTGTCCGACACCTCTGCTCCCACTGCCTGAATGGACTCAGGCTTTTTAAGTGTTTTAAGGCAGTTGTTCTCAACCAGGGGTATGTGTACTCCTGGGGGTACACAGAGGTCTTCTGGGGGTACATAAACTCATCTAGCTATTTGCCTAGTTTAACAGGCTACATAAAAAGCACTAATGAAGTCCATACAAACTAAAATTTCATATAAACAATTACTTGTTTATACTGCTTTATTCACTGTACACTGAACTGTAAGTACTTTCCAGTTGATTTATTTTAAGTGTACAGTAAAAATGAGAAAATAAGCAATATTTCAGTAATAGTGTGCTGTGACAATTGTAATTTTATGTCTGACTTTGTAAGCAAGTAGTTTTTAAGGGACCTGAAACTTGAAGGTACGCAAGGCAAATCAGAGTCCTGAAAGGGATACAGGAGTCCTGAAATGTTGAGAGCCACTGTTTTAAGGAACACCACACCCTTTTGCTGAAGTGGATATGCTAATCCTCAATGGCAATAATCAGCGTGGTGCTGTAAGGACAGCTGGTTACAGTGTACAGGGAGGAGAGAACATACCAGGTTAACTCCAGCCATTGCTATCTTGCTGTACCCAAAGCATTCAGTAGGATTTTGGAATGTCCAGATCTTATCAAAACTCTAAGACCTCAAAGACAAACTGTCCCTGCCAGAGGCTGCCACTTAAAGTTCTTACCACGCAACATGAAAGGCCCACAAGAGAACCACAAGCTGCACAGCCAGGTAGACTATAAACAGTGGATGATTCCTCTCTCCTACGCAATTCTCAATCCAGGGACAGTGATGGTCATAACGACGTACACAGTGCCGACACAGCTGGCAATGCGTGGCTCGCATTGGTTGCTGTGGAATAAGCAAATACTAAGAATAATCTACCATATACAATGCCCTATTTCATAGAAAATAGCTGGGAAGTCATCCAGGTCAATCCTCCTGCAAAGTGAGACAGTTCCCTCTACTCTCCCTTCAAAAACAATTATAGTCAGACCCTGGAATACTGCGACCCGTGATAGCGTTAATCTGTTTATAGCGCGGGGCGCGGCTGACTCCCAATGTTGGTGGTGGGCGCTGCTTTGATGCAGTGGAACCCCTCAATATTGCGACCCCACGCTTGTCGCGATTGATATTTTTTGGATCCCCATCGTTGCGGTATTGCGGGGTCCAACTGTATTTTAATTATCATCCCCCTTTTACAGATGGGAAAACTGAGGTTAAATGACTTGTCCGTGGCCAGTACTGTGCTAAAAAACTTCCCTTATCTAGCTACAGAATAAAGCTGCAAACATATAAGCAAAGGTATTAGCTGAAACAAGACCCAATACAGTGAACTGTGGATATTTAAGAAAAAGGTGACCAAAGTCTGATAGTGGAAAAACTAGGGCACCTGCCATTCAAGGGAATGTTTTAAGTGTGTACAAGGAAAGAGTTATGTTTTGTTTTTTTGTCTTCAAGGGCATCTGGGTGAGAGAACTATCCACTCGTCCCCTGACATAGGAAGGAGTACTGGTCCAAGGATTAAGGAGGAGCAATGGCTAGGGAAGCAATGATGGTAACAGGTGACATGTCCCCTTATTGAGGTACACGTATGGTCTTGCCAGTCTCTTATCTAGTTCAGCTACAAGCTAGCTGATAGCTCCTTCTGCTGGTCAGTTGCCAGCTATTTACAGAAGATGGAACAACCCGGGATTGTATAAACTAACACAGACTGAAAACAGGCATTTCTAGGCTTCAGGGATGCATACTCAAGAACTAATCTAATTGGAGAAAAGAGAGCAAACTATGCTTTTTACAAGTAAAACTAACTTTTCTTTGCTCCTAAGCATCTAAACAAGCTCATACCTACCAGAAATCTGTTCATGCTACACCTTCCACCAAGATGAACTCTACCTTTTGAATTTACACTTTCAAATGAAATCTTAAGATGTAGTGAGACCTTAGTTGATATGGCGACAAAGAGGCAGGAAGCAGGGTTTTCCCCAGTTTGGAGTAAGAAGAGAACAGTACTTTGCGAACTGCCAGGGATAACATGTATTAATCTTGAAAATTAACAGTTTCCCATTTAAAAATGTTTAGTTACACACTGCTTGAGTCACCTTTCATCTCAGGATTGTACCTGAATCAAAGTTTAATTCTTTCTGCATGTGCCTTGGCTTTTTACACCAAGATAATACTGTACGTTTACAAGAAACGAGTGATGCCTCCAACCAGTTCAGCGGCTGAGTGATAGCTAAGTATAACAATGTGCTGGGCAGTAACAAAAGATCAGCAGTCACCCAGTCCCTTGGCCAACTCCTGCACACACGTACCTTCAGCATGCAGTATCCACAGCGCCGCCGCCAAACATTGCTTGGAAATTGAGGCATCGTTACTCTTTGTTTTTCATTCATCTCTACCTACAAAAAGGTGATAATAGAAAAGAGGGGACCTAAGACTACGCCGATATGCCAAACTGAGTGATTCTCACTTTGTATATACACCCAGATGCTAGCTCTCATCAAGCTAGCATGAGTATAAATAGTAGCACAGCCATATAACAGAAGCAGCTGCGGCAGCAGAGTTTAGCAGGGCAGAGTACAAACCTGCTTAAACTGGTAGTTGGCACGGCTACTATTTATACTTGCACTAACTTGATAAGAGCTCGTGCATGTACATGTGGGAATCACACCTGTACCTCATAGTGTAGACATAGCCCAAGGGTGAGCCGCAAGGTTGATTTGTGCTCCAGACTCTGAAGAGAGGGATGTAAAGCAGGGCTGGGTAAACTTTTTGGCCCAAGGGTCATATTGGGGTCACAAAATTGTATGAAGGGCCCTTCATTAAATCCTACTACAATTGATACACACACATAACTGTTCAGAGTGTGGGGCTATTTTAGCCATTGACAACCAGACAGTGTGTGAAGACAATGAAAGCTTTGGCATGGCGCCACATAGGATACAAGTAGGAATAAGACTACTCAATCTGCCTCAGAATACAAGGGAAATGCATTTGCAGTATAAGCAGTGCTAGTTGTTATATACACAGATCAAAATTCACTTAAGTTCTGGAAGATTAAAGTGATAATGGATATTAAATTGCTTGTACAAGGCAAGATAAGGTGTCCAAGTATGTTAAAAAAGGGTAATTATAAAATACCTGGAGATATTTCCTTCTAATTAAAGCACTCATCTGCTTTTTGTGCAAATTGATCTTTCAAGAGGGATACAGTAACAGAACAATTACTTTGTTTAGTAAATACAGTTGTAAAGAGTACTTTCCTTCCAGTTGCACCTCTCCTGGTTTTCGCATGCACAGCAATTGGCAGTAGTGAGGGAACATAAGGCAGCTATCTGTTCTACAGAGCATTGTAGCAACTGAGACAAATGAAGACATCTGCTCACTAAAACAGTGGGAGAACATGTGGGTGCTAGGGGAAATTCAGAAGAGGGCATGGTACGATAAATGCACCAGGGCTGGCTTTACCATGAGTCGAACTGAGGCAATCACCTCTGGTGCCAGACTGGGGGGGGGGGGGGGGGGGCGCCACTAGGACCCAGAGTGTAGAAAATTCTGTCTGCTGGTGGTGCATACGTATTCTCTCTGTTCTAGATGCACAGAAATGAGGAGTGCTGTGCTGGAGGAAGGAGGGCACAAGAGACCTTTCAAAGTTTTGGCCCAGTGAGGGGGCATGGGGATGTCATTTGAGCTCCCCACCTCAGGTGCCAAAATGTTGTGGGCCAGCCCTGAAATGCACCTAGAAAATTTGTGTGATTCCTGAGGCTTACTTTATAGAACCTAAACTCTGTGACCTCTTCTGCTTTTGTACACATTAAGAGTCCTCTATCCTAAATGTAAAGACAGCATATTGCATATTCTTGTCTAGTATGTTGCAAAGAAAAACAAATTCTACAGGTTTTATAACCAGGAAGTGTGGTTCCCATTTTCCTTCATTCAGTCAATTATGATTCATACTAACAGAATGATTTACCTTCTCTTCCTCATCAGACTCAACGAAGCCTGGATCCATGAGAGAGACTACAAAGTACAGCAAGACAGAGCATAGAACCAATAAGACAAATATCAGTGGCTGCAGCAACTCTCCATGCTCTTCCTGCTTTAGCAGCTCTGAAAGAGGCCACAGCAGAAGAAGTAAGTCCATGTGAAATGTTAGGGCAACAAGTTATTCTCCTTGACCTTAAAAGCTATGGGATTCAAAGTGGGGCTGAATTCCATATTAACTGTGGGGAAGTATGCCTCAACTGCTCAGGAAGTTGGGACCAATCACGGCTCTCCCCTCTGTAATGGGAACTATTTACAGAGTCCTTACAACATACTTAAGAGATCAGCAAACAGATTCCCTCCCATTGATTTGCAAGTCTTTCCCCCAACTCCATCTGTACTTCAATCTCTCTTCACCTTCTCCTGCTGTTCTGCAGTGGGCTGTATATAACTATTCTAGAATTATGATAGCTGCATTTCAAAACTGCCCATCACTGCAACATCTAGGTGTCAGAGTAAGAGTCAGGTCATAAATAATCCAGTAAAAACCGTGTGTGTGTATATATATGAGATTAATAGTGATGATGATAAATATTATGTTAATCAAATACCCCATGGTTTATGGGTTGTCCATTATGCTGTGTGACTAGATTAGATTATAAACTCATTGGAGTAGGCACCATGTTTTCTCAAATGTTAAATACCAATCACTCTCCGCCTTTAAGCAATAAGAGTGAGGTTTCCCCTCTATCCAAGTAGGACAGGGATCTAGTTGCATTGGGGGGGGGGGGGGATATAGCAGTCTCCTCTGCTCTCACTTCCCTAGCTTGGAGGTAATTTTTTTCCTTCTAGATATGACGGTGCCCTATGGCAAAGTTCAAGAGTCCAAAAATCACAAGTCTGGCTCAATCAAAACATATTTAAATCTCTTATTTTAAGGTCATGAAGGAGGGGGCGCTCTGGTTCTTGAGTCTTCGGAATTCATATTTTCATGTTATTGTTCTAGCCTATGAGGGCCAAACACTTTTAAAAAAGTGATTCTCACAGTCCTCCAGGCGATGGGGCGGTAAGAAAAGCAGCCAATAGGGCGAGCTTTGCAGGAATAATAATTCATAATCCTCAACTAGCTAAAGTGTGTGTGTGGGGGGGGGGGGGCAAGTTGATGGCGGCAGCAGCAGCCAGCCTCCCCGCCCCCCCGTCCGACTCCCGCCTGTGGCCTCGGGGCCCTGCGGGGCTGATGTCCGGGGCGGCCCGATGGGGCGGAGCGGAATCCCCCGGGTCTCACCTGTGCGGTGCAGGAAGAGCGCCAGGGTGACGCCCCAGCTGAGCCCCGTGTGCGCCGCCCGCACCAGGTAGCCGCCGCCCCCGGCAGCGCCCCGCCGCATCGTCCCAGCACCGGGGGGGGCGGGAGCGCCCCGGCTCCCAACCCGGAAGGGCGGCCCTGGCCCAGCCACGCCGGTTGGCAGGACCAGGAGCGAGGATTGGTCGTGTGGTTGCCATGGCAGAGGGGGTGGGGCTTGAGCTGGCGGGGGGCGCATCACACCCGGGTGCTGCGCTCTGGCGCAGGCCGGTGCTAAGCTGCGGTGGAGGGGCTCCTTCCTTGGCGCTGTGCAAGAAAGGGCTGAGCATTGCCAGCAGATCGAGGGAAGTGATTGTTCCCCATCTATTCGGCACTGGTGAGGCCACATCTGGAGTATTGCATCCAGTCCCCCCGCCCCCCATTGCAGAAGGGATGTGGAAAAATTGGAAAAAGTCCAGCGGAGGGCAACAAAAATGATGAGGGGGCTGGAGCACATGACTTATGGGGAGAGGCTGAGGGAACTGGGATTGTTCAGTCTGCAGAAGAGAAGAGTGAGGGGGGATTTGCTAGCTGCCTTCAGCTACCTGAAAGGGGGTTGCAAAGAGGATGGAGGTCCGCTGTTCTCAGTGGTACCAGATGACAGAACAAGGAGTAATGAATGGTCTCAAGTTGGATTGAGAGAGGGCTCAATTGGATATTAGGGAACTATTTCACTAAGAGGGTGGTGAAGCACTAGAATGGGTTACCTAGGGAATCTTCAAGCGGGGCATTAAAAACCTCATTAGAGGTTTTTAATGCCCCGCTTGACTGGATGGGATGATTTAGTTGGTGCTGGTCCTGTTTTGAGAAGGGAGTTAGACTAGACGAGGAGATCCTGAGGTCTCTTCCAACCCTAATCTTCTATGATCCCAAACAAGGCTCTGCAAATGGATCTCAAGCCAGATCCTGGCACAATCAATGTTTTTAATTTAAGCAGGCATTATAGGAAGCAAAAAATGTAGGAAACTATGACAAGATTCTGCACTCTCAGGGCAGTGGTGCTCATGAAGATCAAATGTGCGTTATAGCTACCTGCAACAGGACTCCGCATCATATTCCTATCACTTAGGAGTTCCACTGAAACTACCCACAAGGATGCTTGAAGCAGGGAAAACAGGATTCTCAAGACCCTGCAGCAGAGCATTTGCAATGAAAAGTGTGGCTCTGTTTTGTGAGATGGTCTTAGGCAAAACCAGTTGGAATGCATGCAACTGTTAAACCTGTTGCTCTCTATTCACCCTAGTGATAAATTAAACATAGACTGTACTGGGTTAACCAAACATGAACTAGCTCAACCCAAAGCAGTCAAATTAATTCAAACAGAGCTTGTAAAATGCCTGTTAGAGCTCATGTGTGTGAGGACCTAAAACATTGTATGGGTTTTACAAGCAATGATGTGCCTCAACACCTTTTCACTTCTAGTGTAGCAGAGCCTTGCTGACAACTATGATTTGACACTGTAATTTTTTCTGCCCATCATAGCTAGAAAAATAGGCTTGAATGTACCATTCTTCTTCCTGCAGATGTTCTCCTCCTCCACATGGCAAGCAGCTAATTCCTTCCTGTTATTGTTTGAGTATAACCCAGACTGTTTATTTTCCTTCCTTGGTTGTATATCAGGATTCTTGATTATTTCAGGCCATCTGTAGGGATATAGTGAGTCAGTGCTCCCTCTGCTGGGCCCATGACAGTAAAGTGCAAACTGTTAAAGGTGCGCAGGATTGACTAAAAATCATTTATTTGGGACCGCAAAGCTGAAATCTTGAAAATGATATTTAGAGTCTTCAGTTCATTCCCCATCGTGTTTTAACAACCTTAAAGCAAATCCAGTAATCTTTTTGTATTGGAGAAAGCCTTCCAGGGGTAAGATTGATCCTGTACTAGTCCTTTGCTGATGATATTTGTTAAAATTATGGAGGAACCATCATAAAAATATGTTTCTAACTCTTTTGGTTGTGAAGCAAAGCTTCCCACAGTGACCCAGTGCAGTAGTCAGGCTGTTCTTCCAGATAGACAAGAGAGGTGGGAACTGCCTTCAGTTAATCTCAATGGGGTGTTGATCTGAAGCCTAAGGATAGCAGTTTTAAATAGCAACATTAATTATTTCACTGCTGATCCCTTTAGCAGAAACATAGAGTCTTGTGTGTGACTGTAGGGAGTGCCCCCTAGTCTGATTAAGGGAATTTATCTTTCACCTTTGTGACTTAAACTATATATTGCGACATGTAGTGTGGTATTTACCTCGCCCTGCAGCTTTGAAATTGGTACAAAGCTTAAAGCTTTCCTCTGCCTCAGTTTCAAAACCAAAAAAATCACAAGGTGGATAAAATTTGGGCTTAATTCTATAAACTATCCTCTATTGGCAGGCAGGGGTCTTACAGTATAAAATCTAGATTCTACTCAACTTGGAATTTTTTACACAAACCACATCACAACTGGTAGAGCACTTCTTTCAGTACACACTGATCACTGCACTACCACATTTCCAGCTCCCTCGGGACAGTTCAGATTCATACTATTCCCCCTTCTCACGCTGCCTATCTAGGGCCTGCTGAGAACTGGCACTCTCACTAAACTCAATGGGAGATGAGTGTATTCAGGAGCTTGCAGGATTGGGTCCTTTAAGGGGGAAGTCACAGTGTCAAGAAAGCAGTGTAAGAAAGTCCTTCCCACAGTCAGCTTCCCTACTCAGTATGGTTATGCCCACAAATACTGGGAATATCCACTGCAGATAAGCCCAGTGACACTCTGCCAAGCAATCTGTATAACTGAATATTGTCATGATGTTCCCATCCACCTCACTTCATAAAAATAGTCCCACCCCACCCCCGCTCCCAGTGACAAAAAACATCATATCCCTTTGGAGTCATGAAAGCAAAAAGTAACTGAGCTGGATCACACACAGCAGGTCCTTCCATGTTTAATTAGACAAATGACAACAAATGGAACATTACCTATCCAAATAAACCATATTCACAGGCAAAGAAGCAAGAGATTCTTAAGCACTAGGTTTAATACAGAGCAGGTATCCCTATGGAAACAACGGAAAAGTTAATTCAATCAGAATTGTAAGGAAGCAACAGATATGCATTTTAATGTAATTAATTAGCTTGGTTTCACCATGTATAAATGTTCAAACCAGACCTCTCAATATCAGGCTGATCAATGGACACAGTGAAAGCAGAAGCTGCTTAATACAACGGAAACTTTTTAAAACAAGGAAATACATATTTGGTTAATCGTTAGCCTTACTTTAAAACATTTTTCTTTTTTTACAAGGAAAAATGACGGTCTCTCTCAGTGTCAGTTATTTGGAGTCAATTCAATCTGTAAGAGGTGTTTGAGTGCAGTAGGAATTCTTCCATCTTTATAAGTGCTGCATTCCTAGCCAGCCCCCAACCTCGCTTTGCATCAATCACTGATAAAACCATTATTCCTCTTGTTTTAGACACTCTGGTTGTCTTGGAGACAAGTGGTTCCTACTACTTTTAATTCTGTCTTTTCCAGCACAAGCCATCGTTTAGCATCTTACTTTGAGTGAACCCCTTTGCATTATTCCAAAGGTCACATTATTTTCTTTGAAATCTAATCTTAATCCAATGTCCACAGCCTGGTGGCTGCTGCCTCACCCCCACAGAAATTATCTTCCTGAAGAGAAAGTACAGCACAACCAGCTCTGAGACTGCCTTAAGTGAGGCTCCTCTACTTGGATTGGAAGGAATTCATCTAGAAAAGTGTGGTCAGCAACCCTCCTTGCACTCATTTCCCTAGAAAGAGACCCAAACAAGTGACCCCACAAGATGCCTAATCCAGGCAACAGGAGTTAAAAAACAACCCTCTTTCGTCTGTGGTCTTGGCCTGTGTGTTCATTGCACCCCCACCAGCTGCTAGGAACATACAGTAAAACCTCGATTTAATGGACTAATTCGGGCGAGGGGGTGTCCGTTAAATCAGAAAGTCCGTTATTTAATAATAAAAAAAAACGAGCTGTCGGAGCAGTAGCCCACCCGCCACAGGGCCAGGGCGGCAGCTCCACAGCCTGCCCACTGCTGTGACCCGGGCGGCAGCCGGGAGCCGGCAGCCAGCCCGCCCACTGCCTGGACCCGGGTGGCAGCCGGGAGCTGGCAGGCAGCCCGCCCGCTGTCTGGACCCGGGCGGCAGCCGGGAGCCGGCAGCCAGCCCTCGACAAATGGATTTCGGATGCATCAGACTTGCTTAGAAATTTTGTCCGTTGCATCCGAAGTCCGTTAAATCGAGGGTTTACTGTACTCTAATCTTCAGGCTGGAGTGCTCAGGTCCCAGGATGGAAGTAGTTAGGCCAGTAGAGGCGTCTGGAGTAGTTCGAGTTATAATGTGAATGGGGAAGATGAACTATTGGTAGTGTTAAATGTTCATGGTCTCAGATTATCAGTGCTGCACTTGTCTTCTTAGCCGTGTACAAATTAACTATTCTTGCGCTATTAGGTTTTGCTAGTTAAAGCTATACATCTTGATGGGACAATATATAGAGGCTATTGCTCCTACAAGACTTGCTAAGGGCTGAACACCTACTGTAAAATGTCTTTTCCTGTTGATTGCAATGGGAATGGAGGGCACTCAACACTTTGGAGGTTCAAGGCTATGCCATTGTCTCTGACAAGTGAGACCTCTAGCCAGGGTGCCAGTTACCTAAACTCCAGGTGGAGGGTCCCTTGTCAGTGCTGTCTTTGTCACTGATTTAAGCACTCATGTTATGTTTGCCCTACTGTTTAACATTCAGTGAAAATTTAGGTTGTGTAGATTAGAAGAAAGGGGTAAGCCAAAGCCCTGGGAGGATACTGTGAAAGGAGTCTCTCTGCCACATCATTTAGTTCTGAGTGCCTCAGAAAACACTCTCCATCCTTACTTCAATTGGCACTGACAGTCCCTGTCTTAGTTTTCTTACTTGGCTCTAAGCAGTGCCACTCTGGTTAACTGAAATTTCCAGCTAACATAGGGGTGTTTATGTCTTCAGGGTTGCACTGAGGAAGCTTTACCCAGGTAGAGCAGGAAGGCCCAGTAGGATTTATCTGCATAAGCTAGCCAGCACACTCGGGGCAGCCCTGAGAATCCAAACTCCCTATTTTGTGAAGGGGACAGGTGTTCCCCAGAAACAGTTACAAAATCAGAATTTCACCATGTTGTGTACTCTGATAGGAGATAGCTAGAGATGGCAGATCTGCCCCAAGATGGGCCCATGTATAATAATTACTTAGCACCTATTCACCTCCAAAAGTGCTTTACTGTCATGGATTAAGCCTCACGGCGTCCCTAGGGAACAGGCAAGTAAATAATTTATATCTAGTGTTTTACAGATGGGGAAACTGAGGCACACAGAGCTCAATTACTAGCCTAGAACACAGGAGTTCTTGGATCCCAGGCCTGTGCCGAGACAAAACCCTTCTCTCTCTTGTGCAAGTACCTGTCTTGTATAGATCCTGACTAGTTTATGGATATTGCCTCCCCTACTCCTCAGGCATTTACAAACTGTATAGACCAGAACTCTCCTGTCAGATTAACCTGTGTGAACCTATTAGTCCTCACAAACACAGACTGGCTTTGAAAAGATTTTGCTTACAGGTTAGTCTCAGGCCCATCTCCACACCCAAGAGGATCTTAGCAATCATCCTAGGGTCTGTCTCTGAAGGGCTTTTGCTGAATTAAGGTTCAGCTCTTGTTTTGGCATTTACTTCTCAAATATGGAATGACTTTTTATCACAGGTTAGATGTTGAGGCATCAGACAAATTTAATTAATCTCCTGCCCCATCCTCCCTTCCCCCACACCAGCCTCTGCCCCTGCCCTCATCCTGCCTTCCAATCTTAAGTTATTTTTAAAGCTATCCTACGGACTTGTATCCAGTGACTGTGTCAGCAACACTGGCAATAGCAGCAAAGATAAAACAATTCTAGCTATTGTGTTGGGGAGAGGAGTGTGTACAGATGGATGATCAGAGGATAAGTTGTACATTAAAGAGCGTCAGTGAGCAGATGAGACTGTTCCCTGTCCAAGCTGGGCCTGTGAACACCATTCTTCACAAACCATGCCCTGAATCTCCTTGGGCCTGGTGGAACAAGTGCCAAGCCAATGCAGATTGCAGTACATGATCTCAGTTGTTAGTGCGCACAGGGGACCCTATCAAGCTCCTTGTTCTAACATCTGTGGTACTCCAAAAGAGGGGTATATCTGTAAGGCTCTCTGCATTAGCCTGTAATCACAGAATGGATAGTTACACGAACAAATGCTAAGTCCAGGCTCTCCATGGGCAGGGAGAAAGATGAGCAATATTTGTAGCCTCATCTAGTTCTGAAAGATTGACAAGCAAGGGCCTGTACAAACACTTTGAAATCCGCTCCCTGTCCCAAAGCTTATTCAGATGCAAGTCCTTGAGGAGGTGGGAAAAAGAAAATACATTTGAAGCAAAGAACCTACAGTTTGTCAAGTTTTCCAAAACATATGAAAACAATCAAAAGTGACACAAGTGTATATATATATGTTTGAAAAGTGCTTAAAAGGAAACAAACAAACAAAGCCCACCATCAAAACAAATGACATAGGGTTAAAAAGGAAAAAAAAATACATTAACACCATCTGGGCAGAAAAACTAAACCTCTCCGGGGCATCTGGGTTCTGTCATTTAAAGTGTAATTTCATGGCTCTAAGAGTTGTCCATACCATGCACAATTACCACAGCATTTACCCCAAACATTAGGAGAACCTCAGCCATAGCAGCAAATCCAATCAGAGTGCATTGGATAGGAGGAAAGATCAGAGGAAAGACAGACAGGCTTACTGTGCTGTCTCAGTGGCCTGAAATGTCCCAGCTCAAGTAGGCCAAATCTCTCCTGACTGTTCCTGGGTATGTAGCCATTTGTAAGGGAAGCAGATTATCTTAACTGTGAAAGAACCAGGACAAGAGGAGGGTTCCCAAGTTTGGATTCTGCAGGTTGCGCAGTGTGCTCAGGGGGACTTAGATTTAAGGCAAACCTTAGCAAGTCATACAGATAAAGACCCTGAGTTTGCACTAGTGTAAATCAGACATAATGCCACTGAGGCGAATAGAGTTGTAGTGGAAAGTGTAGAATTGGAGGAAAGTGGAGCCTTTTGTCTCCTAGAAGACCTGGAGAGTGTGTGTGAGTGGCGTGGAATTGCAGTCAGCCCTCTTGACCAAATGGTTTGTGCTGCAATGTGTTTGACACACAGGGAGGCTGAATCCCCATTTAACATGGCAAATGTTGTCCCAGACTTAAGAAAAGAGAGAAAACTCCCAGTTCCTCACAATTTCCAAAGTCACCAAATCATGCAGTAGTGAGTGGCCTGTGTCCCAGAGAGAGCTAGACATGGGTGAGGAGAAACCCACCCTCTGGTGTTTGCAGCCTTTACCATAAAACACAGAAAACACAATTTTTAAAAAAGAGGTGGTAAAAGGACTTCCATGGAGAGATTGGAGCCCTCTGTGAACGAACCTGCTTCTTCATTGCACAGTATCCTTTACAGGAAAACACCCTCCATTCTTAAGGGCAGGACACTTGGCCTTTCCTTCACCCTGTGGTGCCAGGTGGTTGAAAGGTAACACTGTAGCGCTATTGGGCAAAGTCACAACTCCTGGCTTTAAAGGGTTAATGGGAATGCTTTACAGTAAGGAATTTCCAAATGCACTTGAGACAGTCCACCAAGGTTCCACTAGTAGCACTCCCATACAAAAAAACCACTGAAATGGCTTGAAGGCTTTTTCTTCCCTTACTATTCTACTTACAAATATTAGGATCCCTTTAGTCTCAATCGCTTATGATTAATTTTCCCCCTCTAGGCAAATAAATCATTGATCAGAGCCTACAACCCTACTGTAAAGATGTGGCCATGATGCTGGACTGGCTGTTCTTGTGGAAATGACAGGACCTCATGCAATATAGCGAAGGGGAATTGTCTAAAGGTGTGAAATTAAAAAAAGTCACAATATCAATCACACAGCTAGATCTTCAAGCTCACATTCATTTGAGGCTTCTCGTGGTCTAAAAAAGGTCAAAAGATACATGTTTGTTTGTTTTTTTTATACAGAAATCATATACACAAAACTTCAATCTGTACTTCATAACGAAAAACCTACTAATTTAAGGAAAGCATTTGTTGTGCAAAAGGTCCCCCCACCCCACCCCTGTGCACCTTCATCTATTGAGGGTCTCTCTCTCTCTCACACACACCCACACACACCCGCCCACACACACACCCATACACATATACACACACACACACACACCGATTCCTTCCAACAGCCAAGCTGGTGAGAAAGATCCTCTCTATATACAGTGAATTAGAGAGAAGCTGGATACAGTGCTGGCAAGAGGCGTTGTTAGATCATTGCCTCTATCTGGAAGTGTCCATGTTCTCCTCTTTAAAGTTACTGCAGTGCTCTATAACTTTCCTATGGACAAAATAAGGACAAGGAGAAAAGGTTTAGTTCAAAGACTAGGAAAATAATGAAGTGGGCTACAAAAATAAGCAACTGTCCCCTACATTTAAATGTAGTGTATGTATCACGCAGCCTATCCTGAGATATGCATCAATCCAGTACCTGTGTTACAAGTATATCTCAACAAAATCAGCTCTAATTACCCACTTACAACCAATCCCGTCCAACATTAGTGCACATCCAGATCCACACTGTCTGTTTACCAACCCACCCATTATTCATTGGCCATCACACCCTCATCTCCCATCCAAACACCTTTCTGTCAACAACACATCTAAAAATCTGCTCATCCAAACATTCATTATTTATCTATTTTTCTGTCAACTATCCTTGTACCCATATGTCTATAATTTAGCTATTCCTTGTTATCTACCATTTACCTACCATGTTATTCATATACCTTCTATTCACCATTCTTCTATTGTCCCTGTCATTCACGCATCTGACCCATACACAATTAATCCACCCTATTATTCAATCTCCTACCCTATCTTCCATAAGATTTATTAATCTCCTCTACCATTTATCATTCTTTCAGCTACTGGAAGTGTCTGTCACATATATACAACACAGACATTTCCAGCAAATATCCACCCATCTTTTCCATTTTCCCTATATCTATCAAGTCATAGCTCTCAACTTGTCATGGATTAGATGGATGCAACTGGCTTTTCAAATCTGAAAGAATGACCTAAAAGGAAGGTATCCGATATCAAACATCAGAGGAAGAAGCTTGGGAAAATGGTAGATTAATTTTACTATGTAAGACATTCTCCATCAATTTTGTCATGTGACTCAGCTCTTCTGGTGTCAATGATGTACATGTATAAACAGTAAGATAACACCATTTTGAGAGGAACTATCCTCATAATCTGATCCACTTAAGAGGTATGGCTCTACTATTCATCTAGATACCTTACAGCAGTCCATCAATACCTTACTGTCCTATCCACCGAATTCATCCATCCATTCATCCTTGTCTGTTCCCCATCTATGAACAACTCTCAATTCACCTATATCCTTCCCATCTTTTCTATCTACTTAGGCACACTACTACAGTGTTCTCTCCATCCCTAATCACATATTCATTGGCCTATATTTGATAGCTTTACTCTCATGCTTATATATAAAAAATCCTAAACCAAGGTTACACGTTTAATAACTTATTGGTTTCCTACCGGGCCATTTCCTTGGTCTCCTGTCGTGCTGAAGCCATCTTAATCACCTCCTTCAGAAGGGGCATTCCACCTTCTTTGATCAGCAGGGGGCAGTACTTGTCAGCTGTAAAGGAGAGGAAACAGAACCCTGGGAATCTTCACGCCTACTGGGTCAAATCTCTACATTCTGCAGCCTGACTCTTTTCTCGAGGGAATGAGCTCAAATCAAGAGGAGATAGAGAAGCAGTGAGAAGGTTACTGGCTGGTAAGCCATAGAGTACAGGTTTCTCTTTCTAGTGTCTCAGCCTCTTAGGTACATCCAATCTGCAGAAGTATTGGAGATAGAAACCAATTCAACACTCAAGCTTGCTAGAGTGATGGAAGCTCCAAAAGGTTGTTCTCATGCACTAAGTCTATGTTGTCTTCTTAGTTTTGGCTACACCCTTTGAACATCCTTGGTAACTTCAAGGAACTGCCTTGGAGTTAGCCACGTACTCTGCATTAACCTACGAGCCTCTGAAAATAGTTTCCCTTTACCTTACACCATTCTTGCTGTCTAATAGGCACAATGTATTCACAGCCCCCACCTTTTCACAGCATTTATAATGTTCTCTATGGAGGGACTTACGGTAGACAGAGACGAGGTTATAGAGAGCCCAAGTAGCCCAATGCTGGCTGACAGGAGAGATCCCTTGTGGAAGGAGTCGAAGGATCGGTTCAAATGACCTGCAACAAATATTAAAAGAAAAAAATTAGAAACCCAAAAGCTGCTGTTTCAGCATCTTTTCCTGCTTTGGTACTGGAAGCTTTGCAGTCAGAGCTAATACATTACACAGCAGTAAAGCTCATTGGCATATCAGCTTCTGGTATCAAAGAGTCAGTCATAGTTTGTCGTATTGACAGGCTTAATCCTTGCTGTTTAATACAACCATGCGGCACTGACAACCAGTTCTGAAGGATTAATTGGGGAATTAATTTATATCCTGTTCCAGTTACACTTCCTTAAGAAAGCTGAAATTCAGCAGTGCTGATCACTCTGTAGATGGGCTATAGTTAAAGGGCCTCTATCTACCTTAGGCCAAGGCACAGCTGAGGGGACACTAATTATTCATAAACAATGGCTGCACCATTTGTTCTTGCAACAATGAAGTGCATCTACACTGCAAACCAGGTGTTGGAATCACACTTGTACTGCATCCTCACCAGCAGTTCATTCCATCTGGTGTTGTACTAGTGCATTGTGGCATTCCAGAGCTCCTGACGCAGCTCTCACAGCAGGAGCTTTAGGGTTATTCCACACGTCACTGTAACACTTGAAGGGAATTTTGGGAGGCTTGTCTAAACATCTCCAAAGGCAGATTGAAGGCTGCAGCAACCCATTTCTTGGAGACAGGGACATTCACCCTAGCTGTACCTTTCATTAGGAATCAGAATTTAACCAATAGCGAGAGAGGGATTCCTTAGAAAAATGTTTTTAAGCAGACTAAGACGGTAAGATTCCATGTTTCCAGCACAATCCGATTCCACCAGAAACATGCAGGACAAGTTCTAGTCCTACTGTGTTCCCTCAAGAGAAACTAGGGGTATGTCTTCACTATAGGTCTAGGTCGATTTCCCTTAATTCGATTTTCTAAACTCGAGTTTAGAAAATCGAATCAGTGTGTCCCCACCAGGACAGCAGGTCGACAGTGGTCGACACTGTCTGTCCTTGAACTTTTGCAGGGGGTCAACATAGCCCGCATTGCACTGTGGGTAGGTAGCCCACAGTGCAATGCGTGCTGGACCCCCCCCCCCTGCCCAAGCAGCCCCACGGACCCCCCCGCCCAAACAGCCCCCCCCTCGCCGTACCCACCCGCCCGAGGGGGGGTGGGGGAGCCAGCGCGCGGCTGCTTGGGCTATCCGCTCAGCTGCCTGGTGAAATTGACCAGACAGCTGAGCCGATCCCTCAAGCAGCCCCGCGCGGGCTTCCCCCCCCCCCTCAGCAGCCCCGCGGACCCCCCCCCCCCGCCCGAACAGCTCCCCCAACAGCCCCCCCGCCCAAACAGCCCCCCCGCTGGACCCCCCCGCCTGAGGGGGGGGGGAGCCGGTGCGGGGCTATCGGCTCAGCTGCCTGGTGAAATTGACCAGACAGCTGAGCCGATCCCTCAAGCAGCCCCCCGCGGGCTTCCCCCCCCCAGCAGCCCCGCGGACCCCCCCCCGCCCGAACAGCCCCCCCCCCCCCGAACAACCCTCCCTCGCGGGGCTGCTCGGAGGTCGGAGGCTTAACTTCTGATGCCTCTTCACTAGCCCACAGTCGAGCTTGTAATGTCGAATTTAGCCTTACTTCTCTCGTTAGGCAGGAGTTCCGAAATCGATCTTGAGGGCCCTTTAAATCGACTTTAAGGGCATGTATGTGAAGACAGGTACACCTTTAATTCGACCTAACGTCGTTAAGGTCGAATTAAAGTGGTAGTGAAGACATGCCCTAGGGATACAGACTATTTTAATTCTCCATATTCTACTTAGAAGTGTAGCAATTGCCTGTCCAGATTAGACCAATGGTCCCTCTAATCTCCAACTGTGACCAGTACCACATGCTTCAAAGGAAGTTGGAAAAACCCCAACTAAAATAGTATGTCCATGTGGGAAATTTCTTTCTCACCCCAGGAGAAGGTCTACATTTGATTAAATCTCCACCTTTCTTGCAGACTTCAGCATGCTTGAGGTTACTTCTTGGGACAATTCCTACTCCTGGAATAAATGGTCCAAGATCCAACATCCCTCACCTGTAATTGATATTTCTTCTGGAGTTAATGTCCCAGCTCTGGATGGCTGCCCACATCCTGTCTACTACTTCCTCTCGGCGTGGCTCGCAGATACCCCAGGCCTCTGGGCCATCAAACATGATGTGGGAGAGAACCCCACATGCGTTGTAAGATACCTCAATTCCATCTGCTTTGCTCTCCAACAGGTTGCTGCCAAGATAGAAGATAAGATTTCAGAGGTACCAGGATAGTCTTATGCAGCACATCAGGGAGAAAAAGCTTAGTATGCAAACAGTGCATCCCCTGTGAACTCTAACCAAAGCTCATCAGGTAAATCATAATCTCCTAATTGGACTGGACATAGCAACCTATGCAAAACAGCTTGACATATACCAGCTTCCCAAACTGGTTTTATTGATCATACTTTGTATTTAGATTGCAGCCATCCTCTGAAGATTCCAAAGCACTTTACAAACTGGGTAAGTTCCACTATCCCTTTTTTGTTTTGTTTAACGGGAGGGATGCGGGGGGACTAATACACAAATGTTATATGACTGCCCTACATCACACAGTGACTCAATGGCGGTCTGGAAGAGCAGCCAGGTCTCCTGGCTCACAGTCCACGGCTCTAACCATTAGACAATACTGCTTCTTGATCAGTGATGCACCAACCTGAACACACTGATGAACTGGGAGGTCATGAGCTGTGGGCGGAGCTCTTTCACCTCTGCCACATTTCCCAGAAGCCCCAACATGTTACGGTGCAGCTCCTGCTTCTCTGGGAACTCCTGAGGAAACAAGGAACATGTGTAAAATGAAAGTATGACCATTGTGACTGATGATGCAGCAAATCCAGGAAGACAGACTATTTCCCAGCAGCCCGTAACGGAGCTCTCCTCTTGGTGTGGTGAGGTTTCTAGCATTCAAAAATCATAACAGGGGGGAAAGAACCAAACCACTGCAAAGCAAAGGACAGTTCACCACTTGACATGGCCACTAGAAGGAAATGCATCTTCAGGCACAGAACGGGGAGTAGGAGAGAGAGTAAATGAGGTAGAAGTATGTCGTTTCCTTGAGCTCATAGGATGTATATATGTGGAGGGGGAAATGGGCAGGGTGTATAAGTCTTTTCTTCTTTCTGTTATGCAACAGATAAAGCTTTCAGCAGGAATCAGATGAGCCAGAACTCGGTCCCAAATGTGACAGTGGAGAGGAGTTCCCAAACTGTGGTATGCGTACTATATTTCTGGGGGCTACTCGTGAGAAATTGTGTAATGATGGATTTATTAATTATTTTATTTATTGCATTGTCATAATAGGCTACTCAGATGAAGCTTTAAAACTCTGTGGGAATTTGTTATATAAACTACGGTAGTTAATTTACTTCAAGATGTTCAATGAGAATACAGAAACAGATTTAAAGAACCCTCAGGTCCAATCACCATACAGCGCAGGTTCAGTTGCCCTGCAACTTTCCAGTCTAACTGAGCTCAGAACTTAGGGTTTTTTTCAGTTGTACATGTCACTATATCTATATGTAACAGTGAAATATGGACAGATGGCTAAAGACAGCGTTAGGAAGAACACACAAAGTATAAGCGATGAGAAGGGTAGGGATACGCGGGTAGTTGGTAGATTTGGAAGGGGGTATGCAATAAGAAGAGTTTGGGAACCGCTGGTGTAAAGGATACTAGGCAGTTTTCAGGTACTCCAGCCACTTACTTTCAGGCACTCCAGGAAGAGCTTCATGCCACTGTAGTTGAGAAACATCTCACAGTTATCGGGGGTTTCGTCTGTGATATTCCACAGGGCGCTCCAGGAGAACTCCATCACCTGATCACACTGTTGAGTCAGAGGGAAGGAGACGGTAAAACACAGTGGAATGGAGTGTGGGACATGGGTAGACAGAGCGCCTGAAGTACAGGAACCCAATGCAAACTAATCAGAAGGATGGGGAACTGCTGTCACCTCAGAAGGGATCAGTTTTTATTCAGTTCAGACCCACCATCACAAACATTAACATTATCCAGTTTGTTCAGAGGAGCCAAGGCCCCACAAGCCTCTGGGGACACCAGGAAAATTGCTGGTGCAATGTGACTGGATTCCTACCACCCCAGAACTGACCTCTCCACCTCAAGGTCAGAGTGAATATAACTGGCGTATATTTTGCTTACAGATTTTAAGAGGAAATACGTACTGTTTTATCCACCAGCTTCTTCTGAATTAGCTTCAGCATGGTCTGTGGGGAGAGAGAAGAGGGAATGAGAAGTGTAAGGGCTGGTCTGGGTACAGGCCAGGAATCACAGAGATTAAAATAAAGACTGTACATCACACTCAACCCTGGCATAGTCTGGTGCAGCTCTCACTGAAGTCAATGGCAGTTATGCTTACTCATGGATTGGATTTGGCTGTATGCATCTGGAATCTGATTCATGAGGTGTAAACACCCCTCCCATCCCTGCCAAGATTAGTGTTATTTTCTCTGGTTCAATGGTACTGTATAAACAACAATTCCACTGTTTCACACAGCACAGTACGACAGATGACCTGTACCATCCCGATAACAGGTCCCTGGCCTAACCAGCTAAAGGCACAAAAAGGCAGAGTTCAGTACAGAACAGTCCAATGAGAAATAGTCTGGTTTGTGCACTTTATAGCTTCATGAAAAAGATGGGTCCTCAGAAGTTGGTGGACTTTAACTAGGAGTCTGTTGCAAACTCAAGGGGGTGCATGGAAGGAGCCATGAAGTCAAGAGTGGGTGAAGGAGACCAAAGAAAAGACAGGGAAGAGCTTGGGGTATAGGAAATTGTGTTGGAGGAAATGAGGGCAGAGGTATGGGAGAGGACTCAAGCAGAGTCTTGAAGAGGAGGATAAGGAACTGGAATGTGAGGCAGAAGAGTTGAAGCCAGGAAGAGATTATGGTTATGTCAAAAAATGAGCAGAGTGACTTCCTGTAGAGGGACTTGGAGACCCCCCAAAACTGTGTACATACACCCACATGCACAATTTCAGGTCCACTGCTTGGACAGTGTTGTCTATCAAGTGAGACAAAGAAACGTGTCCACCCAATCTATGTAATGGAAGGTGTAAAGGGAGGTCTGACTTGGCACACTGGAGGTACTGTCCATTCAGTAACCACAATGGAAAGGTTCTGCAGACTTTATTATCTTCAAATGGGCAGCAGCTTTTCCTATCTCTGGAGAGGCAGGAGAGCCTTCCTGACCTGCTGGGCCATTTTGTATCCAAGTGAAAACCCTTACATTGTTACTAAGAGGATTGTGCTAGTTGAGGAAACAACTTTTTTTTTATGTTTCTAGGAGGAAAACAATGTGAAGCCTTCCCCTATCCAACATTACTTTTCTTTGGGATGGTCCACCTTCTACTGATGGAGAGACTGGCACAGAGAGATTATGGGGTTTACCCAAGGCCACATGGTAAATTTGTAGCAGAGCCAAAATTAGAACTCAGGAGTGATGACTCCTGGCCTTGTGTTGAGATCATGCTGCCTCCCCTGCCCTCAAACAGACACTACTTCTAACAGCACATCAAGGAAGTAATGACTTCCACTGCTGGCATATTTTCAAGGGGCTCATCTTAAGGATGGTGGATTCCATGATAGGACAGCACTGCGAAGACTCTAGATTTCCCTGACTGCAATACTTTTTCTGTGACACTTGGGGGCTGGATTATTTACTGGACATACTCCATGGACACTTCCAATGGAAGTCTCAGAAAGTACGTTCCCACAGGACTCAAGCCCAATCTGGAGTAGGGATTAGCAGCCATCCTGGGACCATACCAACCATGACAAACCCCATCTTGCCCACAGCCTCCTTATGGTCATTGTCCACTTGGCAGACCAAGGCATTGCAGAGGTGTACAGCGATGCGCTGGATGGACTCATCCTGACGAGTAGGGTTGAGGATGTTCAGCAGCAGCTCGTTGACACGACGGTATTGGAATTCCAGCTCCTCGGGGATGCTGAAGTTACACAGCGTCAGGCAGCAGTTCCGCTGCACCTACGGGGGAAAGCAGAGCAAGCTGAAGGTAGGCTGACATGACGGATCATCCTACAAGTATGTGCAAAACCCCATAAGTACGTGTACAGTTGCCTCACAGTGTTGTCACGATCTTCCATCTCAACACAGATACCACACACACACGCATCACCCTCCAACTCAACCCCACGCTGCATATGCACTCCCCACACAATAGCGTCACCAGCCGACAGCTCAACCCTATCACCGCATGCACACTCTCCATCTGCTACCCAACGTCCCCACCACCTGCACACTCCACATGCAATCCAAAGCCAGTCACCTTTGCCACAAAGGTGCCATTCTTTCCCCGTATTACTACAGAACTACATCGCCATCACATGTACAATGTAGGTCCCACATAAAATTGCACCCACCCAACCATAAAGTGAATGCATAACCAGATATAGGCAACAGCTTCTTTAGGGCATGGTACACATTCAATAGGCTCAAAGCTCCCAGAAGGTACAAAGTACTGGAAATGGCCTGTTACTGGGAGAAAGGGAAGAGGGAGAACAGTGAGAGCAAGGTGAAGTTTGATTGAGCTCTTACTGTCACTTCCTGGTAAGACTCCATGCCATTCAACACCACCTGGATCACCTGACGCCGCAGCTTCACGCTCTGCTCCATCCGATACTCTGAATTTGTTAGGTAGAAAAGGGCTGCGCTCCCAGTCACCTGGATGTTCTTATCATACTTGTGACACTTGAGAGCTGTGATCACCAGCTGCAAAGAAACAACGGGAGCTTTTAGCGCCATTTAATCCCAGCTGGGCTCCCATGTAACTGTTACCCCTACACAGGCAAAGACCAATACAAGCATTCAAGGGACGAAGAGCCCAGGCACAGCTGGAAGTCTGCTCAATGAGATCATAAGACACCTCTTAAAATCAAGAACCCTACTTCCTTCATGCTACTGGAACTTCCTCTTTAGGAGCCTGTTCCAAAGCCCATTGACGCCAAAGGAAATGGGAATCTTTCCATTGACTTTAATGGGCTTTGGATCAAGCCCTAAGTCATGGGGAAAGGTTTGATTTTTGTGCTGTAAAATCCCCATAAATCTGACTGTACTCAAGGGAGGTGAGCACTGCCTGTGGTTAGTGCCCGTGTGCTCACCTGCAGTGCTCTCAGCAGCTGGTTGCAGCGCTCAATGCGGGCGATATCAAAAAGGAGATTGATGGCCCGGGACGTGATTTCGGGCCGGTGTTCAGTGTATGCCTCGATAGCATTCAGCACCTGCTCTTCATTCTTGTCCCCGCTCACCTGGCAGCAAGGAAAGAAAAAAAAATCATGTCCAGGGAGGAAGTGACCAGCAAGAGAGGGGGTGGTTGATGAGAGAGGCCAGCAAAAGAATGAGAGATCCGCAGGGAGAAGGTGGCAGCTCAATTGGTGCATGCCAATTGGATCACTTGGCACATGGATCACTTCCACAGAGCCTGAGAGCTCTGATGTGCTGGCAGACTCTCTAACTTCAGACCCTTTTTGAAAATTTTCCCACTGGCCCTTTACCTTGTAGGCTGGAATATGCATCAGACGGCAAAGAGAGGTCTCAAAGAGGCCCAGGAACTGGAGCGGTCGTTTCAGATCCCTGAAGGGGGCAATGCTGCTCTTTGATGGCTCAATGCTGGGAAAAGAAGAGATCATCCATGTGTGAGCTCTGCTTATTCAGCTCCTTCCATCACAGAGATAGTTACAGAGCTCCCTGCCTGCTCTGATTACACGCCCAACACGCCAGATCACCTGGGTCTACATTCAGTCATATCCGATCCAAATCCCGGTACAGGTTTCTTAAAAGACAGTCACATCCTACTCCTCAATGGGACCTTTCATCACAGATGATTCTGCACAAGAAGTGAATGTGTCCAACAGAAATTACAGTAGGAATTCAGGCAGGGAGACGAAAGTTACCCAAGTTTGGCTAGGACAGCTGGGGTACAACTGATTGTTAAGAAAAGGGCCATGGTATTTCTAATGATAATAAATAGTCAGGAACCTGATTTTACGTCTCCTCTGAAGGGCTGCCATCAGCTCAACACCCCTCTCATTACAATGAAGCATTGGTCAATATTGACTTTAGAACACTATCAACAGTGATTGTATTCCTTAAGATCTACAGCCAATGTTTTACAAGAATTCTGTAAAGATGCCAGTGCTGCAGCACAGCAGTTTTGCTTTCATGCTGTAACAGCTCCGAATATGGGAGGGGGAAATTCCTGGCTGATTTGGAATGAGAGATAAGAGTGCTCCCTGTAGATGCTGGTTTGGATTTTCAAAGAGGCCTATGGAAGTTAGGCTCTCATTGGGAATGATATTGACAAATCTCAATATTAGTATTGAAGCATGAGCTTTCGTGGGCTAATACCCACTTCGTCGGATGCAGGCAGGAACACTTCCACTGCCTGCATCCGACGAAGTGGGTATTAGCCCACGAAAGCTCATGCTTCAAAACTTTATAGTTAGTCTTTAAGGTGCCACAGGACTTTGTTACCTCTGCTATTCCAGACTAACACGGCTACCTCCCTGATTCTTAATATTAGTATTGTAATTCCAGCTCCCTAAAATACCTGCAGTCATTTCAACTGCAGAAGTAATTCTTCATTAACACTTCTAAGAGCTGTTGTGTAGTGAAGCTGATGCAGGAAGGCTGTTGTGCTCCACCCCAGAACTCACTGGTTTTCAGTGATGGACAAGAGTTTTTTGAGTAAGGTCTGTGGAGGGCTTTGTGGTCTTTTTGGAGGGAAGCAGATGATATATAAACTACTTTTACAGCTGTCAGTAAGTGGGTAATATATAAGGGAAAGGACAGCTGCAAAACCTGTGTGGATGTAAATGAAAGCCAGGTAGGGCTAATTAATGACTATTCTGAAGGTCTCATCCATGGTGATCGATCCCACTTGGAGAGAGGCTTTAGAGTTACTAGAAACTGGTGACAAATCTCTTGTTCTCGTTATGATAATAGTTCTAAAGAATTCTAAAGCCCAAGAGAGAGATTTGTCCTTCCTGATGATTTCAATTAAATCTCCGCTCCCAGAGATCCAGAGTGACCTCCATCCTTGCCTTGCTTTCTAGCCTTACCTTGCCTGACCCACTTTCTCCTCAGTGCTTGAGATGGTGCAGTTCTCCAGCATGGTGTGCCCTGAGATATCTAGCGAGGAGAGGTTTACCAGGTTATCCACAAACAGACTCAGCACCCGCCGGGTCAGCTTGAATTTGTAATAACTGGATAGACGGTCTCGGGAAATATCCAAGTGCCTGAAAAAGAGAGCAAGCATCTCAGAGCCTGGGGAGCATCAAGTGGGGCTTCCCCCATCCTTCCAGGTCAAACCCAGCCCTGCAGAGACCGTTCACAAGTACAGCTGCTGATTTTCCAAGCTACAGGGATGTGACTCAGCAGCAGGATGGAGTCCTGTGTATAACCTAAGTGCACGCAGTACCCTTGAATTATACACTGACAGACCCCTGCGGGGGGCCTGTCCAGAATGGAGTATAAAGAATTACTCAGCTAAATGACCAGAATGGCAACTACCAAGCAACCTACCTTCCCAGTCTTCATCATAAATAGGCATCTGATCATTTCTCTAACCGTGGAACTGGCTACATATCTTCCACCTGGGGATCAAATTGCACCAGAAGATCTTCTCATCCCCAGAAAGGTGTGTTACCTCATCTCCCCAAATTAATGACAGAAACTCTCTGATTCCTCCCTTTGTCTCTTTGTTTTCCAGACTGGATATTATTGTATCCATGATTGGACAGAGATCTTAATCATCTTTATTACACCAGCACCACTGCCCTACAGTTTTAAATGTTTGATGTTAGATGAAAAACACAACATTAAATTAAGTTAATAAACCACGTAATAATAGTAATACACTTCATCAGAACAAATGCCTACCCACAGGGGGCATGTGGTGGCTCTGGCACCCCCTACTGGACAGATGGTCAGGTACGTTCCTACCAGAATGCGTGTGAGAGAGAGAGAGGGACTGGATTGCACATTAGTGATTAAAGACACATAGGTTGGAATTTTCTAAAGGGCATATGTGACTTAGGAGCCTAAGTCCCAATTTTTAAAGTGACATGGACACTTAAGAGTTGAAGTCAACAAAAATCAGTGAGATTTAGGAGCTTACATCACTAAAAAATGGGACTTATCTCCTAAGTCACTTGGATACTTTTGAAAATGTTACCTCTGGTGCTTTTCTGACACATCTAACATGTATGAACATGGTGCCCCCTAGTAAACACAGCCTACAGAGACTATAAACGATAAGACTGGTGGACAGTCTCCTTTAATTCGAATGGTAAAGCCCTGTGATTTTGGACCAGAAAGTCCTGCAGTCTATTCCTGGTACCAATTGTGCAGTTTTGCTGGTGACTGTGGTGCTTACTGTTTGTAGCTATGGAGTCATGTGACCACACTAATTCTCACTGGTAGGCCAGAAGTGCCTATTTTCTTTGGATGACATTGTTTCATGGATCATCCTCTCTCCTTAACTCTCCGCTCAGAGCAATAAGATCTGCTGCACATTTCACATTCAATGGGTTTTGGAGGTGCTCAGTGATCAGATGATTCAAGCCAACCACTGAGTGCTAATTTTTTCTCTTATCTGTGAGTCAGGCTTAAAAACTGGACTTCCTCATTCGATAAGCAACTTGTGGGAGTCAGTTTTGGTTTCACAATTATTGCTGTGATACCAGCATCCAAGTGTGCCCACAGACCAGGAGTAATTTCGAATGAGGATCAGGAATAAAAATAGGCAGCCCCCTCTGAGTGTTTGATCTTGCTGTCCTTATGCAGGAAAAACCTCTATGGGTTTCAGCAAGGACTTTGGGCTGCAAAGGGAGTGAACAATCAGGTGCCTTTGAGGGAAAGCTCAGTTCCTCCACCACCACAAACCTAAGATCTGGGATGGAGAAAATGCTGTCAGAAAATCACCATAGAGACTCAATCCTGAGCAGCTCGGGACACTTGAAACTCCCAGTGGAGAAAGAACAAGTAAGTAGGGAGGCATCTGCTGACCTGAGCTTGCGGAGCTGTGAGATCACTTGGATGTGCTCCTCTGAAAGGTCCATGTTGTAAAGCACTAAGGAAACCAGACTGTCCTTCCACTGGGTCAGAAATGCCACATCATTGAGCTGGATCCCAGAGAGATCCAGGGCAGTGAGGGAGGCCAAAGGTCGAAGCAATGTCTCCACGTTCACCCCCTCAGTCATACGGCCCAGGTTCAGGAAGCGCAGGCGGCTGAAGCCCTCAAAGGTAAAGTCCTTGACCAAGACCTGGCGAGTGGGGTTCACCAGGCAGTCGTCTTCACAGCCTCCTGGGTTCTCTTCCTCGTAGAAGAGATTACTGCAGCCAAAGAGGCTAAGAGAAACTAGAGTGTGGCTGAAGCTCTGCAGGGTCTGCAGGCTCTTGGCTGTCAGCTTCTCACAGTTAATCAGGGACAGCTCAACAAGGTCCTGGAAGCAGGAAGCCAAAATGTTAGAATTACTTCACTGTCAGTGTTCCCACACCAGTCCCTACAGCAACTCTTGCTGGGAAAGGCCGGGTCTGGAGTACTCAGCTCTCACACAGCCAGCATTTCCACACCGTTCCCTACAGTGGCTCCTGCTGGGAGCAACTAGGACTAGAGTACTCTGAGCTCCTTCACAGTCAGTGCTCCCACTCCATTCCCTACAGCAACTCCTGCTGGGAAAGGCTGGGGATGGAAAAGCCTCAAGTTCCCCCACAGCTAGGATTCTGATAAAGCAGGTAATAAGTGCAAGTAATCTATGGTCCTCCCTGAGCATTGTGAGTGGTCCCTGCTATAGGCTGCTGCAGAGTGACAGCCAGGAAGACATATATGCAATATACCACCTGCTTTCTGATGGCTTCCAGGTCCTGGTCCTGCACAACGTCCTCCCGCAAATGGATTCGGGCTAGCCTGGTGCTCCGAGGATCTGAGAACAGGGTGAAGAAGCTCTCATGGGGTTCAAAGATGCTGTCTGCATTCACCAGCTCCACATACCTATGTGAGAGGTAACAGGGTTAGCTCGTCAGTGGGGTTGATATGGGCACGTCTGGTAGGATTTTCATCACAGCTATAGCCACAAGAAAGCATGTGTGTGAGCGACTCTCCCTCTGATCTCCTGGGATAGCTCCTGGGCAGACTGTCCAGGAAATGCCTCTGACACCAAGGGCATTCCCTGGACAAGGCTGGGATGGTGATGGAATCTGCTGACTTTAAAGGCCCTCTATAACTGGGGTGGGCAAACTTTTTGGCCCGAAGGCCAAACTGGGGTTGCAAAATTGCATGGAGGGCTGGGTAGGGAAGGCTGTGCCTCCCCAAAAAGCCTGGCCCCACCCCCTCTCCAACCTCCTCCCACTTCCCACCCCCTCAGAATCCCTGACCCATTCAACCCCCCCTGCTCCTTGTCCCAACCACCTGGGTGGTCCAGACCACCCACCTCTAACCATCTCCCCAGCACCCCATCCCATCTAAGCCCCCCTGCTCCTTGTCCCGACCGCCCCCTCCAGACACCCCTCCCACCTGACCCCATCCATCCCCCTGTCCCCGACAAACCTCCAGGACTCCCATGCCCCATCCAACCCCGCCTACTCCCAGACTGCCCCCCAGGACTCCCTGCCCGTTATGCAACCCCCCTCGCTCTGGCCCCCTTGCCACAGAACTCAGCAGCGTGTCTGGCAGCCGCTTGGAGCCAGACACACTGCCCCGTTGCCCAGAGCACTGCCCACACGGTGCGCTGAGGGTCCGGGAGAGGGGCAGAGGCGGGGGCGTGACCGGCAGCAGCCTCCCTGGCCAGGAGCTCAGCGGCAGGACAGGACAAGCCCACAGGTGACACATGGCCCATGGGCCGTAGTTTGCCCACTCCTGCTCTATATTGTAATGCAGCATAGTGGTGCTTAAAGCCAATGGAGAATCAAGCCCCAGGGCTAAGACCTCACTAATATAACAATCACACTCGCATCTCACACTTTCTTTCCTACTATTGTTACAAGGAACATCCACGATTCTTGGAACTGAAAGAGAGCCGAGAAAATAAGTATTTTTCTTTATTTTCCACCCTGGGGTTTGAATTTTTCAGTTTAAAAAACATTTCCCATCTTTTCCCCCCTACTTTTTTTAAGCTAGGGAATTTTTCTGATTTTGTTGGAGCTCTCCCTTGAGGACCAGAAAATGGGATAGACTGGGACCTCATTGTGGTTGGTGCTGTATAAACATAGATCTCTTTCTCTCTATCAGCTTTCCCAGCCATGGTGCCTGTAAGGACACGCTCTTACTTGCTCTCCAGTGAATTATAGAGCTTTCCAGGAAAAACGAGGTAGGCAAAAGCTACATTTCTAATGTAAGAATCAAGCAGAAATAAGTGTAAGGTGTATGCATCCCTCCCCTTGAGTCCTGGCTCCCTCCCCTCCCCCCCCCATCCCTGATGGACAGCAGCACCCAAACAAGCCAGTCACGTACTCATTGACGAGCTTGTCACAGATCTCACTCGGCAGGAAGACATCGGGATGAAGCCGGAGAGTCTCATTTTCCAGTAGGTAGCAGAGGGTCCCCTCCAGGTTGCGGAGGCAGTAGTCTGTGCATAAGGTCATCAGCGACTCTGGGCTGTCAGATGCCATCTTCAGGGAACAGTGGTGGTGGGCAGGGGGAGCAGGGAACTGTGGCAGAAGGAAGCTTTTCAATTCAAGGGATCCCTGCCCCCCAACCTCAGGAGATTCCCAGCTGGATTTACAGGGACATTAGGACATCTGCAGGCAGACGAAAGGCAGACAATCAGATAAAAGAAAAGTACATTGGGAAGTACCTTGAAAATCTGCCAGTGCTTAGGGGGACACTAATGGGTAGGTTCATGGACCAGTCACCTGTTGATGGCAAAGAGAGTTGCAGATGTTTGGCCATTAGCAAATAATACCATTAACCTTTCTATGCCTCAGTTTCCCCACCAGTAAAATAGGAATAATACGCTCCAAGCTTTCATGATGCTATGAAGATTAGTTAGTTAATGGGAACCATGTTCAAAATCATCAAAATATTAAAAAAAGGTTCCAAGCAATGAGCTGCATCTGTCTGAAGATGAGCCTCTTAGAGGGAAGTGGGGGGAAGCCACATTCCTTGAGTCACATAAACCCAGACTGAGCAGATCACTAGAAAATATACTCTTGGGCACAATCCAGCATGCAGACTTAATGGGATCTCGCAGCTTGCCTCATCTCTATCATCTAGGATTCTATTTATTTTAATTTCAGTTATACTACTTTGCTTTGTATTTAATTTTAACCTTTCCCTGAAGTGTTGAAAGTGCCAAAACCACAGCATTATACTAGCACCCCAGAAGCAGGATATGAAACTGAGTAGAGACCAAAAGGAAACTGACTGGTCTACTTTTGTTTTCCAAGCTGACTGAAATGCAAAATGTACATAGGAGAGAGAGATCAATCTTTATAACTTCCCTCCATTTTAATTCTCTGAGGTCTTGTTGGTAACAAAAGCTCTTCTATAGCAGTTTTCATCAAAGGTTCTCAAAGCACTTTAAAACCATGGAAAATACAACTATTCTCCCATTTCTATATAGATGGGAAAACTGAGTCACATAGTTTTTAAGCCATTCACCTCAAGTTAAGCACTGAATCTATGGCACAGCTGGGAATAGAACCCATATCTCCTGACTCCAAGGCTATCACCTAGATTCCCCTAAATCATTACTGACAGCTGAGGTGCGGAGTTAGCTGATTCCACCCCCAAAGCACTGTGCAAGTAGTGATCATAGCACCACTGAGGAGTTTGATGGCCATGCTCCTTCTCTCCATTCCCACCTCTGCTGAGCAGCTGTTGTTCTGGAAGGTGTTGCAAAATGTCTTTAACTTCTGGTCTTTGCTCTTCATCATGGGATTCCATAGAGCAGCACGCTTAGTGCAGAAGGACAAAGCAGCAAACATATTGACTCAGTCTCTCTTCCCGTCCCTCCTCTCATGAGAGATTCATTCCTTAAAGGATTCCCAGGCTATTTTCTTCATCATCGCCGTGTCATAACTAACTCCAGTTGCATGGTGACAGGTTTCAGAGGGGTAGCCGGGTTAGTTTATATCAGTAAAAACAACTAGGAGTCCTTGTGGCACGTTAGAGACTAACAAATTTATTTGGGCATAAGCTTTTGTGGGATATAAGAAAGTGGATTATAGGATGCCTCTTGTTTTAACTCCAACTGGTTAACACAGGATTCTCCACTGTAGCCACTGCCCCCACAGGAAGGCACCAGTCAGAGGGATCAGGCAGGTAGATCCAGTCAATTAGTCTGCTGCTTTGACCATGACTTCAGGAATGAGATCACCACTCAGATTCAGGCACTGAATGGTCCCTATGGGAGACAGCACAGCTGTGGCTTAGCTTTTCTATCAGCCCAGGCTCCAGCCTTCTGATCCCTCCCTTTGCTTCAGGACAGATTTCTGTGCAACCTAGGGGGCAGCATGAGTTGCAAATCAAAACTCCGTTCTTCTTTCTGTGTCTCATTAATTCTCCTTTAGAGAATGTGCTTCAGTGCCAGGAACAAGAGCCAACCAAGTAATTAACCCAACATGGAAAACAACCACTCAAGAAAAAATGAAGATCAGCAGAACTGCTCTTTGTTTCAGAACAGCCGTCCACCTAGTCTAGCCCTAGTTTCTACAGTAGCCTCTTTGAATCAAATCTGGGCCTGGTGTAAATAAGTGGGTGCAACTCCACTGACTTCAGCAAGAACAGAAACTATGGCTGAATTTGGCTTCTGTATTCTGGATCTGCTTGTACCTGATTCTCAGCATCAGATGATGTGAAGTGGTTTGTGTCTTCTCCTTTCCATGAACAGCCCTGGAAATAAAATATCCAGGCAATGGGCAGAATCCTCTCCCCAAATTTCAAACACAAAACTCTCATCTTAACCTACTGCATTCTGACATAAAACCTATTTAATCAACTATCCAGTGGAGAAGCAGGTTGGGTTTTCTGTTCCCTTGTGCCCAAGGTACAGAAAGGTTTCAGAACAAGAACAGTTACAAATGGGCTTTACAGAAAGAAAATTAAACCCAGCAATAGACAAAAATATTATATAGGATCTGGTTAACTCGGAGGATGGTAATGGGAGATGGAGCCTTTCACTTCTAGCGATAGTCTTGCAGGTCACACAATTCTATTCTATGCCATGTTGGTAGCAACTGAATGTCATTACCTCCCAATGGCTGATTGATGGCTCCAGTATCCTGGTGATGGGTGCAGTGCAAGGAGCTACAGGGATATAAAATGAGTTGGTGGGTCTCAGTTCAGTTCACAGAGGACACAGGCTGTGTCTTTCTATATGTTTGTATATTGTCTAGTGCAATAGGGTCCCAATCTTGATTAGCACTGTTGGATGCTACTGCAATGTAATCAGGTGACTGATATTTCATAGAACTGGGGTGCAGAAATGGTCTGTGCTTTAATCCCTTAGCTCCCAAGAACCACCACTATTACCATATCCAAAAGGCACCCCACTCTAATCTAGGGGGTAGGGATTAAACTATCACAGTAAAGCATCACTCACTGAAGACAGACTCCTCATTATGTGTATTAGAGTAGATGATTGGCAAGGCTGACTCTTTCAGCATCATGCGTTTGCCCACAAAGAAGGCATAACAAATATTAGCATGAACAGATCACAAGGGATTATTTAAAATAAGAGATTGAATGTAGATCCAGGGCTCAGCATAGGTCACATTCTGAAGGAAAACTGCATTGCCCATTTATATTGCATTTACCCAGCATTTCATAGTTCCAAAGCACTTAACAAATACTAACTGATCATCCTAACTGTTGCAGGAGATATCATCCCTATTTTACAGGTGGGGAAATGAGGCACAGAGAGCTTAAAATATTCATAGTGTGCTGAGAATTTAGGAATTCTTGCTCAGACCACACCAAACAAAATAAATCAGATTATAAACAGGGAAGTGCAGATGCTCCTTTTAAAGTTAAAATACAGTACAAGATCGTTGCTGCTGTTTGCAAAGGTCACACATCCAGTAAAACATCTCCAGAAAAGCCTGTTATGATTCACATTAACACTGTGCATCACCAGATTGCAATGGCCTCCAAAGATATTTTGAGCTGTTTCACCAGCCTGCAGAATGGTCCTTGTCAAAATCAGGTCTTTGTGTCTCTTGAAGGAAGCGACAGACAGGGTGAAACTCCCTTCTGCCCCATGCCTACATCTGCCTCTCCCGAAGAGCTGCTGTGCTTGTTCCCAATCTGTTTCAAAGGTCACCCCATAAAGCAGCTTAATCAGAGCTGCCACCCTTTTACTGGATCTCTCCTGCGGGACACTGTATTGCAACACTGTCATGAATGAGTCATGATACATTTCCACAAGTGCCCAAAGACATCTTGGAGCCGCTTTAATGCCCTTCAAGACGTGCAGCGGTGCCATGGAAATGGGCTCTCTATCTTAGGTGCAGATCAATGGATCCTCCTGTCATGTGTCAATCCCAGGAAAGGAGGATGTCTTTGCCCACTCCTGTCCGGTGGGCAGGGGTCTCATTGGGTATCCCTGGTAATGGGGGGATGGTCACCCCTCTCTTAGGGGGTCACCCAGAGTGGGGAATCACGTTTCCCGAGGGCGGATCCAGAGGATACAATGCTCCCTCCCGTGCCCCCCATGCCCTGTGGGTGGATGGCCCAGTGGGTGGGTGTGACAGGTCCCGTGCCTCACTCCGCAGAGGGGGTGGATCCTGGGTCTCTGACCCGCGGCAGCCTGGGAATTGGGTCCCCGCAGTGGGTGGATCCGGGAACGGGATCGGGTCCCCCCGGGGGCCGGTCCCACTGGCCAGACCCGCATGCTCGTATCTCCGATCTCCCCGGCACCCACCTGGCCCGAGGCCCCTGCCCGGCTCCCTGGGTAGAGGGGATCCAGGTTCGTTCCGGTTCCGGTCCCCGGGGGCGGGGGTCTGTGTGTCCTCCTCGGGGTCCGCTCCCGCCCCCCCCTTGCAACAGCCTCCGCTGTCAACAAATCCACCCGTCACTTCCGCCAGCCGGAGCCCTGAGAGCGAGACTCCCTTTCCCGGGAAACGAGTCCCCAAGCGGAACGTTCCGCTGCCGGGAGAGGCCAGAATTCCCCCACCCGACCCCGGCAGCCCCTATCGCCCCAACCCCAGGGAGCTGAAGGGGTCCAGGCGGACCGGAAGAGTGACACATCCCCCTACAGCCTTCCCTCAACGCCACAAGATGACATCATATCATGAGAGAGTTTCCTTGTGCAGCCTGGTGACATCATGCCACAGTGCGATGACATCACAGCCTGATGGTGTCTCAGCATGGTGAGATGACATCACATTGTGATGGTGGCCTGGCATGGAAAGATAATAATATCTAGCTCTTACTTAAATATATTTTTTTATCAGTAGATCACAAAATGCATTATAAAGGAGGATAATATTATTGCCATTTTACATATGGGGAAACTGAGACACAGATGAGGGAGTGACTTGTCCATGGTCATCCAGCAGATCGGGGGCAGAGCAAGAAATAGAACTCACACGGCCTGAAACTCAGTCCATTGCCCTGCCAACTAGGCCACATTGCATTTTGGCATGATAATATGATTGCACTCTGGAAGTATGAAATTGTTTCACTGTTGAGTCAGAAATACAGCATGTTGGGATGATGTTGCATTGCATTTTTATTACATTGTATCTTACCACAATGTTTTACATTTGTGCCACATGGATTTTTATTGCAGTGTGATGACATTCTGTAGCATGCTAACTAGGGCTCTCAAGCAATTAAAACAATTAATTGCACACTGTTAAGCACTAGTATATTTTAAATATCTTTGGATGTTTACTACATTTTCAAATATATTAATTTAAATTACAACAGAATACAAAGTGTACAGTGCTCACTTTATTATTGATTACAAATATTTGCACTGTAAAAAATTGTATTTTTCAACTCACCTCATACAAGTACTGTAGTGCCGTCTCTTTATCATGAAAGTTGAACTTACAAATGTAGAATTATGTAAAAAAAAACTGCATTAAAAATAAAACAATGTCAAACTTTAGAGCCTATAAGTCCACTTAGTCCTACTTCTTGGTCAGCCAATCACTCAGAAAAACAAGGCTAGTTACAATTTGCAGGAGATAATGCTGCCTGCGTCTTATTTACAATATCACCTGAAAATGAGAACTGGCATGCACTGTTGTAGCTGGTGTTGCAAGATATTTACATGCCAGATGCGCTAAAGATTCATATGTCCCTTCATGCTTCAACCGCCATTCCAGAGGGCTTGTTTCCATGCTGATGGGTTCTGCTTGATAACGATCCAAAGCAGTGTGGACTGACACATGTTCATTCTCATCACCTGAGTCAGATACTACCAGCAGAAGGTTGATTTTCTTTTTTGGTGATTTGAATTCTGTAGTTTCCCCTTCGGAGTGTTGCTCTGTTAAGACTTTTAAAAGTATGGTCTACTCTACACCTTATCCCTCTCAGATTTTGGGTGGCACTTCAGATTCTTAAACCTTGGGTCCAATGCTGTAGCTATTTTTAGAAATCTCAAATCTGCTGTGAAAATGTTCTTAAAATTAACATGTGCTGGGTCATCATCCGATACTGCAATAACATTAAATATATGGAGAATGCAGGTAAAACAGAACAGGAGACATACAATTCTCCCCCACCCAAGGAGTACAGTTACAAATGTAAGTGACGCATTATTTTTTTAACAAGCATCATCAGCATGGAAGCATGTGCTCTGGAATGGTGGCCAAAGCATGAAAGGGCATACGAATGTTTAGCATATCTGGCATGTAAATACCTTGCAACGCTGGTTACAAAAGTGCCACGTGAACACCTATTCTCACTTTCAGGTGACCTTGTAAATAAGAAGCAGACAGCAGTATCTCCTTTCAATGTAAATAAATTTGTTTGTGTTAGCGATTGGCAGAATAAGAAGTAGGACTGAGTGGACTTGCAGGCTCTAAAATTTTACACTTTTATTTTTGAGTGCAGTTATGTAACCAAAAAAACCCTGCATTTGTGTTACATTTTCACAATAAAGAAATTGCACTTCAGTACTTCTCTGAGGTTAAATTGAAAAATACTGTTTCTTTTGTTTATCATATTTACAGTGCATATATTTGTAATAAAAATAATAATATAAAGTGAGCACTGTGCACTTTATATTATATGTTGTAATTGAAATAAATGTTGAAAATGTAGAAAAACATCAAAAATATTTAATTTCCATTGGTATTCTATTGTTATAAGTGCGGGTAATCACAATTAATTTTTTAATAATGATTAATTTTTTTAATCACAAGTTAACTGTGATTAATTGACAGCCCTAATGCTAACATTGCATTTTACCACATGATGATGTTGCATTGTACCACAGTGACTTGTTTTGCAGTATGATGACATGCTGTGACCTGATGTTATCATATTTCTGTATCATGATATTGAAACCATGATAGTGGTTTACTTTGCACCATAATGAGGTGGTGTGATGTGAAGATATTGCATTGGAGCATGATGTTGGTGCAGCTGAAGCCTGGCCTGACATAAGTAATTAACATATGGATGTTGTGATGCAGCATAATAAACCTTAAGATACATGTTATTTCCAGCTGTGATGATACTTTGGTACACATTGCTGCATAACACTGTTACATTTTGATACATTTGCTTCCCAAGTGAGGGATAATGTTTCTGCCAAGTGTGACAATTCCGAGTCAAAATACCATCCTGTAGCACTGTGTCTTGTTGACTGACTGTCCCAGTATGGCAGATTGGTTCACCCTTAGCACAACAGTGCAAGGGATGGAATGAAAAATATTGGTCAAGGATATAAAATCTAACACCACAGCTTTTATGAGTAGTGCCTCAGGATCTTCAACATGCACAGCAAGCAAGACCTTAACTTCTAAATTCATGGCCAAAAGACTTCCACAGAATAAACTGCTTGGAATGCATTTTCAAATACTTCTAGTTTAATTATACTGTGGTCGCTAAGAGCAGTGGATTTCTCATTATCATCTTCATTGTGTTCCTGCAGTGAATGTGAACATGAGTTCATCCTGCTACAGTAACACTTCGCCATCAACTTCAGCTGCTATATGGCTTGAGAGCAAAATAGGAAATTATTCTTTCCTTAGGAATCTTTACAGATGAAAAGTGCCATATAAATAAAATTGTGTACTGAAATCCTCCAATATAGGATTTCAGTACACAGAAAGCAGTGCCCCCAACTTCTGTTTTACACTATTGCTGGAAAACGAATGAATAAAGAAAAGAAAAGAGAAATGGCGTTGAATGTGCATTTTAACTTGTCGTTCTCTCGTACATTACAGCTACAGCCTATGCCAGCTCTGCGTTGCAGGCACAAGCATACTGCTTCACTGCAGTACAGAGTGGCAATTACATAATTTTTATCATCGCGTGCAGCCATTTCCTGTTCTGATAGGCTGTTTATAATACTAAGTATACTAGTTTTCGGAGGTTGTCGACTAAGGCTATTTTTGTTGAATTGTTTCAGATCTAAGACTCTGGAAAGTGCTGCTGCATCATTTCGCTAATACTTTGTGTCAACTGTGTGTGTATGTTAAGTATTTGAGTGTGTATGTTTATGTGCAAATATGTGGGTGTAGGTTTTGAAATTTGTCATATTTATATTGTCAGTTGTTGCATGATGGAGTATCTGCCATTTTAATTTTATAAATTTTATTATTAACAATAACTGGATTTTCTAAAGGTAGAATAAAATGTAGTATATTTTGATATGAAAGAATGGAGGAAGGAAGTATACATGATTTAAAAGTGTGCATTTTTAAAAGTATTTTGAAAGTTTATAATAAGTGATGCTCCAGAGGGAGGGGAGGGGGTTGGCGCAAGTTGGAAGTTTTGCCTAGGGAACAAAATATCCTTGCCCCTAATTTTCTTAAGGAGCCTTATTTCTGTAATTGTTTCTCCTACTTGTTTCTCCCCTAACAGCCTCCTTGGATTTAACTTTATGCACTCAGGGAGGATAATATCAAACAGATAAATGGAGGTGTATATATTTATAAAAAGCCAGTACATTGAACTCCCTCATTCTTCACAGGCCCCAGTCCCACCCAGGGTCTGCAGGCTCTACTGTAATACAAATCACAATAGTAATCCTGTCACAATCCACAAACAAAGTTTGAATTGAGAAGGGACCAGGGAAAATTGTTTCCATCCTCTTTATGGCAACACTGTAATTAGTTCAATAGCTATGGGGAGAGGATTCAAAAGGAAAGCAAGTGCTCTTGCTAGCCAAGGCCTGTGTACAAGTTGGGCCCTGTTGCTGTATCCCAGATGGTTAACTCCCCCGGCCTCAGGATGCAAATCTGTAATTCAAGTGGCAACTTCCCTTTCAGGCTGGTACATGCTGCTGTCTCTAAATCACTCCCCCGAGCCATTACAGGGGCAAGGCAGCACTAGCCCCTCAGGGAGGAAGCTGAGCCCCAGGGCCCAGCAGGTAAGGGCTCTGGCTATGGGGAGGCGGGGCCAGGATGTGGAGTAGGGGCGGGGCCGACGTGAGAGGGGCGGGGCCTATCACCCAGGCCCGGGGCGGCTATTTCCGGAGGGCCCCGCCCCCTCCCCTTCTTCCCGCCGCCTGGGGCCGCGTTTCCAGCCGGACCGTTTATTCGGCGCGCGCCGGCCGCCGCGGCGGGAGGGGACGGGGAAGTCACCATGTCGAGTCTGCACAAGAGCAGGTGGGGGGCCGGGGGCCACCTTCCCCCATCCCCGGGTAGGGCCGCGGCGCGCCGGGGCCTGAGGAACCCCTGGGGGGGTCAGGTCCTGAAAGCGGCCACCTCCAGGAGCCCTTCCGCAGCGCCCCTCCCTCCCCAGCGCATCCTCCCAGTCAAGGGGGCGCCCCCATAACTGATCCCTGGGGCGGGTGTGTTCTGGTCCCTGCACAGCAACTGGGGGCGGGGGGGCTGCTATGGGTAAGATCCACCCACTTCCCTTCTCTCGGGGGGGGGGTGTCTCTGCTTGCGGTTGGGGGCTTTCAGCGGGGTATGGGCTGAGTGACATGGTGGGGTGGCTCCTCGGGGGGGGCACTTCAGAAAAATTGGGGGGTGTGTGCGTCAAAGTGGTGTCAGCATAGAGACCTATTTGTGGTTCTGTTCTGCAAACTCGGGGGGGGGGGCATACCCGCCTATGAAAAGTTGGGGTGCTCCGTAGCACATAATGCTTCTGCCTAAAACCAAATATCGGCGCCAGAACACTGTGTTACAGCCCGTTCATGATGCATGGCTCTGCGTTTAACAGAACAGGCTTTCTTCCCTTTCAGTGTAGCTTTACTAATGCAGCAATGTGGAAGTGCTGACATCAAACATTAGGGGGTTGCAAGGATTATTCAAAGGTTCCCTAAAGCTGGAGTGTCCCAGATTTTCAGTATAGGTGTAACATGATAAACTTCAGTACCTAGCATCTGAGGTAGGCGCTATTTTATGCAGCTGTTTGCTTTTGCAATCTGCCTCGCTTATTGTACCTGCAATTGAAAAGGGGCTGTGATTAAAAAGTCCTTATCAGAACAAAAGCAAAGCATGTTTCTGTAACTATTTACAATGTATGTTATGTGCTGTAAGTGCCCTTGAAATAAGTAATCTTAAGTAAGTGCAAGCCAGGGATGAGATTCTCTCAGTGAGAGACATCATGAGCCTAAACTCAAAAGAACTCGACAGATTTTTAACAGTAACTGCCTATTCTGAGGTAACAAAGAGTCCTGTGGCACCTTAAAGGCTAACTAAAGTATTGAAGCATAAGCTTTCATGGGCTAATACCCACTTCGTCGGATGCAAGCCTATTCTGAGTGTCTAGGCAAGTCCTCAGAGTATATCTGTTATGCCTAGCTATAAGGGCCAACGGGAACAATGTGTCTGGAGCTTTGATGCCTGACTGGCAGAGGTATTTGTGCTGTGATCATTGCAGGAAAGCAAGCTGTAATATAATGCTGATATCTTCACATAATTACCTGACTCACCCTTGAGAGTCTGTCATCTTTATATAATTTGTGTGTGGCCACACTTCTTTTGTAGGATTGCAGAATTTCAGGATGTCCTTGGGGAACCCAAGATTGTTCTACAGAAGCTCCGTGAACTCTCCTTTAGTGGTGAGTGACTTCTGAAAGACTTTGATGCATGCCACAAAGCTTCTACAGCAAGAATGTCCAATCCAGGCCTATATTGGCAGTTTGGTAACAGACTTGGGTGTTGCACCTATTTTGCTGTAATAGAATTGAGCTAGTTTCAGATACTCTGTTCAAGATGGAACACTGAGTGATGGGGCCTGTAGTCTGTAGGCCTTGCAGTTGTGTTATGTTTTGTGGGTTGTATTTTAGCCACACTTGGTCTGAAGGTCTACATGCTGAAGCACTTGATACCACAATCATGAGTGTGGTGTAATGGTTGTTCCTGAGATCTTTAACTTGCTTTCATGCAGAGTACTACTATCTTTCCAGTGGATAAAAATAATTTGAAATCTTAAGCCTAAATGTCAAAGTCCACTAGATGATTCTCTCTCTCTCTCTCTCTCTCTCTCTCCGCCCGTCACCCCCCCCAGGCGGGGTATGGTCCACCAACCACAGAGCACTCCACCACTAGATGATTAGCTAATGTTAAATAAACAAACATCTGTGCTACCATTAAGTTACCAGTGTCATAAATGTTTAACAAACCAAGACTAACGGATGTGATTAAGAGTTACCAGCTATTTGAACAGTTTAGAGACCATTTTAGCTGTACAATATATGGTCTCTGAAACCTTCAAATGCAGACAAAAAACTCTTCTTCCTTCACTCTCTCTAAAATATCCACTAATTCCTTCACTCAAGAAACCATCTGCATATTCACCTGAAGCATTCCTTTCTTTGCTCCAAGGACCATATAATTTTTTTCCTTATGCTTAGCCTAGTCATCTTCCCTTGCAAGAGCCAAATATGCAAGTCACCTTTTACTTGCTGTATTAACTTTTTGTGGTATGCCCTTAGAGCAGGGGTCTCAAACTCAAATGACCACGAGGGCCACATGAGGACTAGTGCACTGGCTCGAGGGCCGCACCACTGACACACACACACACCCTCGCTGCCCCGGCTGTGCCCCCACTCCACCCCTTCCATGAGGACTAGTGCACTGGCCCGAGGGCCGCACCACTGACACACACCCTGCCCTTGCTGCCCCAGCTCTGCCCCCACTCCACCCCTTCCAAGAGGTCCCACCCCTGCCCCACCTCCTCCTCTGAGCACGCAGCTCCCCATTCCCTCCTGGAAAGCGCTAGGCACCACCAACAGCTGTTTGGCAAACAAAGCAAGAGCAATCTAGGAAGTCCAGAGCTAGAAACACACACGGCCCAGCCAGGCAGCAGAGAAGCCTCCACTTCTGGCCCCTCCGTCCTGCAAACTGCTATGGGGAGACCGGGGGGGGGGGGGGGGTGGCGCCAGGAAGCTTGGCGGGCCGCAGGGAAGGGCTTTGCGGGCCGCATGTGGCCCCCGGGCCGCATGTTTGAGACCCCTGCCTTAGAGCTTCTTAATATCTTTGTAAAGCTCCTTGCCAGCTTGAAAAGTGCTGCCCTTCTGTTCGCTTGGTAGCATCAGCATAAATGCTTCATAATGCAGTGAAAGAGCTGGGACTAATGTAATTGACTCTGCCTGATGTATTTCACAGGGATTCCTTTTGATGGTGGGCTGCGCTGCCTCTGCTGGAAGGTGGGTTTTGCTTGGGGCTTTTCTGGTTTCCTGTAAGTTACCCTCTTGATTAGCCACACTTGGTCTGAAGGTCTAAAAGTTTTGTGCATTTGAAAAACAAAACAGATTAGCTTATCACGACCTAAGAGGCTACTGTGAATCAACAGCTCTTGGCTTGCTGAACAGTCTGGGAAATTTATTCTTGATAATCTGAAATGATAGTAACTGATATGATTGTGGGGGGGAGATCATTTGGACAAGTTGTTGGGTGAATCTGTATATCTTTGTTGCATGTACAGAGTCCACTATTAAGCCCAGTGGGATTGAGCTACTGGATTTGTTACTTAAGGGGAAGGAATTTGCTGTGCCTTTTTTCAGGGTGATGTTAAAATGTATCCTCCAAATACTGATGGCTACAACTTGATAAAGTACCAGTCATTCTTCAGGAAGATTCCACCTTTTTCAATGAGCCAGTTCTGATTCCAGTCACACTCCTCCTCCCCCATTTGTTTCACTGAACTTCTAATTGTTAATACTGTCTGCTTCAAGGAGTAATGTGTATGTTCCTTCTGCCCAGATCCTCTTGAACTACCTCCCTGTGGAGAAGGACTTATGGAACACCTTGCTGAAGAAGCAGAGGTGATGATCTCTGTACTCTCCAGCCCTAATACCCTTGTAGAGTAGAGGCCCACAGCTCCTTAGCATTTGAAAAACATATTCCTATTTCTAAGGGAGCCTGTAAAATTGGCTAGTTTTGTGTGGAAGGAAAAAGTATTGTTGTTCCCCCTGCCAATTAATTCTACAGACTGCTCTGGAGGTTAATGTAATGACCTTTCATAGTTGAGCTGGACAATTCTCATAGAAAAGGTCAAGTGTTCCTTGTCTGAGCAGGGGTGTCAGAGGGACATGTCTGGGTTCAGGGTGGATGTCTTTAGTTTCATTGTATTTATCTTCTAGTTTCTAACATGATTTCTTCCTCTCGTTGTTAAGGGAGCTGTATTCCCAATTTCTGAAGGAAATGATTATCCAGCCTGGGATAGCCAAAGCCAACCTTGGTGTCTCCAGGGAGGATGTAACCCTAGAGGACCATGTAAGTATAGTTTGGTCTTCGTGTGGAAGGGAGTTCTTGTAAGTTTCAAATTGATCCTGGTGTGATCCATGGTAATTCTTCCTGCTGGCTTCATTGCATTGCATTTAAAAAAACGAGAAATGGTGCACTGAGCCCCTATAAGAGTGTCTAGCTCCATGACTTCCAGACTGAAAAAAGTTGTAAAATACTGTCCTAGGGTAACTTATCCTTTCCTTTTTCCCTTTCCCACTGCCATCCTCAATGAGTTGCTTGTCGATGCAAGAGACTTCAGATGGGAGGAAAGGATCAATACGATTAACGGCTCAATGGAGGGAGGTCACAGTGTGGAGCTGCTAGCAAAATGAATCTGTCCATTTAACCTGTGAAATCCTCTCCATGGATGGAAAGCAAAATGGGCCAGTCTGAAACCAGAGTATAAGAGAAGCCGCATTGGCTAGTGGTTGGACTATGGGATTGGGAATCAAGACTTTTATTCCCAGCTCTGCCACTGATTTGCTGTGTGACTCTGAGGGTTACTTCACCTCTCTGTTCCTCAGTTTACCCTCCTAAAATTGAGTTAACAGTAATCCCCTTGGAAAAATGCTTTGAGAGCCACTTATGAAAAGGGTTATTACACTGAAGGATCCATTTTTTTTAAGTGGTCAGAGGAAAGTGCAAAGTGGGGTAACTGCTCACACATCTCTTCACCTATCCCAGCCTCTGGTGTTAGTAGCCAGTCACCTGTGTCAGTTTGATCTTTGGAAGGGTTCATACTGTGCCTGGCATGTCTGTGACACTCTGAGCTTTAACTTATTTATTACTGTGACCTTTGAAGTTCTTGGAATGTTTTGGCGGTGGCGGTGGGTTTTTTTTCCCTACCACTCAAATGCCTTTCAGAAGAGTGTTCCATTCCATTAGTACAGTTTTGGAAAGTCCTGTATCTGACCTTGTCTTATGTATATGTTGTGATTTCCTATACTTAGTCTATTCCACACTTCCTTGGTCTTGGGTAAACTTCCATCAACTAAACTTTCCACTAATCCACCCAAGCTGGTAATGTTTTGTCAAGCTTCTTGGAGTTCAGATAATCATTACACTGTTAGCACTGAGTTAGCTAGACAATGCACATATATAGTGACAGTATCTCTTATAGTGGTTAATATGGAAAATCTCCCTTGCACTGATTGGGGCTGTAACCAGAATTCCTGTTAACACAGGTTAGTGAAGCCTGACTGCACCAGCGAATCCACTAAGACAGGTGACAATGGATTTGGAAGAGTCTGCTCATAGTGCTCTGCACAGGTTGAAAGTAACCACACAGTCTTCACTGGCCTACCAGATGTGTGCTGACTCATTTCAGGTGGGCCATTGCCCATAAAGTGCCAGCTGCCCAAAGAAAGCACCCCCATCTGTCTAGCAAATCAGGCTTTAAACATGACTCCCGCTAGAAAGGCAGTAGTAGAATTTTCTTGATCTATGTAGGTAGAGCCAAAAGGCCTCACCTCAGCTTTCAGCAGTGACAGGCTCACTTGTCAGTAAAACATGAACTTATCGCGTTTTATGTGATATTTTTTTGTGCAGCCGCTCAATCCGAACCCAGACAGCCGATGGAATACTTACTTCAAGGACAACGAAGTACTGCTGCAGATAGACAAGGATGTCAGGTGTGTGTAGGTAGCTGGGCTCTCTGGAGGGGAGGAATAACAGTGCGGTTTACGCACTCGATGTATCAGGAATACAGAATATTTCATGTTATCAGGCCCATTCTGTTTCACATGGCACCCCTCTGCTTCTAATCCTTTTAATTTGGTTTGCATCTTTTTCTACCCCAGGAGGCTGTATCCTGATATGGCATTCTTCCAGCGCCCAACTGACTACCCCTGCTTGCTAATCCTTGACCCCCAGAATGAGTTTGAGACTCTCCGCAAGCGGGTGGAACAGACGACACTCAAGTCACAGACAGTGGCACGAAACCGGAGTGGAGTCACAAATGTAAGATCTGGCAAGGAGCTTTCCCTGTGCTTCTGGGATGGGGGATGAGCATGTTGTGACTGGGAGGTGGAGGGGGACATGCACTTCCATGGCACACTTGCCAAGATAGTTACCAGGCTGACTTGTTAAAGACACTCTGCAGTTATTCCTTCCTCCACCTCCACATATGGTGTGGGTTCTTGTATTCCTACAGGAGAGTGACACTTCTCCCCTTTCTCCAGAGGGATGGGCTTAACTGAAGAACACTTTTGATAATAAATTCTACAGCTTCAAGCCTTTCTCACTTCCTACCTGCAGAGAGAGGCTAAAATCACCCTGGTTTGTGGATAGGGTGCTAAGTTACAAGTCAAATTGGTCCTGTCTGTCACTGCAACAAATGTCACAAGCTCAGTGGTGATCCTATAGGAATCCCCCATATTCACTCACAAGTAAGAGTATACATGTATAGCATATAGTTCCTGGCAAAGAAGAGTATCATGGAGACATGGAAAACTTGAACTGCTCTGTAAGTGAAAAGGAATTCTCCTTTCTCTGTGTTTTGAGTTCCTGAAATTTCCTGCTAATTTTTCTTATGTATTTACCTTACCCTTCAGGTGAGTTCCCCTCTTAAAACATCTGCTCCTAATTCACTGGGTGAATATGAAGTTCTGCCTAATGGCTGCGAAGCTCACTGGGAAGTGGTAGAACGAATCCTGTTCATCTACGCCAAGCTGAATCCTGGGATAGCATATGTCCAGGGGATGAATGAAATAGTGGGGCCTCTTTACTATACCTTTGCTACAGATCCCAACAGCGACTGGAAAGGTAAGCAGTTGGAGTGCTTGAGTGAGTTACACCATTCCTGGCAACAATTGTTGCAGGGAATGGTTATCAGAGCATTTGAGGAGGAGACTAGCAGACTCTCCCCATACCAGGTCCCTGGTGAAAGGGGGGTTGTTCTGAGAGAGTGCTTGGAAAAAGCCTCCTGGGAAGTATGAGAATCCTCTCTGATGCACTTCTGTGACAGCTTGGGAAACCTGGCTGTAGAAAACTTATTAATTCTGGTTTTATGAACTGTGTCATTATGCCCCATGTATATCGGATCAGCCCTTCGCTAGTGGAGACTGTCAGGTGCTTCACTAACCCCACCTAGAGCGCTATTAAAGGAACATGCAGACTCATTAACATTTACTATGACCTTACAGTGAGTTGGCTATAGGGACTGGCTGAACTGTAAGAAACCAGTTTTTCCAGTGAGTAGTAATCAAGCAACAGATCACCTGAGGGGGCATGGAGTTGCAATTCAGGAAGGTCACATAACAAGGTACTGGAAGGCTTGGGATAGCTGATGCTAGCTTCCAGGAGGTAGGCAATTGGACTGCAGGGTCCATGCTGCTAAGAAAGTTTAGACATGGAATTTGTAAGGGAGTGTGTGCCTGCTCAGTCCTAACAAGTCAAAAACATATGGGACCCATGATTGGAGTCCAGTACCACAGGCTGGTTAGTGTCTATCAGGGGAAGCTTATCAAGGTTGCGACAGCTTCCTTCAGCACTTCTATTATACTGCTCTTATGTGTCTCTTTCAGAACATGCGGAAGCAGATACATTTTTCTGCTTCACCAACCTAATGTCTGAGATCCGGGACAACTTCATTAAGAGCCTGGATGATTCTCAGTGTGGCATTACTTACAAGATGGAGAAGGTTTACTCTACTCTGAAGGAGAAGGATGTTGAGCTCTACCTGAAACTGGTGAGGAGTCAGACATTCATCTTGCTCCCCTCCGCCCCCGGGTTGGAATGAGGAATAAGATTGGTTTGCCCAATGTCTCTGGCCACCTGGGTCAATGGCTTATCTGGGAGTGGTGGAACTCAAGATCTCCTGAGTCTCTGGACTCTGCTTTTGTCAGTCGGCCAAACACATGTGCTCTTGCAAAATTCCTTTAGAACCTGGAGTTACAGGGTTTTTTTCAGGGGAAACAAATTCCTGTACTTTACTTCCATTGCCATCATATGTCCCACTTTATAAATTACACTGAAAAATTATGGCAGTTCAATGATAAATCAAAACTTGGTAAAAGTAATGCCATCCTATATATGTAATAATGTTACCTTCCTGTAGCACCCTTCCTCCGAGGAGCTCAAAACACTCTGCAAATTCCTGCTAACGCTCCTGTGAGGTGGATAGAGGTGATTGCAGATCTTATGGACTGCAGCAGTGGTCTAACAGTACAACAATGCAACACAAGTTTAGGATGGGAGGTGTAGAATATTGTTTCTAAATGAAACTCCAGAGAGAATTTATGGGAGGCAGAATGTAGTTACGAGAGTAGGAGTCTGGTGAATATTAGGCTTCGGGGGGGGGGGGGGGGGTGTGTGTAAAATGAGATCTTACTAGGACTTCAAGTGGTCATACTCTTTTCTGTCAGCACATTCACACTTCACCATCCTAGTTCGGGGGGGGGAAGAGTATCACCTACTTAGTTACTAGCACCACTTCCTGCAGGCCCACGGTGATGTTTCATGGAAGACTCCTATCTGTAGAGCCTGGCAAATCACAAGATATCTGCTTCACATCCATGGACCATGTTTGTGGCTCGCAGATCGATGCGGATCCAGATTTTGTATCCGCGCAGGGCACTACCCATCTGAATACTGAACTGACTTGATCTTGCTTAATTTTTGCAATATGTGGACGACAGTAGAAAGTAGCTAAAAGCTTTGTGTTTCTATCTATTGGCTGCCAGTGTAAACTGTGTCTGGAGAACTCTGGTCTGTGTGTTTTTTATGCTAACCTTCCAATAGCCTTCTAATCACATGGGGATTTTTAGAGTTATTGAAAACAGGAAGTATTTCTGATCTAAACCTTTAGGGGAAATGAGGTGTGTGGGACTTTTTTTAAAGGAGAGATTAAATTGATTAGCTTAAATGCCTGAATTGCAATTTATGAAAGTAACAGTTCCTACATTCCATGACCTTGATTCCTGCTCTCTGAGTCATAGACACTGAAGATAGATGCATGTACAGAGAGCTGTCCTTCAGAGCACTGTAATTTGGGGTGGGGTGAAGGGGGGTTTGTGGAGAGGCTTTGAAAGGAGACATGGCATAGAGTATCTCATAGCATGAGGCTAACAAGACATTGAAGCAGAGAAGTGTAATTGTAAAGTACAGGCAGATTTCTCCATATTGCACTGCAGGATGTTAGCCTATAACTAGGTTACTAAGAGGAAGGCCGTGAACACCCATCTTTCTTTTCCAGTTCAGTAGAAGCAATTAATTACTGACTCTGTCTATCCTAAAGCAAGAGCAGAACATCAAGCCCCAGTTCTTTGCCTTCCGTTGGTTGACGCTGCTGCTGTCCCAAGAGTTCCTGTTGCCAGATGTCATCCGTATCTGGGACTCTCTCTTTGCTGATGACAACCGCTTTGATTTTCTGCTGCTTGTCTGTTGCGCCATGTTGACGTGAGTGCCGTGACAGCTGACACCTAGGATTTTGACTCTAGTGTGCTCTCTCCTGCCCCACAATTCACATCTTATCTCCTAAAGCTCAGTCTCCCCCATGCTGGGCAATGTAAATATGGACTGAGCTCCTCCACCCCGTTCTCTGCTCAAATTCACAGATATAGGGGCCTCTCTTGCTTGCAAGAGACATGAGAAGGGGGCTCTGGTGAAAGGATGTAGCCATTCTTTCCACAATGGCAAAAGAAACAGGGCTCTTAAGGAAGAGTGGGAGGCGTGTGGTGAGCCGTACTCACCTTAGTGGCTGACTTTTGGGAGGTTTTTGGACAAGGTACTACAGAGGCAAAAAGTACTTGGATTAATATATCCTCTCTTTCAGACTAATCCGGGATCAATTACTGGGAGGGGACTTCACTCTGAACATGAGGCTGCTACAGGTAAGTACTAAAATACATCAGGAATGGGGAGGAGATAGAAGAACTTTTTAAACAGGAGATTTTCCTCCTGTACAATACTTGAATATGATAGAGGCAGCCCTCCTGGAATATAGTTACCAACCCTCTGCTGATCATAATGAAACCATTTGTTTGGAAAATCTAAACACTTAGCAAACTTCATGGTATGGTATAAGATCAAGCATTAACTTCTACTGCATGCTCCCCTTAACTGGAAAATCCAGTGAATCCACTCCTGGCCAATAACTCTTAATAACAATACCTCTATTTACTGGCTGTGCCTTTTGGAGTGTTTAGGCTTCTTGGGATCCATCTGATGCTGCTTCTGCCTGTTTGCTCCTCTAACAGCAGCCTTCACCTCCATTGCTGATTTGCAGGAAGTGGCTTTGTGGCTCCCTGTTCTGGGCTGTTAATTTGCTCTTTCAACTCCCGTTATAAATGCTGCACATCTTGCCAGTAGCAGTAGTCTCAGTCCCTGTCCCAGAATAGAGGATTCCTTCTCCTAACTCCTTGGTCAGTCTAGTAACATGCTGGGCCCATCAGCTGCTCAAAGAGCAGCATTACTATTAAAATGTTTTCTCTTAATTAGGAGTCCCTCAAAAGAGGATGAGAGGCCGTGTGTTGGAGGGGTCCTGATTAAGAGAATTCCAATGTATTGCATACAATAAAATATTATTTTGGATCCTTACTTCCATAATGGGGCTAGTCATTGCATAAAGCCAACTTAACCCCACACTCGGGGCTACCAAAATAATCTAATGTCATGTAGGATGTACAAGACTGATCAGTTACAAAACATAGAAGGAAATTGTTTACTCCAGGTGACTTTAACTATGGAGGTAACACAGAATTTATAAATACCCAGGGCATTCATTGGGCTGGCCAATGATATTGCAGAGAGTCTCTGCCCTATTGTAAGGGAGAATTGGTGCAATGAACATTAATGAAATAAATCAATTCCTCTTTAATGCAGGATTATCCCATCTCTGATGTACACCTGATTCTGAAGAAAGCAAAGGAGCTTCAGGACTCCAAATAGTCCATAGCCCCGGCAGTGTGCATGAGAGAAACTGTGCAGTAGTGTATCCTAGGAGACTCCCGCCTACGTGTGGTGCGTCATCAGAGCTCCTATTATCTCTGCTGGGCATTTGGTTTTGTGTTCCAGTAATTGGCCTTCTTGAAGACTTCCTTCTACTCTGTTAGGTCAAAGGCTGCCTATTTCCCCAGCTAGTCAGGTCCTGCACTCCAGGTTTTCCTAATCTCAAACAACTCCTCACTGCCTGAGCAGTGCTTTGTATTTTTTAAATGACTTTAAGTTTGGGAAATGGAAATTGTTTAGCTACATATCTCTCAAAGTCTTATGAAATGAACTTTTGTGATCATAGCATTATGGAAGCATGTGCTCATGCACAGAACTTCTGCATTAGAGACCAGTGGGATTTCGGTGAGTATAGAGAAAAGAACGTCTCCATGTAAATACAACATGTCACTTTGTCATCACGTGTCCTGCTGGTTTGAGTAGCTGCCGGATTTTGTTCCTTTCTGTCTGCATCTTACCATCTCTTTTGGGTTCACAAAAAAAAGTCCAGTTTCCTCCTGGTGAGTGGCAGATGAGGATTCAAAACAGCAGAGTCTCTTCCATGGGAAAGAGACTTTAAGACGCTTGGATAGGAGAATGCTGTTCCCGCTGGCTGCTTTGTGCAGTGAGATTATTTACTCTCCAGTAGAGTCTACCCCAGGATTGCCTTATCAAGGAGTTGTCTCCTTGGTGCTGAGTTTACTTGGAAGTTGGAACTAGATATGGGGTTTTAATCAGTGTAGTTCAAATAAGCCTTATGTTACTCACCGCCTTAGAGCAGGTCCCTGCTGCTGCTCAGACTGCTTGTCTTGAGCTGTGTTCAGTGTCACTGCAATGGATCATGCTTTACCCTAATTCAAAGGCAGGATATCTAACTTCAGGCAGGCTCATGAAGTACAACGGAGAGGCTGTAGTCCTGTGCTGCAAACATAGGCATCTTCAGAGGAGACTTATTAATAGGGATAATGATGGTTTTGCTCTTAAACTGAGTTTTTGCATATTATTATACAGAACACTCCAAGCCTTCTAACTAAACCCGGATAAGCTCTAGTCACATCATCTTCCTGTTGTCCTGTGGGTTCTCTTTGCTCAAACTCAGGGATCAGATTAACATCAAGCCAGTCTCTGGATGTGATCTACTGGAGCAATTCAGTGGGACTACCTGGTCCCTTGGGAGAGTCCCCGTCCCTGTGGACAGTTTCTGAAGGAGAGAGTGCCATGTGCTGTGGGGACGGTAATACAGAGGGGGATATTTATTAATGTACTCCATTCAGATACAGAGAAGCAGGCTAGGTCTGCATAGATTGAGATTAGTAATAGGGTAACCTGTAGCCTGCAAGTAGTGTTGGAATGATCGGAACTCCTGATCCATAGTTCGTCAGGGTGATTGCTATGGAAGACACTTGGGTAGCTGAATATTCCAGCTGCTGCAAGAGCTCCCAAGCAAATGCTAACCAAAGTGCTTTACTCACCAGGTAGTGAAGTCTTGGATTGCCTCTCTATAGCTGTCAGTTTAGGGACAGTTCTGTATTTATACAATCTTAAGTGTTTTGCATTATGTGTCTCTTTTTTTATTAGAGGTCAATTTTGTATTTTCTCAGAGATCTGCTCACCCTCCTGATGAGACCTGGTAGCAGACTAGCTAAAATTGTACCATAATTAGGTTGTCTGCCTTCAGATGTCAGGTTCATGCTGTGTTCCAACTCCTAAAGTCCGGTCAAAGTTCTGTGTAGCTTAGTGAATTTCTAGAAGGACAGTTTATCTTTATGTTGGTGTTGGGGCTGTTAGCAGCATGACAGTTTTACTCTCTGGCTCCTGTGCTGCTTCAGAGTAGCAGTTTCCGTGAACCAGAATAAATTTACCAGTAATAAGGATGCAGCAGTGTCTTTCTACTTGGATGTGGAATTTTAAACAAAGTGGTTGATGGCCTCCCATTTTACTGAAATCCTTCCTATGGGATAGATTCGTTCCCATAAGAAATGGGGCCGTTGAGAGAATACCATAGTGCTCTCAGTTTACGAGCAACTATGGCTGCTCCCCATGCCTTTTAATCACTGCGTTTCTGTTGGGCCGTGGCTGTTCCAAGAGAACATGTGATCCATCTACTGAACTCCCCTGTGCCAGCACTAAGTAGCCTTTTGTTATTGTAAAGACTATTGCTGCACACAGGCATCAAACTGGATGATCAGGCCCTTTGGCAAAACTCCTTCTGGAATCATTGAGGTTTGCCTGAATGAGGACTGTAGGATTGAACCCCAAAAGTGGAAGATTTGTCCAAAATGCTCTGGCTTCAGAACTGCCCAAGATGTCCTCCATTAAAATCCCCCCACTCCATCATTTATTTATCTGAAAGTTACACACGGTCTCTTGAAATGTTTCATGGCACCTGGGCTGTGTGGATCACATTCCTTAAAAGGAATCCACCCCATCACTCTCACACTCTCTCACACTCACAGTATGGTGACAGTCATGGAGGGTATAACTTGTTTCTTTTAATAGTGGGTGAATAATGGTGGTAGTCAGAAGAGCAAAATCTTTAATAGACTCTGAAATGCTATGTAGGTTTCTTTATAATACATTAATTTGTGGTATTGTCATAAATTAGGTCTGAAAGTGAAACTTGTGAGTAGATTGTTTTTTAGTACACAGCTCTTGTGTTAAATAGAAATCCTTTCCAGCTGTAGGGGGAGTGAGAATTTATTATGTTTCCTGTTTGGATTTAAGTATTCCCCTGCTGTGTCTGAAACTCAAATGTTGCAGCACTTTGTTGGTACATGAGAACGTAAGTGACTTTGACTATCTTTTCTGCTTATTCATTCTGAATGAAGTGAAAAAAGGTGAATGGCATGAGTGGTGAAGAATGGATCTGTTAAAAATTTCAGATGGCTGTCAAGGGAATGTCTTTTAAATCTGACCACATCCTTTTTAAAGAGGATAACTTAAAAAATAAAAAAAAATCAAATGGTAGCCTTCTGCTGAAATCAATAGACTCTTTCTGTTGGGAGCTGGATCAGATGTTTAAGGAACAGCACCACAGATGTGAGTGAAAAGGCCGGCAACTGATTCAGTTGTGTAGCCTTCTGCATTGCTGAATGAAATACTTGATTTTGGATCTTGCTGCTGTCTTTACCCTCCCAGCTGGCTGGGATGCATTGCTTAGGACGGTGTTGTAGAGTCACCACACAAATTCTGTCCATTCATCTTAAGGAGTGATGAGTGGTTCTAAATGGAAATCTCTGGATTGGGGCTGATGGCTGTAATTGAGGATGAGAACGGAGATCCTCACCTTTCAGTAAAGGGTTACAAATGGCAGAGATGCACCTTAGCCACAAGCTTCTTCTGAGAGACATCTGTCAGACCAGACTCCTTAGTTTTTGCTGCTCGTTTTGATTAAACTCAATTTCTGGGGTCTCCTGTTTCAACATCAAAGGGCTAGATTAGAAGGTTTTATTTATGATGGTTTAGTGAGTTGGAGCTGAACATCTGTAAACGAGGGAGAGGTTCTCTAGTTGACAATGAATCAAAAGGTGTGGCAGTGTAGATATGGGGAGGAGAATGAGGGGAGCTCCCATCTAGTAGGACTTGTAACAACACACTCTGGTACAATATGGGGCTATTTGTTTTCTACTTGAAAAGGCCCCTCTTCATTACTAACCTAGATCCCTTATTATTCTTTAAAACTTTGGGCAGTGGAGGGTTTGCTGTGTTGATATTTGAAGGGAGGGAGGTTGTTGAAAGGACTGGTTAATTTTTTTCAATGATACTTTGAGATTATAAATATGGTTGCCTCTTATTGTAGAGTGGGGTTTATTGTTCACTTTATGGAGCAAACAAACACTATTAGTTGGGAGGAAAAAAATTAACGTAACTGGGAACCTGCCATCAGCCCTTCTGATCTGTTACCCTAACCCTCATTCCTCAAATCATTTTAAAGCTGGATAGAATTAACTAGCCCATTATTTGGTATCTTTGTGCATATAGTGGCTGCCACAGACCTGTGAGATTCATGTCTCCCGAGCTTTCTCAGTGACAGGAGCAGCTGTGAGAATTTTAATGCCACCAGGAGGAAAGGCAGGAAACTAAGATGGATGGATCAAGAGATGGGCATTGGTCATAAGGGAAAAGGCCAGCACCCTGTACCTTCATGTGGTCCGCCCCTCCCCTGGAATCTTGTAGCCTTGGGAATTGGGGGGAAATGGGATAGCGCAGAGTATAATCCTCAGGTTAGTCATCTTTGTCAGGGAAAGGTGGAAGTGTTTTTTCAGAACAAGGGTTTTTTGGCTAGATTAATTTGTGGCTGGAGTTTTGAGGTCCAAGCTTGAATTATGTACAGCTCAGCGATGGGTGGAGTGAAAGTCAGAAGCTGCTATAGGTCGCACAGTGGTATTCAGGAGTACAAGGGCTGTTGCTCCTTTTAACTGAGCGTTTGGTGAATTTTTTGTATGTTTTTTAGCCATTTAGAACTTTTTTTTTCTAAAATGCCCTTTTGCAAAAGGGCAAATCTGGTGATTTATACAAGTTCAATTTTTTCTCTTTGGCTGGTTAAAAAACCTCCAAAAAAGGTATGGAGAACACATCTGTATGTCATGCTTTTCCCATGTGTTTAAAACGCTTTTGTTAAACATTATTGATTTTGATGAAGTTCTTTTCAGCTAAACAGAGGGTTTTGTATCCATGTTATCTTCTATCTATAACAATGAGTCTCCCCCTAGCCACAGACTGTGCTCAGTTAAAGCTGCTACATATGATTTATTACAGTATTTCTAAATGCCCTCTTTCCATAATAACTGTGAGGGATGAAACATGTGCTAGTTAGATGTCAGTAGAACTAATCTCAGTCCACTATATTCTGGAAGTCTGTCAGTAGCACAGGATTCTGCATGTATAAGCTAAATCTACCCACCACCACTGCCTTATTCTTTTTCTTAGAAAGATTATCCTATCTGGCTTGTTACTCTGAGCCTTCCTCTATCTTTCTGCAGTACGATGGTATCTAGTGGGATAGGGAATGGTGGCGGTGTGTTAAAGGAGGTAGTCCAAACTTGAATTCACAAGGCCCAGTGTGTATCCTCTGATTATCTACAGATTATATGCTAAGCAGGGAACAAGTGTTTGTAGAGAAAGCTGCTGTTAGACAACATGTCTGAGGTTGCACAAATGTTCCTAACAGGAAGGCCTGCTTGGACCATTTTAACTGCTGAGGCTCACTGACTTTGCACTACAGATCTAAGCATCACTGTACAAGCCTGGACAGGTAGAAGAGAGCTGTTTTTCTGTTCCCCACCCCAGGACAGTTGCCACAAATTCAGTGGAAAGAACATGCTGGTACCTCTAACTGAAGAAGGGAACAAAAGATCTCTGATATACAATGCCATGTAGAAGGCTAGGAGGTGGATCCTTTACAGCACAAAACTGGTCCTGGTGTTTATTACCTTTGCTTTTTATTTCTATAACTTCTCCCATGATCTACAATTATTCATCTGTAATGTCTGTAATTTTTTTTCATGAATGCTGTTCTGTTGATTTGTCATAATAAATATTTTTCTTTGCAAATACTGATATCTTTTTCTTTCCCACAGCGTCCTTTGATACAAAGAATTGTCTAATGTTTGGAGGGTGGGGTCAGAGTGGAAAGTGGGCTGAAGAAACTAAATTATTGTAGTCTCTTTATGCTTTCGAACAGGGGTAGGCAACCTATGGCATGTGTGCTGATTTTCACTGGCACTCACACTGCCTGTGTCCTGGCCACTGGTCTCGAGGGCTCTGGATTTTAATTTAATTTTAAATTAAACTTGTTAAACATTTTAAAAACCTTACTTTACATACAACAATAATTTAGTTGTATATTAAAGACTTATAGAAAGAGCCCTTCTAAAAACGTTAAAATGTATTACTGGCACGTGAAACCTTTAAATCAGAGTGAATAAATTAAGGCTCGGCACACCGCTTCTGAAAGGTTGACGACCCCTGCTTTAGGATCTGAGGAGAGGAGATGGACTCGAACAGATCTCATCCAGCGCTAGCTACAGCAGGTTCCTTGTGAGACATGAAGTTTTCTATCCGTGCAGAGAAAAAACTTGAGAGATGCCAAAGTGTATTCTGAATGGGTATAGCATAGAAGGCCAATTAGAGGAATCCACCGTTTATTTTATATCTCCATTTTAACAGGTGCGGTTGTTATTACTTTGTATAGGTGCCTTCCCCCTGCCTCTAGGTACAGACTTGGTCTTCTGAACCACTGTTGTACTAAATACTGATAATTTTTTAATTATTATTTTCAAGCCACTACAAATGGGGGAAGGGAGGCACAGCTGTGAAATGACTTTATGGCTAAGACTTAGTCATGGATTCTGGGATTTTACTGGGCCTCAGTGACTTCTTCAGCTGCCACTGGCTGAAGTCAGGGCTGGAGGTGCCCCCTTCACAGCTTTTCAGAGCTGTGTAAGCCCCCATCCTCCACCCTCGACTGGGGCTATGTCCCTGGAGCTAGGATTCAGTCCCCCACTCCAGAGCTAACCCCCCCACACTCCAGAGGTGGTGGTGGGGGGGTTGTTCCTTATTAGCCCGCCTGCGCGAGGGACAGAACCCGCCCCAGGGCTCAGCGCGTTAACCCTTAAGGGGGCGATGCTGCCGATGATGGCCCCACCGGGGCCTTGCAGGGGGCCCAGTCGCGCGGGGGCCCTGTTGGAGCCCGCGTCTCGCACCTGCCTGCCCCCGGCTGTGCGGGCAGCTGCTCTCCTCCAGCCGGCGCCTACGGCTCCGTGCTCTGGCGACGGCCTCTTTAAGGGGCCGGTTCTCCAGCCGGCCCAGAGGCAATCGCCGCACGGCAGCCGGCGGGGCCCAGCCATGCAGCGTGTCCGGGGCGGCGGGTGGCTGGTGGCCGGGGCCTCCTTGGCCCTGGGGGTGGGGCTGGGCGCGGGACTGGCGGGGGGGGAGGCGGCGGGGCGGCCCCCCCGCGGCGGGTTTGCTGGCCCGGCTGCCGGTGGTGCCGGTGGCGGCGGCGTCCGCCGACCCCTCGCTGCCGGTCCCGGGCGGCGCGGCCCGCGGCGAGCTGGCCAAGTACGGGCTGCCGGGGCTGCCGCAGCTGCGGAGCCGCGAGTCCTACGTGCTGTGCTACGACCCGCGGAGCCGCGGCGCCCTGTGGGTGCTGGAGCAGCTGCGCGGGGCGGCGCCGAGCGACCCCGCCGCCCACCGCGCCGCCTGCGACTTCCAGGAGGACGAGGCGGTGCACGAGTATCACCGCGCCACCAACGCCGACTACCGGGGCAGCGGCTTCGACCGCGGCCACCTGGCGGCCGCCGCCAACCACCGGTGGAGCCAGACGGCCATGCAGGACACTTTTTACCTCAGCAACGTGGCGCCCCAGGTGCGGAGCCGCTGCCCCCCCCCCCCCCGAAACCTGACACAACCCCGGGGTCCACAGCACCCTCGGCGGGTAGCGCGCCCCCTCCCCCAGGGCCGGGGACCCGGTGTGGCCCTCCCGAGGGGTTCACGAGTGGGGTAGGGAGGAGTCCTCCAGAGGTTTCTACAAACGCTACATGCCGGGTGGTTTGTATTGGCCTCCCTGTTGTGGGGCTCTAGGGGGGTCGCTTCTCAAGCCCGTTTTCTGCAACCATGATGACCAGAAACTTTTTTTTTAAAGGGACGCTGAGGTGCTTATATAATCCTATGACTCCAGGCGCTGGAGCTTTAAGGAAAAACAAGGGAGGATGTGAGAGTTGTGGAAGAGGGACAGGGTCAGACTGAGTTGCCCTGCTCCTCTGCAGGGAAAGCATGCTGTGCTCCATGCTATGGGAGCAGATGTCCCTCTCCCTAAACCGTAAGGAGGGACACCATACCTGAAGAGGCTGGAATAGCACATAGGAGTCCACTTCACTTTTAAAACTGCTTCCCCTCCTCCCCCCGACTTTCAAAACGCCATGTGAATAAACATCCCCCCTATACACACACAGTACTGGGTAGGACTGACCTATAACTACTAAGGTGAATGGTAACAAAGTCCTGTGGCACCTTAAAGACTAACTATAAAGTTTTGAAGCATGAGCTTTTGTGGACTAATACCCACTTCGTCAGATGCAAGCAGTGGAAGTGTCCAGAGGCAGGTATAGAAAAGTAGGCAAGAACCAGGTGGGAGGTAACAAGGTTAGTCCAATTAGGCTGAACCAGCTTGTTATCTCCAATCAGGGAGGGTGGGTTATTCTTCTAGCAGTTGAATGGGGGGGGGAGGGGTGAACATGGAGAGAGGAGAAGCTATTTTTGTAATTAGCAAGCCATTGTAAGTCTTTGTTCAGTCCTAGATTGTTTGTGTTAAATTTGCAAATGAATTGTAGCTCTGCAGTTTCCCTTTGCAGTCTGGACTTGAAGTTTTTTTGCTGCAGTATGGTGACTTTTAAATCTGTAATTGTGTGTCCAGGCAGGTTGAAGTGTTCTCCTACAGGTTTTTGTATATTGCCATTCCTAATATCTGATTTGTGTGCATTTATCCTTTTTCGTAGGGACTGTCCAGTTTGGCCGATGTACATAGCAGAGGGACATTGGTAGCATATAATGGCATATATGACATTGGTAGATGTGCAGGTGAATGAACCAGTGATGGTATGGTTGATCTGGTTAGGTCCTGTGATGGTGTTGCTGGTGTAGATATGTGGGCAGAGTTGGCATCGAGGTTTGTTGCATGGATTGGTTCCTGAGTTGGAGTTATTGTGGTGCAGTGTTATGGTGTTGCTGGTGAGAATTTGTTTAAGGTTGGCAGGTTGTCTGTGTGCCAGGACTGGCCTTCCTCCCAAGGCCTGTGAGAGTGAGGGATTATTGTCCAGGATGGGTTGTAGGTCACTGATGATGCGTTGCAGAGATTTTAACTGAGGACTGTAGGTGATGGCCAGTGGTGTTCTGTTGTTTTCTTTCTTGGGCTTGTCTTGCAGCAGCAGGCTTCTGGGTACACATCTGGCTCTGTTGATCTGTGTCCTTATTTCCTTGTGCGGGTATTGTAGTTTTGAGAAAGCTTGGTGAAGATCTCGTAGGTGTTGGTCTCTGTCTGAGGGGTTGGAGCAAATCCGATTGTACCTCAGTGCTTGGCTGTAGACAATGGATCGTGTGGTATGTCCGGGATGGAAGCTGGTGGCATGAAGGTAGGCATAGCTGTCGGTAGGTTTTTGGTATAGGGTGGTGTCGATGTGGCCGTCATTAATTTGCACTGTGGTGTCTAGGAAGTGGACTTCCTGTGTGGACTAGTCCAGACTGAGGTGGATGTTGGGGTGGAAGCTGTTGAAGTCATGGTGGATTTCTTCCAGAGTTTCTTTCCCATGGGTCCAGATGATGAAGATGTCATCAATGTAGCGTAGATAGAGAAGGGGTGTGAGTGGACGAGAGTTGAGGAAGCGTTGTTCCAGGTCAGCCATAAAGATGTTGGCATACTGTGGGGCCATGCGGGTGCCCATAGCAGTGCCACTGGTCTGGAGGTATATATTGTCACCAAATTTGAAATAGTTGTGTGTGAGGATAAAGTCACAGATCTCAGCAACCACCTGTGCTGTGGCATCATGAACGGTGACTTAAAGATTTGACCCCAAACCCATTGAAGTCAATAGAAAGCAGTGTTGCCAACCTCCTTTCTGACAACTCATGGGTCTTTTACTTAACCCTTCTATATTCTGCTATCAATCAGGCCTGTTGTTTGTCCCTCTGAAGGCCTCAACCACTTGATCTAGTTCTACCCATAAGCTGTTCACATCTTGCTCTAACCTCTGTTTTTCCTCATAGTTTAATCTCTTTCCTTTGACCAATTCTCTATCAATATTCTGTTGAACAGAATGAAACCACAAGCGTTCTAGGAGATAGGATTTTGCTGCAGTATAGTACCTGCTGCCACATGTTTAATGATCTGGCTAAAGGTTTCTTGTAACTGATCAAAATCTTGTCGTCCCCATTTTGACTGGTCAAACCCCTCTTTCTAGTTGATAGTTTATAGTGATAGAAGTTAGTTACCTCAGCTTCATGTTTCAAATTAATTGTCTGATACATATTTAGGGACTGGAATTAAATAACAATCTCACAAGCCAAATTTATCTCTATGTAGGTACCTAGCTGGCCACTAATGTTACATGTCTGGGTGGGGAAATTTACCAGCAGAACCATACTGGTTTAACTCCCCCTGTGGACACTTATTCTGGAATAGGAATGTCCACTTGGGAAGTTGTACTAATAGAGTTCTGTGTTGTGAAGAACTCAGGGCTTCTCTCTCTTTAATGTATTTGTCCTCCTAACATTCCTGAGACTGGGAATAATACACTTCCTTCTGTACAGATGGGGAACTGAAGCACATAAGAGACTACTTACTTGCACAAAGTTACACAGGTTCAAGAATAGCAGCCGTGTTAGTCTGTATCCGTAAAGAAAGTGAGGAATACTTGTAGCACCTTAGAGACTGACTAATTTATTTTAGCATAAGCTTTCGTGGGCTATAGCTCACTTCAAAATAAACTAGTTAGTCTCTAAGGTGCTACAAGTATTCCTCACTTTCTTTAAAGTAACACAGGAAGTCTGTGTCAAAATGGGGAATGGTTCTCCTGAGCCCCAGGCCAGTACTGGGGCTGAGAACTGTTGGACAAACCTGCCTCTGTAAATTAACTCAAGGGCCACATGTATTTCCTGCCAAACTAAGGTCCTGATCCTGTAAACACTCCCATGTATGCATAGCTTTACTCGTGGGAGTAATCACATTGACATAAATAAGATACTTTCATATGTAAAGTTAAGCACATAAATAAGTGTTCACAGCAGCCTGATTAAACCAAAGTGACTTCAGATCAAACACGACACTTGGGTCAGTGCTCTCCAGGTTTGAGTCACCATCCACACCAACCTCCAGGCCTTGGAGACCTCCAAACACTATTAGGACATGGCTGGAAGAGAGCAGATACACACAGGTATATGGGACAAGAGAAGATTGGCTCTTACCAGCAGTACCAGGTCAGAAGAAGCTATTTTTGCCCCTGCTGGGTGACTCTGCCAAGTTACTTCACGGATCTCTGCCTCAGTTTCCCTATCTGTAAAATGGGGGTGATGATACTGATTGTTTTTATAAAGTGCTGTGAGATCTACTGATAAGCGCTATATAAGAAAGAGCTATATTTATTAACTCAAGCTGGAAAAAGATTAGAACATGAGGTGCACAGGAAGAGAGAACAGAGCTTGGACTGATTTACTTATAATACAGCCAGGGAAAAGTATGTATTTGTTTTGTTTCTAGGATCCTCATTTGAACCAGAAAGCCTGGAATAACCTGGAGAAATACTGCAGGAGCTTAATGAAGTACAACAAGAATGTATATGTCTGCACTGGCCCTCTCTTCCTACCCAGGTAAGTTCCAGAGCTGGATTGAAAGTGATTTTAAAACATGCATCATATAGAGAAATGAAGATGGGTTAAGAATGTGACTTGTCTTGTCATGTTCTCAGAATAAAGGTCAGACATAGCAACAGATAGTTTCAAACACTCCCATTTTCTACATATGCATGTAGGAATTTAGGGGGCTAGTTTGTTATGCTTGAGATTAGTTTATACATCTTTCAATTAAATAAACACCTGATTTAATCTTTAAACATCAGATTAAAAATATTTGGATTACCTGGGTAGGATCAAAGGGAAATAATTTAACTCTGATTTATGTTCCATCAATGCTTTTTTCCTGCATTTAGTTTGGGAGAGTGACAGTAGCTTAGTCATCTTGCACTATATTTACTAGCATACGTGCGCGGCGTTGCTCGGGTCAGTCGGAGGTGGGGAGGGGGCAGACAGTTGACACCCCCTGACCAACCCCAACACCCACACCTCACCCCTCACCCACCCTGACACCTTCCCACCCCCCCGACCAACCCCAACACCCCCCGGCTCACTTACCCCCCGACCAAACCTGACAACCCCACCTGACCCCCCCCCAATCAAACCCAACACCCCCAACTCACCCCCCGACCGAACCCAACACCCCCACCTCACCTCCTGAGCAAACCCGACACCCCCACCTCACCCCCCGACCGAACAGTGTATTTAATAATCTGTGTGCTACACAGTGCACCGTGAGCCGGGGGGGTGTCGGGTTTGGTCTGGGGGGGTGGGAAGTTGTCGGGGTGGGTGAGGGGTGAGGTGTGGGTGTTGGTCAGGGGGTTTTGCGGTTGGTGGGGGGGGTGAGGTGGGGGTGTCGGGTTCGGTCGGGGGGTAAGTGAGCCAGGGGGTGTCGGGTTTGGTCTGGGGGTGGGGTGGGAAGGTGTCGGGGTGGGTGGGGGTGAGGTGTGGGTGTTGCGTTTGCTTGGGGGGGGTGAGGTGGGGGTGTCGGGTTCGGTCGGGGGTTAGTGAGCCGGGGGTTGTCGGGTTTGGTCTGGGGGTGTTGCGATTGGTGCGGGAGTGAGGTGGGGGTGTCGGGTTCGGTCGGGGGGTGAGCTGGGGGGGTGGGAAGTTGTCGGGGTGGGTGTTGGGGTTGGTCAGGGGGTGTCGGGTTTGCTTGGGGGGGTGAGGTGGGGGTGTTGGGTTCGGTCGGGGGGTAAGTGAGCCAGGGGGTGTCGGGTTTGGTCTGGGGGGGTGGGAAGGTGTCGGGGTGGGTGAGGTGTGGGTGTTGGGGTTGGTGGGGGTGTGAGGTGGTGAAGTGGGGGTGTCGGGTTCAGTCGGGGGGTAAGTGAGCCGGGGGGGTGTCGGGTTTGGTCTGGGGGTGTTGCGATTGGTGGGGGGGTGAGGTGGGGGTGTCGGGTTCGGTCGGGGGGTGTCGGGTTTGGTGTGGGGGGGTGGGAAGTTGTCGGGGTGGGTGAGGGGTGGGTGTTGGGGTTGGTCAGGGGGTGTCAGGTTTGCTTGGGGGGGTGAGGTGGGGGTGTCGGGTTCGGTCGGGGGGTAAGTGAGCCAGGGGGTGTCGGGTTTGGTCTGGGGGGGTGGGAAGGTGTCGGGGTGGGTGAGGTGGGGGTGTCGGGTTCGGCCGGGGGGTAAGTGAGCCAGGGGGTATTGGGTTTGGTCTGGGGAGGTGGGAAGGTGTCGGGGTGGGTGAGGGGTGAGGTATGAGTGTTGGGGTTGGTCAGGGGGTGTTGCGATTGGTGGGGGTGTGAGGTGGCGGTGTCGGGTTTGGTCGGGGGGTGAGCCGGGGGGGTGTCGGGTTTGGTCTGGGCACCCACCCTGACACCTTCCCCCCCCAGACCAAACCCAACACCCCCACATCACCCCCCGACCGAACCCGACACCCCCACCTCACTTACCGTCCCACCAAACCCAACTCAGATCCGTCGCGGGAGGGAGCCCAGAGCCGAGGGATTCCGGGGACCTTCGCCGGGGGGGGGGGCACAGAGCTGATGGATTCCGGGGTTCTGTTGGAGGAGGGAGGGGTGAGCTGAGCGAGTGCGGTGTCTGTTGGAGGGGGTATTATGACATCATCACCACCTAACCGCCCAGCTGATGTGATTGGCCCTGAAAGACTTTCACCCCTGGGGGGCGTCAGAGGTGAGATCTGAAAATTTTTCGACCCTTAAGACCATCCTGACCCCAAGACCCCTAACTGTACCAAATTTCAAGTCTCTGGCTCAAATGGTGTGGGAGGAGTTCGCTGTCATACATACATACATACACCACTTGACTTTTATATATATATATAGATATTTCATAGTCACTTCTACAATCAGGCTGTCCTGTCAGCTCTGGTATTAGTAGTGGCAGAGGCTGCAATAAAGGGCTAATCTATCATCTTGCATAGTCCGGTTTTCCAAATAAAGATATAATCTTTGGCTGCAATGAACTATGGTTAGAGGCATAAAGGGCAATCCCTTAAACAGACTCAGTTAAATAAGGACAAATTAGATATGGTGATGGAGAGTGGAACTTGTTCTGCAACATCTTCATTCCTGTTTCACTCTGTATGGTGTCTCCCAGGTTAGCTGGGCATCTAGACCCTGCTACAGCACTTGACAACTTTAAATCAAGAACTGATGTCTTTCTAAAAGAGATACTTGAACTCACCCAGGAATTATGGGCCTTATGCAGGGAACACTGGGTGAAATTCTAGTCCTGTGTTATGCAAGAGGTCAGAGTAGATGATCATAAGGGCCCCTTCTAACATCAGTTATGCATATAGTCATCTAAAGAAAGGAAGACACAATCTGTGCTGAACAGGGTTTGTGAACATGAGTACTAAGTAAGAAGCAGCAGTAACAGAGTGTTGTTCTTTGTGTAGGATGGAGGCAGATGGGAAGATGTATGTCAAGTACCAGGTGATTGGCAAGAACAATGTGGCAGTCCCCACACACTTCTTCAAAGTACTCATCCTAGAAAAGCTCAATGGAGAGATTGAGCTGCGCTCCTACGTGATGCCCAACAGCCCTGTGGAGGAGACAATCCCCCTTGAGCGTTTCTTGGTTCCTATTGAGAGTATCGAGCGGGCATCAGGGCTGCTGTTTGTTCCTAACATCTTGAAAAGAACAAATAGGTTCCAAGCCATCACTGCCGGACGCAATAGCTGAACTCGCCCCAGGGACTGAGGACAGAACACAATGGGGTGAAGGCATCCAGTAGAAGGGACTTTGTTACTACAGTCATTTATCGGAGTATGTATGAGCTCAAATTTATTCTCCAAGCCCCTGGCTGTTTTAAAAAAAAAAAAGTCTGAGAGCTTTCCATGGGCCTGCAATAATTAATAGGGTTTGCGGAGGATGCAAATACCAAAGATGATGTACCCATGTATGTTTGCCATAAAAATGGTTACTGGGACTTAGTAAAAAGTCTGTGAAGTATTTAAAGTGCTTCCCAACCCCCTTCTATGCTTGGCTCAATGGGTGCATTTCTAGATCAACGATGTCCAGTACATTTGGCACTAGCCCCATGTGGCTAATATGCTCATGCATTAGGCACAATTCAATAGCCTATCAGATTTCAGGGTTATGATACAATTCTTTGCCACAACCCCCAGGGACATTGCCTCTGTTTTTAAAAACACCAGTGCACTAAATATGACAATTTTATTTTTTCCCCTATATTTCTTTACTTGTTGATGTGAGGCAGCAGCCAGCTCCATTTACCAACACTGTTTGGTCTAGGGCGTGTGTCCCCGAAGTAGCCCTAGCCTGTGTAGAGTTGCAGTGTTTAAGTCCATTAAAAAGCTGGAGCCATGGTGGTAAGGATACTGTGTCTTTTCTTGATCACTCCCAAAGAGGCTGGAGTTTGGCAGGCTTCCCTGGGGCCTTACCCATCACCTCCAGCAGCTCTTCCTAGGTATAGGGTTAGCATAACTTGGAATGAGCTATCTGAGGACAAGTGCTGGTGCAAAAGAGAAGGTAGGTTCAGTTCCGGAGATCAGTGTCTTTTTCCCTTCAGCTACCAAGGGCTTTCCTCACAGCCGCATCAATGTGGGGTCTCAGTGCAGACAGAGAGATCAGTATTGCTTCCTGGAACCAACAACAGAAAGTAGGATCAAATCCATGTTCAAAGGGTGGCACTTCAGCCCACATCACTTAATACAAACAAGTTTAATAACTGCAGAAGGGAAGTAGTGGGATTCATATCCTATAGCACATATGCCTGCAGACATACACTACCCCAGCCAGATTCACTACTAGATCTTTAGACTCTACAAAGAACTTCATTGCTAAAGCATAGTTTAAGCTCTTTGGACCTGGAAGTATTTTTTGTTTGGGGTTTGTAAAGGAGCTAGCACAGTGGGCTTCTACATGCCACACTACCACAAATAGTTATCTTCCAGTTATCAAATGCTGCACCTAAAGATCTGTTAATAAAAAGAGTATGTATTTTAGAAAGACTGCTTGTATAATTGGAGCTAGGAGGGGATGATCAAACCACTCAGTTCCCAGCTAGCTGAGATATAGCTTCCTTCCTTCAAGGATTGATCCTTATGAGGAAGGTGTTGCCACCCAGCTGTCATGCGTCATGCTATTATTCATGACATACCTCTGTCCTGATGGTGCGGCTGCCCTGGCTGGGACACGTATTCAGGTAAAGATCAAACAAGACACTTGGGTCAGTGCTCTCCAGGTTTGGGTCACCATCCACACCAGCCTCCAGGCCTTGGAGACCTCCAAACACTATTAGGATATGGCTGGAAGAGAGCAGATACACACAGGTTTATAGGACAGGAGAAGACTGGATCCTACCAGCAGTACCAGGTCAGAAGAAGCTACAATGTTGCCCTGCAATCTTTAACACTAATTAGCACTTGTAAAGCATTTTCCAGTGGTAGACCTCAAAGCACTTGACAAAAAAGGTCAGATATCTTCATTTTACAGATGGGATAATGGAGGCACAGAGATTAAATGATTTGAGCAAAGTCACCCAGAGCAGGCTAGTTAATAGAGTCTTTAACAGCTGTATGCAATTTGCTGAAGGCCAGCACTGGTGATGTTTCTGGTTCTTTGTAAATTCAGAACATAAACAGTGTCTAGTTCTCCAAATACACTGAACAAAACACCATTCAGCTACACAACCAAAGCAGAAAAAAGGGAATTGATGGCTTTGGAACTAAAATTGCCCTTGTCCCCAACTGCCATCTAAGCAGCTGCAAAAATATTCTGAACTGTACCCCACAATTACAACATCCAGTGAGCTAAGTTAACAACTGGGTACTCTTACTTTGACAAATTTGATCAGAAGATCCAACTCATGGAAATGCTCAGGGTTTAGTTTTGACCTGGTTTATGGGGACCATATGTATGGAAAGAATATCAGAGCAGGTAGATAAGGGCTTATCTACACATACAGCCCTGCAGCAGCACAGCTGCACTGCCATGGTGCTTAGCAAAAACGCTAGCTACCCCAATGGGAGAGCTTCTCCTGGTGGCATAGTTAATCCACCTCCCCAAGTGGCAGCAGCTATGCGGACAGGAGAAACACCAGGAGTTTGGTCAGTATAATCCATCCCTGAGGGATGCACTTATATAGATACAAGTCTTGTGTAGATCAAACCTCAGAACAGAGCATGGTGGTGCAAATCCCACCAAAGTGAATGGAATGCATGCTTGCATCTGAGGACATGAACCCTACTGCTGCAGAGGCAAGCCTTGCCAGGGAGAACAGCAGCACTGGCTACTGCAGTTCTCTCAAATGCACTGGTTGTTCTACTGCAGGCATCTTGCTCCTGGGGCTGGTTTGCCAGGGAAAGGATGGCATGAACAGCAAGGAACCAGTCCAGTTACCTGAAGGAGGGGAGAGTTGCTTGGTCCACACGGGTCCCTCGCTCAGAGGTCCCAATAGAGAGATCATAGCCTTCTTTAAAGGGGCATTCAGCAAAAACAGCACCTGGGAAACCAGCATAGAATGAAAGTAGATGGTGGCAGCCCCTGCTTTAGAGTTCTAAATACAGTTGTTTTAAGCATTTCACACTTCATACACCTGAAGGTTAGTAACTAAGAATGGCTTCTATTGCCTCCTACATTTTAGCGGTATCTACTAGTTGTACTATTAGTGTACAAATTGCTTGTCTCTCTCACCAAGATGCCTCCAAATTCCATCAGCAGAATGGCACCATAATTCTGCTTTCAATCTTAGTATCTTTCCTGAAAAATACTGGGTCTTTACTCCATCACCAGAAGCCATATAGGATCAAGGAAACTAGTGATGAAAAATACCTATTAAATCATCAGTGGCAGCACATGGGCCCCATGGAAGAGGATGTTAAAGAAACAAGCATCTGGCTTAGGTTTGAAGCAAGTACGACTAGAATCTGTGTAGAAGTGAATGTAAATGTGAAGGAAGAACTCAATAAAAATGATCTGGCTACTGCTGCCCTGGCCCCAGCAGGTAGGTGACAAAATGCAGTGTAAATACTTACTCAGGCAGGAGGCTAAGCGGACATTGTAACCCCAGTACAGGCCAGACATGGTCCGTGGATGGTTTGAGGACACTACAGTGCCTTTCTGTATTTTACTGTCTGAAAGCAAAGCCAGTAGGTTAGCATAGCAAACTGTAGTTCTCCAGAAACTGCTGGAAGTCAGCCAGCAAACACCCTGTGCCATGTTCCCTACCCTCTTCTCTAGGGCACAAACAAGCTCCACCCCTTACAGTTATTTAGAAAAGCCTGAAAGAGTTTAGGCCATTCAGCACTGTACATTGTGGAGCTCAAAACACTGAGTTCTAAACAGCACAAACATTAAGAGAATAAATTACTAATTAACTCAAACTGAGGGGCACAGGGCTAGTTATTATTCACTATAACTGGGTATGAGGATTCCTGAACATGTTTAAGATACCGTGTCTGCCACATGGCATCACCCAAAGGCTGAGGGAGTTCAGTGCAAAGACTAACTTCTGCAGGACTAAGGCTATACTGACAGAGCACATTGGTAGTATTACCCATCTAGCCTGGCCAGAGGCAGGGTGGCAATGGATTACCTGGATTCTGCTGCTTGTCCAGTTGAACAGTGACTCGAAGACCAGACTCTAGCTCTCGGTCTATCTGTACCTCCTACAATAATAGAACACCAGCACAAAGGGGTTTAGATGCAAGGACACCCACCCATAAGAAAGCTACAGATGACAAGAAAAAAAAAAATCACATTTGGGAAAGCAAACTACACTATCAGCCAAGACCACAAATTCCACCGCTGAGCAGTCAGCTGTGCAGTTATACTCCACACTCTGTACAGTTGAGAAAGAGACTATAAAATCTACAGCCCTCCAAGACATTCAGATGGCTTAGAACAGCTGCAATGGATGCTGCATTCCCAATTCAATGCCTTGGATAGCAGAATAAGTGTTTGTTAATTCAGGCAAATGCTAATTGGAGAATTTTGCCCTACTGCAGGACAGTAAGAGGCACTGACACCTCTACCAGGATCCAGCAGAGGGCGCTATCAACATTGACACAAAAACCCTGATCAGAGAGACTGAATTAAATAAAAATGGGGACCAGGAACCATGTGTTGCTAGAAACTGTCCCCCATTTAGCAAGTGTGAAAAATCATGACCGAGGTGGGGGGGAAATAAAATAAGCTCCTATTTTATTGTATTTTTATATATATATATAAAAATAAAAAGCCCCCTATAAAATTGGGACATTTGGTCACCCTAGCCCCATTCCATGGTGGGACAGGGCTTTCAAGAAACTCACTAGTCTGATTGTACTCGACCTTGAAAGGAGTAACTGATAAGTGGAAGAAGTTTACACTGTATCTCAGGGGCAGACAGGTCGTACCTTCCTCATGCCACAATTAACAAAGGAGCCTTTGCCTGGCTTGGTGGGCCGCGCTAACACCACTCCTTCCCGGTATTCGGATTCCTCATCTATCCGCACATGATGAGGACTGTCCAATGGGTTCAGGAGCCCTGAAACAGTACAGAGAAAAGTGGAGGGAGGGGAGATATAATGAAGGAGAGACTGCACTCAGAGGCAGATTATAAAGGGATTCATCCTGCTTCTCCAGTCCTCACCCCCACAGTCATCACTCCCTCCCCACTGATGAAAAACAATTAAATGGTTCACATGCACGCAGAGGCAGAGAAGCATCCCAGTTATGAGGAGACACACAAGTGTACTCTCTTGGACAAGGAAAAGCCTTAGCAACTGCCACTCCTTACAGACCATAAGAATACTAAGGCCAGGATCACACAAAGTGGAATGGCGAACAGGCTGCCCAGGTAAGTGAGTAGGTATGTAGAGTGGTGGGACTCCCATGTCTATTTACTTCACCAGGTGGGGTGGGGAGAGAAGGGAAAAGGCCTGTGCCTTAGGAATGGGAACGAGGTGTCAAGGGGATGTAATCACAGCCTTACCTGCAAACTGCAGATCCTGGTGTTTCGGGAAAAAGGATTTTCTCAGGTATCTGTTCAGAGAGATTCAAGTCTCAAAATTGTAACAAGCTTCTTTCAGGCTTCATTTTAATTTCAGATTTCCAGCTCTAATCAGGAAATCAGCCCTGTGATACCACATACCCTGGAAGGCTAAGACTCCTATGGAATATAAATGGGGGATTAATACTGATCATTTTCACTTGTGAGTTTGGTTCTGAATTTTAAGCAGAAGTCACTGCCCCTCTGGCTCCCATGAGCTCTGATGGGGACATCCCAACATTCATAATGCACAGTAGTCCCTTTTCCCTATACAGATCTTATTCTTCAATATGCTAAAGGTGTCCCTGGACTCAAGAGTGTGAACATAAGTGGATCAGAACAGAATCTACCCCCAGATAGGACAATACAGGAGAAAAAAAAATTATAGAAATAATATTGGCCCTCCACTACCCAACACCTGCTCCTGCAATCCTTGACAGCTGTGTTGCATAATGCCATGTTAATAAACTACAGCATTAAACTAAGACTATCTCCATGGTGTGCAAAGCTATCACACTGGTCTTACTGGGGACACTCCAAATATTGTAGAATCCGAGCCATCTGCACGCAGGCCTGTCCTTTCTTTCCAATCCCGTCAAACTGCCCTTCCACAGTCCTGAAAGAAAATGAATGCAGTCTGATCTTCCAAGACATTTACACAGTCCCTAGAGAGATGATCTACATTAAAACCTATACAACTAGAAACAGGACTTAAAAAGTGGTTCAGGATATAGAGTCCCTCACCCTTATTGCCAGTTCAAGTCTGACCCAGGTCAGAAAACATCTTACATTATAAAGCAGCCATCAGATGCTAGATGATCTGTGAAAGTAGTAAGTGATATGAGACCAGTTCTGACTGGATGGTCATTGGTCACACAACCACCAGAACTGGCATCCTTGTTAATCTAGGCCAGGGGTGGGGAACCTCCGGCCCGCGGGCCTTATACGGCCCGCCAAATGATTTTGTCCGGCCCGCGGCGGGGCCAGGGACGCGCTGCAGCTGTCGGCCAGGGATGGGCGCGGGCCGCCAGGCAGGGGCGGCTCGCGCCTGGGGGAGCTGCCGACAACGTGTGGCCACCAGGCAGGGGCGGCTCACGCCTGGGGGAGCCGCCAGCGCCGCGCGGCCACCATTAGCCGGGCGGTGAAAGGAGGAGCCGACGGTCAAGGGGGTGTGGGGGGGGGAGGCTGGGCTGGGGGGCAGGCTGGGCTGGGGGGCAGGCAAGGGGGCAGTGGGGGGGGGGGGGGGAAAGCCAGGCGGGATGGGTGAGGAGTGGGTGCGGGAGGGAAGGAGGTTTAGTGGGGGGGGGGGCTGGGTGGGTCAGGCATGGGGGGGCAGGAGGCTGGGGTGGGAGGAGGTTAGGTTCGGTGGGATGGGCCGGGCCAGCCAGGGGTGGGGGAGGAAAGGCGGTTAGATGGGGGGAGGCTGGGCGGGGGTAAAATGAAGATCACCCCCTACACCCAGGCTGATAGCAGGAGCTGACTGGGGCAGGCGACAGGAGGCTGGCAAGGGGCCAGCGGGGGAAACCCCAAAGCAGTGCAGGGCTAAGCACTCCGCCTGCCACTGCTTTGGGGTTTCCCCCGCTGGCCCCTCGCCAGCTGGGGTCTCAGCTCCCATTGCCAGCCTGAGCTTTGGGAGGGCGGGGAGGAGGAAGAGAGCAGCCCGCGAATTACATTATAAATAGCCCTTGACAGAAAAAAGGTTCCCCACCCCTGATCTAGGCCAATGACTGGATGGATCATGGAGCATGATTACAGACACACCCTCCCAGTTGGGGAGGAGGGACTGTGGGAAAGCATGATATTCTGCTACCTAGTCTGTGAGCAGGATAAACAGATTGTTAGTTTCCAGGACTGTCATGACAGCACTTCTCAGCACTACAAAATTTCTTCCTGTCAAATTGTATGCCGTGTTGCTGTAGCTGTGTCAGCCCCAGGATATTAGAGCAACAAGGAGAACGAGGTAATATCTTTTACTGGACCAACTTCTGTTCATGAGATAGACAGACAAGCTTTGACGCTTACAGAGCTTTTCAGGTTCCTGTAAATTTTGTTCATTGCATGCCGGTGAGATCCACGCACTTCAGCATTTACATGAAACCTATTTGCTCTTATGGGACTTGTGTCCTATGGAACCAAGCTATTTCTTGGTTTACATATAGGGTCCAAATTTGCTCCAACATTGTGCATTTTTACCTGGATCACAGATTTGAACTACAAATTGAGCACTGAGCTACTTATGCCTTGTCACTTAGGCGGTATGGTCTACTCTAGTAGACACAAAGAACCTCAATTTGAATGGATTTAGTGCTTCTGAGAGATGGCAAAGCATCGTCTTCAGAGCCATCTTCCCACAGACTGGAACTATTCATCTAGTTCTTTGGCTTTTTTGCCGAGACCATAAACAACAACGCCAATTGTTTATGTAAATGCAGTCTGGACACCTGTACGCTAGCAACCGGACACACCACCAATTCATCTCACAGGTCACCAAATAGTCACCAGGTGATGGCTTTTGGTTGCTACTTCTGTGGACTCCGTGCAAAACGTATTAACAATCCTCTAGAACCATCCAACCCATTATTTTACTTCACTCATTAATCTTGCTGTTTGGGGAATAGCCCCTGCTGCCCCTCGGTGCCACATTCACACATAAAAGGAAAAGATTAAGTAGGGAGATCTCATCAGACAAAGCATTTGACAGGGAGAAACTGCAGCTCTGTTTCCTGCTGGCCTTCATTTGAGACAAGATACACAGAAACTGAAAACATTGAAGGACAGGTTATTCAGGGAACACAATGGGTTACATTTTGAGACAAGATACACAGAAACTGAAAACATTGAAGGACAGGTTATTCAGGGAACACAATGGGTTACCCTTACTTTGAATCTTCTCCTTGCTCATCAAAGACCACAATCTCATCCACACAGAAGATGGCACAAGCCCTGGCAATCTGCCCAGCAAGGTACGTCCGCAACTCTGGAGACTGTGCATTGTTCAGGATGGAGCCTGGCAGAGCTACGCTAACTGTGTAATGACGTCCTAGAAAACAAGAGCGGGATCAGACTGAAGAGCCAGAGCTTGGCAGTTCTACTCCCATTTGTATTGCTAAAGGGACAGCATTAGCTTTTGGTTCTTTCATTTTAATTATAAGCTCTTCAGGGCAAGGACTCCCATGTGCTTTCACAGCACCTGGTACAAAGGGGCCCCAGTTCATACTGAGGTTTCCAAATGATAAGACTGCAAAGCACTCCAATACAGTGCCTTCTACAGAGTAAGGGCCCCACTCCTCTTCCCACAGAAGTCAATCAGACTTTTGCCTATGGCTTTAAAGGGAGCAGGAGAGGGCACCAAGTTTGAAGTATTGACTAGACTCTAGAGAATTGATCAGTGGACACAGGAATTTTAGATGATTGCGCAACAGGCCAGCTAGTTTAAAAGTATTCGGGACTATTGCATTCTTCCTACATGAGTACTAAATGAGTCGTTTTATATTGTCCAATCCACATTTAATCTCTCTCTTTTTGAAACAAGAATAGAAGAAGGCTACAATGAGAAGGGATTATGGGATATTGCCACTGGGTATAATGAAACCTGTATTTAGCAACAGACTTTTGCTGGTCTCTTTAGTGGCCACTTCTTAGAGGTGAAGCAGAATTGCACTCTGTACACCTGAAGACACTTAGGAGAAGTCTTAAGATGGCAGGTTGTCTATTGAGTGGTCTCTCATACACCACTCACTGTACTGAATTAGTGCCTACCTATGTATTTGAACTAGTATGTGATTATACCAGTTCTGTGAAAGTTAAGCGAGAAGATATCCTTTTCGGTCTATACAGCTGAGATGCACCTCAAGCAACTAAAATCCTCACAGATTCTCCCAGCCCTCAGCCTTGAGCTGATGGGAAGGGCTGTGTATGTTACCTTGGTCTTCCTTTGCCTTTTCTTCTTCTTTTTGTTTTTCCATCACCTCCTGCATTCTTTTCTTTTCCAGTTTTCTCAATAGCTTTATTTCCTTCCATTTTTTCTTCTCTTCTTTTTCTGAAATGGAGAATAACCAGTTTTAAATAAGACGACACACAATAATGTAATGGTTATCACCAGAATTCAAGTAAATTCAAAAACCTACTATGGTTAGGGCAGCTAGACAGGATCTGGTGACAACATGGGGACAGAGAGAGACAGGGGAGAAAAACAGGAATCAAATATGACATCCATGTTGTACTCCTGAGTGTCACATTATCAATGGTAAGGCAGAACGAAGTGTTTGTCTGCTTTCCCGAGACAATCAACAAAAATGCTAGTCAGGGCTAGTTCTTCTTCGAGTGATTGCTCACATGCATTCCACTATAGGTTAGGCACGCGCTGCGGGCCTGGTTGCCGGGTAGATTTTCCCCTAGCTGCAGACTGGGTGAGCAGGGAGCCCCCTGGAGTGGCGCCACTGAGGCACTCTATAAGTACCCCTGCGACACAGTCTGGCCCTCAGTTCCTTCTTCACCGCTCGAGCTGGTAGTCGGAAGAGGAGTTCTGCTTTTCAGCGTTCTCCTTATCTCCTAGCTAGTCGATTGTTCTCTTAATTGTTCGTTGTTAGCAGTTGTTGTTAGTTAGTTTACATAGTCTTTGTAGTGTAAAGAGTCAGTGCAGGGGTTTCCCTGCTGCTGGAGCCTCTGTCTTCAAGGCTCCGGGATTCAAGCACTCAAGAGTGTGGGAAGCCTATGCCTGTGGGAGACCCACACTCTAAGTGCCTCTCAAGTGCCTGGTAAGTGCACTTGGCAGTTTCTTCCTAGATCTGCAGTACCTTCAGCCCAGGACCCGCAAAGACAGGGAATCCCGCTTGCGGCACGTCCTGATGGAGGCGGCCCCGGACTCCAGTGCGGCACCGGACCCCGCACCCAAACCGCCGAGAGCCAAGCCTCGGCACCGGTCGCGCTTCCCCAGCACCAAGCGGAAGAGGAGCGCTCAACTTCGCCCTGCTCCGGACCGCGTCCAGCCGTCGGTACCAGTGCCGCGACCTCAGCCTTCTCCGGGGAGCCGACCTGAGGAAGAGCCGCCAGCACCCGCACCGCTGACTCCGGCGCCGCAGGAGGCCCCGTCGAGTCCGGTGCCAGTGGTCTTGCCACTTGGGGTGCCAACTCCACAGCAGCTTCCCTCCATGATGGAGGCGTGTACTGCTGCGAGAGGGTTGCTTGCCGGGGACGCCCCGCAGCAACAAGTCCGGTCGACGGGCAGGCCGCCCATGACCGAGGCAGAGATCGCGTGTCGGAGCCCGGCAGGGCATGGACACCGCTCGATCTCGCGGCGCCGACCAGACTCCCGGCAACGGTCACCCGCCCGGCTCCGGTCGCAGTCTCGGCGCCGCAAGGAGTTGAGACCCTGCTCAAGGTCTCCTCCTGGCCGTTCGCGCCACTCGCGCTCTGGCCGCCGATCAGAGTCCCGGCACCCTGGTAAGGGCCGGTCGTACTCTCGGCACCGGTCGCACTCCCGGCACCGGTCCCTCAGCTGGCGCCGAGACTGTCCGAGACGTCGCTCCACAAGCCGCTCCGCGTCCAGGCACTGCTCGTCGTCTCGGCACCGAACCCCGTCGCGGCGCCGAAGGTCCTCCCGGTACCGATCATCGTCTCGGCACCGAGACTCCCCGAGGCGGCACCGTTCAGGTAGCCACGATTCCTCGGATGGGCACCATACCGCCCGGTACCGGTCGAGAAGCCCACGGCACCGGGAGTGTAGAGAGCAGCACCGGACCCCGTCGCGGCGCCGAAGGTCCTCCCAGTACCGATCATCGTCTCGGCACCGAGACTCCCCGAGGCGGCACCATTCAGGTAACCACGATTCCTCGGATGGGCACCATACCGCCCGGTACCGGTCGAGAAGCCCACGGCACCGGGAGTGTAGAGAGCAGCACCGGACCCCGTCGCGGCGCCGAAGGTCCTCCCAGTACCGATCATCGTCTCGGCACCGAGACTCCCCGAGGCGGCACCATTCAGGTAACCACGATTCCTCGGATGGGCACCATACCGCCCGGTACCGGTCGAGAAGCCCACGGCACCGGGAGTGTAGAGAGCGGCACCGGACCCCGTCGCGGCACCGAAGGTCCCCCCGGTACCGATCATCGTCTCGGCACCGAGACTTCCCGAGGCAGCACCGTTCGGGTAGCCACGACTCCTCGGATGGGCACCTTACCGCCCGGCACCGGTCGAGAAGCCCACGGCACCGGGAGCGTCGAGAGGCCGCCGGCACGCGGGCCCCTCGCTCGGCGGGACCAGTCCAAGTCACCCAGAACCCTGCCTGGTCAGAGTGGGCGGCATGGGGGTACGATCGGCCCCGGGAAACCCAGTCTGAACCCGGGTTCCCGGTGAGCTCAGAGGGTCCAGTGGACGTGCTGGCAGGACCATCATCGGCAGTCCAGCCCTCCACGGTACGTAGCCCTATGGAGCCGGGTCCCTACGCCTCCCCCGTAGGGGTAGAGGCAGTGGTGGGCACTTCATCAACTAGCCCGCCCGCCTTGGACCTCTCCAGTTACCAACATCTCCTCCAGGCAGTTGCTAAAAACATGAACCTGCCTTTGGAAGAGGTCCCAGTGGTGGACGACCCGGTCACCACCATGTTAACTAAGGGCACTCCGGCACGGGTGGCAGTGCCGTTCATTAATACTATTAAACTCCACACGGCGGTAATTTGGAAGACCCCCGCCTCTATCTCCCCCACTGCTCGTGGGGTGGAGAAGCGTTATTTTGTCCCAGCCAAGGGATATGAATACTTGTATGTTCACCCCACGCCCTCCTCCCTGGTGGTGGACTCTGTTAATAACAAGGAGCGCCACGGGCAGGAGGCGCAGGTCCCCAAGGCCAAAGAGGCCAAAAGGTTGGACCACTTCGGCAGGAAAGTTTATTCCTCCGGGGGCCTACAACTCAGAGTCGCCAACCATCAGGCACTCCTGAGTAGGCACCATTTTGACACGGTGGAGGCCCTTACTAAATTTGAGACTGCTCTCCCGCAGGAGGGCAAACAGGAGTTCAGGGCCCTATTGCTCCAAAGCAGGGACATATCTCGTCATGCCCTGCAAGCGGCCCTGGACTCGGCCGACTCTGCGGCCCGAACAATGGCCTCGGGCATTGCCCTCCGCCGGGCAGCATGGCTCTCGTCATCCAACCTAGCCCCGGCCATGCAATTTAAAATCCAGGACCTCCCCTTTGAGGGACAGTCCCTCTTCTCGGAGGATACGGATGCCCGTCTCCAGGCCCTCAAGGACAGGGGGGTAACCCTCAAAGGCCTGGGCATGCACACCCCAGGTCCACAGAGGCGTCCCTTCATCCCGCCACGCAGGAAATTCTTCCCACCTGCGCGCCCGCCCCAGGACTCCTCCCTCAGGAGAAGCCGCCCTTACCGCCAGCGGCAAGGGCCTAGGCAGGGCGGGAAACAACAAGGCTCTAAGCCTTCCCAGGGGCCCAAATCCAACTTTTGATGGTGCGCCCGAGGGCAGTTCACCAATCATAAACCTGGATCCTCCCTTTGGAGACCGTCTGTCCTACTTCCGCCGTGCATGGTCAGACATTACATCAGACCAGTGGGTCCTCCGCACGGTGGAGGTGGGATATTCGCTCCAGCTCTCCTCCACTCCTCCCACCCACCCACCCTCCTCGTCCCTCTTCAGGGACCCCTCTCACGAGCAACTCCTCGTACAGGAGGTGAGGTCGCGCCTCGCACTGGGAGCCATCGAGCCCGTACCGCAGGAGTTCAGGGGGAAGGGGCTCTACTCCCGCTACTTCCTGATCCCCAAGGCGAAAGGGGGCCTCCGGCCCATCCTGGACCTGCGCGAACTCAACACCTACATGATCAGGTTCAAGTTCCGCATGGCCACCTTGGGCACTATCATTCCCTCTCTGGATCCGGGAGACTGGTTCGCTGCCCTCGATATGAAGGACGCTTACTTTCACGTGAGCATCAAACCCTCACACAGACGTTACCTCCGCTTCCTGGTAGCGGGGGAACACTATCAGTTTGCCGTCCTACCCTTCGGCCTGTCCACCGCACCCAGGGTGTTCACAAAGTGTATGGCGGTAGTAGCGGCATTCCTTCGGCGCCGCGGGGTACACTTATACCCGTACCTCGACGATTGGTTGATCCGAGGCACCTCCAGGGACCAAGTGTCAGCTCACGTGCGGCTCGTTATCAGCACGTTCGACCGCTTGGGAATCCTTCTCAACAGGGAGAAGTCCACCCGGGAGCCTACCCAGAACATAGAGTTCATAGGAGCCCTACTAGACCCCACGGTAGCAAGGGCATCCCTGCCCCAGCCTCGGTTCCTCACTATCCAGTCGGCCATCAGACAGCTACGCAACTGTCCGATGACTACGGTCAAGGTCTTCCTCAGCCTGCTAGGTCACATGGCATCGTGCACTCATGTCATACAGCACGCCAGACTACGGCTACGCCCACTGCAGTCGTGGCTCGCGGTGGCCTACAGACCGAGAAGGGACAGTATGGACGCCCTCCTCTCCATCCCCAGAGCCACCCTATCCGCTCTGGCTTGGTGGGAAGACCAGGACAATGTGTGCCAAGGGGTCCCCTTCCTTCCCCCCAGCCCGTCCATGTCCCTAGTGACGGACGCCTCGTCGCTAGGGTGGGGAGCTCACCTAGGGGAACTCAGGACCCAGGGCCGCTGGTCGGAGTCAGACCTCTGCCTCCACATCAATATCAGGGAGCTGAGGGCCGTCCGGCTCGCGTGCCAGGCGTTCCGGGACACATTACGGGGTCACTGTGTAGCGGTGCTGACAGACAACACCACAGCCCAGTATTACATAAACAAGCAAGGCGGGGCCCGCTCCAGCCCCCTGTGTCAAGAGGCGATTTTCCCGTGAGAATTCTGTATAGCCCACGCTATTCACCCGGTGGCCTCCTTCCTTCCCGGAATCCAGAACACCCTGGCGGACCGCCTCAGCAGATCCTTTATGACTCACGAGTGGTCCCTTCGGCCAGATGTCATCCGGCCGATCTTCCTGAGGTGGGGGTTTCCCCACATCGATCTCTTCGCCTCCAGACAGAACAGGAAGTGCCTCCAGTTCTGCTCCTTTCGAGGCAGCTCCCGGGGATCCCTGACAGATGCCTTTCTCCTACCCTGGACGGGGCACCTGTTCTACGCGTTCCCTCCGATCCCGCTTCTCCACAAGGTGATCCTGAAGATCAGACGGGACAGGGCACACGTCATCCTCATAGCCCCGGCCTGGCCCAGGCAATGCTGGTATGCGTCCCTCCTCCAGCTGTCCAGGGCCCCTCCCATCAGCCTCCCGCTGTGGCCAGACCTGATCTCCCAGGATCACGGTCGCCTCCTGCACCCGGACTTGCGGTCCCTTCACCTCACAGCGTGGCTACTCCATGGCTGAGAGGTCCTGAGCTCTTATGCTCAGCCGAGGTACAGAACGTCCTTCTGGGTAGTAGGAAACCATCCACCAGAAGTACCTATACCGCCAAGTGGACCTGTTTCTCTGCCTGGTGCACACAACATGACATCGTTCCAAGTGAGGCTATTATCCCATGCATATTGGACTACCTGTTAGGCCTCAGAAATCAGGGCCTTTCTACCTCTACTATCCGGGTCCACCTCGCTGCCATATCGGCTTTCCATCCGGGTCAGTCGAACCACTCAGTCTTCTCCGACCCTGTGGTATACCGTTTCCTTAAGGGTCTAGATAAGCTGTATCCGAGCGTCAAGCGTCCCATTCCACCTTGGGATCTCAACCTTGTGCTCTCACGCCTCGCGATGCCCCCGTTCGAGCCCCTCGCCACGTGTTCCTTACTACACCTTTCCTGGAAGGTGGCATTCCTAGTAGCTATCACCTCGGCTCGTAGAGTGTCAGAGATCCGTGCACTGACCTCCGAGCCGCCCTACACTATCTTCCATAAGGACAAGGTTCAGCTACGTCCCCACCCGGCCTTCCTGCCTAAGGTGGTCTCTCCCTTCCATGTTAATCAAGACATTTGTCTCCCAGTCTTTTATCCTAAGCCACACACCTCTGGAAGGGAACAGCAATTACACACGTTGGACGTTAGGAGGGCTCTTGCTTTTTATTTAGATAGAACAAAGCAATTCAGGAAAACAACCCAACTTTTCGTGGCAGTTGCGGAGAGGATGAAGGGCCAGCCAGTTTCAGCCCAAAGGCTCTCCTCCTGGACTACCTCGTGCATTCACACCTGTTATGAACTCGCGGACAAGCCGCTTGAGAGAGTAACAGCACACTCCACGAGAGCGCAGGCGTCCTCTGCGGCCTTCCGGGAGGGAGTCCCTATTACGGACATCTGCAAGGCGGCTACCTGGTCCTCCGTCCATACCTTCGCCGCCCACTACGCCATAGTCCAGCAGACCAGGGACGATGCGGCGTTTGGGTCAGCGGTCTTACGATCAGCAATGGGTCAACCCGACCCCACCTCCTAGGTATTGCTTGCAGTCACCTATAGTGGAATGCATGTGAGCAATCACTCGAAGAAGAAAACAAGGTTACTTACCTGTAACTGTTGTTCTTCGAGATGTGTTGCTCACATCCATTCCAAACCCACCCTCCTTCCCCACTGTCGGTTTAGCCGGCAAAGAAGGAACTGAGGGCCAGACTGTGTCGCAGGGGTACTTATAGAGTGCCTCAGTGGCGCCACTCCAGGGGGCTCCCTGCTCACCCAGTCTGCAGCTAGGGGAAAATCTACCCGGCAACCAGGCCCGCAGCGCGTGCCTAACCTATAGTGGAATGGATGTGAGCAACACATCTCGAAGAACAACAGTTACAGGTAAGTAACCTTGTTTTTTCCATAATGTGAAGACACATCCAGTAGAAATTGGGCATGCTTGTCACTTCACAGATGCTACTACACCAGTCCTTGGATAGCAACTTCTTGATTCAAAATCAAGCTAGGCTGGCTCATGATCAATGACCCACGAGTAAAAGGGCTCTGGATTTCATTAAGAGCCTGTCCTCCAGCTAGTCAAGCTATTTGATGAATGTTTGAAGGTTTCTTTCTAAACACACTGGAAATTAAATACATAATATGTACAAAAAGTGTCTCCTTACTTTCTTGTTTCCATTTACGCCAGTCAACCTTTTTCTCTTTCTCCTAAAAGAAAAGAAGTAAACCATCTAACACGGATCAAAAGTTATCAGTACAACAAACATTCTTCCAGATGTAGAGCTCTCTCAACAAGCAAGGCATTGGGGGAGCCAGGTTAAGGAAGTGATTGATGGTGCCTCTAGAATCAGAGATATTTCTCTGCCTTGTTTACAGAAGCAGCACTGGGCCCTTTACTCCAGTTAGGTTGTGCACTCTAGCATTCAAGGGCCCCTCTATACTAGTGAAATTTGCACCTATTTTCATGATGTAGCAACACCATTATAAACTTTTAAGGTAGGCATACTCTACTAGTGCACAACAGGGCATGTAAAAACACCCATTTCACAATGGGGTATCGCATCCAAGCCAAGGGTTTGCACAGAGTAGCTACAATTTACTCACCCTTCCTCCCTCCCTCCCTCCCCAACAAACAACACAGGATCGATAGGGTCAACACTTCCATTTCTAGCCCTTTGAGGGCATGCCCACATTGCACTGTAAGATGAGGCACATAGGACCTGCACTTCCAGTGTTTCCAGGCCCCCACTTTGAGCAACCGAACATCATTGTAAATCTGGGTTTATGATTGCTGGACCCAGGTCTGACAACCATGCTAAGGCATCCACACTGCACTATGCAGCCCCTGACTCGGGTCTGTCGCTTGAGTTGCATCCGCACCACCAAATGACAGGGCTTGGGCCTGGTCTCACTGGGGCCTGGTCTCACTGGGGCCTGGTCTCACTGGGGCCTGGTCTCACTGGGGCCTGGTCTCAGCTCCCCGGCAGGGCCTAAGACCTGGGAGCCCCCTGGCCCGAGTCAGCCAGATTTGTGTGTGAACAGCAGCGAGGCGGGGTGTGGAGCTGGACTCTGGGCGGGGCTGAGCCGGAGGTTTCCACGTGTCTGCGCCCAGAGCAGCAGGCACCGTAACCCCAGCCCGGAACGAACAGCCTGACCCCCTTCAGCTCCCACCCCCGCGTCCCGGGGCTCCCCGGTGGGGAGAGCAGGAAGCGCCCGCCCCGCCCGGGAGACAGCCCAGCACGTGGGGCTGCAGCGGGCGCCCCGGGGCGCAGAGGGAGGGGGGAGCGCGCAGGGCTGAGGGCCCCCCCCCCCGAGAGCGGACCCGCGCTGAGGCGCGTCCCGCCGCCGTGACCCACCTGCGGGCCCCGCGGCCGCTGAGCGTCTCCCGCCATCTTCCACCGCCACTTCCGGTCTTCGCGGATTTTTATTGGACGAAGGAACGCACCAGGCCCCGCCTCTCGTGCTCCTTCCCAACGGCCCACGCGAATGAGTCACGTGACAGAGGGGACAAGGGCGGGCGACTGGGCCAGGAGAAGCAGCTACGTTCAAGCCCCGCCCCCGCCAGTCTTCCCTCGCCCCGCCCTCCAGCTAAGCAGGGTCCGTTTAGCTCCACCCGTGGAGGGGAGACCGTGTGTGGCCAGGTACCGCTGAGTTACAGGAGAGGACCTCACCGAAGTCATGTCCCCACTCACTCAACGGGCCTGCCTGGCACCAGGGGTCCAGGGTCGGTGTGTGACCGTAGTGCCATGGACTCTGGGGCCAGCATCATGCATAGCCAGGGAGCAACACATACCGTAATGGTAAAAGAAAATACAATTTTCAAGCCAGTTCTTTTTTATTGTAATAATCTAACAATTCCTTTATTCGCACACCTTGGAAACATACAGGGAAGTGACGGGTGTTTTAAGCTAACTGCTCATCCTCCCTTGGCCTCATCAACAAAGCGCATTCTCTTCTCAGGCTTTGTCCACGTGGACTTTCATTGGTAAAACTTTTGTCATGCAGGGGTGTGAAAAAACACACACCCCTCCCCCGCACACACCCTCCCCCCCGCACAACAAAAGTTTTACTGCCGAAAACCGCCAATGTGAACAGCACTTTGGTTGGGGGAGAGCTCTCCTGCCAACAAAGCTACAGCTGGTCGTTGTGGGTGGAAGTTTTTTGTCGGTGGGAGAGCTCTCTCCCGCCGACAAAGAGCAGCTACACTGTGCACTTTGCAGCGGCACAGCTGTGTCACTAAATGGTGCATAGTGTTGACATACTCAAGGGGCTGGTCTTCACTGGGGGGGGGGGGGAAATCGACTGGAGATACGCAACTTCAGCTACGTGAATCACGTAGCTGAAGTTTGTGTATCTCCAGCCGACTTACCTGCTGTCCTCGCGGCCGCAGCAGTTGACAGCGTGCTCCCCCGTCGACTCCAGCTTGCGCCTCCCGGCAAGCTGGAGTTCCGGAGTTGACGGGGGTGCCGCGGGCGATCGATTTCTCGCGTCTCACCAGACGCGAGAAATTGATCGCTAACAGATCGATCGCTACCTGCCGATCCGGCGGGTCGTGAAGACAAGCCCCTAGTCTCTGGTGAAACCTCTAACTTCAGCAGGACTGCAAGGGTGTAAGAGCAGAATTTGGCCATTGTCTGTAATTCAGCAGTGTCAATGCAGCCCTCTGCATTCAGGGTAAAATATTATTGATAGCCAGAGCAGATGAAGAATGTTAAACAGAGGTATTAAGTAGACAAATATTTATTCCTTTATGTACATTTTAATAATTTAAACTTGTACTCTAAATCCTTATTAAAGGATCAGTTATGCTCTGCTTTTGAATGATTGAAGAAGCTAGTTTACATTAATTTAGATTCACATTCTTACCCAGGTTTAAATTAAGATGCCACATCACAGTTAATTATCAAAACTTTGTCAAGAATAATCCAGTTGTTCCTACCTGGGAGCATCTGAAACGCACAAACACACAGACTCTCTGCTGGCTTCCCTCACTACTGAATTTCTATAAAGCATTAAAAGTATAGAGGGAAAAGAGAAAAAGTCCTGCAACTTTGAATTCTTCCCTTCCTAGTTGAGTCTGTGCATCTTTCTTGAAGCGCTGAAGTATCTGCTTTATAATTTGGGTGACACTCTGCTAGGAGGTGACAATTAGAGCACAGCCAGGCCTGGTTCTATTAGGAGGATGGAGGGGAGAGTTTAAAGGTAGACTAGATTAACTACTTGGACAGACTGTTTTCTGGATGAGCTGGTAGTCCATTCTGCAATGTGATGGAACAGAAGGAACCAATGGGAAAAGTTCTGACTAGGACCAGCCTATTTAGGACATCCAGAATGTTATAGGGCAGGAGGGGGAGCCCAGCAACCATTTTTGCCTTGTTTTTTAACTGCAGGGAACCCAGGATGAATAAGTCAGTGAAGCTTTTGAAAGTAAAAAGAGGAAATAAAGTTTTGCCAGTGTATATATAGGCTCATAAGTCCCAAGGAACAGTAAAACTTTTTTGCTAGTGAACAGCAATGAGAAAGCTTTAAACCAGATCCGAGGGCTGACAAGGCTGTTGCCCATTTGCATAATAGAGAAGGTGACTGAAATCCAATGATGCAATAAAGCCTTAAAATAAAGACAGTAAGCAAAGAATCTGTAGCCACGAAGGCTGAATCTAGAAGAGCATGACATAGCAGATCAGGGCAGAGTCCAGGTGAGCCTGCCTGGTATTCTGTCCAAAGCCTTCACTGGCCAGTTTTCTCCACCCTCCATTGTTGCAGTATATCTTCTGCTGCCTTCAGCGTAGCTTCCTCCTGAGCAAACACCAGATTGTCAGCTCTACCAGGCTCCATGCCCACACCCTCCCTCTCCACACTGAATAATAAAATACAGTTATGTAAGATTTATAGCCCTTGTTTCATCCTGAAGGATCGCAAATGCTGTATATACAGCATCACTGAAATGCAGCCACTGCTGGGACAGAGGGCAGCAGCCAAGCAGGGAACCGGTGCACATCAATCTTTAATAGAGGATGAGAGGAATTTTTGGCCAGATGCACTGGGGTAACGTTCTACTCTTATTCAAAGTGCACGGAGATCTTTCGTGGCCATGAATGAACAGAACCTGGGTTAAGTTCTCCCATGAAAGACAGTCACCTGTCTCAGAGGGCTGAAAAAATGAGTCAGTTCTGCCAGACTTTGAACCTGTGGTTCCAGATTATTGTTTGGTGTTTTAAGCCCCAAGTTTTAGCCACTTATCCCTTCTGGCATATGCCTCATTTAGAGCAGTAGCCCTGATCACTGCCTGTACTCACTCCCTTCTTTCATGTTGCCCCAGATGCCTCACCTTCATAAAGCAGAAGCGGATGAGATGGTCAAAATTCCTCTTGTGTGAAGTGCTGCAGAAAGCGGAGACTGGAATGGCAACTAAACCCTGTGAAGGGGAGGGGGGGGGGAAGAGGGTGCACCCAAGGTTACTTTTTTCTCAGCTTCTGCACATTGTCTTGTGCCACTCTCTGATCAGAAAAAGACCCCACCTGCAGTAAGTTCATTGCTCCTGGACACCCCAGATTACTGAGCCAACATAAGCCATGCTTCAGCTGCTTGCTTCTCAAAATAAAGTCAAATATCTCAACAGAAGCCATCTTGCCGCCCAGCAAACCAGGGATTATCTCCCTTCCTCTCCCCCCCGCACCCTGTGTCCTTGGTGGACACATTGGTGGCTTGGCCTCTGGTGTCAGGATGCTCACAGAGCCAATTGGCAAGATGAGGGAATGACACAGGCAGCAGGGTGTGATCATTTGGTGCAGAAGGAGATCACAGAGGGGGCATCATACCCTGAGTTCTGCAGGAACATGATGGAGGGTGGGGATATAAACAGATGACTAATCTAGGGGATGCCATGAATGCACTCCTTTGGTCTGAGACAGGACACTAGAAGGAAGAGGATTTGAATTACGAAGGCCATGTACTCGACTGGGTGGGGAAATGGTAGCAAGCCTCAAGTAACAGGTCCAATGATTTCAAGTCAATGCTCCACATCACAAAATCCAGCTCCCTCAAATCAAACTGGAGCAAAGAGAATCAGGAAAAGAAGCACCCCGGAGAAAGACACAGGCCTTTACCTTGTTTATAATCATCCATTTTATAAACTGAGAGTCACAGGGTTCATCAGAGTCCAGGAGGTCAGGTACTTCACTTTCTGCAAGACACGCACAACAGAATGGGCAAGACGAATGATGGGACAATGGGACACAGATGGATTTCCCAATTGAGCCAAGTACTCACATCGTGCCAGATGCCATTGTGGGCAAGCACAGTAGTGTGTCTCCTCTAGGAACTTGGGTTCGAACTCTGGCTCAGGTCACAGGTGAAACCACATATTGCCATTTCATCCTTATCAGTTTAATAGAGTCATCAGTCTCTGCTCAAGGGAATCCCAAGGCCAGGAAAGATCCTCGCACAGAGTTGGTCACAGGCCATGCACAGGTGAGTTTGTAGATGTGTGGGAGACATGGCATAGCACATGCTCATGCTGTGCCCAATTTAAGTCAGTGCTACTAGATCATCACTTCATTCAGCAACAAATTCCCCACCCCACCCCACCTGCCAAATATCTGCCATTGTCTTTCCTTTCCCTTCCCTACTCAAAGTGAAGAAAATGGACCAGGCTTTATCTTATTCTAGACTCCGCAACACCCACTTCCAAGTTGTGAGCTCCATCCCTTTAATGTGAAGGTCAGAAGCAGATAAAACAGTCGCATGAACTTACTGAACTCTGAGAAGTCTGCCATCAGGAAGTAGGTGCCCTCAGGGACAATGGGCTTCATGCCCCCAGCAACTAGGCTCCGAACTAGCCAGTCCCTCTTATGCTGCAGCTCCTGAGCCATCTGGACAAAATAACTGTCTGGCTTCCCATAGTTGTCAAACTCTCTTTGGAATGCCTGAGCCACTGCTTCCTAGAGAGAGGAGGGGATGATGGAGAAAGGAACTCAGACCCACGCAGAAAGAATCCCCTGTGCGTGCTCAGAGCATCAGAGGGGCTCCCCTCCCCAGACAAAAGCAGTAAAATACTCAGAGTTTGCAGTAGGCTTACTTGCAAAGTGTAGAGGCAGCCCATGAACTGCGGTTTTCACTTCTGTTCAGATGCATAGGAGGTAACAGGTGGGTTAAAACACCAGGCCTAAATACATAAAATCTTTGCTTCCCACCCCTAGGCTGACCATATTTCCTTGTGACAAAAACGGGACATTGGGGTGACAAAAACGGGACAGGGTTATAACTCCCTTCAGACCCCAAATATAACCCTACAACGCCCCCCCCCCCCCGCCCCATATCCATAAAGTCACCAATACCCAACCCTCACATAACCACCTCCAGGCCCCCCAACACCATCCCACTACCAACCCCCCAGCCCCTTACACCCCCACAGCCTTCCCTACACAACCTCTCCCCATAGCCCCCCACTAGCAACCAATACACCCCCCAGACCCCTCCAACGGCCTCAAAACACAGCCCCACCCCACCCCCCACAGCCTCCCACCTCCCCCATGACCCCCCAGCTCATCCCACCCCTGCAGGTCCCGCCGCTGCGCCCCCCTCCCCAGCCACCACCTGCCCTGGGCTCCGCGTTTCCTCCACGTGGGGAGGGAGCGGGGGGAGCGATGGAACCAGGCAGCCCCTGCCCGGCCAGCAGCTCCCCTCCCCAGCCCCTACCTACGCTGGGCTCAGCGTTTCCTCCATCTGGGGGAGGGGGGGGCAGGGGAGCGAGGCACCAGGCAGCCCCTGTCCGGCCAGCGGCTCCCCTCCACCCACCGCCGATGAGCCCCCCTCCCCAGCCCCTACCTACCCTGGGCTCCGCGTTTCCTCCACGTGGGGGAGGGGGGGAAAGCGAGGCACCAGGCAGCCCCTGCCTGGCCAGGAGCTCCCCTCTGCTGTTGCGCCGGGCTCTGCCTGTAACCGGCTCGCGCGACACGTGGGGGCGGCCCAGCCAATCGCGCTGTGCGGGCTCTGCAGCGGCTGCGGCCGAGGGGACGGGGGAGCAGGCCGGGGAAGGGAAGGGACTGAAGGGCTGGGGGAGGTGGCGGGACCCGGCCGTGGGTCCCTGAAATAAGCCGTGTCCCGTTTTTGGTTGTTTTTTTGTTTTTTTTTTTACAAAAAATGGGACAAATTTGATATTTTTATTAAAAAGACGGGACGGTCAAAAATATGTAAAAAATGGGACTGTCCCGTTCAAAATGAGACATATGGTCAGCCTATCCACCCCTCACAACAGAAAATCTTCTCCCCCAGCTCCAGAGACAGCCAATACTGTGCAGAGAGCATGCCTGACAAGTTTGTTCCCTGCCCTCCGGACATGTTGTGAAGTGACTTGCAAGGAAGACACTCTGGGCCACAATGCATCATCTTCTATCCGTTTCCTAGGCTGACACTGACCAGCTATGCCTCTGGCTGTTCATTTGCTACTTCCGAACCACAGACAGGAGGCTTGAGAAAGGTGTTCCTCCGATGTCCTACCTGACTATTATACCACCCCAGGGAATGAGCAAGCTTGCTGGCTCTGCACCTGCTTGGGGAAGTTGCATCTTCCCTGGATGGTATGTGTGAGTGGGCTCTCACCTCTAGGCTCTGCACAGTTGTGGTCTGGGGAGACAATTACCCGATCTCTCCCTGAAAGGCTCTAGGGCTTGCATCAGACATCAGGTTTGAAGCATTACCTGAGCCGCTGTCGGACAGTGATACACCGAGTTCTGGTGGACAGTTCTGAGGTGTTTCAGAAGGCGATCGGGCCCCAAAGTCCAGCCAACCTGTTACAACACAGAGATGGGGGGGATGTTTCACATTCCCAGTATCTTACACCTGCTCCACTTTATTTACATATTGCCACTTCACACTACATTCTGCACAAGACCAGATCTATTTGTAAAGCATCCTGTTACCTCCAATCTCTCCAATTTAAAGATAAACAGAGAGATTCCCCAACAATCAGAAATTTCAAGGAATAGAAGAAATGGGTTTGATTTCAGGGAGACTGGACCTCAGCCAGAGTCCTACACTGGAACAACTGAATCGGGGCAGAAAGGTTTTACTTGGGGGAAATTCCCCTGCCACTCCAGAATCCATCACCTTCCATCCTGTGGTGCTGAAGGTTTTTCCAGCGCTCCCAATGGTTATCGTGCGATCCCACATGCCCGGCAAGCTGGCTGTCAATGAAACAAGAGAGAAAAACAGCTGGAAGATAAGAATGGCCATAATGGGTCAGACCAAAAGTCCATCCAGCCCAGCATCCTTTCTACCGAGATCTCATAGCAAATAATATAATTTGTCCTTGTATTGTATTTATGACACTAGGGTATCTTTGCACCCATTCCAATCCACACAGCCATCTTGCATTTATAAAATGCCTTTCGTTCAAATGGACCCCAAAGCACTTTACAAGATGACAGCCATGTTTTCGGAAGGTGTTTCTTTTAACTAACTATAGGTGCTTCAGTTTTGAGGAACCCAACTCAGGACATCCTAGGCCTGGTCTTCAGTGCCACTGATCACATAGAGCTTCTAATGACTTCACTCTACCGCAGCACTTAAAAAAATCAGGCCCAGCCCAGAGTTTTAAGTTGGCCACCCAAAAATGGAGGCACCCAATAGCAATAGCCACTTTTGAAAACGTCCAATTTTACAAACTAGAAGTGAAATCCTGGCCCGACTGGAGTCAATGGGAGTTTTGCTATAGATTTCAGTAGGGCCAGGATTTTACCCTGTGAGGCCATTTCTCCACTCGGTCCTGACTGACTCCAGGATCAGAGACGCCACTGGAGTCAAACAGCTGAGATAACAGTTGGTTAGCAGTGGTGGCCACTGGAAGATCTCTGAGTGGGGACCCAGGCATGGCATAGCAGGAAGCACGGCAGGTCAGGAGAGAGGTATAGTGGCAGGGCTGTATGAGCCTCACTTAAATACTCATTTCAGCCTCAAATGTTGTGGGACAAAGCAAGTGAAATAAATGTGACTGGTCACAATCTCTCCTCCAAATACAGTGGCTTTGATAAATGCTTCTCTGTGTTCCCAAAGGAAAGAGCGGCAGACAGAGAGGATGCACAGGCCCCAGACACAGAGAAGCCATGCTCCTTACCAATCCGGATGTGCTCCTTCCCATCAAAGACCATCCATTCGTACACTTCATCACTGATGCACACGACATCGTGTTTCACACACAGGTCTGCAATGAGCTCCATCTCCTCCCTGGTGAACACCTAGGCCAGACAGGCAGAGGAGAAGGGAAAATCAGGCACAGCATTTCTGAGCTCCATAACCCCCCAGTGAGTTCTCAGACTCAGTCCTAGTGGGGCTTGTGGGCACCAGCGTCTCAGCCAGAAGTTTTCTCCCTGAAACAGGGAGACAATTAGCAGGAACCGGGGGTGGGGGGGGGGGGGGATCTACGCTAACAGGAGTGCCACTCTCCCCATCCTTGTTACAGCAGCAGCCTCCTCCCAGACCCAGGGACCAGATCTCCTCAAGGCACTTAATCCTCCTCAAATTACCCAAGTAGGGCTATTCATGCTGGCTACAAGCTGAGGTGCTTCCTCCCACCTCCGACAGCTGTGTGTCACTTCTGGAGATGCTCCCTGTCAGCTGGGAAGTGGAAGACCAGGCTGCTGTAGCCTGATCTCTCCTGGCAGTGAATGTAATGTGCTAATGCTGGGTCACCTGACCGAGGGGGGTGAAAAGCTGTCCCTCCCTCCTTCCCTCCCGCTCCTACATTCAGAGGCTGATGATACAAGAGCTGCAAAGTGGAATCATCAGTGGATCATCTCACCAACCCTCCCCCCTCCCCCCCAAGTATCTGGAGCTTCCAGATCATCTTAGAATCTTCTTCAGAAAGAAGGAGCTGACTGTGGGACCCCACCTAAGCGCTGACTCTAAGGAGACACTCAGCACAGGATTTCCTCATGTAACTGTTCTCAGGGTCCCTGAGAGCTCTCCCAGGTGCTAGAGGCACTACCTTCCCCAGTGGGTTGTTGGGGGAGTTCAAAACGATGGCCTTGGTTCGTTCAGTAAATCTGGAAGCCAGCTCTTCTGGATCCAGCTGCCAGTCTCCACTGGACATCAGTTTTCCAGCTTCTGCAGCTTTCTGAAGAAGACAGTGAGGGAATCATGATGAAAAGCAACAGATGGTTGGGGAAATGGGGCAGCTTTGCCCCCTGCTCTGACTAGGAATCTCTCTGAGCTCTTAAAAATAATACATTACCCATCCCCAGCCCTTTTACTGCAAGGTCTTCAGCCTACAGGCTGACGTATCTGCATCCATGGCAGCAGGACCAGAGAGGAAGGAAAGACTCCCCCCCCCCCCCCCGTCAGGACCCCTCACCCCTGGCAATGGGATCATTGTGGAGAAGAATAAATGATCTGGTTCCCCATTTCCAGCAACTTGGGGCACCACAAATTGTGGGGCTGGTCCTGATGAAACTGCAGGCCTTTTTGAGCCTGACCTGGATTTTTATTAGGCAGAAGCCAGTTCTAAGCCAATTTACCACTCCTACCATCAAGTTTCATCCAGGACACACTGCAAAGCTGCTTCTCACCCTCTCATGCCATTACCATTCAGAGGGGTTGGAGAGAATGAGAGCAGCAGGCTTCTTAAAGTCTGCAGACCTCACAGTGGCTTTGATTTGATGTCCGCTTACCGGTCGAAGCTGTACGAACACAGGAGTGCCCCCAGCCATCTTCACCATCACCTCGTAGCAGTCAAAGAATGGCTCAATGATAATCACCTGGGAAGGCACCGGAGGGAGAGTCAGAGAATGCACAGTCCTTCTTTGATAAGTGCTGATGAATGCAGGGAGAGGCTGGAGGGTGTTACCTATCAGCTCCCTGTTCTTGGGGAACCAGGGCACAGTACCCAGTCTGTCTAACTCACGAAAGACCTCCTCCTCCCCACCCCGCTGCTGCTTGAATCAAAACTGATCCGAAGAAAGAAAGAAAGACTTACAAAAGCAGTGGGAGACACACGTGGGAAAAAGTAACGGGATTAAGGAAACTCCTCTAGCCCCATTTGCATCGAAGATGGGACAAAGGAGGCACTTCCATTAGCATAATACAGAATGGAGAACAGAGATTCCAAGACAAGAACCGCAGGGACCAGAAAAGCAGGGAAAGCACTGCATGATGGGGGAATCTCTGCTCCAGATGTTAATGAACCCAGGCCTGCACACACCCAACTCAGTAGTTATCAGACCAATTCTAGTAATAAATCCTGTATTGGTTCCAAAATAGTGAAGCTCCCTAATTGCATTGAGCTCTCTCCAAGGAACATCGCCCAGGAATGATCAGTTCCTATTGTCTGGCCTGAACAAATCAACTTTGGTATAACTCCCTTGAGCCTTCAGTTTACACATAAACAAATTTAGTGTTCTCGCTTGAACCATTTTGTTTCCCTACAAAAACCCCTGCCCGTGCTCAAACAAGGGTTCTGATGCCTGGATCCAAAATCTGCATCGGTTTCACTGGGATTTCATCTTCTCCTGACTGATCGTGCTGAGAGCTCAGCCGGTCTCCAGCACTCCAGACTCTCAGCTCCCACCATTGCCTGGGAACCCCGATCGATTCAAGCTTCATGGAGTGATGAGAAACCAGCTTGCCTTCTCTTGGTATTGCCTTCTGACCTTGACTTGCGTAATAAGTTATAGTTTTCTAAACCTGACTTTTAGAATCAAATTTAAGTTACATTTAATAGAACTGTTTTGTTTGTTTGGCTCCCATGTAGTTATTACCTGGCAATAAATAACTTCCTTGGTTATTTATTGGCTGGATGCTTCTCCCTTCATGGGTGTTTTTAGGCTTCGTCATTTGCTCTGCAGCAATACTCGTGGTACCTAAGCTAAAAGGTCTCCTCAAAAATCCTGTGGGGTTTGTTCATCAAGTTACTATCAGAACAATCATAATATGAAAGTGGGGATAGGGACGTGCTGAACCGGGGACAATAAGGGTGACAGCTTAAAAGTGCTGATCAACCCAGCGTGCTCAGGCGTGCTCTATTCTGGTGCGGTGCCCATGGCATATTGAGAGTGACAGGTTGGAGGTGCTGTTCGACTCATCCCGCTGAATCCAGGGACACATAAGGGATCAGGTTGGGAGTGCTGATTAACCCTGTCCTCTCAGGTGTGCGTGTGTTCGTCTGATTCTGGGGCTGGAAGAACCCAGCCCTTGGGAACGTACATCATGCAGCATAGCTCCATTGGGAGGGAACTTGCAGCAGGGAGAAATAGAGCGCTGTATGAGAACACAGTAACACAATCGATAGAATGACATAACTCTCCCTCACCCCCAAAGAGTAATCCTAATAACTGAGCATACCCCAAAGTAACGGGCATATCGGGTATCAAGGGGGCAGGAGACTTCGCTCCCAGCTGTAATGTCATTACTTTATGCTCCAGATCTCAGATCCCAGGGTGGCTGGGTTCCAGAAAGAAGAACAAACTGAGTAGGGGCAGACTTGCCATGCATGGAAATGAGAGGGTTGGTGAGTGCCCATTGAGAGATCTGTTCTCTAGTGAGGGAGTGTAACAGCTGAGGGCTGAAGAGGACAAGGGTTCGCAGAAACCTGGGTTTGGGTGTCCTGCTCCAGAGGGAAGGTTTGGACTAGAATTCCAGGCTGCCCCATACAAACAGAAGCAGGTGAGCAGCCCTTTGCGAGGGGCTAGGGGGTGGGCTACATAAATGAGTAAGAGCTTCCAGCTTCATTTAGATTCCACAATAGGGTGGCGTCAGAACAAATGCATCTCTTGGGATTGAACCATGCGACAGATGGAGAGTCCTTGATTACCTCATCCCCTTCATCAACCAGAGCCTGGAAACAGCAGAAAAGGGCTTCATATGCCCCGACCGTCACCAGTACATTGGTCAGCGGGTCAAGTTCTTGCCCTAGCAGCTTCCCAAAAAAGCGGGCCAGGATCGTCACCAGCGGTAGGTGTCCCTGTAGCAAGGAGTCAGTGAAGAGAGTCACACAGCTCCACCTGGATCATTGGGACTTAGCAACAAATAGGAGCAGGACATTGTTAGTAGGGTAGCTCACATCACCCCCTCCCTCCCACCCTGCAAGTATAAGCTAGCCCAAGGACAAAAATGTAATACTCACTGGAGTTTGTAGCCTGGTCAGTACAAAGAATATTTAGAGGAAACACTGGTTGAGCTCCCTCCCTTCCAAGTGGCTGAGGGTCCCTGTAGGCCAGCGTATTAAGAATTTGCGGTGCTAACCTCTCAAGAGAGTGCAAATATTAACGTTGCCAATTATCCCTTTTGTTGCCAATTCCCACCACAGCATCTGTGCAGCAGTGGAATGCAGGGGTCTTTTTGGAGAAGCTGATGTTCCATTGGACTATTGGCACTTCCTAGAGGATGGGCAGACACCAGGTCAGGGCTGGAGGCATTTTTTGCCCCATCTGATTTGCATGGTAACAGCTTCACTGCCGCCAAATGAAACTTGAGGTTGCCATCTGTCTTAGGTAGTTATATGGCCCCCATCACATACTCTCTGAGGACCTCACAACACCCCTGTCAGGCAGGGCTATGCTATTATCCTGGTGTTACAGAAGGGAAACTGAGGCCCAGAGAGACAACATGACTTGCCCAAGGTCACACAGGGAGTATATCGTGGAGTAAGGAATTGAACCTGTGTCTCCCAAGTCCCAGACCAATGCCTTAGCCATTGGACCATTCTTCCGCTCAACAATAACCCCAGTAAGTTGTGATAGTGTACCGGTGGAAGGCAACGCTCTTGTTTAAACAAGGTGGAAATGGACTATTCAGTCAATGGATGATTCCAGGCAGTTTCGAGTGCTGCTAATCCCCACCCTCACCCCCACCCCCTGCCCCACCTGCAAAGTCCTTACACAGCCACCAGACACTATTAAACTCCTTGGATGGTGAGAGGAGGACTTGGGAAGTGGGGGTTGAGGTGACCTTGCTTCCCTACTGCCCCCTCCCCTCTTCAAAAAGAACTTTCAGCTCCCGTATCACTCCCCTCCCCTTCCGAGAAGAAGCCAGTGACTCCCCAGCTCCACTTAGCCCAGCCAAATGTCTATTTGCTCTGCACCAGGGAATTTTTCAAGCCCAGGCCTATTCAACTCCATGGTGAGCTGTAAGGGGCAAAGACAATCAGGCAGCAACATCAGGTCTAAGAGAAGGAGGTGGATCTCTCACGCACAAAACCCCGGGTGTACTGGTGCATCATGATGTTCTCCCCACTGACAGCCTTCATAAACGCCTCCTTCACAAAGTCTGGTGGGGGAAGGTCGGGGCAGCCCTGGCCAAGATTCACGTTTGGGTAAGTGGCAGCCAGTTTCACAAATTCCACCCTACAGAGAGAATACCAGGGTTAATGGAAGGTCCTAGCCTGTCCACCTTGGCACACCACTCTTCTTGCAGGGAGCCCTTTGTCTAATAAATTAACAGAATAGCTCTTCCAGGTGAAGGATCTATACAGGGCAGCAATTCCAGTGCCCAAGACTGCATAGGGCCCATCTTAGAAGGAGACTCCAAAGCAGCAGCCAGTCCCCCTACCGCCACAACAGCCCAGCAGCTTTTTCAACAGGGGTCTTTTCAAACACATCCTTAATGATCACACTGCGGCTAAGGAGAGTTATAGAGCACCACCCAAAACTAGTCCCTGAGCCACCACTACATCTAAGGCTGCTTTGGTTTCTCCTGCTCTTAAGCTAGTCTTCTATCTACCCCCTTAATTTGTCCCCTCTTCAAGGATGCTTACCAATAGCCATTTAGATCTCTGCTATGGAACCTTGTCCAAAAGCTTCTTGAATATTGAAATATACTTTAGCCACTGAGCCTCCATTACCAAAGCACATAATCTCTGCCAGATACTCTAAGGTGTTACATTACCTCCCTTCCCCGAGTCTACGCTGGTTATATCTTACGTCAGACTTCCAGGGTTCGCTCCATTCAGAATCACCCAGCCCCAAGTCATACAGACTTACCAGACATTCTTGTCCACTCCTTCCAGTCTTCGAGCTTGAACCTGCCTTGACATTTTTGTCTGCAGAGGGGAGAAGAAAAAGTGTTAAAAGCTTTCACTAAAGTCAAGACAGAATCCATATCCAAAGAGGTCAGTACTTTGCTTAGCAGCCAGTACCTTAAAGCTTTGCCCAGTTGAGCACAAACTGCGTTCTTATCCAGGTTTTCCTAATCATTGACTAGGCAGATGAGAAGAAAACAGTAACAATGATAGTTTGCCCTAGTGTAGTGCGTCCCATCTGAAATAAAGGCACTTTACAAGGATGCAAGATCAGAAAGATTGAAATTGGCAGAGAATTAACTTTTATTTTCAAGTTTCAGAAGAGTTTAGAAAACCATGAAAGTACAAAGAAGGGTGTAAATTCTGAACAGGCAGCTGACAGTGTCCTTTTAAAGCTAATGGCAGAAGGAATCTGAGACTAAACGTATTGGGGCCAGCTCCTCACCTGGAGTAAATCAAAGGAGATATGCCAAAATACACTAGCTACAAACCTGGACTATCATTTACAGGCTGCAGTTTCTTACCTTCAGCTGACCTCCCCTCAGAACATAGGGAAGATCCTTTAGACGTAACCTCCAGTTCCCTATGGAACACTACGCTCCCCCTTCCTGTATGAACAACTTCTGTTTTTATTCCTCATTATCCATATCCTGGACCAGCACCCAATAACTAGGTGCTGTACAAACACAAAACAAAAAGATGGTCCTTGCCTCAAAGAGCTTACAGTCTAAGACAAGAGACAACAATTGGATAGATGGGGGAGCACAAAGAAACAATGAGAGGACACTGGTCAGCAGGATGGGTAGTGGTCCCAGCAAACCATCTGCCTAACCAGTGTCAATTTTTTTGTAGGCCATGGTGAAGGAGAGTTGTAAGGGGGTTTCAAAGGAGGATGAGATGGCTTTGTAGATGTTTATGGGGAGGTCTTCCCATGAATGAGCAGCAGCTCAGAGGTTCTTCTTTAGAATTTAACAAGCGGATGATGGTGACTGGGATCATTGGCTGACTGAAGGCAGGAACTGACTTTTCAATAGCATATGAGGGATGAAAGGTAGCTTGGGGGTAGTACATGTAGGTTCTTGAAGGTAAAGACAAGTTTGATGCAATGGAGAAAGGGGAACCAGGGAAGGGGGGCAAAGAGAAGATGACATGGTCAAAGTGAAGAGGTAAGAAAATATTTGTAGCAGCATTTTGAATGGAAATGAGCAATGCAAGAGAATCATAGAAACATAGGGCTGGAAAGCTCCTTGAGATGTCAGCAAGTCCAGTCCCAGAGAGTGTTGCAGTAACTGAGGCACAAGATGAAGAGAGCTTAGACAAGAGTTTTAGCTGCCTGGATAGATAGGAGAGACCATATCTTAGAGATGTTATTAAGTGATTCATTTGTAGCTGGGAAGCCAGGGAAATGTTGTGCCCCCACCCTATTCCCCCCTGGTTCTTTGCCTCTGAATGCTTGATAGTTTCCCAGCCAAAGAATAAATTTCCCCTCACTTCCTTCTCTCTGTAATTTCCCAGGGGATGCATTATTATTTGATGAGTGTCACAATGCACTATTACCTCACTCCAGGGTCTCAAGACCTTTATGCAGCTTCAGCCCTCATGAGGAATTTTACAAGTAAATCATTGGAAAGCATGGTTATCATGATGACTTTGCCTCTGGCGGGAGCATTGGGCTCAGGATCTATCATGCATAATACCTTCTGATGAACTCTGAGCTCTTCTACAGCTGCTAACGCACAGTGCCCTGGGTACTACACCAGCTGCCTGCATCTCTTTGCGAGATTAAATGGCCTAGGACAGCAGTGGGCAAACTTTTTGGCCCGAGAGCCACATCCGGGAATGGAAATTGTATGGCGGGCCAAGAATGCTCACGAAATTGGGGATTGGGCTGTGGGAGGGGGTGAGGACTCCAGCTAGGAGTGTGGTCTATGAGGTGGGGCCAGAAATGAGGAGTTCAGGGTGCAGGAGGTGGCTCCAGGCTGGGGCAGGGGGTTGGATTGCAGGGCAAGGGATGAGGGCTCTGGCTGGGGGTGCAGGCTCTGGGGTGGGACTGGGGATGAGGGGTTGGGGTTGCAGGAAGGTGCTCCGGGCTGGGACCGAGGTGTTCAGAGGGTGGGAGGGGGATCAGGGCTGGGGCAGAAGGTTGGAGTGCAAGAAGGGGTCAGGGGTGCAGGCTCTGGACGGCACTTACCTCCTGGCCAAGGGGAGCTGTGGGGGTGGTGCTTGGGATGGGGGAAGCCCCTAGGGATAGGAGCTGGAGGGGGGACATGCCGCTGCTTCTGGGAGCCATGTGAAATGGGGCAAGTCCCTGAACCTGTTCCCCGGCAGGAGGTAGAGGGCCGGATCAAAACATCCGGATGCAGCCCCCAGGCAATAGTTTGCCCACCCTTGGCTCAGGAGAAGACCAATGAAAGCCTTAGAACCTCTCCTGTACACTTGTTTTTAGCTCTTTCTGGAGAACCTCATGAACTTGAGAGTAGGTGAGATATGAAGCCTGTTGCTGCTTCTATTGGAATAAAGGGAGCAGTGGCTAATAGAGGATAAACTTCCCGCTAACCCAGCAAGTAAGAGTAAGATTAAACATTAACAGCACTAGTGTTCTGTCCTGTTTCACTCATTTGCATGATAAAGTTCTTGGTGGCAGTGCTGGCACTTGGCCAAGATTCAGAACATACTGCTTCATCAGCAAGGACAAGGGATCAGCAATCAGTAGGAATAGAGTTTCTTACTTCAAGATATTGCAAGTGTCAGAAATCCCCTTCAAGCCCCCTAACTTTGTAAAGGAAGAAAAGAAGCCCTCCCCACAACTTTTCCCTGCACTGGCTTCCTCTTTTCCCAGTCCCAGTTTAGACCAGAACAAATCAGCACAGCCACCACTAGGCTGAAAGGTTTGTCTGGAACTTCACTATGACTGGCCACCACTTTTGGAGGTAGCATGGAGAGAGAATTGCTCAGCTCACCTGTTGGTCTCTGAAGTTAATACATTTGGACGGAGGGTGAATATCACTTTTCAACAGCACTCAGAACTCCCTCAATTCCCAAATAACCTATTTCCTTAGCTGCAGTTGAGATGAAAAGGAGGGAGAGATGGTTGATGATTAATGCATAGGAATGGGAGTCAGGAGATCAGGATTTGATTCCTGACTCTGCCACAGACTACTGTGAGATCTTGGACAAGTGACTTCATTGCCCTGTGCCTCAGTATTCCTGCAGAACAACACTTCCCTACCGCATAGGGGTGTTGATATTTGTAAAGAGCTTAGAGATCCTTTAATGGTGCAAAAAAGGGCTAAGTATATTCATCTCTGCAAGAAGGGGCTAGCCTTCTTGTCAGATGCACAGAGACATTGAGGATTCATTCTAGATTAGAAGTACTGACCTCGTGCTCATTAGATCAGTGATACTCAGACCTCAGCATTGGGCTAAAAGTCAGAGAAATGCAATGCTGGGTATTCAATACCTTGTTGAGGAACCAGCTAAATCCAGCACGGTTCTTCCTTCTCAGAAAGTACTGACCCAAAGACAGTCCAGATCTCCTGAGCATGCCACTGCAGTCACTGACTCCAGGCTTAGAGAGAGAAACCTGCTTTTCCCCCAAGACAGAAAACAAAGGGATGAGATCACCACTTCCATCATTGCAGATATAAAGCAAGGATTCCATCTAACTATGGAAACCTGCCCAGGTCTCTCATTTAGCACAACAGCTTTGGTTATTCTACATTCAGATAAAGTCTCGGGTATGCTTTGGTTGTCCCCAGAGGGAGGGAGAGAGAGTGAGTGAATGTGTTTAGAAAGGAGGAGGCAGGAAGGAGATGCTTAACGCTTCTGCACTTTACAGTTTAAAGACAAACACAAGACTGCTCTCGGGTTCTCTGACCCAATCAAAGCCAGGATCACACAGTCAAGCTCAGCGAATTACTCCTCTCCCTTTTCCCCACCAATTCTAGGCTCTCACCAGTTCTTGATGCTGCTCCTTCCTCTACTTCAACCCATACTTTTCTCTTCCTTCCTACTAGTTAAGGACAAAATCATGGCTGTAGCGCTACCATTTCTGAGAAACCCCCATCACCCCAGCTTTTATCTATTCAATTCCAATTTAATAGGAAACCTGCTTCCTGCTCCAGTGGTTTCAATATTTAGATTTAACTCAAAACCTCAAACAAATTAATTTACATTTATGTTCCTTTATGTCCGATCTCCTCTTCTGTTGTATAGCATTGTCTTAAGTATATGATACTGACGAACCAATATAACCTTGGCCGGCTCACTGGTTTGGCTAATTACTTTAAGTCCAGACCAAAAAAAATGGGTTGCTTCTGTTCAGAAAATACAAGTTATTTTATACTGATACAATGAAGGTTAATTCATACATCTCTTAGACCACTGGTTCTCAAACTGGGGGTCGGGACCCCCTGCTGGCATCCGGCGCTCCCACGAGCTCAGTCCCGGTCGCAGCGGGCTCCCCGCGCCCCCCCACCCCCCAGGCCAGCTCTAAGCACCCCACGTGAGCCGAGCCCGGTCGCAGGAGGTTCCTGGCATCCCCGCGAGCCCAGCCCTGGTGGGCTCCTGGTGCCCCCCTGGCCCCGGCCGGCTCCAGGCGCCTCCACAAGCCAAGCCCCCGCGAGTTCGGTCCCAGCGGTCTCCCCGTGCCCCTCCAGCCCCAGCCGGCTACAGTTGCCTCCGCAAGCCGAGCCCCAGTTGTGGCGGGCTCCAGGCTCCTCCATAAACTCGGTCCCAATTGCGGCGGGCTCCTGGCGCCCCCCCCCCCCCCCCGGCCAGTTCCATGTGCCCCGTCTCCAGGCAGCCCCTACCCCAGGGGGCTGCTAGAACCCCCAACCTGGCCCCTGCCATGGCAGGCTGCAGGCATGCCCCCCCCAGCCCGGCCCCTGCTCCAAAGGGCTGCCAGCAGCCTCCCCCCAGCCTGACCCCTAAGGGGGGGGGGGGGTCACACTTAGATGCCTGGTGTCCAAAAGGGGTCACCAATACAAAAAGTTTGAGAACCACTGTTTAGACAATACACTAAACCAGGATGAGCAATTCACTTAAAATTACAAATAGAACCATTTTCTGTTCTAAATACAGGACAGGAGTCTCCATTCAGAAAAAGAGAGAGAGAGAAAGAGGGGTGTGTGAGAGAGATACAGAACAGGAGTCTCCATTGAGAGAGAGAGAGAGAGAGAGATACAGAACAGGAGTCTCCATTGAGAGAGAGAGAGAGAGAGAGAGAGAGAGAGACCTTGGGGTATATTAGACATTATCATTAAGGTGCTACAGCTTCAGCTGATGTAAGCTGGTCTAGTGTCATGGTAGTAAATGGAGCGATGCAGTTTATGCCACCTGAAGATCTGGCCCAAGATGTGTCTACAGATCTCTGCACTCTCCCTTCCTATCACAGATGGCATACAGAGATAAATCTATCTTTGGGGATCCACTTCTTTCAAGTTAATACAGGTGTGGGATGCTGAAATCAGAGTGGGGAAAGATTCAGAAGATTGAGCATATTTTTCAACTGGAGAGTCAGCTCAGCTCCCAAAGGAGAACGATCCAGGTACTGAAATCCTCTAACATTGTGGGGCAGTGCAAATCTGAGCTGGGGAGCTGCACACAAATCTTTTAGCAGCCCAGAGCCTGATAAAGTCACCCCCAGAAAAAAGTCATTATTATTTCCCATTGCTCCTTTCTCCTTCTGTTTCTTGTGCTCCTTCTTTGCACCGGTGAATCAGCAAAAAGTAAAAAATAGCGCTGGTAGTGACTCCTGTTCTAATAATAACTCAGCATGAGGGACTCAGTCCCCATGATCTCCTATTCCCTGAGAAGCAGCAGGGTAAACGTTTGTACTATAACTTTACTATAAGACAAAAAAAGGAAACACTGAGAAGCAGCCAACACATACAGATTGATAGTGTGATACAAAGCAGCTCTTAGAATGGGAAAAGTAAATCCACTTACTCCAGTATTACTCTGCACAGTTCAGCAAATGAGCACAAGTCCCCTAGTCTTCCTGCATTCTGATTCCCCACCCTCCTTTCTGATTTGCTTCAGCTAGTGTGACTTCCTGTCACATGAGTAGCTGAAGCCGAGCTCTGGAGAGCTGTTGGGAAAGGCTGTGGAAGCAGAGGCAGAATTAAGTGAGAGGAATCTTTCAGGGGCAAAGAGATCCTGGGGAACATTTCCAAAGTGGCTTAGAAACCAAAGTCTCAGTTTCCAAAGTGATAGGAGCCTTGGGCTGTCAAGTGTCTAAGTGCTCCTCTGTCTGAAATTTCATGGCATAGCTATCCTGGAATAGCAGAGGTAACAAAGAGTCCTGTGGCACCTTAAAGACTAACTAAAGTATTGAAGCATAAGCTTTCGTGGGCTAATACCCACTTTGTCCGATGCAACTGTCTATTCTGTTATAGTTATACCAGTATAAATCCCTGGGTGCATGCACTCTATGCCAGAATAAAAGTAATTTTACTCCAGAATACTCTGTAAGCCAGCCCTCCAAGAAGACATGCAGGAAGGAAGACAATATTTGGCATTCCAGGAGTTTGTCAGGTTAAAAAAAAATAAGCAAAATTAAAAAAACAACATATTTTCGGGGCTTCATCGTAAAGAAACAAAGAGGTCACAAACAATTTTCCCTCATAATGTCATGCTTTAACCAGATATAGATATAAATTTCACTGAACTAACTACCGTGTTTCCCCGAAAATAAGACAGTGTCTTATATTAATTTTTGCTCCCAAAATTACATTACATTATATTACAGCGAGAGGCAAAACTGGAAGTACGTCTTATTTTCGGGGGATGTCTTACTTTCGGGGAAACAGGGTACAGTAGTGTGTCTGTGCGCCAACCACTGCCTTCTAATGGATAGAATAATAACTTCTCAAATGCATGTCCTAGGACCCATAAAGCTAACTGCTAGTGCAGCACAGTGACAAATGTAAAGCTCCTACAAAGATACAGATTTGTTATATTTTATTATGGATATAATAGCTGGTGTAAAGCAGTTAATATCTGCTACTCTCAACCTTAACCACTCCAAATTGCATCTTTTGCAATAATAAGATTATAATGAATGCCTTTCACCTTTCCTTTATGATTTTTTTAAATTACTATGCAGCTCAATATTCTAAAATGAGTCAGCCTCATTAAAACAAACCTCAGTTAATCAAGTACTCTGCCTAGAAGCCTGCATTTACTGATGCCACAAAATTACCATGGGACATAACTGCAATTCAGCAATTAAGTTACTATTCAGGGCACAGGACAACAAATGTTATATTACCAAATGGCCTGACAGTGGCGAGCTATTGTAATGGAAATATAGTGGGGTTTTAGAAATGTTCCATTTTGTAAATGGATGTAGATTAGTCTTTATATGGTCCAGAGGGAAAAGCTATAGAATCTACATCTTAAATTAATTCCTCTTTATTATTGCAAACTCTCTTTAAAAATACTAATTTTACTAACTTTGTATTTTTAAACCCATTTATACAGTGGTTCTCAAACTTTTGTACTGGTGACGCCTTTTACATAATAAGCTTTTGCGTGCAGCCCCCCCCTTAAATATATTTAAAAGTGTTTTTAATTTATAACACCATTATAAATGCTAGAGGCAAAGTGAGGTTTGAGGTGGAGGCTGGCAGCTCATGACCCCTGAGTTTCCCAACCCCCAGTGAGAGAGACAAGCTTCCAAGCTGAAGAAGAGCTCTGTATAAGCCTGAAAGCTTGTCCCTCTCTCACCAACAGAAGTTGGTCCAATAAAAGATATTGCCTCACCCACCTTGTCTCACACATATATACATCTATTTTATTAGTGATCATATTGCATGCAATGGTATCTCACTTGGGAGTCTCTGATTACCCACTGCTCTGCACTTTGTGCAGTTACTTGCACCAGTGCAAAGTGGGTGAGAAAAGTTGGTGTAAAATGTTATCAGGTCAGAATGGTAGTGATTTGTTATTCACTTTGTGCTGGTGCAAATGAGCATATATGGTGTAAAACAGCAGATAATCAGGCCCGGAGAGTGTACCATACTCTCCCAAGTTAGTCAAGCCATTGCCTAAAGCATGGTCGCTAATAAAAGAGATGCTGTTAGTTTTAGACATCTAACAGTTTGCTAAGAAATGGGCTGATAAAAAAAAAAACATTTTGTGCTATAAGAAATATTACCCTATGAGAGTTAAAAATAAATAAATGTTTGCCTCCACCAATGATCTGTACTTCGGATTTCAGCTGGAGCTCATGAAGGAACCAAAGCTGCTTCCACTGATATAAATTGCAAAACTTTCATTGACTTCAAAGGGAGCACAGCCTAGCCCTAAATCAAAACCAGTGAAGGATAGATTTACCAAGAAGCCATTAGATCTCATAATAGGAACTATGCAGCATCCTTTGCATCTACCAGTTTGAAGAAGACGCAAGACAAAATCAGCCAGGTAAACAGGTTACTCTTCAGGGTAGGGTCTGTTTCCTCGTGTCTTATAGCACTGAGCATGTTTTGAGCATTTAACAAACAAATAAATAATAATTAATAATACAACTGCATCTGTGTTTTCTATGGTATTTGTACTCTTTAAGCTCCTCCTTAATGGTACATAAATCACAGAAGTCTGAACAAAATTCTGAGATTGTTCTTGCGTCCTCCTGGCTTTGATTCCTACTTTCCCTCTTTGAAAAATGATGAGTGAAACTAGCATATACTATCAGCCAGTGGGCACCATCCCCTACTTATCAGACGTACATGCTTTTAAGCCTGATTTGTTTATACTTTGAATTAAATTATATAATTGTAACAAACCAGAAAGTAACATTTACAGAGTGCTTTTAAATCATAAAATACTTTACAGATCATAGTACCACAATCATCCCTGGGATTGTCAGGGGAAAATTAATGGCGCGTCTCTCCCCCTTAGCGTACACTGCGGATTGTAGTGGCGGCGTTGAGGCAAGGAGCTCACAAGCTGTCAGAGACCATTGAAGGAACACACAACTTAACTTTGATCAAAGGGGAAACTGAGGCACCCTCCTCTCGGTCCAGAAAGGGGGTTGGCAGCAGCTCCGTTTATTATCAGTACCAAGCAGCCTTTTATAGAGTATATTCAAAGGGGAGAGGGAATGGGTGGAGGGAGGGACAGACCTACTTGAAGCATGCGCATTAGCAAACCCTGACATCAGTCCTAGGTCATTGCCCTCTTGAGGCACCTGATGTGAGGACCTTGAGAAAGCTTACATGATGCCAACAAGCTTATGAATACGAGTCTATTCATTCCCTAGTGAAGTTGTTACATACATATAGATACAACCACCTCATCTAGCATGGGTTTACAGACTGCTTATTGTCTGAGGGAAGGTTACATTCCAGGGACTGAGAAGGTTACCACAACCAGGGCTGGTGACAGAAATTTGGGGGCCCCCTACTCTGATAGTTTGGGGCCCCCCCAGCCCAGCCGCCCCCCTCCCCCAGCCCAGCCGACAGCGGCCGGGGGGTCCCCCAGCCCAGCCGGGGCCCCCCCAGCCCAGCCGGCGCTCCCCCCCCCAGCTGACAGCACCTGGGGGAGGAAGCCCAGCCGCCCAGCTGCGCTCCCCCCCAGCTGACAGCTGGCCACAGCGGGAGCGAGAGCCCGGGAGCAGCCTGAGCCGCCCTTTCTCCCCCGCCCTTTCTCCCCCCGGACTGCGCCGCTGCCGCCAGCCGGGCTCACTGCTCCAGACGGGGACACGCGCGCTCGTCCAAAGGAGAGCCGCGCCAGATGACTACGGGTAGAGCTGTACCATGGCCCCCCTAAAGTCGGGGGCCCCGGTACAGCTCTACCCATAGTACCCCCCTGTCGCCGGCCCTGACCACAACAACCGGGTGTCAAAGCAATATTTCACTGAGCCGCTAAGACTCAAGCGAATGCAAGCCTTGGGAGTTTAACTATGTGATTGCTGGTGAGGAAGAATACAGGTGGGAAAGAGCGAGGGGAACTGAGTTAGCCCTAACAATATGACATTGCAGAAGTGAGTGTCATCCCTGGCATTACTGCTCTGAAGTCAAAAGGGTAACACTAAGGATCAATTTGTTCCTCCTTGTGCACAGCACCAGTGAAATGCAGCCACTTCTGAAAAGAAGGGCAGCAGCTAGAATACAGAAGAGGAAATATTTCAGCCAAGGGTGTTGTTGCAAACCCTGGCTCTTTTGAAAGCTGCCCTGGGATCCATGTAGATCACAACCTTGATTCTCTCAACCTCATCTGAAATACTTCCACGCCGTGAGCCAGAGGATATCTGGTTCATCCACCTTGGAAGGATGAAGGGCTGAGTTGATTCTGGCAGCATTTGAACCCATGATTTTGAATTGTGAGCCCCCCATAGGCCTCCACTGACCCACACAACCCAGTTTTTATGGCCCTAAAATATTCCCTGTGGCACTTATTGCTAGTGCAATTCAATAACACTCAAACCCTTTGGCTAACTCTTGGGAAAGTGGAGGCACCCCTAGGAGCTTCCTGGACTTGTTCAATGTACTGGGGTGATTTCGAAAAATTGAGTTACTGTCCCTTTAAGCCGCTGAGACGTACGCATAAATGGCGCGGCCCCTCACAAAAATGGCTACGCCCAAGCCTCTCCGCAACCAGTAATACAGGCGCCCTCTACGAACATGGCGCCCCTCGCTTAACCACGGCAACAAGTGCCCCGCATAAAGATGGCGGTGCCCCGTTCATCCTTCCTCCCCCGCCCATTCCTCGTTCAGGGAGGGCTGGAGGCGGCTATGCCGGCCGGGTGAGGTCAGTTCCGGGGCGGAGCAGCCCGAGTGGTGCAGTCAGGGCCAAACAAAAGGAGCCGGAGCGAAGGGGACGAAGCCGGTTAGGTGCTGCCAGGTGGGTGCGGACGGAGGACGAGGGCTCCTGGGGGCAGGGCTCCTCCGCCCGACAGCGGCCTGGCTCCTGCGGCACGCCCCTGGGGCTGGGCTCCTCCCTCCAGGGTATCCCGGAGAGGAGACCAGCTCCTGGGGAGAGGGTAAGGGCTGGGGGGATGGCAGGGATGGGCAAGGAACGCGGTTAGGGGAGGAGGGGAGAGTCGGAGAGGAAGGGAAACTGAGGCAAGGGGGAAAGGTGACCTGAAGGAGAGGGCGGGAGCCTGTGGGCAGGGGAAGAAGGGGACCTTGATGGGGGATTTGAAGGCTACAGTTTGCAGGACCACCCCCCCCTACAGACACACACACACACCCACACACACACACACCCCTGGGGTTGACTTATCGTAAGGCTGTTGTTTAGGAGCCGGTTGCTGGGGACTTCTGAGAAATGTCACCCCGAGGTTGTCCCTACCTGGAAACCTGCGCTGCTAGCTGTGGCCACTCTTGTACTGGTGTGGTGGTGACGGAGGACACGCCCTCCCGCTATCTGCCGTCTGGTTGTGGGTGGGGGAGTGGACTCCAGGACAGTCAGGGGGCACCTGGGGCCATGTGCGGATCTGGGTGGGTGAAATGATCGCTCATCTGTTTAGGGATGGGGGAGAGAACAGAGGGAGCAGGAACCTGTCTGGAAAAATGTTCAAAGACATGAATGGGTCCTTACACCAGAGAAGGAGGTGAAATATGTGGTGTGGCTAAATTCCATTAAAGTATAGCTGAGGTCATGACTGTCGGGGTTAAACAGGGAAAATTGCTGACTAATCAGATAATTAATTTGTTTCACCCTTGTTTATATGGTTTCTATGTCAGGCTCTTGTGAAATTTACTGTTTAGGTGCTGTTAAACTGGAAAAGAGAAGTGAAATAACTGGGAAAGTCTGTATTTACAGGGTTAAGCAAAGGAGATTTCAAATACATATAGGTGGCTATTAGTCTTAATGTTTAGCTTGGACTTTGAAACACCTCTTGGTGAGGGAAGGAAGTCTGTTCTTCACCTCTCTTGGCAATATTGGCATCAAAAGCTTAACTGTGGGATTCTTTCAACCTGCTTTGTAGAGAACAATTCTCAGAATTGGGGGGGGGGGGGAAGGTGTTGCTATAGTAGCTTATAATAAGCAGAGTAGGACACTGTGGACTGCGCATCATGTATACTCAAAGCAGAGAGCAAAATGACAATAACAAGGTGCCCTATTGCTGCACCTGCTAACTATATTAGTCTTTTTTGAGGGGGGGGTGATCTAAATGAAGGTGAAATTGAGATGCTTAAGAAATGGAAGAAACTGCAGGGTGAAGACTTTGGCGGAGTCCTTTTAATTATTTTGTAGGAGCAACCATATTCATGGTCTACACCTGCATCAAAATAACATACTACAGATGTACTTTATGCAAACTGGGATCTGGGAATGCATAGTTGGATTATCTCTTAAATAACATGTTTTTCCAAATATGACAAAATACCAGATAATCAGTGAACTAACGTAGCACCAAGGGAATTACATTTCCAACAGCATTTGAGGCTTTTTTTTTACTATTAACCTATGGGGGGACCAACATATTTGAAAAAGTCTTTTTGTGAATAAGATGTAGTCTCAGGTCTATTGTTGCTTTTTTAACATTAGATACGATTGTATTCCATTGGGTCAGTTGTGTATCAAAAAATCTCTGTTCTAAGCAACTCTGAAATTATCAACCTTTGGCTGAGCTTTTTGGACTAGCTAGACAGTTGTGAAAAGATACACCTAGCCAAATAAATCCAGGAAGTTTCCTCCAGCATAATAAAAGTTCTGGTGCTCCCAATACATCCAGCCCAAATACGCTTGTAAATAGATCCAATTAAACTATTTATTTTGAACTCCGAAGCAGGGCAAGCAAAATTGTTGCTGAAGACCTACAAATGGTTTAAATTTATTGCTGTCAATTAGCTGCATCCCCATTATCGTTCCTCAATCCATCCAGTGCCTCCACATCAAGGCTTTGCCATCAATTAAAAATAGCACTTGTTAGGTGCTTAATTTTTCAATCAGTTAAGGATAGTAGGACCATTTTTACCATGAATGGAAGCAGAGTTTAATTTTGACCAAGCTTGCTGCATATTGTGGGAGCTCTGGAGCCATCAAATTTATACTAATTTTATCATACAGGGTCTGGAAAAGGGAGAGGCTATACTAATGCTCATTCAGTCTGAATCCAGGTTGGGGGTCTGTGCAGTCATATCTAACAGCCACAAAGATGCCTGGTTTAAAAAAAAAAGAGAGACTTTTCAAGGTGGAAAAATTAAATAACTCCAGAGATAGGAGGAGTTCTGAACCAGTCTAGATTTCTTACCTAGGCACTCCCAAAAAATGCTCTGAAAATATTATTGGATTTTTAAAAAAAATCTGTTTGAGGAATAGAAATAGGGAGACACCTCAGGACATAATCCTTGGATTCTTAAGTATCTTCCCCATTTCCTCCTTCAATCTGATTCCTCACCATCCCACCTCTTCCAGCCCTGGATTATATGCCCTCTCTTCTTGAGCTGGACATGGTCTGAAGTTCTCAACTCCTTTTCTGCTTTGTCACTGCAGTGATGTGTTGAAGATCAGCTCCTGAAAGCTAAGTCCACCTCCTCGGCTATAGTTCCAATCCCTGCTGCCCACAAGCAAAAAGAGCTAAAAATCTCAAACTGATTTTTGTAAGTAGTGGCAAATTGCAATCCCTGATCCAGCCCCCATTTTGGTTGGAATAATACAAGTAGAATCCTCTTTGTAGCTACTCAACTGAAGCAAGTGGATTAGTTACTGAACACTTGACCTTGAAACAAGGACCGTGTAAAAGAGTCTGAGCTCTTCCAAAGATTTGTCCAACAGTGGTGTTCACAGTGGCTTCAAAGTTGGCTGGCTGAAAAGAACCTTAGCAGACAGAGGGGTTGATATGGTGAGGCAATCCTGTTCCTCTATGAGGCCTTCATACTTGTAGCTCAGAAATAACTACACTACTTGCATGGTAAAGAGACTTAGAATATTTATAATGATGAGAACAAAGTCCATGCTGCCGCTAACAGGTTCTCTTCTTTCCATCAACGAGACTCAATTAGGTTGTGGGATGCTACTTCCTTAAACATGTTTGTAATACCTGCTTTTGCTGTTGTTCTGTTCTAATAGAGTTTGGAGAGAATCCTTCCTGATAGCTAGCCAAGTTGCCACCTCCTAAATTTCTACTTGACACTGATCTTTCCAGCTTTCTTAGGTCTCTTTCTGGATCTCTGTGACCACTTAAATACTGACCTACCAGATACTCTTGTCAGAGTTAACCAGGGGGCCTTCTAGACACTGGTACTTTCTCTTCTGATAAGGCTTTGTTTAATTGCAGGGAAGCTGCTCCTATGGCGCTTGGGGAATGCAGTGTTTCTGTGCTCTGTCAGGATCCAGCACATATGGACATCATCCTCTTCGAGCACAGAGAACTGAAGTGCAGATAGCAGAACCCAGCCAGAGGGTAAGGCTACAGTCCAGTTCCTAAGTGGGGAGTTGTTGTGATGTGAAATTCCTACCAGTTGAATGTTGACTGTCCAAGTGCAGTTTTGAAATACAAGTGCAGAGATGGGTCATGGTTGGCATGAGACTAAATAGAAATGATGTGCAGGCCAGATGGTGATGGAAAGAGCAGTAGTGGGTTGAGTACAAGCTTGTTTCCGTTAGGCACTGCTTGAAGATGGAAGGAGTTGAATGTAGCAATCAAGTTGGACATTTATGGAATGGAGCACCATTCAACTTACACCTCCCACTCATAGGAACCTGAACCTATCCTTAGACTAGTGGAGTGGATGTCTTCAGGCAGAAGGGTGTTGACCCACTGCATTACCATACCGGCATCTCTTGGTAATGCACTCCATGCGGAGGCATGAATTAAGGCTGTGATAATGGCATCCGTTCCACTCTAGTGTGAATGGTTCCATGCAATTTAGCAAGGAAACTCTGGCCAGTCAAAGAATGTCAGTTATTTAGCTCTGAGAGTCCTTGCCTGTCTAGTCCTCCTCATCCACGGTAGCATGAGTGAATGCAAAATCCTCTGCATATGTTGATCATGTTCTGAGCTGTTTGCCTTACTGTGCACAATATCACTATGATACTGGCCTTGGTAAAATGCTCTTACAGTTTTGTTCTGGGTGATCTATGTAGGGCAGTTCAGAACTCTGATAGATTCTCACTGATGAGAACAGGTTTGGTGGTGATCTGAACCTGATGTCAGTTGCTGTATTTAGAATACTTGAGGAGTCTGTGTTCAGGAAAACCCTTATCCTGAATGCTAGACTTGTGGGACAAATAGGTGATAATAAGATTATTCCCTTCTTTTTTTTTTTTTTTTTTTTTTAATAATAAAAAAAGACTGAGGTTGCATATCACAGGATAGCTGGTGTCTTAGTTCTCTTCCCGCTGCTGCTGTCTGTCCAAGCCTGTTGTAGCAGCCTTTCTTGGGTTTACCACTGGTTATCCATCCTGAGTAGATCTTTGGTCATTTTATCTATTAACCGAGAGAGTGTGTTTGGGTTTTTTCCCCTCCCCCCCCCCCAAAAAAAAATAAAAATAAAAATCTGCTTGTAGTTTAAAAAAGCTGTTGCACTCTTGCTTTCCTTCTCATTGTATTGCTCTCCTCCATGGGCCAACTATGAGATCTGAAGTCACCATCAGTCACTGAATGAATCTCCCCAAGCAAAGTTTGATACTTGAGGCTTCCTATTCCAATTTAGCGATCCTGTCCTTTACCTAGAACAGTGGTTCCCAAACTTTAACAACCTGTGACCCCTTTCACTAAAATGTCAAGTCTCAGGAACCCCCCTCCTTTAAAACAAGTATTTCCATGAATTTTCTCCTTTACCTGAGTATAAATATAAAATTTTGTTTCTATGGCATGCTTATTATTTATCGGTACAGTATTTTTATTACGTTATGAAAACAGCAACATGCTTCCAAGATCTCACTTTCGTACGTGTATCACTTTGAATAAGCCTGTTATAAGACAAGGCTCTTATGTTTCATCAAGGAGTATCAGATGTGAAACAGCATGAAGGTATTTAAGAAGCCAACTCAGTTCCTCCTACACAAGCATTCAGATTTTGAGGAGTCCAGGCAAACTGTGCACGTTCCAACAAAGCTTAAACTTGTTCTTCGTAATCATTTTAAAAACAAGACTAGTAGCCTATTTAACAATAGCAAAAAATATCCACCTCCCTTTCCATTTCTTATAAGGAGTCTTGAAGTGTAAATCTCCTTAGTGTGATAGAGATGTTTGCTTTTGATCTGCTTAGCTCTTGGAAGTCCAGGGGCTCTGGGCTGCTGGCCCTGTGCTGCCTGGGGTTCCTAGGGACAGCTCTGTCCACCATTCAGGAATCTTTTCCTGAGGACCCTCTGTAACATTTTGTGAATCCCCAGGGACTCGTGAATCCACAGGGATTCACAAATCCCGGTTTGGGAACCACTGACCTAGAAGCTGATCACCAAGTGCCAGTCAGTCCTCTGTAATTAATTCCAAGTCCCATTCAATTATTCTGAGTGGTCAGGAAAAGGAGGCTTGAGCGCTGTCTAGGTATCGGAACAGCACAAATCTCAATTTTGTCTGGTGCATCTGAGCATGGGTTGACACTACACCAGTCCAAGGTTCCCCTGCCTGCTTCTTGGGTATATCTATCTATCTATCTATCTATCTATCTATCTATCTATATATATAAAAGTCAAGTGGTGTATGTATGTATGTATGACTGCGAACTCCTCCCGCACCGTTTGAGCCAGAGACTTGAAATTTGGTACAGTTAGGGGTCTTGGGGTCTAGATGGTCATAAGGGTCGAAAATTTTTCGAATCTCACCTCTGACGCCCCCCAGGGGTGAAAGTCTTTAAGGGCCAATCACATTGGCTGGGCAGCTAGGTTGTGATGATGTCATAATACCCCCTCCAACAGACACCGCACTCGCTCAGCTCACCCCTCCCTCCTCCAACGGAACCCCGGAAATCCCTCAGTTCTCTGCCCCTCCCTCCTCCAACGGATACCGGAATCCCTCAGTTCTCTGCCCCTCCCCCCTCCCAACGGCACCCCGGAATCCATCAGCCCTGTGCCCCCTCCTCGCCTGCGACGGATCCGAATTGGGTTTGGTGGGATGGTAAGTGAGGTGGGGGTGTCGGGTTCGGTCGGGGGGTGAGGTGGGGGTGTTGGGTTTGCTTGAGGGGGTCAGGTGGGGGTGTCGGGTTTGGTCGGGGGGTAAGTGAGCCGGGGGGTGTTGGGGTTGGTCAGGGGGTGTCAGCTGTCTGACCCCTCCCCACCTCCGACTGACCCGAGCAGCGCCGGGCACTTATGCTAGTGATTTATATGGAAGTTGGAGATAACCTTGTGAATATTGCTCTGAATTTATTACATCAAGGGGTTTAAACTGTGAGGGGTTTATATTTAAACTTCTCTGTGGTGCTTGAAAGCCTCAAAGTGATGCAGAGATCACATCTATGCATAAGCACCCATAGTATTATGCTGGAATAAGATGGTTGAAAAATTTCACTGCCCTTGAAGCACTTGTACCCCTACATAGCTAAAAGAAAAGACTAGCTCTGGATAGCCTCCTTCAGTCACTGATTTGTATATTTATAATTCATAAGATCACACAGTCTAGTGCTCGTCTCTTTAGCTTGCATCATTCTAGTAAGTCATCAGAAGTCACCCTTGTTTGCGCAGCTCTGCGTCATGCTGATGTTAGAATTGTTGCTCCAGTGTGGACTGCACTGATAATGCCAAATTCCATGGCTCACTTCCTTCCAGGATGGAATGGAATACCATTGAAAGGCAGAAATCAGGTCTTGTGATCCAGGCTCCAACCTGGATGTTTCTCTGTTCTCCTGCAGATGTTCTGCCCTGTACTTGTCAGGGCAGGCTTGCTTGTGTTCTGAGTCAACCATGAATCACATGCTGCTGGAGCAAGAACGTATTGCCTCGGGAGGGTAGCTGTCTTGCTGAAATGCTTTAGGGAAATGCCATTTGTAGCCCTGCTCTCTGGGGCTGGATTGGGATTATTCCTCTCCTCCCCAGGAGTCCTACAGGGAAATATAACTCTTCAGTCAGCCTGTTTCCTACCCACCACCATACCAGAAACTCAGGAATTGCTGAATGTCAGTGACAAGCTGCATGAGAATCTACCCATCTGGCTATCAGCAGCTGGACTTCACCTGGCAATGGGACTCCTGCTAGAAATGCAAACAGCGTGTCAAAAAGCCACTGCTTAGTAAGGGCAGTTTATCTCCGTGATTCAGAAATGGTGATTACGTGGCTGGGAAGATGAATGCTCCATTGTAACCTGGCTGGCGTGTTGCTGTAGCTAAGGGTGTGTCAGTCCCACAGTGTAAAACACAAGTCTGAGGGATTAATTTAATATCATTCTGGGCTCAAATTTGGCACCTGGTATCATCCTCAAAGGGAAAACCCAGGATCTTCAAGCAGAAGGCTGACTTGCTGCCTTCGCTCTGCACCCTTGAGTTTGCAAATGGAGGATGTGTTAGTGCTTTGCACTTCCTGGCTGTTGGTGTAACACTAACTCTTTGGAATGGAGTCGCTTTAATTCTAAATGTCCCATTTAAAACCTCTAATTTTAGCTGGAATAAAGGGTGATCAGGAGACTCCAGAAGAACTTGTGTTATTGAGGGAATTGTCTATTTTGTCTCAATTGGAGGGGGGTTATTTCTCTCCTGCTGCTTTAAGCATCCTTCACTTTTTAAAGTGCTGAGACAGGATGGATTAAGTTATTTAAGTTGGTTTCCTCTGCTCCCAGTTTTCAGACTTCTCCAGCTGGGCTCGCTGCTGCTATGTTTCTGCTAGGAAAGCTTTTTTGAAAGATGGCTGGAAACTTGGAGCTGGTTCCAGCTCCTTTTTACTTTTAACTCTGGGGCAACTAAACATGTGGTGGTGGGAAATCTCCAATCCTGCTTCTGGCCTGAGGAGGGTTTTTTTTAATTGGACTCTGGTGTCTGAACAAAAAGGGCTTTGTGCTGCTGTCCTCAAGATTTCGGGGAAGGGAAGAAATGGTAGGAAGGGAAGAGAAGCTGTGCTCTGCTGAAGATTTCTTGTAACGTGTCTGTGGCTCACCAGCAGGAATAGTTGTACTCTTAAGTCCTCTGCCTGCATCATCCCCTGGTTCTTCCTGGGTCTGAACCAATCTTTATATCCTTGTTTCTCTTCTTGGCGGTAAGTAATCCTGTGGGGTAGCTGTTCACTTCTAGTTTCCAGCCCTTGTTTTGGGAGGAGGGCACCTTATATAACAAATATATTCAAAATGGGCTAAAGATGGAACTGAATTATTGCAAGGGCAGAGAGGCAGATAGGATTGCAGTGCAGGCTGGGTTCATGTATTGTACACTGTATCTTTAAGGGCTAGGACCTAGTTGGATTTAGGGGGATTCTGGAAAGGACAGACTAGGAAATTTAAGGTGACTTTTATTCAAGGACATCCTGGCTCTCTGGTCTGTAGTCACTATTTGTCTTGTGGTTACATAGCTGTAACCAGAGAGTGAGTCTGGTCAAGTGAAGGGTCAGATAACTTGTTCAGCAAACTAGTGAGATAAGATGGTGCATCATGCAAGGAACACAGTCCGCTTGAATCAAGGCTAGTCACCTGCTGATTTTTAGGGCCTGATACACAGAGCTTCAGATATGCAGTGTGTATTGAAAGCCAGGAATACTTTTAGCACCTTCGAGACTAACTAGTTTATTTCAGCATAAGCTTTCGTGAGCTGAAAGCTTATGCTGAAATAAACTAGTTAGTCTCTAAGGTGCTACAAGTATTCCTGGCTTTCTTTACGGATACAGACTAACACAGCTGCTATTCTTGAACCTGTCGCAGTGTGTATTGTGGATGTTTGTCAGTTTTTGATACTGACTGCTTCTACTTTCCATGTAGTGGTCATGCCCAGGGCATCCCAGCTCTTGTGCTCCATACACAATAAATGCCTTGCTGTGTGTCTCTGGATAAGAGATGGCATTTGGTGAGTCTTGTCTGCTGCGATCACTGGTATGGCAAACCAGTTGTGAAAATCCATTTTTGCTGTAATCCCTGTCATAGCAGCCTGTGTAGCACTGTCAATACATCTCTGTGAATCTGCTACACATCATAGGCAGGTGCACTGTAAGTAGTTACAATAATCCATTCTATATATTTTAGTAAATGAAAGGTTCCCTTGTTCCCACAGCCGATTGGTTAAAGAGGCGAATATGATTGAACAGGACACCACATCCAGATGAATTTGAGGGCTAAGAAGACTCTGTAACAAAAGGTGCTCTTTCATCTAAATTTGGAGGTAGATGGTGATGTAGGGACCTTAGGTGGGGGTGGATTTATGGGGTGGGCTGGCATCTGGATCATTAGTCTTGTTGTTGTTGTATGCATACACTTGAGTGAGAACGCAGTCTGCATCCTTTCCCCTACCCTGGTAGAAGCAGGAGAACTGTGTATCCTAGAAACAATCTGTGAGTAATAGCAGCATGCAGTTGGAACCTTCAAAGAAATAGTCTGTTCCTTTTGAAAAGGTTACTGGGGGAACAAGGGGAATGCAGCAATACTATGAAGAATTAAAACAAAAAATCAGCTTTGAGGCAGATTACCCTTGTAAGATTTTTATTCTCCCCTCCCCCCTCCCCCCCAAGTATATGCTGTTTCCACAGCCTGCCTTGCATATACTGCTATAACAGAACGGTTTCTTTCCTTTGTTTCTGATAAGTGAAGGACCGGACATCTAGCGGGTTCAAGCCAGCTGTGAATGTGCAAGTCCGGTGAAGACTAATTTGACTTTAAATGTGAATTAAACTAACTTTTCTAGAGATCATTGTACTGCTTCCCTTAGCCTCTATCAGCAGAATTCACAATGATGTAAGTGCCCATGTTTCAGAGCTCTTACACTGAGAAGCTTCTGGAGATGTATAGGGAGGGGACACTTGTCTTGCAACAGTAGACTTGCCACTGGTATTTACTTCTCCCCCATTCTCTACTGAGACAACTAAAACCTGTCCTTAAATTCTTAATAATCTCTTCCCAGGCTGTCTAGGCTCTGTCACATGGATTCTGGAGTGGCCTGGGACATTCAGATCCAAGTCTTTAAGTGCATGAGATAAGAGGCTGTTTGGTGCCATTAACGCTCGCTGGAACTGTCCCAACCTGCTTCACTTTCCCTCTCTGGGCAGATGCCAGTCTGAGTGGACTCAACTGCTGGATCCCATCTGCTTCTAAGCAGTCCCTTAGGTCTGGGTAATGACTAGTCACTGGTCCTAGCTCCGGGTCTCTCAGGCACTCTCCTAGGTGCAACCCTGATGTCCTTTGACATCCTCTTTGGCAGTGGTACCCCACAGTCCAGTTACCGTAGACCCTGAAACCAGTGCTCCCCCTCTCCTGAACCACAAATTCTTAGACAAATTCCCGTAGACCTCTGGTTTCTCAGTTAAGCCCTTTAGCGACAATGTGGCAGGAAATCACAGAACACTGGCTTAGCAAAGGAATTACTTCTAACAGCATGCCCTAGAGAACTACGGATATTTGGAAAATAAGTCCTGAATTCAGCCCCTAAGTCTGATCTCACCCCTCCCTTGATTCCTGAGTTTGATCAGCATCCTTAGGCTAGGCAGCTCTTCCTGGCTTCCCTCTTCTCCAACCCTTTGTGGACATGACTCCGTGAACTGACTAGGCTTCGAAAAGCACCCATGTTTTAAAACTCTTTCCCTCTCTTGCCCCTATGCTTCAGCTGGGGAAATTCCAGGCCTTGGCTCCCCTTCAGTTTCCATGTAATGCCATTCAAAGTCAATGCCTCAATGGGGGGGGGGAAGTCCGTCAACTTTGGAGGAGGGGCGGAACAGGAAGTATAAAGGGCGGGGCCCCTAGCTCAGTCAGGGCTGCGCTAGGGAGGGAAACAGACACAGGCCGCGGGCTGCTCGCGCCATACCTTGCTGCTGAGCCAGGAGAGTCCCTGGACCCAGGGAACCCTCCTCTGCAGGAAGGACTGGGGTTTCCCGAACTGCCTGCTGCGGAGTACCCCGAGGGACTGCCAGAGTTCAGCGGGGACCCATGCCTGCCAGAGGCAACCACAGAGAGAACTGGAGCTGCCAGGGGCAGAGTACCCCGGGGAACTGCCAGAGCCCAGCAGCACCCCGTGGCCGACTGAAGCGGACGCTGAAGGAGATCTGGAGCTCCCGCGGCAAACGACCCGGAGTCCTGCTGGTGCCCTCTCGCCTGTGAGGTACACCCCCAGACCTTTGCCGGCGCTCCCCTGCCCGAGGGGTGTGCCACGGACCCTTTGCCAGCGCTCCCCTGCCTGAGGGGCACGCCGCTGACTAGGGACAGCACACCTCCCTAACCTAATTCCCCAGTAACGGGGAGGTGTGACCAAGGCTGTCCCAAAGGGGTAGTAGGCCCTACCGCCCCGGCAGCTCGGTGGGGCCTACTGACCCTCATTACAACTCCACAATAACCATATAGCGAGTAGAGCCCTTGAAACAAAATGGGGTTCATCAAACAAGATGTAGGCTCACAGCTTGACATGTATCCCCAATTTGTCTCAGGACTATAAGCAAGATTTATGTGCACAGGCAGTTAGGGGAATTCACTGCTATACAATCTAGTTCATCATATATTCTGTTAAGTCCCTTCTAATTCCAGATGTTGAGAATGGGACAGTGAAACTGGACATTTTGGGGATGAAAATCTTCACAGGCTGGGGGGTAGCGTGACCAGATGTTCTGATTTTATAGGGATAGTCCAGATATGTGGGGATTTGTTTTATATAGGCGCTTATTATCCCTCACTCCCATCCCTAACCCCTTCTTAAGACAAATGAGTAACATCTGAGTTTTAATTACATATGACTCCAGGGAAGAGGGAAAATGAAATAGGATCCTACACTGCACTCGAACAACCATGAATGAATTAGTCTTTGCTTTTAACCCCTTTTGCTACTAGCGCTAAGTATGAATGATTGCAGATCAACATGATGCAGTCTCTGAATGGTGTCTGCTAGGAAAGCGTTGGGAAGATATTGTACTACTTAGCAGAGCACCTTTAGAAACTCGTGGGAAGGCTGGAAGCCTGGGGTGAAGCCTGAATGGTAGTGGTGGGGCACTGACCTTATAAAATCTCTTCTGTTATATGAATCACCCAGAATGAAGCAGTGGTTTCCCACAAGTGTAGGCGGGTTTAGAAAGCCCAGCCCCGTTGGAGAGCTAGCTACATTCCAGCAGATGTGTGCTGCTAATATAGGCTTTCCCCTTTCTCCAGATGTTTGTCTTATCTCAGCCATTTGAGCACAGAACTCCTCTTCCTTTGTGTGAGGCATCAGTGGGATTAGGGTTGAGGGGACTCTCCATGTGTGTTCTATTCTGTTCCCTGGGATCAGAATGAGAGAGAGGGGTCTTTGTGAAACCTCTTGTCTCTTCATCCCCTGGGAGTGCAGCCTGCCATTAAGTTTTGGCTCATCATTATGGAATTGTTTCACAGTCTTTTCCAGCCTACTGCAGCAGGAATCCTAAAGCTGAAAGTAAGTAGCCTGCTCTGATGTTTTTTGGGGTGGGGATGGAGAAATGGATTACTGGGATGAGACAAACTGAGTTAGAAGTGGCCAAAAGTCTTTACTAGGACATGTTGAGTCTCAGCAGAAAATCCAAGAATGGAATAAATACTGATACTGCACTTCCTTGTTTAGTCTGGACAAATAAAGGGCTTAAACTTCCAGGACTGTAATTCAGGAACCTTTTCAACACTAAACTCACTCAAACTTTAGGTATGTTTGGGGAGAGGGAGATGAGAATCTTGGCTCTCTCCTTGTACTTGTAGTACTTTGGTGCTTTCAATCTGAGCATCTCAAAGTGCTTTGCAAACTGTAATTAAGTCTCAATACCCTGTGGGATACAGATTGTCCTACCTTTCCAGACAACTATATCACTTTCAGGAGTCTGATTTGCCTTGGGTACTCCCAAATTTCATCTCACTTAAAATACTGGCTTACAAAATCAGACATAAAAATACAAGTGTGTCACAGCACAGCAATATGAAAATTTAGTTTGTATTGATTTGGCTAGTGCTTTTTATATAGCCTGTTTGTAAAACTAGGCAAATAACTAGATGAGTTGATGTACCTTCTGGAACACTTCTGTGTACTCCTAGAAGTACACCTACCCCTGATTGAGAATCACTGCCCTTGTTTTCGTATGGGGAAACTGGCACAGATGCAGTGACTTGCCCAAGGCCTCACAGCAAACTGGTGGCAGAGCCTGAAATAGAACATAAATCTTCCTGGCCTCTTCACATTTTCAGGAGATGCCAGGTAATGTTTAGAGAAGTTCCCCTTCTCTTCCCTACCAAATTCATAACCCTTAGTCCTAATAACATCATTTCAGAATCGCATCCATAAATTCAGATAGCAGAGGAGCTGTGTGATAAGTGGCTATGCTCAGCTGGCACACTGCAGCTAAATGTACCAGCCAGTGCTCCTTAGGGTCCCATGCTCTTCCCTGTGACAGCTGCTCCTTCGTTGGCTTGTCTGCATCCCCCATTACTGCTCCCTATGTCTGAGCCTCATCAGGCTGTTGGTTGACAGTAGCCAGAGCCAGAGCTACATTCTTCTTTGGCTTACTGAACTTCCAGAATGCATTCCCTTGGGTTTTAAGTGGCTTCTCTTTGAAACGCTTCCCTTCAAGAGATCACAAGTGAAATTCTCAGGGCTTGAACAGGAAGTGCTCACCTTTTTAATTTGGAGGACTGAACCTAGAAGCCAGAGACTGATACAAAAGATGCTCAGTGTGGATGCCAGTGAGGTCTGGGTAACACCCTGTTATGAAGCCCATCCTCCACTTTCTAGGATGGAGGTGCATGTTGGGATTCCTACAGAAGTGCTGTTCTTGGACCATGCATAGAGGGTTAACTTCTTGACGTGGGCATCTGGCTTGTAGGTGTGGCTAAATCTGAATCCCCTCCCTATTTTGGCTGCTTTAATGGAGAAACTTTGTGTCTTTGCCCAATCTCTCCCATCCCAAAGCCACCTGAGGGGGTCATCTGTTACTCTAGAATCTGCACTTCAAGGGTGATCTGGTAGGGCCTGCAGCTCCTGCTTGGCATCTTACTATTTAAAGCTATGAGCCGCAAACCAGGCACTGGAGAGCTCTACCTGCAGATTCACGAAAACCATGCTGGATCAGTTTACTTTTGGAAGGCTTATTTTGCAGCTCTCTGGGTTGAGAAAGCTTCTAAAATGCAAGCTTTAAATTCAGAAATGGATTGCTTCTGTGCTCCATATGTCAAGGAATGTTTCCAACTTGCCACTGGAGACTTTTTTCCCAAGCCCTGTTGTATTTGAATCCTCCCTCCTCTGACACCTGTGATAAAGACCCTCTGAGAAAATATTCTTCTTTTGAAGGTGCCTTCACTGGGGGGGGAGGGGGGAGAGGAATTAAGAGGCTGGGTCTGCCTCTGACATCTCTTTACTATTTACTTCTACTGCCTGCATCCGACGAAGTGGGTATTAGCCCACGAAAGCTCATGCTTCAAAACTTTATAGTTAGTCTTTAAGGTGCCACAGGACTTTGTTAACTCTGCTATTCCAGACTAACACGGCTACCACCCTGATTCTTTACTATTTAGTTTCCCTTGAAGTGGCTGTAAGATTAGTGCTTTCTTTGCTTGTTTCCAGCTGTTTTGTGGCTGTACCACTGCTTTCCCCCACTCCTAGAACTGAGCATGATGCTAGGAGCCCAATGAAACCTCCTGAGTGATAGACAAGGAAGCATTAGAGTGAGTTCAGTATTACCCAGGCAGGTCCAGGGGCATCTTTGTGGGGTTTTTTTTTTTTTTTTTTTTTTTGGTGTGGTTTACAGGCTTAAAACTCAATCAAAAAACCTGCATCACTGAACTACAATGCAAGCAGTGTACTAATGTCTCTGCTTCCCAGAACTTGTGTTCCCTTATGATGCTCAAACCCCTGTTCAGATGTGCTCTGTCAGGTAGGAGTGGCTGACTGGAGAACTTAATTTCTTTTAATTCTCCTTCCTTCCTCACTTATCAAGTTAATGGCAAGACAAGAAATGTAGAGCAAAATATACATTGGAATCTTGTAACTGCATCCCACACAGAACAAATAACTCCGTCCGCTTGCAGGGGTTAGTGCATAGAAAAGAGCAAAGTCCTGCTAACTGAAGGGGAAAGGCATGGCATTCAGCCTTTTCCACTGTCCCTATTTTCTCTCTCCTCAGTTTGTTTCCTCAAAGATGATTGTGAACTTCCTTAGTGAGGCAACCCTGGCAAACCGTTCTCTATTTTCCATGCAGTTTCAGACCATGCACCCTTGCTGATGTCCCACAAGCTTGGACTCATGCAGAATTGATTTTTTTCAGCATGTTTGTGCACTTGGAACAAGTAGCTGCCTGCTTTGTGTGAACATTGTTCTGAAAGGTGGCAGGCTCACCATACTAGAAACTGAATTTCTTAGCCATGGGATTGGTGCAATAGTAGCCAGTCTATCAAGTCACCAGGACATGTTTAGCTATCTTTACAGGTGAGCGTCCTTGGTCCCTCATATTGTTAATTATGAATGCAGTTTTGGTGACTTGTGATGGATACCAATTTGTCTGGAATTAAGACCACATACTAACATCACACCAACCTCTAAGCTGCTAACTGCTTTTGCTCATTTATCTTGAAATAGCCAGCAGATACCTTCTTTATGTAATCTGACCTCCCTGCTTTCCCTGTCTTCACTTAAAAACTGTTCTCTTCCAGTAACATCTGCCTTTGGCTTTCTTTTAGGTGAACCATGATTCCTGTCACTGAACTGCGCTATTTTGCTGATACCCAGCCAGCATACCGCATCCTGAAACCATGGTGGGATGTCTTCACAGACTACATTTCCATAGTCATGCTGATGATTGCAGTGTTTGGAGGGACACTTCAGGTCACCCAGGACAAAATGATCTGCTTGCCCTGCAAATGGGTTACCAAAGACTCCTGCAATGACTCTTTCAGAGGTTGGACAGCTGCAACTCCAGACCCCACTTACTATAACTCTAGTCTTGTCCCATCTCAGGATACTGGGCCTACAGGGATCCGATATGACCTAGACCGGCACCAGTATAACTACGTAGATGCAGTGTGCTATGAGAATCGCCTTCACTGGTTTGCCAAGTATTTCCCTTACCTGGTGCTGCTACACACTCTGATCTTCTTGGCTTGCAGCAATTTCTGGTTCAAGTTCCCACGGACCAGCTCCAAGCTGGAGCATTTTGTGTCTATTCTCCTGAAGTGTTTTGACTCTCCCTGGACAACCAGAGCACTGTCTGAGACAGTGGTGGAGGAGAGTGATCCCAAGCCTGCCTTTGGGAAGATGAATGGCTCCATGGACAAGAAATCTTCCACAGTCAGTGAAGATGTGGAAGCCACTGTTCCCATGCTACAGAGAACAAAGTCACGGATTGAGCAAGGGATCGTCGATCGCTCTGAGACCGGCGTCTTGGACAAGAAAGAAGGAGAACAGGCCAAAGCGCTTTTTGAGAAAGTTAAAAAGTTCCGCACGCATGTGGAGGAGGGAGACATAGTCTATCGCCTCTACATGAGACAAACCATCATCAAGGTGATCAAATTCATCCTGATCATCTGCTACACTGTCTACTATGTCAACAACATAACATTTGACATTGACTGCAAGGTGGACATTGAGAGCCTGACAGGTTACCGCATGTACCGCTGTGCTCACCCTCTCGCCACTCTCTTCAAAATCCTGGCCTCTTTCTACATTAGCCTGGTGATCTTCTATGGACTGATTTGCATGTACACGCTCTGGTGGATGCTGAGGCGATCCCTCAAGAAATACTCCTTTGAGTCCATCCGGGAGGAGAGCAGCTACAGTGACATCCCTGACGTCAAGAACGACTTTGCTTTCATGCTGCACCTGATCGACCAGTACGACCCCCTCTACTCCAAGCGATTCGCTGTCTTTCTCTCTGAGGTGAGTGAGAACAAGCTGCGGCAGCTGAACCTCAACAATGAGTGGACCTTGGAGAAGCTGCGCCAGAGGATCACTAAGAACTCCCAGGACAAGCTGGAGCTGCATCTCTTCATGCTGAGTGGCATCCCCGACACAGTCTTTGACCTTATTGAGTTGGAGGTGTTGAAGCTGGAGCTCATCCCTGACGTTACTATCCCGCCAAGCATTGCCCAGCTCACCAGCCTTAAGGAGCTGTGGCTCTACCACACAGCTGCCAAAATTGAGGCCCCAGCCCTTGCCTTCTTGCGGGAAAACCTGAAATCTTTGCACATTAAGTTCACAGACATCAAGGAAATCCCTCTGTGGATTTATAGCCTAAAGACCTTGGAGGAGCTCCACCTGACAGGGAACCTGAGTGCAGAGAACAACCGTTACATTGTGATCGACGGACTAAGGGAACTGAAGCGGCTCAAAGTGCTTCGGCTGAAGAGCAACCTCACCAAGCTGCCGCAAGTGGTGACAGACGTTGGTGTGCACCTCCAGAAGCTCTCCATCAACAACGAGGGTACCAAACTCATTGTCCTCAACAGCCTTAAGAAGATGGTCAACCTGACAGAGCTGGAGCTGATCCGCTGCGACCTGGAACGCATCCCACACTCTATCTTCAGTCTCCACAACCTCCAAGAGATCGACCTGAAGGACAATAACCTCAAGACCATTGAAGAGATAATCAGCTTCCAGCATCTACACAGACTCACTTGCCTTAAGCTGTGGTACAACCATATTGCCTACATCCCCATGCAGATCGGCAATCTCACCAACTTGGAGCGCCTCTACCTTAATCGCAACAAGATAGAGAAGATCCCCACCCAGCTTTTCTATTGCCGGAAGCTGCGGTATTTGGATCTCAGCCACAATAACTTGACTTCTATTCCGGCAGACATTGGGCTACTGCAGAACCTGCAGAACCTAGCTGTGACAGCCAACAGGGTAAGTGAGACGGGAGTGTGGCAGAGATGCATAGATTGGATAAGGCTGCATTCTAAGATTCCTACTGCCTGCTATGAAGTGTATTGGAAGCATTTAACTGCTACAGTGGGGTGTACAATATCTTGGCATTACCATTATACTTAACCTTTCTTTGTCTGTACAGTTTTCTTAGGATGAAACTTTGCAAAAACAAACCCACATTTTCAGTTCAATTCTCTTTTCACCATCGGGTAGATTGCAAACATAGCTGTTGGCTGCTCTTCAATAGTCCCTCCCCTCCTGGTTTTAACTGAAATGGCTCTTAAAAGAAGACTCGTAGTCTGTTTCATAAATCCTGGCCTTTTCTTGTGGTTTATTTGTAATGTAGATTTTTAGTCTTTGGATTGACATGGGACTTTAGACTTAACGGAGAATTGAGAATTACACTTAAGAATGCAGCACTCTATAAAACCATTTGCATTTATAATATAAGCTGAGGCCATTAGCCACCCATGTGTGTCTGCCCAGGGCTGCTGTCAAGGTGTTTGTATGGTGCTCGAAGTGTATATGGTGCTTGAACACCTTGAGCCAGACAGGACATGCCTTGAAGATTTCACAATCTAATATCAAATACTTCCTCTATGAGAAGCTTGCTAAGGAGAGCTACATATTGGCTTTGTGAAAGGTGGCTTGTCGCACAGCACTGAGCTATCCAGTGCCCGGGAAGTGACTGTTTCAAGCATAAGGGGGCAACATGAATACAGGTAGAAAGCTGAGAGTGGGAAGAGAATGCAAAAGGAACAATTAATGTGAAAGAGCAGCATAGGAAACAAGGGGCAATGGGATGAAACTAGGTGCCTATATTTTGCAGAAGAAAATAGGTAAAGGTGGAGCTGTGCAGAGATTTAAAGCTGTAGTATGCTACAAAGACCATGATCCATTTCTTATCCTGTAATTCTCTAATATTTAATCTAATAGGCTGTCTAATAGGAATTTCCTAGAAATGTAGGTAACTGTTACACATTAATCACTGGGCAGGTAACAGCGCTTTGGAAACTGGTATCTGCATAATCTAAAAAAACTGGCAGTCGACATGCAGCAATTACTTTGTAAATTACAAACTCAGTAGATGCTATTTTATACTTGTTTGGATTATGGCTGCTGCTATCCACACAGCATGTTGACAAGTAGTTGGACTCTGAAGGAGTCTTTCTAGTGTCTTGTACAATTAGACACTTATTCTGTGTAGCCTTTTCTCTAACTACCACTCTAAAAGACCTTTTGTGTGTAGCAAACTCTGAGCTGAAATATCTGGGTTGGTGCACTGTCCTTAGCCTATATAGTGAGCTAAATCAAGCCAGGTCTACACTACAAATGTACATCAGTATAATTGCATTACTCAGGGGAGCAGGGTTGTGGCAAGCCCCTGTACCCTTGCCAGGTGGAACAGGGTGAGCCCCTTTGCCCTGGCAGGAGGGTCAGTCGGAGCAGGGGCGGTGGTGGTGTGCACATTTTTTACAGGGTACCCCACTTTTCTGGGAGCCCCTGGCCAGAGTGTCTACATGCTCTGCCCTCCCCTCAGCCTCACAAGGCCAGTGGGAGAGGCAGTGAGATCGCTCCTACTCCTCTGCCCCCCATCATTCCCCACTCACCCAGGGCCCACCCAAATGTCCCCTTCTACCTATGCCACTGCTGTACCAGCGGGTCCCGGGTATATGTCATTTTGGTATCTGTTGCCCTTTTCAAGAACACAACCCTGACGTACACCTGGGACCTGCTGTAGTGCTGTCTACACTAGGGCTTAGGTCACTATATATTAATAGGAGAGCTTTTCCTGTCAACATAGTTAATCCACCTCTGCAAGAGGCAGCAACTATGCTGGCAGGAAAGGCTTTCTTCTCATCAGCATAATAGCATCTTCACTGAAGCGCTACAGCAGCACTGCAGTGTTTGAAGATTTTTACCTGCCCTTAAGCTTTTAACCTGACTACTCACTGACTGACACAAGTGTACATGTACCTTCAGACTACAGCAAATGTGATGTCATCTCCACATGTAAATCAGGCTCTGGTTTAACACAGTTGCAGTTTTTCTTTGTAACTTACAAGCAGAGAAGGTATTTTAATATGGGAGCAGGAGGTTACCGTGGTCCTAATAGCCTTCCACTTAATTGATTAGGAGCAGCAAGACTTGGAAGAGATGTTCCTATGACATGCATTCACTTCAATAACTCCTCCCTGTGGATTGTCCTGCAGTGCTGAATCTGGGTTACATAAAATATTATAAATGGCTTATAAAATATGTCAAACTAAAGGCTGCATTTGGCCTATTTATAGTTGAAGATCCACTGATGCCTCAGATGAAACGAAAAATACTGTGGTTAGAATTCTACTTGTTTCTTTCTGTCCACAAAACCCAGGAGGCTTTGTTGCTAGCGACATGAGAACAAAATATTTTGCAGCTTTAAAAGTCCATCTGATTACTTATTCCCACCGGAAGTCACAAAGAAGTCTGGTAACATAATTGCACCAAGAGCAACCAACTGTGACTCAAGATTATGAATTCAGGTGGAAATATGCAGCAAAATCCTGTCTCTTATGAGGATATGTATATTTTTTTTAGTCTGCAATAAGGCTCCTAATGCTTTAGACAGTATTGTCAAGATGTATCTAATTGATGTTACCAAAAAACATTTTCAGTATTGCTGCCTTTTTTAGGGAAAACTCTGGAGGTAAACCCCCCCCCCCCCCATTCTGTCTGTTAAATCTCCCTTAACACCAGATTAAGCTGTAACTAACCCCTGGTCCCTGGCATTGGGGAAGGTGTGAAGCATTGTATAGCTAGTCAGATTTCATCAAGAGCTTTAAAAACCAAAATCCTCCTCTGCCTCCTCTGTGAGTAGGAGGCTTCAATGTAGCATCCGTCATCTAACACGTGCTGGATGCCGCACCAAGCAAAGTGAAGAAGCTTTTAAGGCTCTATTTTAAGGTGCAGAACTGTGCAGGTTTTGAACAGTACCATTTTTTTGGCAATTGTTCAACAGTCCAGCTCACACACAATTAAGACAAGATGTGCACCCTCTGCAGTCTGGGGGGTGGGGCTTCTCTTCTGGATGACAAGAAGCTTGAGGCAGCTCTTTTTTTTCTTTTTCTTTTGCAATAAAATGTGGAACTACCTATCTTGCTCTTCCAAAGACACTAATGCAACATGAAGGCTAGAAGCAACATTCTCTTTCCTGCCTAGTCCCCTGTCTCCTGGAGATCCAGTGAAACATCTAATCAGCTCTTGTTCCCTGCAGACCTATAGGCAAGGCCACATTTACCCTCGGGCTCAGGAAGCCTGGTTATTTAGTCAGCAGCAGAAAATGTAAGTGCTGATAGAGTGGCATTTCCTGACCCTAAGAATTCTATCTCAAAGGTCCCCTGCTTGCCCAGCAGCCCTAGTAAATAGTTACTTCTGGAACGGGCTAATACAACTCAGTCTTTCTGGGAATCAGACCTGGTTGTAACACACAATTTTCTTCTTTGATAAAGTCTACTCCTGTCACTTGAAAACAAGTGATAGTCTTATTCGTTATATGACTACCAGGCTGAAATAGTTCCAAATAACAATGACTAAATAAAGCTGCTGTTTGTTTGCTGTTGTCGTTCCATTGGCTCTAGCTTATTCAGAACTTTGTCTGTTTGTTAAAGACTGGCTGTAGCCAATGGCTGCTCCAGGCAGAGCTTGTGAACATAATTAAAGTTAAAATAGAGTGCAATTATGTTTTAAACAAAGGATAGGCTCAGACTTTCAGGCATCAATTCATGACCTCTTAACTCAGTGAATCTATTGAACCAACCCCCATAAGCTTTTATATTTGTATTGCTAGAAATCTTGCTGGAAGAAGGCATGGCTGATTAAAAATATGTTTTAACGATAGACCTTCATGGACTACGATACCATGACAGTCTGGACTAGTAACCTCCGTCTGACATTTGGCTATCCGTGCACAGGTGGGGGATGAGGGGTAGGGGAGAAGCCAGGGGTGCGGGGTATTTAATTTCTCTTGTTGCATTTTGACAGTCAAATAGTAGAGTAGTGTGGTAGTGCCTAGAACATTGGTTCTCAAAGTGGGGGGTGGGACCCCTCGAGGGGTCGCGAACCAATTATGTGGGGGTTGCGAGCCCCTGCTGCCGGCAGCCAGCCCTGACCCCTGCTGGCGGCGCCCCGAGCCCCAGACCTGGCCCCTGTCCCGGCGGGCTGCTGGTGGTGCCCCGAGCCCTGGACTCTGCCGCGGCGGGCCGGCGGTGGGCTGCTGGCTGCACCCTGAACCCCAGACCTGGCCCATGTCGCGGCGGGCTGCCGGCGGCACCCGGACCCTGCCCCTGCTGCAGCAGGCTGCCGGCAGCGACCCGAGCTCCAGGCCCTGCCGTGGCGGGCTGCCAGCGGCACCCCGGTCCCTGTCCCGGGGGGTTGCTGGCACCCTACCCTGAGCCCGGCCCCTGCCCCGGGGGGCTGGCACCCCTACACCCACACAAACCCCAGCTCAGCCCCTGCCCCGGGGGGCTGCTGGCACCCTCCCTCGAGCCCAGCCTCTGCTCTGGGGGGCTGCTGGCCCCCTCAGACTGTCCCCTGTCCTGCCCCCGACCCCTAAGGGGGGTCATGCTTAGAGGCCTGGTGTCGGAAAGGGGTCACCAATAGAAAAAGTTTAAGAACCACTGGCCTAGAAGGTCCCCTGATCAGGGCCCCATTGTGCTAGGCGCTGCGCGTGCACTCAATAAAAGGATAGCGCCTGCCCAAAGAGCTTACATTCGAAGTAAAATGAAGGCTGAAGGGGGTACAAAAATTCAGCATTCCGAATAGACGTTGGAAAGTGTATATGACTGGAAACCCTAATGCATGGCTTCTCCCCTCTTTCCCCAGCACACTACGACTCAAAGATGGACTGTACTAGTCACAATCAAATATTACGCTAAATTCCCATCATCCATGTTTTTAATGGCTCAATATCCATGTAAATGCTTACAAACCCCCTAGCCTGCTGTTCTCCATTAGTAACTCACTCCTAGGAACACAATTCACCGTATCAAATTCTGCTACCATTCCATTTAGTTAAGTTCCTCACTTCCATCTTGGGACAATACTTGATGCTTCAGAAGAAGACAAAAATGCTGTCTCCTTGTTTCTGCCAGGCTTTTAAGGGGAGGAGACTGTAGGCCGTCCTCAGGATTAGCGCAGGACAGCTAAAGGAAGAAGCAGAATGTTGCCTTCCATAATAGTAATGGGGTCAGAGTACTAATGCTTCCATGCCCTGAGGGAGCAGATATTTGTAGGAGAAGCTCACTGGCCACCTGAATTATTGTTTGGACCAATGTGTTGCACGGAAGAATAAGAACTGGTGTTTGCCTCCGTTACCATGCAAATTATCTCTATTCTTGCAGGGTAGGTGCTACAGTGAGAGAGAGAGAGGCTAGGAGGAGGACCCTAGCAATGTGTGTCCATATAGGACAATTGGTGCCTTTTTGCTGTCTCTGATCCTGTAGATAGAAAATGAATGGTGTGGAGGGCCGCCAACCCCATGTATTACAACTGTCCAAATAACATAGGAGAGCCCTGCCTTACACCTGGGTTCGTGCAGGCTGTTGGTCATTTATACTTCCTTCTATAGATGAAAGAACTGGCAGGCTCAAACTCTACCTCAGATATTTCAAGGTGAAAGTTGGGTCAGACTTACGGAACTGACAGAGTTGTGCCAATTAAGAAGTTCTGGGGGCAGGGAAAGGGGAAAACTGGGAAAGCAAGATTTCTTCATTTGAGAGAGAGATACATTGGTTTCTAATTCTGTAGGAGAACTACAGAGTGATGAGCTGTTCAGATACTTGGTATGATCAGTAGTTAGGGGTACTATAGAAAGCACTGAGATGTGGTTATGAAACTGGATTATATCCAGGGTATGGAGGGATGTGTATGCTGCAGATCAGAACTGAACCATGTAGGGAATAGCCTGACTTGTGTTGAGAAAGGTGGGTGTGTTTTTTGCAGGTGGCTTATCACTAAACTTTAAAAACTGAGTCTCTCTGTCATTTTACTTTTATTTTACCACCCTTTGGCCTTGATCAGGATCAGAGCCTTGTGGTGCTAGGTGCCATACAAACATGGAAGGGGAGAACAGAGTGGGAGAACAAATGATGGATGGATGGATTCTGGGAGGGGACAAAGGAAACACTGATGGGAACACACGGCTGTACAGACTTGACGCGAGTCACAAATCTCTATTTGGCTCTGGCCTAGCCATTTTTATGTGGCAATTTACTGTAAATAGTGTGGTAGAAGAGGATCTGCCTGAGGACAAGGAAGTAGCTTTACTGTATCTTGGGGAAAGCATTCTATGCATAAAGGTCAGCAGAGAAGAAAGCAGAAATGCATTTGAGGGAGAAGGGAGTATTTGGAGGTTGTTGCTCTGATTACATCTTCTCTGCTTGCCTTGCCTTAGGTGAGCCCATGTCACATTTGTATCTCTCTGGTTTCTCCTTTTCAGATTGAGAATCTCCCACCTGAGCTCTTCCAGTGCAGGAAGCTGCGGACCTTGAACCTGGGAAACAATGTGCTGCAATCACTGCCATCTCGGGTGGGCGAGCTGACCAACCTGTCCCAGATAGAGCTGCGGGGGAACCGCCTGGAGTGCCTGCCGGTGGAGCTGGGGGATTGTCCTCTGCTGAAACGCAGTGGGCTGGTGGTGGAGGAGGACTTGTTCAACACCCTGCCTCTGGAGGTCAAGGAGCGGCTGTGGAGGGCAGACAAGGAGCAAGCCTGAGCTGCTGAGAGGAAGACAGGGAAACCTCTGATCAACTAGACAGGAAACCAAAGGCCATTCCATTCCAATTCCATCTCCCCACTGCCCCAGCCAACACCAGACTAGCTAAAGAGATCCTTGAATAACCAACATGACTGGGAACAAGGCTGCTTGCTCCCTTGGATGCAGGATAGGGGAGGTTCAGGGGCAGCGTGAGGACCAAGGCAGAGTGGGTGGCTCCTCTACAATAGACAGCAGGAACAAAAGAGGTGCTGCTGGTCTGCAAGACGAGAAGTGAGATGATGCCAAAGCTGCCATGGAATTAACCAGAACCGCTGGTGGAGCCAACTTAGTTCAGGGTAACTGCCCCTGAATATAGGGGGAGAGATGTGCTGATCCAGTTACGCTGCTGCATCGCCCTAGATAGGGCTATTACATGTATCCGGGACTGAGGATGTCTTAGTCAAAGGACAAAAGTCCAGGGATCCTCTTTAAACGCCAACTCTACTTTGCTGTGACACTTTGTATAGTTCTACGCTACTTGCTGATTTCATCAGTTGGGGCTTCTCTTTGAGGGCACGGGGGATAGTACAGCTTTTTATTTATTTTAATTTTTAAAGATGCTGGCTTTTTTGGGGTAATTTTAACCTCAAATATCAACTTGGATTTTTTTTTTTTTTAAATCCAGTTTCCATCTGCTGACTTGAGGTTGCACAGTCTTTTCAGATTCCAATCCTTTGTGCTGACCAGTAAATCGCTTGGTCTGCTTCCCTAGCTGGTATTGCTGGAGATATTGCCTAGATTAGCAGCTCCAGAATGGGCTGTCTGTAGGCTGAATTCCAGTTATGTCTAGTAAATGGGACAGGAAGGATGCAGCTCAATGCATCAGATAAGACTTGGGAGGAAAGCAGTAAGACTGTTTCTGCAAGAAGCACGGTGGTACTTCAAGACTTTGGATTTTAAAAAGTGTTTTAACTACTTTTTTTTTTCTTCTTCTTTTTCCCCTCAGCATTTTGTCTGGGGTGTTTAAAAATACAAATACACGATTAGCTGGTGTTAAGTATAACTCAAAATAGGGAGATGGTGCCTGTAGCAGAAAGGAATATTCAACAAACTTCTTCCCTACCATTGCTGTGGATAATTTTTTTTCTTTTGGTGAGGTGTTGCCAGCATCTTTTATAAGTATCTACAAAGCTGTTTGTTTTGTTCCAGTCTGTTCAGCTCTTGATTTTAGCAGCTGTCATTCTTGCTGCTCCTCTTGGCCTATATGATCACAAGAGGCTAATGCTGATTGAACTTGGTGCTTGGGATGGTAACCCTGTTCTTCTCTCTGCCCCACTGCTAAGGAAGAGTATAAGAATCCTCCCTGGACTGGGCTCCTCCAACCCCCTGGGAGAGCAGGCCCCATAGCGAGGGGGGGAAGAATCTGTGTTGAAACAAGGCTAACTTGTGACTGTTGAACAAATCCCCTTCTGCATTTGCAGAGGCAGTCATAGCTTAGTGATAGCTACTCACAATCATGTCCTCAAAGCAGGGTGGTTAAAGTGTGGCTTACATTTCTATCAGTCATCCAAAAGCCATATGTTCATTAGAAGGGGAAGCCTGTGTATCCTACAGCTCTAGTATGCAGTGCTCCACTTTGCCCAGCTACTTGGATCCTCCAAGACTGGAGCACTGCCCACTAGGATATGTAGTATTTGGAGGCATTACCTATATATTAAAAAGGGGATGGGGGGACAGGACACTGTGTTCCAGCTGGGTTCCTGGAAAGCTGCCACTGAAGCCCTGAGTTGGGCAACGCATAGACACCCTCCGTCTCAGGCCGGGCAATAACGAACACTACAGCTTCTGTTTCTGCATCAGATGTAATATACAAGATACACTAGAAATGCTGAAACAATCTGTTAACTAGACTCTGGATTTGTTGATGTTCAGATGTTTAAATAAAGCTACATTGAAAGCTAGGAAAACATAGCTTGTTTATAGAACTGCTTTTAAGAGGGGTATAAAGTCTGCCTTCTTTAGTCCATTCATCATGAAAAGTCAAACAATCCAAAGGGATAACACAATCAACTCTTGTTTGCATGTTTTCCCAGCTCTGACTTCCCAGAGGAAAAGGTGCTGTAGAAGCTCTTCTGGATGACAGGTTCACATTTCTGACAGGATTAGTGTGTGTTGAAATCCCAACAGAGATGGGGTTATTGGTGAAAGGAAGATGCACTGTATCAGAGATCAAATTGGGATTTAGAAGTGTGATGCTGATAATTTGCAGAGCGGGATTTACCAATCCTGCTAGGGTTTTGTATTAACAAAGAGGGCATCAAACCTGCTGGGGAGATTTGAGACTGCTTACTCAGAAAAATGAGCTGTTTCAAGATACAGTACAAATGTTACTTTGAACTAACTCTCCATGGTCAGAGTAAGGACCTTTCCTCCCCCATCCAAAGTCTCTTTCCTATTCTGCCAGATGAAATCTGGTGTTTGCAATTCTTTGCTGAGCCCCGAACCAGTTCTGGGACCATATGATTAGGAATCATCTACCCTACAGCAGTCATGGTACTGCTAAGTTATAACATTGCTTATGGAAAGTGGGCTACGGTTCTGCACTTGGCTCACCTGACTCTTCTGCTTGTAGTGAAGGTGGGCTCTTAGGTACAGAAAACTGCATTTAATTTAGGTCCTGAAGTGTCTGTATAAAGTCATACTGAATACCAGAAAGTATGCTGTAAAGTGTCTAGAAATCTGCATAGTAATATGCAGGCTTCCTGTACTGCAGTATAGCTCGTCCTTAGGACAAACCATCATTCTGCTAGAGGGGGAAGACTTCCTCTTTTTAGAGTTTTATTTCCTACTGTTTTGAAAAATAAGTATCTGTCCATGTTTGATCCAGCTCCACAAAGCAAATGTAAGACCAGTATTGATCATGCACGGAAATATGAGCTGCTTGCTGCTCTTTAAATATTTCAACTAGGACTGTTATAAGAGGTCTAGATAGGTCCCCCCTGGGGCAAAATCAGAGTGAATAAAGAGTTTTTGAAAAGTTGTCATAATGGAAACCAAGGTTATACTGAAATGCCTCACCATGAATTGGTGAACTGGCTGACATGCACTTTTCCTTTCCTTCAAGCAGATGTTGGACCTACACTAGCAGATCTCAGAGAAAAGAGAAAGCTTGAGAATTTTAAGTATAGGGTCAAAACCTGAGCGGCTGTGCACCCACAGTTGCTCAGTACTTCTCCAGAACTTGGCCCATAACAGGACAAGTTCTCATTTCCAGTACACTTCCCTTCCTTTTCCTGATCACTCAACCCTTGAGTGTGACATAGCTAATACATTATTTCCCATTTATAGGCACATCAATCAATGCTCCATATTTTTTTTTAAAGTGGGTTGTCATATAGAAACTGAGTTGGGCTAAGACTGACCTGTGTACTATCCTAGGAAACCTGTTCAGGTTAAACAGACCAGTAAGGGTCTGATTAGCGTCTCTTCTTCCTGGCAGTCTTCTCAAAGGATTCAAATAGTAATAACCAGGATCATCTGTGTTAGCTGCTAAACAAAACTTGAATTAAAGCCAAATGTCTCCTAACAGCACTACTGAGTTGAACTAGTTCTTGGGGCCACTATTCATCCCAGGTACACTTGTACCACAATAAGAACCACAGTTCTAAGTTTTTTGGTAAACTGAATTCTAGCTATTACGGTAAGTGGCCTGATGTTTAAATTGCAACTAATGAATTCAAACTAACCACGGTAGCAGAAGTGGAATCTGCTAAATGTGTTAAATCTTGCTGTGCTTTGAAACAATGCACTGGAATGTCAGTTGTGGTTTTGTTTTTTTTCTTCTGCTGAATTTACCAGATGGTCCACTGTTAGCTCACAGGTGGAACTAATTTACCGTGCCACTCTAAACTGCTTCATGGGCGTTGCAGGTATTCATTTTTATTTCTAGTTTGTATTAACTACTTTGTCACTCTCCTAGAGCATCCTACCTCAGAACCTTTTTCTCCACCACTTGTTCTGTGCTCACTTTCATGAATTAATTTTAAAACAACCAAACCCTTGATGTTTATCAGCATGGATAACATTTTAAGATTATTTTCAGTCTCTGAACCACACTTAGGTCCTCAATTTTTGTTCTAACAGATGAGTAGGAAACTGGAAGACGTATTCATGTTTTACAGCAGATGAGGTATGGGGAAAATGGGCTCCAAAAGTCTTATTGGATTGAACAGTGCTGAGGTGTTAAACCTTTTCCATTTCAGTCACTTCCTTTTGTGAAAGGGACTTGAGTGAATAAATATTTTGAAACCTCATTTAGTCTCTGATTTCCATTCTCTTCCAGCTCTTCTGAGGTAGGATGGATCTTTTGAATGGTGATGTGCGTCTGCTTTAGAGATGCAGTAGGGTGATTACTCTAGTTTACTCATACTAGTATCATACATGTGGCCAGCTGTTCCTGTTGGCTCTGTCCTTATCCAGCCATGATCTTTAAAATCTTGGTATGATTTCTATTCTCTTCATTGAAGAACAAAGTGGTCATATGCCTTAAATTGTAACATTCCCTGTGCTGAGATGTTACTTGGCATTTGCAAGAGGTTGAAAACTTCAAGTACTAATATAGGCTTTAATCTCATTTAGAAGTACTGTTCAGAAACCTTTGGCTACATGCTGGATACGGCAATCTTGCTGGCAACCATCCAGTTAAAAAAAAATGCTAGATCTGACAACAGAAAATAGGTTCTATCCCATCCGCATGGAGTTGAGCACCAATTTGGCAAGAAATATCAGTGGGAAGTGCACATTCTCTCCCCATTTTCTCCTGCTGCAGATGGAGACTAATATATATTGCTTTGAAACACTTTCTGAAATTTGACCTATTAACTTACTGTTTAAAAATAGCAGATAGCTATGTATAGCCCTAGCTGAAAGTGGGGTTCAGCAAGTCAAGATGGAATAAAGCTACCTGACTAGAAAAGCTGAATGTGGGATTTCTAGAAATCCCACATTCTCCCCTGTTTGCTCTTTCAGGAAGTCTTATGAACAAATGTGGAGCTATGCTAATTGCTCTTGTCTAGAGCAAACTAGTGTGGGCTGTGTGAAAAGAACTCTGACAGGACCTCACATTGAGTGTCTGTACAGCTGATATGTCCCCTTCCTCAGGGCTTAAACACTTCACACGGCTTATAAAAGTACTCTCCCAGTTGTGGTTTGGTATTCCCCCACACCCTGGTATGACACTTCAGAATCGTGAAACTGAGTTAAGCCTTGAATGTTGGATTACGTTTACGCAGGTAACAGCACGAGTGCTGAAGGCTGCTATGCTTTCTCTGAAAGACTTGCAAGACTGGACACTTTAACAAAATAAAAATTTTAATGTTTTATTTCCATTTTCCCTTTATTTTTGTTCCTCTCAAGTACTTTGGCTAATATAGCATTTAACGTTGCAAAATATGGCTCCTTTGGGAAAGATGTTAATGACTCCTGCTATTGTTTAGGAGTAATTGTTCCCTACTTTCCCCTGCAGCAGATGAGCCCTTGTGGGTTGGGGGACTCATTCCAGGGGGAGGAAAAAGAAAATCAGACTTCACACGACTATACACTAAATGGTTGGAGTGGGATGATTACACAGTCCTTTGCATACTTTCCCTTTGTTTCTAAACAATAGGCTGAAAGTAGTATAAATAGCTGGATCACTGCTATTGCAGTGAATGTAGAATTGGTGAGTGCAGTCTACTAGTGGCATCTCCTGACCTTAAAGTCTAGTAGCCTATTCCTGTAGTTTTCACACTGCTTACCCCAAGACTCCTGGCAGTCCAAACAGCAGCAATATCTGCCAGAGCTCTGAGCAGCTTAGCAAGCTCCCCTCAGCCAGTTTAATCGGCTTTCCTCCTAGGTATCGAGGAATTATTATTGTAACATTAGAGAGGAAATTAGGATAATCACTCCAGTCAAAAAGGCATTTGAAATGTTCATGCCTGACCTAATGTGGGACTGTTCATACTCCAGGAGTCACTGGGCCTCCCCCAGCTATAGAAATGGAATTATACCGCCCTCCTAGGGATGCTGTGAGCCTTATTTAAAGTGCTTTGAAAGCCACAGATGGAGGGGACAATATTAATGCAAAGTGTTATTTCTTTATATGGATATAGGGGTATAAGTGAGATGAAATGGTGCAAGATTCTGAACTTGGACCCAAGGGAGCAAGTGGAGCTAATTGCCCCTGTGTCTTGAGGCTGGGGTCTGCCCACACATATCAACTGCAGGGGTGGGGGCTTAATGAGGCCAGCCACCTTCCATCAGCCACACTGCCTTGAGCGTTAGACTGCTGGTAGAGGAAATGGTCCCCTTAAAATCCACATTTATGGTTAATTCTCTGGGATAGATTTATTGTTAGTAACTTTTAAGCTCATGAGGCTCCTGGAGAGATTTAAGGAATGCAGAATGTTGTCATCCTCCTACCCCCCCCAAACTAACTCTGCTTTTGGTGTCCCCTTTGCTCTCACATCTGCTAAAAGAATTAAAGGGACACTGATGACTTGAAAAAGAGCAAAAAAACAAAATTTCTCCTGTAATCTTTTTGGTTTCTCCCCTGGTTAAAGTTAATAACTAAACTTAACTGAAAGGAGTCAGCAAAGAAGGCATTCTTCTTTTTTAGCTTATGTGCTTTGTGTACTGGTACAGGCAGCTTCCCCATAGCTGACGAGTCATTTATAAACATCAAAAGGGAAGAAAATTAAAACTAACCCCTCTTCCCGCTTTCTTTTTAAGAGGAATTTTAAAAAGTCATATTCGTTAAAGGCCTCCTTTATCAGAAAGTACTTCCCTTCTAAATTAGTTTTAAAACATTCATATTGACGGTGTCGCTTTAAGACAGTCTTTTAAGAACCGTGAAAAAATAAAATTGAAGGCAAAGGCCCATCTTCATATAAGCCTTTCACACTCCCTCATTTTCTAGTTCACCTTTCCCTGTATTTTGGACTTTATTATATGGTGCTGTAGTAGTGCGTCAAGAGGGGTGAGTTACAGTTTTTTTCAGTGAAAGCCTTGAATGTTTCCTAAAAGACTCAAATGTATTTTTATCTAAATAAAAGGCTTCAGATCTCCCCTTCTGCACCCCAAGGACACCCAGTACATAGTGAAGGATGCACTGATGGTGAGGTCCCATGCTGGGACTCTTAGATCTCTCAGAAGTTGTTAATATTTCTCTCGCACTTTGTTTCAGCCTCTGTGGCCTGCCTAAATTGACTACTCCTATAAAGCTGGCACCAAAGGGCTGTGCAACAAGCAACTGAAACTAAAACAGCCAAAGAGCATCTGTGAACAAAGCTGCCACACTTGTCCACCTAGAAGCCCACTGAATCTTCAGTAATATCCCCTCAGCATTTGCCTCACATTTTAGGCTTTGTAGTGTTGAACTTCACTGTCTAAGTGCATTTTAATGCTATATGCACTATAGTAGGAGGAAAGAAAACTCTTCAAAGGGCTTGGACTTCCACTCATTTAAATCCACTATCCAGCTCTTCAGCGGACTTTAGTTCTCTTCATCCTGTTCCCCATCAATGTCTTGCACCTAGAACTAGGGTGACCAGATGTCCTGATTTTATAGGGACAGTCCCGATTTTTGGGTCTTTTTCTTATATAGGCTCCTATTACCCCCCCATCCCGTCCCGATTTTTCACATTTGCTATCTGGCAACCCTACCTAGAACTGAATCTGCATTTGTCACCTCCCCACCGTTGTAGTTTCTGTTTGACTCATTAAAGCTCAGTGACTCTCTCTGGAGCTAAGTGTTGAATTGAGTTTCTCATGCTTATGCTGTTTTTTTCCCCATTAAAAGACAAACTTTTGTGTATGCCTTATTTCTGAGCTGCACAAAAGCCCAGATTCCTACAAGTATTTAGGCTCCTAGTTTCCCTTGAGTTCAATGAGTTCAATGAGACATGATGGGTGAGGTAATATCTTTTAGTTGGCCAACTTCTGTTGGTAAAAGAGACTCGAAAGGCCATGTCTACACTACTACTATGTTGGCAAAACTTACGACATAAGTTTTGGCAGTCTTAGCTGGCAGTGTGCACAGCTCTATGTTGGCATATAGCTACTGCCTTTGGTGAGGTTTTTTTTAATTATGTGAAAGGGAGAGCTCTCTCCTGTCGGCATAGATGACTATGTGAGCGATCTTACAGAGGTGCAGCTGCTTCGGTACATCTGTGTGGCTGTAAGGTCTCTAGTATAGACATAGCCTTTCTCGGAGCTCTTCTTCAGGCCCGAAGAAGCTTGTCTCTTTCACCAACAGAAGTTGGTCTAATAAAAGATATAATTTTTCATCCACCCTCTCTCTCATATCCTGAGACCAACACAACTGTGTCACCTTGACAAATACTGATTTAAATTAAAGTTATGAGCAGATCTGGGCAACGAACTGAATCTAAACGAGAGTGGGAAGAAGGGAGGGAAATCCCTGATTGGATAGCAATCTGGTTCTCACAAATTCATCACAAAGGTGGGCAAACTATGCCCCCTGGGCCCTGCCTGCCCAGCCCCAAAGCTCCTGGCCCTTCCCCTGTGGCTCCCACTCCCACACAGCCTCAGCTCACTGCGCCGATGGGCGCAATGCTCTGGGTGGTGTGGCTGTGAGCTCTTGATGGGCAGCACAGCTGCAGAGCCGCATCCTGACCGGTGTTCTGTGCTGTGTGGTGGTGTGGCTGGCTCCAGCCAGGCGGCCCGGCAGCTTATCCTGGTGCTCCGGGTGGCGTGGCTGTAGCGCCATCAGCCACGGGTGTTCCAGGCAGCGTGATAAGAGAGCAGGGTGGGTTGGATAGAGGGTAGGGGAGTTCAGGGTGGTGGTCAGGGGCAGGAGTTCAAGGGGGGCAATCAGGAATGAGAGAAGGGGTTGAATGGGTCAGCAGGGGGGCAGAGATTCTGGGGACGGTCAGGGAGAAAGGGTAGTTGGATGGGGCATGGGTCACGGGGGGGTGGTGCAGTCAGGAATTAAAGGAGGGTTTGCATGAGGCAGCGGGGGGGGCAGTCAGGGGATAGGGAGGGGTGGATGGGCAAGGATCGGGGGGGGGCGGTGTCAGGGGGTGAGAAGCAGGGGACTCCCATAGGAGGTAGGACCCAGGACATGCCTGGCTATTTGGGGAGGCACAGCCTCCCCCCTAACCAGCCCTTCATACAATTTCAGAAACCCAATGTGGTCTTCTTGAGGCCAAAAAGTTTGCCCGCCCCTGCTTTATCACATGGTGTTGAAAGGATCACATGGAGAGGAGAGTTAGCTGCGCAGGGCTTTAGAGGAAGTACAGTGTACTGACGTAATCACTGAGAGTCTGAATCTGCAATGGCATTTGTAACCGAAGAACAGATCCAACAGGTAAGGGAGGAGAGCAAGGAACTACTGCATCCAGAGAGCTGAGTGTGAGTGTAATACAGGCTGATAGCGCTTGTGAGAAGGGAACAGATCTCACTAACCTACATTCCTGACTAGTTAACCAGCACTTGTGTTTAGCAAAGATTTTCTTAGTTATAGTCTACAGTCTGTAGACACGTTATAGTCTACTTCATTTCTTATACTCTATATGAGCAGTTTATTAGGACTATAAGTGGCTCCAGAAACATGGTTTGTCCTACAGAGTTCCTATCTAAAGAGTTCTTTTCTTCTCTCTCACCCTTCTGTCTCTCTCTTTCAACTATCAAGTTGAAATCTGCCTGTCAGGATAACCTGGGTTGTTGTTGTTTTTTTAATAAAGGGGCAACGGTTCAAGTCTGCAATGTCCAGAGAGCTAATTTCATAAGGGATTGATCAATCACCCCTGAGAAATCAGCACACATTCTCAGTTATGTTTAGAACAAGTACTTTTTTCCACCTCTCAGTAATCTTGTTCTAATCCTGAAACAGAACAAAATTGCATTGGTAAAGTTTGTGTTTAGCAGTTACTTAATGTCCTCCTTTGGGGAAGAGAATTTCAAGCCATTAGGACAGTAACAAATGCATATTTCATTTGGTTCCTAGAGCCTGCTGCATGTAGGAGATGTAATCACTTTCTCCCTAACCACAGCCTGTGAATCTCTTACTGAATTATCTGTTTCCCCCCCCCCCAGTAGAAATCTCCCTTTAAAAAAAAGTGAGAATACAAACATTACTCATTAAGGAAATTATTAAAATGAATCTGTAAAAAAAAAAAGTGTATAATGAGGCTGGTTTTTGCAGGATTGGAGGGTCAGGTAATAATGCAGATTATTAGATGCACATTAAACGAGGTCCGTGATACAAAGTACAGTGTATGAAAATGCACCTTGCTCTATTGCACCTCCACTAGCAGAGAGGATCTCCAAGGATGTAAGTCTGCTCTAGCATCTGGATGCAGAGCCCAAGAAAAGGTGCTTTACACCAAACAGAAGAAGACTGACAGCGAGGAGGTACACCTTTATTGAATAGAACTGCTGTCTCTTAACTGTACCATAGAATGCCAGCCACTCTGTCCCTATCTGAACTCTAGTGCTCTCTTCTAGTTCCATGAAGACGGTTTCCTTGTTTTGGAAGAGTTTTTCACCTCAGAAGAATGTGATGCTATGAGGGAGCAAATACAGAATATTATAGCCAAGATGGATGTGCCACCCCACTGCCGTACAGAGTTCTCCACCAAGGAAGAGGAACAGCTCCAGGCACAGGTACAGATAGGTGCTTTAGATAGAGGTGAGAAGGGGCAATCGTAATCTCAAATTATTCCTGAGGTGGTTAGCAAAGGGCTAGTTTGTAACACGAGGCAGTTCAGGAAAAAGGGTTTTGTTCTTGCAAGGAGGCATGTCTGAGCAGGAGGTTGAGAGCTAGGTACTCCTGTACTGCAATCTTGCCTCTGAGGAGCACCTTTTCTGCTGCCTTGGGCAACATTTTGTTGGTGGTCTCAGGAAAGGCCAAGAGAGGAATGGGTCACAGAGGCTGAACGTGAAGAGTCCCTGCAGAAAAGGGCTGAATGTGTGAACGCCTCTATTGTTACTACTTATACTATCCTGGTTCCATGGATAAAGAATATCTCAGTCTCCAGGGCTGTCAAATCAACACTTCTCACAAACCAGAACCCTTCTGTTCACCCTATATTGGGTGTCTGCAAAGGGCAAGCTGGAGCCCAAGAAGTTTAGCACAGTGAAAAGTCTCTGTGTGAACTACTGATGTCTTCTGCTTTATTCTTTCTGCTCTTTTGGTGGGGAGAAGATGCAGGAAAGTACTAGCTCCTTGCTGGAAGTGTTCACCGAGATATACTCTAGGATATTACAATTGCTGGGTCTCTCTTGTCTTCAACAGGGCAGTGCGGATTATTTTCTAACCAGTGGAGACAAAATCAGATTCTTCTTTGAGAAAGGAGTTTTTGATGAAAAAGGTAAAAGTTACCTACCATCGGCTGTAATGGGCTTGAGGTGGATGGGAAGAAATGTAAACAATTTGCTAGTGAGCCAGGAACTTTTTTAAAGGGACAAGGTGGCTGAATAACTACCGGTATTTGGGAGAGAGGGGAGTTTTAAGCGCTATTATTTACTCTTTGTTTTGTTGCATCCTCACTAATTCAGCACTTTGTTTCTTAGGTGACTTTCTTTTTCCAAAGGAGAAATCTATAAACAAGATTGGCCATGGTATGTATGAGCTGTGATGCTTTTGGAGAGAAAATATGGGATGTATTTTCCAGAACTAAGCATTCCTTCAGACTTGGCTATTGTGAATAAGGCCAGCACATTACAAAGAAACTGCTCTCCTGAGTTAATGTTTTAGCATCTAAACACAGATTCTGCTTACAGTATTGTTAGCACTAAAACAAGACGTGTAGATTTAAATTCTCTTGCCTTGCCTCCTCCTCTCTGTTCGATTGCCTTTGCCATGCCCCAGTCCACTAAACATTATTGCAAAAATCCGCCTCTCCTCCCTTCTTTGCAACCTTGCTCTGTCTCTTTCTCTAGCCAACATTAGATTCAAGTTCATCAGATTTAATTCTAAGCCTTTGCTCAGCTTCACCCTGCCCACATATCTTTGCTTCTTCCTGTGCCCCTTTTGAATCCTTCCACTCTTGTATTTGTGCTTCCTTCTGTGTTATCCCGTGCTGGGAAACCTCCCTGTCCTTTGCCAAAAGGCCTCTCATTTCCCATTTAAATCTCTTTTCAAAAGCCACTTGTTCCAAAGACTTTTATAGTTTTTTTTAAAAAGAATCATTGATCTATATTGGCTAAAGTTCAAACTTGTGTCTCTCTCATGCAATAGATTGTTTGAGCTGTATTGTTTGTGTCCTGTCTAGGTTGTTAAGATCCTTAGGACAGACTGTATCTTCTCTGTTCAGAGCACACTGCTGGCGCTCAACAAACTGGGATTAAGCTGTGAAATTGCCAGCAGCTTCTCAATTTTACAAGTTTCCAGTGTGTCCTATTTCCCCTCTTCCAGATGCTAAAGAACTATCTGCATCCCTTTTGTTTTCAAACAATACCGAGAAAACATAACAGGGTTCAGCATTTTAATCTCACAAACACAGGAACCCTGCCCAGATCTTTCTCCATTAAAACTTGAAAATCCAGTATCTGATATCACAGTTCTGCAGTCTCTATAGGGAAAACAATGTCCCTAAAAAAACAAAACAAAAAATAAAAACCTTCTTCCCTCTCTTTGTCCTCTGCTGTACTGCATGTGCTCCTTTGAGAGGAAACGGAAAATAGAGATAGTATCCTCCTCACTCAGGTTTAACTGCAATTCCAAGAGCAGGATTCATTTTGACTCCAGCAAATTCTATCATCTTTAAGAGTGATCCCCTGAATCCAAAGCATTTACCTCCAAGTTAAAAACGCTAGGGCAAGTTAAGGCATTCAAAGAGCACTGAATTTGTACTCCCAGTTCTTAATTTTACATATGATAAAAATTTGATGCCCTATGTTTCATCTATGCAGTTTTCTTATCCTGCTGTATTAAAATCTAAGAACTGTAGTAGTCTGAAGGACATGTTCAGATAATTGATTGAGCTTGTGAGTCCCAATTCTCAACTTGATGGCATTTCTGTCTGTCTGTAATGTGACAACTTTTGAATGCAACAACTGATCAATTCCAAAGTTTCCAGGAACGTTCTAGGCTTCCGCTGCCAGAACCCTACTGATTTGGAGGACAATCGGAAAACTGAAGGGCGGAAAATGCATACATGAAGCCCCTGCCATCTCTTTAGCATAATTACAACTTCAGGCACTTCTGGTATTGTGTATAGATCAAACAATGGATTGTTGGTACCTACTAATGCCCTCTGCCATAACAAGTCTATTTAATCTGTCACAGTGCCCTTTCTCCCTATAGTTCAACATGTTGACAACCTGACAGACTTCTCTTCCAGACAAATAATAATGGTGCATGGAGGGAAAGGGGAGCAAGAACAGTGCCTGGCATGGGAGGAATAATGGGGGAGCCTAGTATAGGGGGCTCACAGAACCCCTCCTGGAGGAAAAATTGGGAGACCCTTGTATGGAAGGAAGGGGAGCAAGAGGGCTCACAGCCACTGCCATTGGTGGGAAGAGAAGTGGGGAGCATACAACCGCTAGTGTGGGAGACTGGGGGACCCTGGTGTGGAGGGGAAAGTGGGAATTGGAGTGCACAGAGCTACTGGCATGATGTAAATGGGACAGGGATTGCAAAAATAATTGATGTCATGCAGGAAGAATGGAGGACCCTGGTATGGGAGAGGATGGAAATGGGGGCCACTCAAAAACCCTGGCAGGAGGGAGGTTGGAGGGGTGTTGCAGGGAGGGCCTGAAATAGAAGGGGATGGGAGAGCACCACACAAGGGGCTTTCAGGTAGAATGGAGAGATGCCTGGAGTGGGCACTGAGTTCAACCTATAGAAGCAACAAGTTGTGTGACCCCTTAGTAGTATTTATCTATCTTAGGGTTGTGTATAGTGCTCCCCATCCTAATATCTAAGCTCTTAGTATCTGGAGCTCTGCCTAATCTATTTGGTTTTCCTTTAGAACATAGCTTGGAAGAGATTTTTGGGGTATTTTTTGGTCGTAGAGCATTATTTTCATATAGCCACAGTTTGTTTAAAGGAGACTGATTATATCTTTGTCCTCTAAATAAATTCATTATATGATTTGCAAATGTCAACAACACTTATGTTATCTCAATCTGATTAAACATTTTGCCGAATTTACAATCCATACAAGAGCTTGAAACAAAAGAAATTTGTCTAACCCAGACACTTTAGCAAAAGGAACAGGGCAGACATGATGATGGGCACTGAGCACACTAAACTGATTCCTGAGAGGGATGCAGTTTGATCCTGACAGACTGCAGTCTTCCCCTTCAGAATGGAATACCCATCGTTGTGCTTCTTCAGAGTTTAAAAAGTGCCTCTAGAAAGGATTTAGATCTAGAATCTACAATCTAGAATTGTCACTAAGTGACCACTTCTTTCCCTCAGCTTTGCATGCTTATGATCCCATCTTCAAGCAAATCACTCACTCCCCCAAAGTTCAGGTGAGTAGTAGCTTAAGTCACTTGAAAGAACTCAACCATGTGATGGTTTAGTTTCAAAGCTGTATTCTCAGAAGGATTAGCTCACTCCTCATGAAAGGATTTATAAAAATTCTCAGCAAGCATTTGTTGAATATTGAACAGAGAACTGCGGTGTTATAAATATGGGATGTTTCACAGGAGTTGGGAAGAAAGCTGGGCCTTGAGAAACCAGTGGTTGTCCAGAGCATGTATATTTTCAAGGTATAGTAACCCCAATCTCCTATTTACTCATGAAAGAAGCAATTTTAATATTTTCCAGTTTAATATATTCCTCTTCTCTCTATTTTTCCTCTTCCAGCAACCTGGCATTGGTGGTGAAGGTAAAATTCATACTAGGTCTGTACTAGGCTGCAGGTATCATGTACAGATACCAAGGTTAGGAGGAAGGGAATTCGAGTAACAGGAGAGTGGCACAAACTGGTCATTCAGTGATTGGGGGAATTTCCTAACTGTATGTCAAGTTTCCTTGTCTTTCAGGGATTTCTGTAAACCAAAAGTAATTCCCATAAGCCTCAAATGTGACGTGGAATAAGTTATCCTTGCTGTACTCCCCCTAGAATAAATGGGACATGAGCTGAGAACTTACAGGGAAGGGGACAGTATCAGTCTCTCCCTGCACACTATCAATAGTTATACTCACCCACCCCCATCTCTACAGAGGTGAGATTCCCCAGGTAATGGTATTTGTCTGTCTGTCTGAAGAGCCTGAGGGTGGTAGCATGCACGCAGCCAGTGAACTTCTGCATCCCTTGACTTGGCTGAAATGGAAGCCAGCACTGTTAGGAGCATGCCAACTCACAGTTGTCACTTCTAGCAGGATTCATACTGCAGTCACAAGAGGGCAGAGAAAGGAAAGGCAGGAAAGCCCCAATAGACCTTCCATTACTCTAAATTCAACAGTCTTAAAAATGTAAGGTAACCACGTGTCTGTCGGTTTCAGTGAGACCACACCAGGATGCCACATTTCTGTACACAGAGCCGCTGGGCAGGGTTCTGGGCCTCTGGGTAGCTCTGGAGAATGCCATGCAGGAGAACAGCTGTCTATGGTTCATTCCTGGCTCTCACACCAGTAAGATTCATATTATATCATTTTATTTATGGGGAAGAATAGCTCAGTGATTTGAGCATTGGCCTGCTAAACCCAGGGTTGTGAGTTCAATCCTTGAGGGGGGCGTTTAGAGATATGGGGCAAAAATAGGGATTGGTCCTGCTTTGAGCAGGGAGTTGGACTAGATGATCTTCCAACTCTGAGACTCTATGATATTGTGCCATACATTGAAATGCACCCTCCTCTTCTGATTATGGGTGATAGCTCCCGCCCGGGTCCCAGCAGCGGGGACCCGGGCGGGCGGGTTGACGGCTCCCGCCCGGGTCCCAGCAGCCGGGATCCCGGGTGGGCAGGTTGCTGGCTGCCGCCAGGCGGCTAACTCACAGACTAATTCGGGTGAGGGGGTGTCCCTTAAAGCCAAAAGTCCTGTTATTTAATGATTTTAAAAAATTATTAAATAACGGACTTTTGGCTTTAACGGACACCCCCTCACCCGAATTAGTCCGTTAAATCGAGGTTTCACTGTAGTACAGTATACCCATACAATCTGCTAAAAGTAGAGATAGTGGTACCCACAGTCTTATTGAATTTTTACTTATTAAATCCAGACCTTGCAATATTAGACCCACTGCTGCTGTTCATGAAATCCTTTCAATTTAGGAACTGAGTAACTTCCTTCAGCAAGTATCTGACCCTTCCTTGTTCAACAAGATTTGAGCCCTTCACAACTACTCTGATCCTTCCAAAGAGTGTCTTCTTTGCAGTGCTATAGACCCTTACTTCATTCTAGAGCTTCCTACAGCAGCCTTGAAAATGCTTCTCCACTCCGACCTGGGCTAGAAGGAGCAGTTTCTCCAGGTTCCCTCAGGTTAGGGATAAGCACAGTGAAACCACTTTTCTCAGTTTTGTTTCTTTAATAAAACTTTGATGCCGCACTATATTATTTATATTGACACCCTCATCACCCACCCCCCAGCTTTACACACAGATCCCTTCAGGATATATATCCATTAACCATTTCTTTTGTCCGGGATCAAGACTAAGAATATTACTACCCTAGCTTGCTCTGTGTAAGGGGAGGAAGAACAGAAACCTTGCACTTACTCCACCTCTCCAAAACAGACCTAAATTCAGCAAACAAGACTTAATTGGATAGCATCCAAGAGATCAGAGAGCAACCAGTGGGTTATGGCAACACATAGATCAGGCCAAATCAAAATAAAATTTGGGTATCCTCTAGTTCTCAACAGATGGAAGCTACCATGGGCTTCTAACTATTGGTGCATATTTTACACTTAGTATATTTAGAATATGTCTAGCATGGGAACTAATTAGCTCCAGGGGCACTGTTTATCCATTTCATCTAACTTTAATGTGCCTTAAAACTGATACTGTCCTCAGGTCTCTCAATAAATCAATTTAAAAAAAATGAAGCCTTTGTGTAATCACAATTTGTGCCTAAACTCAGCATTTGGGTCTGTAGCTGCAGTTAAACATCTGTGCTGTTACAGAAAGGAAAACTGTGCCAAAGATACATTTTGCTTAAGTGGAGTACTCTGCTCAGAAAGCACTGCTGATAAGGGTAGCACTTGTTAATGTGCCAGGGCACAGATGAGATAGCAGACAAAAGGATGCAGTGTTAGTTTCTGTACCACCAGGTAAACCTTAGTCATTTCCCAATGAAAAGAGAAAATGAGCAAGGAAAGAATTTTCATTAGTGAAACGATGAAGGGTATATATAACGTAATGAGGGGTTTAAGTTTTCCAGTCAGTTCAGAGGTTATGATTGCAGATGTTAACCAAAACGTATTGGTAGCTAACCGTATTTAGTTGATATGACACCTTTTAAAGGATCTGCTAACCGGACAAGTCCTCCCAGAAAGTTCTGTTCTAAAATGTATATAAAAAGCTATTCGATTTTATTCTTGGCATATGTAGAGATTATTAAACATAAAATATTATTATGCCAAGCTTTTTAAAGTAATAAGCAACTATTTTAATTGATGGAACCTCAGATAAGAGGTGCAAAATGCATAGGAAAGGAAAAGTAGGTTCATCATGAAATAAAGGCATTTAAAGTTTCCTGTGCATGAGAAACAAGGTATAAATATAAGGAGAGGTGAATTAATGCTTTGGAACAGAAAATTTTTGCTCTTTCTTCAAAGCATGAATTCCAGATTGGTAAAGTGTTAACTCTTTCCTTTGTGTATTGTGCTGATTAATCTTTGATTATTAAACTTGATCAGGCTTTTGCTGTTTGATAGAGTAAATAGTCTCAAATTAAATCTTAACACAGGGGTTTATTTACTGCCTGGTTAAATGATTTATTATGTTTTTTTAATTTTTTTTTTTTTTGTCTACTGTGGGATTGCAGATGGCATTACACGTAGAATGGTTCAAACCCCACCAGGCACCATACCATGTACACAGTTCATAGGCTCCGAGCGAACTTATCAAGATAGCCAGTTTATTCCTGTGCCCATCCGCAAAGGTAAAGATTCACCTGTAGAACCAAGAAAAGTGCAAGAGATATATACTCTGTGATACATATTTAGTTTTAAATCACAGGCGCAGAAGGAATGCAATGATGTATTGCCAGTGCAGGCCTGTTACCCTAGCTGCTGCCAAAGGGTTATGTGAAGAGTCCACAATGAAATAAATGGATCTTGTTGAACCAAAGCAACAGTATGATACATTCCTGGAGTTTTCCCAAACAAATTCTTACCCTAAGAATCAATAGGCTGTATTTCCCAAATCAGACTTTTGTCTCATCATAACAAACCTTTCAAAGACAGCACCAGCTCCTCTTGTATGGCACAGAGGAAGGAGCTATTCAAAAGGAAAGACAGATGTGTGTTTATTTCAAACAGGTGGCCTCATTCTTATCCATGGAGAAGTTGTCCATAAGAGTGAGTTGAACAGCTCAGAGCGGTCCCGCCATGTGTACACTTTCCATCTGATGGAAGCCAAAGACACCAGCTGGAGCAGAGAGAACTGGTATATAGAGATCCTTCAGTAGCAAAAAACCTGCTGGAAACCAAAGGCTTTGTAAATCTGTAACCATTTAGGAAGCTTTTTTTCCACCCAACAACCCAGTTCTTATCAACCCCATTTTTGTGTTACACTTACAGGGTGATAGACACAACTAGGTTCCCTCCACATGGCTCAGAACTGTGCTAGCTGCAGCTTTGAACATCAGTGTTAATAGCAGTTTCCCAGGACAATTTTCCTGGCCTGTGTAGCCAAGGATTGTTTTTCTGCTAGCCATATATAACAGCACTGTAAGGTCCTCCAGCAAAGGTGCAGCAGAGAGCCTTACAAACATTCATTAGGCTCATAAGAAGCCTTCAGGGGGGATAAATACTAATTCCCTTCTGCCCCAGAACAGGATCAGCTTGATTCCTGTCACATTCAGAGACTCTCTCTTTGTGTAAGTCTTCCCTCAGTAACAGAGTTGCAGAATGACAGACAAGGATCTCCTGGAGGCCAGCATGTGGGAACAATCCCTTTTAAGAAAGTAGCATAAACAATGAAGAATAAGATCCTCCCAAACTAAACTGAAGCTTTTGTAACAGGTATACTGAGGAAAACATTAAAATGCACACATCTGACAGAGGTTAAAGGATTTACTCAGGGTCATACATGATATCTGTAGCACAGCTGGGAACAGAACCCAGGTTCTGATCACAGGATTCATTCTCCTTACAGAAGTATGCAACCTATATCTGAAGTGCCCTCTGGGTACAGAATTAGATTAGAAGAAAGTAATTAAATGCAGTGGGGAAAGAGATAATGACTAAGGGCAGGTCTGCACTACCCAGTGGATTGGCAGGTAGTGATCAATCTACCCAGGGTCAATTTATCGTGTCTAATCTAGACACGACAAATTGGTCCCCGAGCGCTCTTCCGTTGACTCCGGTACTCCACTATCACAAGAGGCACAAGCGGAGTCGATGGGGGAGCGGCAGCAGTCGACTCGCTGCCATAAAGATGCCGTGGTAAGTCGATCTAAGTACGCCGACTTCAGCTATACTATTCTTGTAGCTGAAGTTGCATATCTTAGATCGATCCCCCCTCTCCTCCCACTGTAGAGCAGGGCTTAGAGTAAAAGGTGATGAATGCAGGTGGAAAATTAAGATGTGAATCTCTGCTTAGGGAGATTAAGAATTTTGTAGAGTTTCCTCTTGTAGAAAGAGCTTGGACATACTGGATTGAATCTGAGGAAGAGTTGTTAAGGCTTCCCATCAGAACTGTTTATTTCTGTATCAGTGGTATCTAAGCTAGAACTGATTCTGTGTCAGGTAGACCTGGGGCTGATTCTGGAATTCTGTTTTTACTTAAGTGTTTTTTCTTCTCTTGTCAGGCTTCAGCCAACTCCTGAACTGCCTTTTCCACCTCTCTACACCTGACGCTAACGTCAGCCATTGGAGTCAAATCGTTGATCAGTGAGTAGATTCCATTCATCTTTCTCAGTCATCTGCTGCTGTTCTCTTCAGATACAACTTCATCCCCCTGCTCTCATCTCCCAGTATCCATTTGTCCTCTGCGCAAAAGGAGTAGCTTCAGCCTGTGTGTATGAAAGAAGACTTCACCCACGCTCGTCCAGCGCTGGCCTTACTCAGAGCGTCTGTGCTACGTTTACGCTACTCATACCGTGTTTCCCCGAAAATAAGACAGTGTCTTATATTAATTTTTGCTCCCAAAATTACATTACATTATATTACAGCGAGAGGCAAAACTGGAAGTACGTCTTATTTTCGGGGGATGTCTTACTTTTGGGGAAACAGGGTAGTGAGAACAGTCACCTAAAAACCACTTTTGATGGGGAAATCTCTTTAGTCATATGAACTAACTATTAAGAGACCACTGTACTTCAATCATGGGACCCGTTGAGGGGCACCTCCTTTTCAGGATACTCAATCTCAGTATTTTCCCCTTGTACAACCCAAGCCAGGAAAAATTTCTATTATGTTTATTCTATCTTTGTTGTATTACCCTCAAATATACAGAGTCTTTTGGAGGTTATGTAGAAAGGTTTTGTTGTACTACAAAAAAAAAAAAAAAGTTAAAACCTACCCTGCTGCAACAGCAATAGATTAAAAGAAACGTCTAAAATGGGCAGACCAAAGCAGGGAGCCTAAATTTCTTATGGTAACAAAGAGTCATGTGGCACCTTAAAGACTAACTAAAGTATTGTTTAGTTAGTCTTTAAGGTGCCACAGGACTCTTTGTTACCTCTGCTATTCCAGACTAACACGGCTACCTCTCTGAGGGGAAGGTTACACTACAGAATTGTAGCGCGTTTGTTTATAGCGCATCCCATTTAGCGCAATAGGTATTGTGCTAGAGCCTGTGCACATCAGACCCTTCAGTGCTACAGCATGGACACATTTCCAGTGCTTCTGGCGGCACAGGGAGTGGTGAATTATGGGCAGGTATCCCAGCATTCAGCTGGGTGCAACGTGCTTTGCAAAGGATGGAGTGAGGGGGAACGTGTACGCAGGAAGACAAGTTCAGGCTGTCAGTGACTTTTCCTTAGAGGAAACTGACAGGTTCTGCATTGAAGTCACACAGCTCGGTCCGTCAGCATTTCCAGTGATATTTGCTGTGAGTTTTAAGAGAGAAACTGAAAAGGTACTTCCACATTCTTCCTCCCGTTTTCAAAACAACACTTAGACGTCATTTGCCTTAAATGATTGCCTTACATGGCTCGGAGGCGTGCCAGAGATCCCTTACAGCGTAATGAATGATTCATGGGTGGTCACATTCGCACCGTTGCACTATAGCGCTAGCGCAAAAAGCCTTATCACTCTCGGAGAAGAGGTTTACAAGTTGCGCTTTAAAGGGAGACTTATTGCGCAAAATGTCCCTTGTCCCTTGATTATGTAGGCAGCAGGAGCTCTAGAAATATATATGCAAATATAACAAAAACAGGAAAAAAGACTGAGTACCAGCAGTAAAATTTATTAATTTGTCTCCATGGGTGAATTTTGTGTTCAGAGAAGTTGCAAGAGCATGTATTGTGGATCAGTTTAAATCCTTGAAGGATCAAAATCCATGTCTGTTGCATACAATTTGATGTAGGGCTTTGTGTCAGCTTTCAGAGGCCCAAACTACAGAGTTTGGCCAAGAGACCAGAGGCCTAGCAAACGGTGATTAGCTAAAAGACAGCAAAATACGGACAATAACCTTGCTTTGTTTCTTAAATCAGAGTCAGCAAAATGCCAGATGTTGGAGCATAACTAAATAAGTGTATCTTATTCAACGTTACAAATGGAACAAATGTCCTGTTTCTGTTGCACTAGCTCTACTGTAAGGAGGAGTTCTTCCCACAAGACCAACTTTGAGTTAATGAAAGGTTGGCATGTCAGTACAGTATAAGATATGGCTGGGCTCCCTCCCAGCACCTGCCTTAAAACACAAAGGGGCAACTTGAAAGACCATTCTTATTACCATATACTTTACACTGTTTCTTTGCTTAACTCCTAGGAATGTACCTGCTAAATGATCAGAGGAACTACTTCATTCCTGTGGACCCCATCTCGAATTCAATATATTATATATATTATACAAACAATATAATATTGTACCCCATCTCAAATTTTTATATATATTATACTAATACAATTCATTAAAGTACTAATTACGTATTAACTTGTTAACCTAAAACCATGGGCGGAGACACTATGTAACAGTAGACTATTGGCTACTGTGCTATTTGTCTTGCTGTGCTAGGCCTATCCGGACCTGGAACTGCCCACCCAGTCACTTTTCCACACCCATGGTAAATCTATATAATTCATTGCAATCAATTAATTAACAGTGTCTCTTTGCCTAATAAGCGAGGTGACACTCCATCAGCTCTGTACGTAATAAACTCCTATACTTGACTCCTACACAGTGTGGATTTGTCTGTTAATCCTTAACATCAATGATTTTATTGCTAAAATTAATGCATAGAGCCCAGCAGTATCTTCAGCATTTCAACTTGATTTAAAAGTTTTAAAGTAATCTACAGAAATTAATGTTAAGCCTTTATCTTAAATGAAAACCTGATGTTTTGCTTATTTTAAATAGGACTAGCATTATCATTTCCAGTTGGTGAAAACCATCTACCTAAAAAGGAAAAAAAAAAGTGTGAGACAGCTGTACCTGACTGTATGGGGTCCCCCTATGCAATATATCAATGGACTGATATTTAATACACTTGGGAAAATACTACACAGAAGAACTTTAGACAGTTTCTAAGAATAATCTGCCAGCAGAACAGACGCCCTCAATGATGTTTATAGAGTAGATGAAAACAAAATAGTGCAGCTCTTGCATTGTTGCAGAAGGAATGGATTGAATGACCCAAGATACCCTATTGTCTCAGGCTCTGTATCAGATTATAGCAGGTTAGAAATGGATTTCTACGACACATGGCTCCAAGCATTATTTATTATTGTTACATTGCTTTTTCTAAGCATGATGTCTGCCTCTGGTATTTGTCTCAAACACTATTGAAATGAAGAAATAAACAAACTCAGGAATTTAATCGATGGCAAAAACTGCTCTTACGTAACGGCTAGGACTTTGCTGGGTGGAACAAGAGTGCCAGTTTTAAACTGAGTGGCTAAAACAGATTCTGTAGGTCAAGCAGGATTTTTTGATGCATCTAAAATAACTGCAGTAGCAGGAATGAGTATGCCAGGTAGGGAGAACAGTGGAAATCTTGCTCAGATTCACCAAGGCTTCTATTAGAAACTTTGATCTTTCCTACCTTTTTCAGACCTTGTTTTGATGTCAATAAGCAGGGGAGAGAGTAACCTTCAGTTCTGCTGTTTTGTTTTATGGCTTTAGTGCTATACTAACCTTCACCTGAATGCTTTGTTACCAAGTGCAGAACACCCCAGATGGGTAGTAGCGAAGGCTTTTTCTTAGTTATTGGGGGGAAAAGACCCCACCTTTTGAATTAGTTTTTTTTAAAAGTAGCATTTTCTTGCTAAGAAAGTTGGTTAATCTCTCCTTTCCCTTCTGTGCTCTGCTCAATGTGATTTGAAGGCAGATGGAGAAAGAATGTCCTACTCTGTCTCACAGCTAGAACGTGAGAATTACTAGGCTGTGCGGCATGTTGGATTCACTGTTGCTCAGGGTCACTGTACTCTTGCACCAAACATCTCTCCAGGGCTGTTTCCTTGGAACAGTGTCTCACAACCTATTGCTCTGTTAATTCTAAAAGTCCCAGGAAAGATTCTATGCTTTGTGTTTCAGGAGGCATGGCCCAGAAAGAGAGGGCCAGGTGGGTTGGAGGAGGGTGAGCAAATGTGATACTTTCTGGGTTGTTCCAGGGGCCAGTGCATCCCAGAATGATGAGATGGTTTGACTGGAGATGGTCTGACTCTGAAGCAGAGAATAACCAGAGCACACAGCGCTCTCGGGCCAATCCTCCCACTAACACCAACACACTCCCAGTCCCAAACTTGGGGCCACACAGGATGGTGCCTCTGTGGCCCTTTTACACTGCAGAAATGCCATAAAGATGCTGTAATAGGGACCAGAATCAACTTCCTTGGACAAGAATTCTTGCAAGCAAATACCTAACCAGATACTCCACGGGAGGGAGGAAGAGGCAGGATTACAAATCAGCTTAATCTGGTCCTAATGGAAGTTTTGAATGCTAATGAGAGGATTCCTAGAAGTAAATTTTTTTTTCCAAAGGATTACATATACAGAAATGGAAAGGCTTTTTGGCTATAAACAGTGAATTGTTTCAATTGTACTGAGTTATTATCCTAATTAAATGGGCAGCAGCAGGTAATATTGCTCCTGAATTTATATTTTAATATAAATGCTTTCATGGATGATTTTTAATGAAAACCATTTGTCTGGATTTAAATGTCCCCCCTCATTCCCTAATAATTTACAAACCAAACACTGCAGCCTGTACTAGTGGATATGTGAAAACCAGAACATTACTTACTATAAGGAGCTGTGAAACTGACTTCAGTGATTCTATTTGTTCAAGCTGAGAGAAATGCAAGAAGCAAATCAAACTGTACAAGTAGCAGAGAAGCACATTGGATTGTTAAAATACTTTGTTCTAATAATCTAATGTGTTACTAGTAATACAGGAGGGGATTTTAAATTAGTTTTAATCTAACCTCTCTTTAAATTGTATCTGGAAATGGGACTCTCTTCAATGGAGATTAATTTTGTAATGTAGCTTTCAAAAAACAAAAAAACCCGATCACGTGAAAAGCAAGTTTTGTTCAATGTAATTTCAAGAGATTGAGAGCATGAAAAAAGGTAAAACTTGGTTTATTCCAGAGAATTGGCAAGTAAATCAAAATATTTAGCCACAAGGGCCATTGTTTTTACCCTGCAAGTTTATCTATCCACGTTCCTCCAATAAACTAAGTTTGACATCCTCTGTATTTGAAATTACTTTAAACAGAATAAGCATTAGTGCTGTTTTCACTCTAGTTGCAGAGGTCTTCTAATTTTGCAACAGGAAATGAGAGATGACGTGGCAGTCTTCATACAACTTGATCCTATGCTGTAGGTGGTGCACACCATCCCTGCAACAGCATGCTTTTATTGAAAGAGGCAGAATTCACACGTGCAGTAATACAAGACGCCAGGACTCAACCCTGTGGCAAGCCAATATAGTGCATAAGCTTTGTAGGAGTTTGTGCTGGTGAACAGGGAGACAAAGTGGGTGAGGTAATATTTACTGGACCAACTTTTGTTGGTGAAAGAGACAAGCTTTGGAGCTACATGGAACTCTTCTCGAGGTCACCAGTAGAAGAGCTCTGTGAAGCTCGAAAGCTGGTCTCTCTCACCAACAGAAGCTGGTCCAATAAATGATATTACCTCATCCATCTTGTTTCACTAACAAATATGGCTACAACACCACTACACACATCTGGTGAACTGTGTCTATTTCAAACTTCTAAGGTAGCAAAACCAGGAAAATGTAATGACCCCATCTGTTCCTGTCTAGTGAACTCACCTTTCCCACCCCTTCTGTTTCAGTGCATCCAGAAGAGACCGGGAAACAAAATCATTATGACTGTATATCTAATTCAGCATTATCAACTATACGAATCACAGTATCACGTGGATGGTTTCCTGTTACTCCTCTGAGAGGATGCAACAGTTAGTGCTGCTTTAGCTATTAAATAATAAACAGAAAACAAACAAAAGCCTTTCCTTTTATTGTCAATTAAGAGATGAAGAACTATTTCCTTTCTGTCATTAGCGTTTCTACCCGCTATATGAAATATAGCATTTCGTACCAAAACCGGCTCTTTTGAGCTCTCAACAGGGATGCATGGCTCATTACCACCCCTAGTTAGAAAGGAAGTCTCTGTTCCTGGCAATGTGTCTAAGCCATGAGCAGTATCTGGAGGTAGAGAGGTAAGAGCAGATTGTCTATTTGGGTAGTGTAGGCTTCCAAAAGGGAAACTATGCTAATGGACCCCAAAATCCAGCCATAGCTGGTGTTCAGGTTCACTCTGCCATCAAATATCAGAATAAGAGCCACAGCAATGATCTGAGCAAAGATACCAGTCATTGTCCCTTCAAACGTCTTCTTTGTCCCAGGCCATTTGATTTCCCCTATTGTACTGCCAAAAATTGAGGCTATTGCGTCTCCCACTCCTACTGCCAGTACCCCGGAGTAGGGAACCAATGCTCCTGCACCAGACAGGGTACCTTTTGGAGCACACGGCCTGGGGAACAACCACACTGGAAGGGATATCCCAACAAGTAGGTAAATGTGAGTCAAAATCAGAGGTCCACTATCTCGTTCATCCAAAAAGAGAGTGAGCAAGTGCCTGAGTGTTTGGCCAAATGGCTTGATCCTGAAATATCGTATGTACTCTAAAAGGATAAACACTACCAGACACAGCACTGCAGCAATGTAGAGAAGCTGGCGGTCATAAATTAGCCCAGGAATGTAAGTAGCCACCATGATGAAGTGGAAGTATTTTCTGGTTATGGTTGAAGCTTGGTGCTTTTTAGATTCAGATGATCTCTTGGAATTCTGGTAAAGAACCACTATGCACGCAGAGGCAGCCAACAGGGTCCAGTACACAAGGAGGTAAACTCTTGTCTGTGTCTGAACCAGAAACTGGAGCAGCCAGAACAAAGGATTCCTTCGGATCAGATGGTAAAGCCAAGGCATGAGGACCCCCAGTCCCAGCACTGCTGTCATCATGTGGAAAAACATGGAGGATGTCCAGGTTCCTGAATCCATGAAGAAGAAGAGAGCAGTGAAGAAAATCCCAAGAAGGACCACCCCAGCCACTGCCACTAGCAGGACGAAATCTACAGGATCCCCTCTGCCCTCTATCACGTTAAGTGAGCGTTTAATGAGCTGTTTGAGGATGAAACTTATACCCCCAAGGACTAGTAATGCTTCTCCAGGAGTAAAACATCGAGGTAATAGATAGAGCAAGATCATACTGAGGTAGACAAAAATAAGCAGCACTTCCAGAACCTCTATCACTTCAGAAACAGTTAAAGAATACTTCATGGTATAGAGGATTATACTGCCAGCAATGCCTGAAAGTATGCAGGTGTTAGTTGGCACAGGCCTTGTGATGCCAACTGCTATTACAGATAGGAAGAGGGCTACCACCATACCAGTGGAAGCTACAACTATGCCAAAACGTTCAAAGTACACAGTGCCGGTAGCCTTGCATCGCTCTTTCATCACAATCCCCAGGAGTGGGATGACCATACTAGCTGGTAGGAGGCCACTGTTAGCTGTCGTCCGAAATTGGAATACGGCCCCACCCAATCGGAGTAGACGGTCCCATTTAAACTGGACATAAAAAGACTGAACAGCAAGAGCAATAGCACACCAGGAATACCGGTCCCAAACTACCATGTGCACACACAACACAATGATGAACACAATCAGGGATTCCAAAAGCACTGGTTTGTTTAACATGGTTCCAGTCAGCAGCATCCTGTGATTTCAGAATCTTTACAACTGTCAGATTCCAAAATTTTCAATACAGTCCTCGGTCCATTAGCAAAAGTTCACTTTCATCCTACTGCAATGCCTATAAAGGTAAACAAAATAATAAAATTAAAGAGACTACTAGAACACCTGAGGTCTCCTCCTCATTATTTATTTTCTGAAGTTCAGTTTGAAAGCTTTGATTCCATTCGTGAGAAAAATAAAATCAAGACGGAAATAAGTCAACCAGCATTTTCTACTGCTTTCTAGAATCAAAAAACTCAGCTTGCAATGCTATAGCCAAATCTCACAGTACTTTTATTCACATGCAAATACAAAATACTTCTATAGCAGTGCCAGATTTTTCCTCTCAAAGTATAAAAGGGAATGCTTTATATTCTGCAAGGAGCGTATGCAAATACTAAGTAGCAGCACTCACAAGAACTGCATTGGAACAGGCACTTGGATATCTCTGTAAGTTAGATGAAGACAGAAGAGCTTGGTGATAAGTCTGTTACAGAATTAAGTGAAATTAATGCTCCCATGTGCCATAGTGCTATAAAAATAAATATTAAAGAAGATATGAAAATATGCATGTTACATAGGCAATCATGTTATCGATAGAACTGAAAATACAGTTTCTACAATAAGCAACATTTGATCTTTTAAAACATACCAATAATAATTAAAAAACAATATAAATTAAACTGAAACACAAAACAATTCAGAAGCAAAATGATGCAGAATGGCTACTTATGTGTTTTTAAAAAAGGAATTGACACCGTCAACTTGAAAATTGCTCAATTAAAAAAAGTTTAAGGTCATTTCAGGTCTTCCCCTTGCCTCCAACTCCTTTCTTCTGATTTTCTGTGGATTTAGTCACATTGTCCTATTTTTAAAAATATTCTCTCTCCAGTGTTGTTGTGTAAATGGGAAAACTGATGCTACACAAAGCACTGGGGGAGCTGATGAATACAGATCAATTGGCAGAAATATCAAGAAAGGAATGAATGTGGCTAGTGAGATACGGATTGAAAAACAATGCTCTAAAATTCAAAAGCGTATCAATAATAAAAATAGCAAACGAGCCTTCCAGATTGTAAAAGATCTGATGATGGAAACAGACCAAAGCTAACGCAATTCAAGACAAAGAAGGGAACAATCTTTCAGAAGAAAAGGACATCATCAATAGGTGGACAAATTACTGCTCTGCTCTATACAAATGGAGATTGTAGTGTCCTAGACAGCTCAGATTCAACAGAGGAGGATGACTTTCCAATACTGCATGAAGAAGTGGAGACAGCTGTGAAATCACTCAAGAAGGGAAAGGCTACAGGTACTGACAACATCCCAGCCGAACTGATAAAATTCAGAGGAGAAACAGTAATAGATGTATTCACCAAGATCTGCAACAAGATCTGGCAGACCAGTGAGCAGCCCTCCACATGGACACAGCCACTATTCATCACTCTGCCAAAGAAAGCAACCTACAGTTGTGTCTAAATTACCGGACCATAAGCTTAATGAGCCAGCAAGTGATGTTGAAAGTCCTATTTAACTGACTGAAACCACAAGCAGAGAATATCGTCGCTGAAGTACAGGCTGGTTTTCCTGTGCTACTTCTTCCAGCAGAACAGATTCTATGTGAGAAGTACTTACAACACCAGCAGGACATCTACCACGTCTTCATTGACTTCAAGAAGGTGTTTGATAGAGTATGGCACAAAGATCTCTGGGCAACCACAAAGTAGTACAATGTTGGTCATAAACTTCTTATCATTAAACAACTGTATGCCAAGGCCAGCAGTGCATTCTCGTCAATGGCACAATGGGAGAGTGGTTTCACACCACTGTTGTAGTCCGGCAAGACTGCATTCTTTTGCCCATACTGTTCAACATCTACTTTGAGCGCATAATGATTGATGCCCTAGAAGATCATGTATGCACAGTCAGCGTTGGAGGGCGAACAATCTCAAAACTTTGGTTTGCTGATGACATTGACGGCCTGGTAGGTAGCGAAGATGAACTTGCCAACCTTGGGAAACGACTGGATGAAACCGCCGCAAAATACGGCATGGAAATCGGTGCAGAGAAAACCAAGCTGATGGCAAACAAATGTGATGGGATCAGTTCACATATCACTGTCAATGGACAAGAGCTGGAGACAGTGAAGCAGTTCAAGTATTTGGGGGCAATCATCACTGATGAAAGATCAAAGGCAGAAATTCTGGCAAGAACTTTTCAAACAGCGACGGCAAAACTAAAGCCAATTTGGAGGAACAAGAACATCTCCCTGGAATCCAAACTGAAACTGCTGCACACACTGGTCATCTCCATTTTTCTGTATGCATGTGAGACATGGACCCTTACGGCAGAACTTGAACAGAAAATACAGGTAATAGAGATGAGATACTTCCGTAAAATCCTGGGCATCTCCTACTTCGACCACAAGAATAATGAAGAGGTCTGCAACATCATCACCCAACACAAGGGTCATATGAAAACCTCCTGATGACCTTGAAGCGCAAGCTGAAGTGATATGGCCATGTAACAAGATACTCTGGCCTATCCAAGATCATCCTCCATGGGACAGTACAGGAGAAGAGAATAAGAGGTAGACAGAAAAGGAGATGGATTGAGAACATAAAAGAGTGGACAGGAATGGACTTTGCGGAGACTCAAGCACTGACACACAATTGTCATGGATGAAGACAATTGGTTGATTTCTCATCAATGATGGTACCCCAATGATCAATGTGGTTATGGGAGTGATGATGATGACTGACAATCCTCCCTTTCAGAGTGGGTTTATGCAAAGTTTTATTTGTTCTTAGTATTATACATTTAATAATCCTTGTCTAAATTGCCTCTAGAGGTGTTTGGAATTTATATTGACGGGGCTGCAATACATTTTGGCTATACAGCCAAACTAAATGTATATTTTTCCCAATCCAACAATCTTTTTTCAATTTTGAAACGAGAGGAAAATTAATTTCATATAGTTGATTAAGGTTAGGAGAAGTAATCTGTGACAATTCTCCTTCACACAGGGCCAATACTGGCTTTGAGCAGCCCACTTCTGCCTATTTCAAGATATAGAAAACAGGACAAGGACCTGTCAGTAGGAGAGGGCATGGAAAACTCTATATGCAAACCAGAGGTGAGGGAACAGTTACTGGCCAACATGGACATTTAAGAGCTCCAGCCCCTACAGCAACGACACCTAACTACCACACCCAAATGGGAAAGTAACCAGTTCTGATGGTGAAAGCACCTGGAGAAGGCTAAAATCCCAAGTATGAATTTACATATGTCTGCTATTTTAATGCAACTACAGTGTAATTTGAAAAATACTGACCTGTAGATGTATAATGAGGGCTATGTTATCATTATCTCCTCTTGCCTCAACTGTTGTCATTCCTTTCTCTATGATCTCTCCAAAGATGAGCTCTTCAAACTCCAGCATGCCACCTGTTCACCTCCTGTTCACATACGGAACAGACTATGTTATTCTCATACTCAAACATCTTCACATGCTCTTTGTTCATTTCAGGAGCTACTTTTTGTTTTAAAGACCTCCATGGACTTGTCCCTATGTGCCTCATCGGTCCTGATTTTCTATATATTTAAGTTAGTACAAGCCTCCTGTTATTTCATTTAGTTGCATGACTTCTCCTTTACAGTTCCTGACAGCTAGAGCAGATTTAATTTCTCTCTTCACCTCTGATATTCATCTCAGTTCACATCTCAGCTAAAATAGAAAACATAATTTTCATTCTTAGCTTATTCTTTATTTCTTTCTCTCTCCACTTTCTACTGTGTTATTCAACTCCCACTGGTATTTTGAGACCCTACACTGAAGACCCTATGGAAAACAGAAGTGTATTTTATGTGTTCAATGAAGTGACTAATGGCATAAAAAATAATCCACTCCACCTGGAAGGTGCAGCCAACTGGTATAAAACAAAGCCTCCCAAGACTGAGCTTTCCCATCTGCTGGAAAGCCCATAACGGTCCTTTTCTCCCTGGCTTATACAGGGCTTCACTAAGGGTATGTCTTCCCTGCAAAAAGATGGGTGTTCTTTACTTAGGTTCACTAACAACCTCCGGCTAAAATAGTGAAGGCACAGCAGCTCAAATTTCCGATCAGGTAAGCAGGTCAAGCTCAAGTCTACAGGGGAGTTTGGGGTTGAACGCGAGCTGTTCACCCAAATTAAAATCCAAGTGAGTAGCGAACTCGGGTCAGGGAGAACACCGTAACAGGCTCACCTAGGATGACCAGACAGCAAATGTGAAAATTTGGGACAGGATGTATTGGGGGTGGGGGGGGGGGGGGGAGAGGAGGAAGGGAGTGTTATAGGAGCCTATAAGAAAAAGAACCCGACATCTGGACCCTAGGATCACCTCCCCGCTATACTTCTCTTGTTCAGCTACACACCCCACATGGGGTAGGGTGACTAGATAGTAACTGTGAAAAATTGGACGGGGGTGGAGACCCCTATATAAGAAAAGTCCCCAAAACGGGCCATCTAGTCGTCCTACATGGGGCCCAGGTAGGAAACAACACGCCCAACCTGTCCTGCAGCAGCGGACACGCTCCCCCTCAGCGCACTCCTCTTACCCGTACTCCTCCCACCAGAGCCCCGCAGCGCACCTAGCCCCGACCTATCGCACTCCACACCAGCCCTACGGTTCCCCGAGCTTTGCTCCTATACGACTCCATAGCAGCCACCGCAGCGCCCCCATAGTCACCACCATGCACTTCCCTGGGCCCCCTACACAACTCTATAGGGGACCCTTAGGGTTCTCGCTATATACACTCCTCCCCCCCGTCCATGGCAGCGCCCTCACTAGCTCACCTCACTGGACGGCGCCATCTTGCTATCCGTGTGTGTCACATGATGGGGGACCTTCGGGGGCGAGGGAAGAACTGGTCCCCGTCACGTGACGCAGGCGCCAGGCCGGTGCGGCGGGTAACGGGTCACGTGAGAGGGGAGCGAAGATGGCGGCCGGCGGGCTGTGCGCGAGGTACGGCAACGCGGGTGCCGCTAAGGAAACTCCCCGCCTCTCCCCCCCCCCCACCGAGGATGGGGGCGGGCCGGGGAGCTCGTAATTAAACGGCAACCGGAGGGGGGGGGAGGAGAGGGAGCAGGTCCTGTCCCCTCCCCAGTGCACGTTCTGGTGCTTTCCCCCCAAAAGAGGCTCCTCCCTCTGATCCCCCCCCCCGACCCCTTTCAACTTCTCTCCCAAGCTGCCCTCCTCAGGAGAGGCCCCTCCCCGTTACCCGCTGTAGCAGCCACTTCCACTGAGCTCCCATCTCTTCCATAATCCCCCCCCCCCCCCCCCCATGACCGCCTCTCACCTGGGGTGAATGAATCCTGCTCTGGAGCAGAGCTCGCTCTCTTCTGCAAACGCACCCAGGGTCTCTGCACAGAAGCCCCAGGGAGTGGATCAGGTCATCTGCTAGGGGGCTGATTGAATGGCCTCATTGGGGCCCTTAGACTGGCACAGACTCTGCTCTCTGCCCCCTTGGGATGGAGTCTGGCCTGGCACCAGAGTTCCTTCTCCTAGGCTATTGTGTGGTTGGTCCTGTAACTGCATCCCACTGGGCTCTAATGAGACCCACACGCAGGGCTGCTCTGCTAGTGGAAATCTCTGCTTTGTTTCTCACCTGTCCAGATGAGCTGACCTAATGACTTCTGGTCCTGTGTGCGAACGTCAAAACAGAGGGTTCTGTTTCAAATTTCAAAACAGAGAGCCAAAGTGACCCCCTCCCCTTCAAGAACTTACACCGTAACAGGCACACCTCGGGTGACCAGACAGCAAATGTGAAAATTTGGGAAAGGATATGTGTGTGTGTCTATGCGGGGGTGTTATAGGAGCCTATAAGAAAAAGCCCCCAAATCTGTGTTCTTAGGGAGTGTTTGGGAAACAGATACAAACAAGAGGCTTAGTTTAGCTAAACTATGCTGAGTAGTTCTTGCAAAGTTTGTGCCTTTTGGGAAACTTGTGAAATTTCTCACCTTACTTGGATATTTTTCCAGCTAAAGAGAAAGCTGTGAACCACAGTGAGCAAAACTGAATGAAAGATCTCTACATCCTTAGTTTGGTTTCCTTATACTAACCATCCAAGTAGCAAAACTAGATTGAACCAATTACAGTAGCTGATATAAATGTGCTTTCCCTTTGGTTTAGGTTTGCTCATGATCTCTTACCATTTTATCTGCTTTAAGTGAAAACCAAGTTTAAGCTTCTAGACTGAACATCAGCTCTGAGTGATCTTTAAATTAGAGAGAGAACTTTGTGGGTTTTTTTTTTCTTTATTTGCAGGAGCAGCAGAGAACTCTGGACCATTCTGCTGGGCAGATCGGCTTTGAGGGAACCTGTAAGTAGCTAGGCAGCTTTACTTGTTACTGAACAGACATATGGCCTGATAACCCTGCTGTGTGTAAGTGGCTGAATGCTAATGAATCATGTTTTGCTGCTCTGGCCCCTCTTCACTCCCAAAATATTCTTACTGTGCATGTTTTGTTCGTCTATTTCCTCTCCTTGTTTATTCTCTCTTGTTAGCTGCAGCAGCACTGGAATGGTATATGTGCAAAGGTGGTTTCCTTTCTGGAGCGGACACAAGTGCTGCTTTCCAGACTGTCTGGCTGGCTTGGGGTATTCATGAGTGGAGCAGCCTGCTTCCTTGCTCCCTGGGATGGAGTCCATGATTTGAAGAATATTCCCAGAGGTTGGAAATCCAAATCAATTTCTGAGCGTAGCCTGCTGTCTCCTCCTTCCCCTCCCCTTCCCAAAGTTAGGCAAAGCAGCAAGTTGTTCTTTCTCATACATCAGAGAGGTAGCCGTGTTAGTCTGGAATAGCAGAGGTAACAAAGTCCTGTGGCACCTTAAAGACTAACTATAAAGTTTTGAAGCATAAGCTTTCATGGGCTAATACCCACTTCGTCGGATGCAAGCAGTGGAAGAGAAGGTCTAAGACTTCCACTGCTTGCATCCGACGAAGTGGGTATTAGCCCACGAAAGCTTATGCTTCAAAACTTTATAGTTAGTCTTTAAGGTGCCACAGGACTTTACCTCTTTCTCGTACAATCTACACCTTGAATCAGAATCTGAATCACAGACATTCTTCATGCTGGTCTTGTGTTGTTGCTGTCCTATTCAGTGTGTGGTGTTGGAATTTCATTGCTTAGTTTAAATTGAACAAATTTGATATTGGGTGGAATAAGATGATTTGTCGATTCAGTATTATTTTATTCTCTCCTAGGCTCAGATTGCAGCAGAGTTGAATAAACATTGGCAGAGGCTGCTAGAGGGGCTTTCATACTACAAACATCCCAGGTACAGTAATTGGTTGATGGTAGCATCTGATAATAGGTGCCTAGATACTACTGTGATAGATGCCTTGGATAAACAGGGACTGGTTAGCAGAAGAATGTGCTGAATATTTCCCAGTGATGGAGCAAAAACAGATTCTACCCCCTTCATATGCCAATTACATCCAGGTTGCAGGGGTTCACTCTTCACATGGAGAGGAAAGCGTTAGAAGTGGTGCTTCAGTGCAGTTAATATTATTTTGGTGTGAAAATCCCATGTGCAGAAGTAACACAAGTTCTTGTCTTCTCTCAGCATGTGTTAGATACCTGTTCATCCCAGCCTCTTTCTGAGTTACAGTAATCAGGTACCAGAATCTAGAGTGCCTCTTTAGGTTACCTAAAGATGAAGCTTCAATGCAGAGGAATGACTTCTCTTGACACTTAGTCTTTTCAAAATGAGATCCAGATTCTCACATTGAAAGAGTGGGAATGATTATCTATCTGTTTATTATAGCTGTAACCATGCCTTGGTTTGTGCATTTTTGTAGTCTGTTGGCATCTTCATTGATGAGTGATGTCGTCCGCAAAGTCTAGAGCAAATAGCCTTGTATTGTTCCATTTTAGATCATGTGTATCACTGTCACATTGTTTTAATCCATAGTCGATGACTAGCATAAACAAAAACAAAGACAGGATGCACCCCTGCCATACGCATGTCTTGATGCGGAATGGCTTACTCAATCAGTTTTAATTTAGCATTTTGAGATGGCATAGAATGCCTTCATAATGTTGATTAATTTTGTTGGAATTCCATATTGTTCCACAATTTTCCACATAGTTTCTCTGTTTACACTATTGAATACCTTTTGAAAGTCCACAAAATTGATGGCAAGACTGCCTTGGAATTCAATTGTGTTCTCAGTAATCCATCTCAGGATGAAAATAGCGTCTGTGCATGATCTTCCTTGTCTAAATTCAGATTGTTGTTCACATAGTATGGGAGGGGTGGCCAACCTGAGCCTGAGAAGCAGCCAGAATTTACCAATGTACATTGCCAAAGAGCTACACTAATATATCATCAGCCCCCCCCTCCCCCCCCAAAATCAGTTCTCCGCACTCCAACCTGCAGCACCTCCTGCGGGCTGGAAGCCCCACCAATCAGTGCCTCCTGCTCCCTCCCCTCGCCTCCTGCCCACCATGATCAGCTATTACGTGTTGTGCAGGAGGCTCTGGTGGGAAGAGGGGGGGAGCAAGGGCATGGCAGTCTCGGGCTAAGGGGTGGAGTGGGGACAGGGCCATCACAACATATATTAGTGAGACCTGGCAACTTACCAAGAAAGATACACAAAAGCTGGATGCTTTTCATCACAAATGTTTGAGAAGAATATTGGGAATAACATATAGAGATAGAAAAGTCAGAAAAATTACTGGACAAGGCACCCTCTCACAAACAATCTACAAAAGAAGACATCAGTGGTTGGGACATGTGCTGAGAATGGAAAATACACTTACTAAATACTGCCCTTGAATGGAAGCCAGAAATGCCGGAATAAAGAGGAAGACGACGAATAACGTGGAAACGAACAGTTCTGAACAACATCAAGCACCTCAGCATGAAACAGGAAGATTTGGTGAGATGGGCAGTTGACAGGCAAGGGTGGCAGATGTGGGTAGCCCAATGTGGAGCAAAGCATGGGATGGACTAAGGTCTAACCATACCTTGCATTGTAGGTGAAGTGAACTGTGCCAAACAAGTCCTGTGCTGAAGTTACAGTATTTATATTAAATATAGAAAAACCAGAGCAATCACTGAAAAGTCTAATTTAAATTGAGAAAAGCCAGGGATTTTGGAATTAAGCCTTTTTGTTTTGCCTCTTTGTGTCTTTAGTGCATTTTCATGACTAAAAGATTTTTTTTTCTTTCTTTAGTGCAAGTTCAGCTGAAAAAGTGAAAGCTGATAAAGATGTGCCTGCTCCACTGAAGGAACTGAGCCTGAGGATCAGCAAGTTTTTGGTGAGCAGAGGTCCTAGACAGCTTAATTCTTGCCCTCACACTTGGAATGCACAGCCAGAGACCTGGATTTGTGCTCTGTGGTTGATGTAGTGTATCTTATCTCCAAAGAAGATAACTGAAGTGTAATCTTTTCTAATTTATCTCCTGCTACCTGGATAAAGAGTTACTTGCTCTATGCTGAGGCTTTGCCTACAGTTTTTCTTCTCCAATTCCCTACTGGACGCATACTTTTTTGTGCAGTGAGAGTTTGTCTGGTCAAGCCATATTTCTCACAGGTATTTAACTAAATAAGAGTGTCAAATTCTGAAGCTCAGTTGAATTTAATAAACTTTTAATGTTCAATAGAAGTGAATTAAAGGCTATTTCCAATCTGATTATTCTTATCTAAGTTATAAGCAAGAACTAAGGCAGTAAGCTAAAATTTTCCAAAGTGACCAGTGACTTTTGGGTTCTGTAATTTTTGGTGCCTAAATTGAGACTACCTAAAAGACTGCTTTTCAGGAAGTGCTTAGCACTTGCCCTTTGAAAATCATGCTTTTTTAAGACATCTCAAACTGGATGCTCAAAATCTCATGTCATGTTGGAAAATCCTGACTAATTACCCACAGAATTGGGTTCCTTCCAACCAGAAATAGAACAAGGTGATCAGCTTATGATAGGACCCTTATTTAATTGATCAATTATACTCCTCTGCGAGCTGAGCTAGCCACATCTACATATTATTTGAAAATGTACATGTTCTGCTTTCCTTTAAAAAACAAACAAACTTTAATGACCATAACGGTTAAGAGCCTCAGAGGAAATCAGTTTACTGACACTTTTTGGAAGAATTTATTCCAAAGGGAAGAGGTGCCTGAATATTTGGAGTGACTTTGCACTGTTTGATAAACTTAGCTGTCTTGTCTTATTCCTCTCTGCCTCTATGTGCCTCTCTCTTTTTTTAGAGGTAACAAAGTCCTGTGGCACCTTAAAGACTAACTATAAAGTTTTGAAGCATAAGCTTTCGTGGGCTAATACCCACTTCGTGACTGCTTGCATCCGACGAAGTGGGTATTAGCCCACAAAAGCTTATGCTTCAAAACTTTATAGTTAGTCTTTAAGGTGCCACAGGACTTTGTTACCTCTGCTATTCCAGACTAACACGGCTACCTCACTGATTCTCTTTTTTTAGGGGCTAGATGAAGAGCAAAGTGTTCAGCTATTGCAGTGTTATCTTCAAGAGGATTATAGAGGGACCCGGGACTCACTAAAGGTCTGTAGTATCTGCCTGCATCACGCTACTGTCCCTTTTCCTCCTTAACCCCAGTGGTTCATTGACAGACATGGTTGTGCATTATGCTGAAATTCAGATTTGGAAATTATTTTGCGACTTTTTCCCCCTGAATTTCTGATGGTCAAGTACATTACAGAAAATGAGGTATCTGGGGTCCAGTTCCAATCTTCTAGTATATCCTCCTACCTGGTGAGAGTCTGAGATTTATCTGAACTCTTATCCATAGGAATGTACTGGCAGGTGTCTGAGAGAGAGGGGTAGGGGTGACAGAAAGAGTGAAAGAAGTGAGAGATGAATTCATGCTTGCAAATGATAATCTGTGCTCTGTAACTCTGAAATCTGTCCTCTCACAAGAAATGATATCTTGTATGCCTTTCATTGGTTTCAGTATGAATTTTTTGGTGACTAGTGTAGGTGAAGGTGCATTAAGGCCACTCCCTTACTCTGTTGTGTTTTGATTGCAGACTGTCCTGCAGGATGAAAGGCAGAGTCAAGCTCTGATGCTGAAGGTCAGTAGTTTTCATTCTTATTTTCATTTTAAAAAGAGGTGTTGGCAATTAACTAATTTTGTTTGTTATTGGTTAGGAAAAGTTGAGAATGGTTGAGGTGTCCCTTCAATGTCTGGGGCAAATCTGGGGGAATTTTTCTAATTCATTTGTGAAGTACTAGTAGTACTTTGCTCTTTATGTAGTGATTTTTCATCAGCAGATTTCAAAATGCTTTACAGAAGTATAGGGAGCCTTTACAGAAGTATAGGGAGCCTTTGGCTGTGCTGATGGAAATTGGGCCATGCAAGAATAAGCACTCTTAGGATATCCACAGCTTTGCATTTATGTGCTCAGTTGTCATCCTAAGAGATGACTTTGGAAAGGGGACTGAAGATCACATCTGTTTAGTTATGGATCCGAGATGATAAAGAGATTGAAATCTCCTCTCTCCTTGTTTGCTCTGCCTTGTTCCTTTCTTTCTCAGTTAGCAATGGAATGACCGAACCTGTTCTAATATATGAAGTGTGTGTGTGTGTGTGTGTGCACATGCATAGGAGTGAATTGGATACTTTTGTCAGATGACTTAAAAACTATCTAACTGAGTTATGCTATTATGTTGATGCATCGATTGTAGGAAGTGCCTGGGCGTTGTAACTTTATGAGCATAGTCACTGCAATTTGATAGGAAGCATCAGTGATGAGATAAGGGGAGGGAAGAGAGAGCTAGATACAGCAGCAAGTGATGCTGATGACATTGTTTTCACAGCTTGCTGACTATTACTATGAAGAAAGAATGTGCATTCTACGCTGTGTCCTCAACCTACTCACTTATTTTCAGGATGAGAGGCACCCCTACATGGTGAATACTTGAACCTTTTTCTGAATCTGATCTTGTTGTTAGGTGACAAACTGATTGTCTCTCTATGCATCTAAAAAGCTTATACATGTGTATGTGTAATGTTTTGATTATTTTTTGAAAGGCACAATACTCACAGTGTGTTGAGAAGCTGGACAAGGAACTGGTTCCTAATTACCGGAAACAGTTTGAAAATCTATACAAAGCAGAAGCTCCTACATGGGAAACACATGGAAATCTCATGGTATTTTGAAGATTATCAAAAATTATCCTTTATCAGAGTTGTACATTCTTTCTTTACTTCATTGTTCGCTGATTAGTACAAAGTAAATATACTTAAATGCAATTTACAAGGACATTTCCAACCTTCTAAGGAACTTAAGGGAATTGTTTGCCTTTGGTAATACTTTGAACACATCTTGTTTCAGGAGCTAGGCTCTGATCTTGAGATCTGAACTCTAATCCCCTTTGTAAAAAGCCCATTGAGCTGTCAGTAGACCAGCAGGGTTTTGGAGTGGTGCATCATCTGTTTGAATCAGCCAACTCTGTTTACTCTTAGTAGTGTTTTATTTAATTTTTAAATAAAACCTGCAGAATTGTAACTTGAATCATCTGGCATCCTGGCAACGTGGGTAGTGTCTCCTGGGATAGGGTAGGTGTTTTTCCTTTCTTCAGCTCTGTGGTCTGCGTAAGGATTACATAATCCCAGTGCCACTGATTTTTACCTTAATGTTATATGTTGTGGAATATACCAACTGCCATTGAGAGGATGACTTTTAAACAGCATTTCCAGTGTGACGTAAGGGCCAGTTCCCTCACTGTTGGGGCAGGCTGATTTGCCCAGCCACTCTCCATTTCAAGGTGCTTCAAATGACATGCTAGTTTCAACATGTAACAGTAGGACTCTCCACCTTGTACAGACAGAGCGCCAGGTGTCCCGCTGGTTTGTGCAGTGCCTCCGCGAGCAATCCATGCTCCTAGAAGTCATCTTCCTTTACTATGCATACTTTGAGATGGCACCTGATGAGCTACTGGCCTTTGCCAGGCTGTTCAAAGCACAGGGATTTGGCTCTAGACAGACCAACAGGCATTTGGTGGATGAAAGCATGGATCACCTGGTAGATCGTATTGGGTAAGTATTGTGTGTATGTATGGGATTAGTGTGCAATTGAACAAATCTCTTGAGTTCAATACAGAATATGGTGTATTTCATGATGGTGCCCTCCAAAATCACTATTTATGTAGACAGTGTTAATCCTTATAAGCTTCTGTTTACTTTATAAAAGGTTTCTTCAGATTCGACTGAGACACAGCCAGTGGTTATCTGTGTATTGAAAACCTGCCACGTGCGATGTAACATGGTAGAAATAGGCAGAGGAGGAGAGGCTATCTTCAAATCAGAATAAAGACCTTTCTTATTTTGTGACTGTTCAACCAGCAGTAGATAATTTTGAAGACCTAACTTGTCATTTGTTGGCACAACAAGATCCAAGAATTTGTTCTTTGAATTATTCTTAATTTCACATAATTTTTTGCTTCATCAAGAGAGTAGTACGTAAATGTAAAGCTGATGGACTGTTCCATTATCCAGCCTTTACTTCCCTTTTTCCTGCTGAATCTTTAAATTGAGTTTCTTTTTCTTCCTTCCTTCCCCCGTCTCTCGCTCCAGCTACTTCAGTGCTCTTATCCTGGTGGAGGGCATGGAAATTGACTCCCTGCATGAGCGTGTGTTGGATGATAGGACAGAGGAACATAAATTTGCCAGTAATGGGCGTATGCACCAGGTAAACCTTCAATAAGTTTCTTGACGTTTGGAGTTCCTCTGTAATTGGAGATGGTTGTGGTTGCCCAAGGTAGAGCTGCTGGAGCTCTGTGGGCAGGATTTATCTGTGAGATTCAGGGCTTGCAGGTCGACTGAAATAACATCTACATTACAATAAGGGCAAGTAAGAAGGAAATGAATTATTAATTTCTATTTGTCTCATAAGAAAGTGGTGTATCTTCAGGGAAGTGTAGGGAGGAGCTAAGAAATGGTCTTAACATGGACAGCAAAATGGGGAGAAATTAAACATCTGTGGTGTATATTTCAAAGGTTCTCAGGGAAGAAAATATGTGAGAAAAACACAGTGAGTTCATTAAGTTAAGGAGGAAACACTGGTGTTGCTCATGCTCTCACTGATCTTTGCACACCTGACCTGGAATTTCCCATTTGTTATAATTTCATTGTGACACAACACAACAAACTTCAATTTAAACAAGGGGCTATCCATTATTTTCATTAGAGTTGTGTGTCCTTTATTTTTGTGACAGGTTCAAGAATAGCAGCCGTGTTAGTCTGTATCCGTAAAGAAAGCGAGGAATACTTGTAGCACCTTAGAGACTAACTAGTTTGTAAACTAGTTAGTCTCTAAGGTGCTACAAGTATTCCTCGCTTTCTTTATTTTTGTGACCCTATCACCTCCTTCCACAAAGTGTATGAATCAGCCTGACAGAAAAAAGCATGCCAAGCACTTTCTTCCTGAAAGTACAACTTGGTAAACTCTATAGATCCTTGTTTTTTATACAAGACATTTATCTGCAGGAATTAGGAGCTAAACCTGTCAGCTGGGTGCTTGCTAGGTCAGGGGTTCTTTCAGCCTGTCTTGATTTCTTTGCTTTTATCCTGTCTTCTGAGCAGGAAATGGACCATCTGCTGCTGACTTTAGGGGACATCTCTCATCATGCCCCTGTGCTCTTGGCCTGGGCTTTGCTCCGTCACACAGTAACCCCAGAAGAGTCGACCAATGTGATCAGGCGAATGGGAAGTACTGCTATCCAGCTGAATATATTCCAGTACCTGACAAAGCTGCTCCGATCACTCAGCAGTGGGGGGAAGAATGTAAGTTTCTTCTTGTCATGTTTGTAGGCTCTTCATGGTGAGGGGGCTATGGTATTGGTAGTGTGAAGATGTGGGGGATGGTAGGTAGGTTAGACCATTGTTTTTGTAAGTCAAATTCCAGTCCTGAATAGAGCGCCTAGTGAAGTGTTGGCCAGTAAGTGTCATCAGTTTTGTTGTTTCAGCTCCTTTCTGTGTAGGGTGAAGTTAAATGAAGTGTTTGTAGTTTTAGAAGGTAAATAAAACATTTATTTTCCCTAGTCATTCTGCTAGGGACTAGATCTGTCTGGAGAAGGTCCCGATTTGGCCAGTGATTGGAAAATTTCAAGAGCCTTGTGCATTGATGCATCTTGGGTCCCTCCTGTTCTGTGCCTGTGGCACACAATAATTTTGCCTACTCTCCTAAAGGCTGTGTAATATTTTGGTCTGATGCTGTTTGTTGGGGTTAGTTTGGAGGTAGCTGTGAGGTGTTTAGTGGATTGTGCGATACGGAAGATCAAAGATAATGAACTGGTGGTCCCTTCTAGTCCTAAACACTCTGGTTTCATGAATGTTTGATACTAGTATACTTATCTTGTTTATTAAGTTGACTCCATGGATGCACCAACAATTGCAGCTTTTGGCTTCTGCCATCATTTTCCATAAATGGTTTCACTAGATCGTGTCGTTTACAAGAACAAACGATTCCAAAGCTCCAGTAGCTGTCAGCCAGCCAGATACTGGTGGAAGAAGAGCCCTCCCATTTTTCTGACCATTGAGTGTTTCTTGATATGATTGTTTTGAAGTGGAGTAGGGGTCGGTGCTGGGGGAGGTGTTTTTAGACACATTGACTCATAAGAATGTAGGTGGTTTTGTGTGGCACTTCACTAACTGCTACTCCCATGTCTACTGTCTTCCCAAAGATACATTGGCTAGTGCCTGAGGTGGGGAGCTGTGAAACTAGTGATCCCCTCTTATATACCTGCAGAAAGGGACAGTGGCTCAGAGACACGTCCATGATGTGTTAAGGAAACTGAGGGCTGTTGCATGTGTTCTGTAATGAACTATTTCTCCTTCTTGAACAGGGTTTATAGTCTCATTATCACTCGCTGACCTGTCTTTTGCATTACAGTGTACTGCCAGCACAGCTTGCATGTGTATTTATGGGCTGCTTTCCTTTGTTCTGACCTCGCTGGAATTACATACGTTAGGCAATCAGCAGGTAAGTGTCAAAGGCTCATTGTGTCCATTATCTTATTCATACCTACCATATATTATAACGTAACATTCAAAATTGGCCACCTGTACTCTGGGTGAAAATTCTGTGTTGGGGTGTATCCACTGCACGATTTAGGTAGAAAGTGGGGCCCACTGTGTTTTACTCCAAATGCATAACACAAACTTTATGATTCTTCCAACTCTGAAAACTGTCAGCATCTCTGATGGCTACTAATTAAAGATACAGAGTAGTAGTTCTTACATTTTAGCGTGCCAGTGATTTCAGAGCAAATACTGGAGTATTGGTCGGAAAGAAATGGGGATAAGATGTATCATCATGGCACCAAGCTCCTAGGGTATGGAGGACAATATACTTTCTATTACTTCCATAGCAGATTTACCAAATCCGATGCCAGTCAGTTCATTGGCAGTGGGTGTAGTTTTAGATAGAGTTGGTGTGTATTCGGGTTAAAATGGGCTTGTGTATTTCCTCCTATTTAGTTTAGGGTGTGCAGTTCCAATTAGGGAACTGTTTGGAGTGGCTCACTACCTCAGGGCTGAATGTCAGAAGCAGGGCAGAAACACCAAACTGGTGGTATGTTCTGTAATTAAATTGCACCAACTCAGTACCAAATGTGAATTCTTGGATCACTATAACAGTCTTACAATGGACTCAGACACAATCTATCTTGCTACCCAGACAAAATGGACGTACAGTAAAACCTCGAGATAACGGACTAATTCGGGCGAGGGGGTGTCCGTTAAAGCCGAAAGTCCGTTATATAATAAAGTAGGTTTTCCGAATGCGTATGTTAAAAAATTGACAAATTAGTTAGTTTACCTGTTTTTACTTATGTAGACACGTTTGTATAATTAAAATTAAGTATGTATGAAAAGTTTAATTTCACAGAAAAGTTTTCTATACAGTAGACTCCTGATTATCCGGGCGCGGGTTAACTGGGCTGCGGATTAACCAGGATGTCTAAATGGGTCGGTAGGGGAAGCCCCAAAGTGGCGGCGGGCTCAGCCTTAGCCTGCCACTGCTTTGGGGCTTCTCCCACTGGCCCCTTACAAGCTGGGGTCTCAGCCTGCTTCCAGCCTGGGTGTAGGAAACCCAGGCTGGCAGCGGGCTGAGACCCGGGCTGGTAGGAGCCTGGGGGGAAAGCCCAAAGCGGCAGCAGGGCAGCAGGCTGAGTGCTGAGTCCGCCACCACTTTGGGCTCTCTCTCCAGGCTCCTGCCACCTGCCCCACTCAGCTCCCGCTGACAGCCTGGGTGCAGGGAACCCAGGCTGACAGTGGGAGCAGACTGGGGCAGGAGGCAGGACCCCGGCTGGCAAGGGGCCAGCGGGGGGAAACCCCAAAGTGGCGGCTGAGCGCTCAGCCTGCCTCTGCTTTGGGGTTTCCCCCGCTGGCCCCTTGCCAGCTGGGGTCTCAGCCTGCAGCCAGCCTGGGTGTAGGAAGCCCAGGCTGGCAGCGGGAACTGAGACCTCAGCTAGCAGGAGCCTGAGGGGAAACTCTAAAGCAGCAGCGGGTTGAGAGCTCAGCCGCTGCCGCTTCTCAGCTCTCTGCCGCTTTAGACTTTCCCCGCAGGCTCCTGTCAGCGGGGGTCTCAGCTCCCGCTGCCAGCCTGGGCTTCCTACACCCAGGCTGGCAGCGGGTGTTGACTGGGGCAGGCAGCAGGACCCCAGCTTGCAGGAGACCGGGGAGAGAGCCCAAAGCGGCGGCGGGTTCAGCAGTCAGCCTGCCGCTGCTTTGGGGTTTCCCCCGGTGGATCCTTGCCAGCCGGGGTCTCAACTTGCTGCCAGCCTGGGTGTAGGAAGCCCAAGCTGGCAGCGGGCTGAGACCCCGGCTGGCAGGAGCCTGGGGGGAAAGCCCAAAGGGGCGGCAGGCTGAGCGCTCAGCCGGCTGCCGCTTTAGAGTTTCCCCACAGGCTCCTGCTAGCCGGGGTCTGAGCTCCCGCTGCGAGCCTGGGCTTCCCACACCCAGGCTGTCAGCGGGAGCTGAGTGGGGCAGGTGGCAGGAGCCTGGGGAGAGAGCCCAAAGCGGTGGCGGGCTTAGCACTCAGCCTGCTGCCGCTTTGGGCTTTGCCCCCAGGCTCCTGCCAGCCCGGGTCTCAGCCCGCTGCCAGCCTGGGTTTCCTACACCCAGGCTGGAAGCAGGCTGAGACCCCAGCTCGTAAAGGGCCAGTGGGAGAAGCCCCAAAGGATACAGATAAGTGAAAACAATACATGCAACATCCCATAGTTTTCATGAAGTGTAAACACCAAATTGGCTTGGAAGTTTGCATGAGCTAGCACTTGGTCTGCCAGTGTCACAAATGTTACTGCTGTGAACCCTGGATTCTAAGGGAGGTGACAAGACTTTGTTTGGAAGGAAACTCTCAGTGTAAAGTAATTTTCATTTCTTCCCATCCCTTTTCCTTTGAAGGATATCATTGATGCAGCCTCTGAAGTTCTAGCGGCTTCCAGCATTCCCCAGCTCTTCTGGAGGACGGTGAGTACATTGGGACTTCTTTGGCCTTTCCTGCTTGCTGTCATACCCTGTTGAAATATGCCCTTTTATGAAAGAAATGGGGTGTTCATATTCCCCTGGTTATAGTTTCTAGCAGGGCTTGCAGAACTAGTTTCCATTTGCATCTCGTATATGGTTTGCTTTTAGCCCCTCCCTCCATCCTGTTAAGGTACAGGCTGTGGCTGCACTTGATCCTGAAACAAGTAGTAATTTACATGGTAATTTAAGCCACGGCTGGTATTATGGGGGTGAACATTTTGCTTCTGATTGCAACCAGCTACATTAGAATTAATACTAGAACAACAATTTGTGCTGTTATTGCTCTTGTCACAGAACTGGCTGAGATGTAGTGGTGTCAGAGATTAAAAGTCACCTTCCCTTGCATAAAATTTCTAATCGTGCTTCATTACAGAATTGCTCATCCATTTCCATTTCATCTTCCTTTATACCAGGCACACTCTCTCACCCAGGGGCATTAATACTAGTTGCCCATCATAGCAAAACTAAGGGCTGAAGTGGTGATTTTGTTCATGATTAATAGTAGGTGTATGTCAATGAATGATACAAATAGTTGAGTACTGTTTTTTCTCTAAACCTTTGGATGCTAGGATTTGTAGATGCAACACGAATGTTTCAGCAGCAGGAGCCCTAAGCACATCCCTCGCTAAAGTTGCTTTGCTGCATTGACCCAGCAGAAGAATCATGTTGACCATTTTTTGTTTAGTAAAAGTTTTTCTTTTGTGTCTCCACGGCCAGGAGCCAACCGCAGGTCTGGGTATTATTCTGGACAGTGTGTGTGGAATGTTCCCACATCTTCTCTCTCCTCTTCTGCAACTGCTCAAAGCCCTTGTATCAGATAAATCTACTGCAAAAAAGGTATGGAACCTGGCCTGAAATCTGGAAGACAGTTTGTGTGGACAAAGAAGGAACATTGTGTCAGACCTTCTCCCCTTGCTTTGTACACACATCCCATCCTTAATGCCGGGGGTAACAACCGTCAACCTTTTGGCCAAAGAGGTCTGAACAGGACTTCTTTCTGAGCCTGCCAGAAGGGTTATTGTTGCATGATATAAGGCGCACACTCTCTCTGGTACTGAACTTGCTGCCTTCCTAACACAGACAATGCTAGGGATCAAGACAATAGGAACTGAATGCATGTCTCCCATGTGGCACTGTAGAGTAATGTTGCTTGGGCCTCAAACGTATTTTATGCTTTGAAACTACCTCTAATGATTAATATGATGTTCAGGGAGGCTAACACAAAAAACACAGTTCTAAGTATAACTCAGTTGCTGTTTTAAGTTGTGCAATCTGTAGACAAGAGTAATTTAGACACCAGATGATAAACTGGGGAAGCAATGAAACCTGGGCAACTTTGTGGGAGCCACTTTGCCAGAACCCAGAGCTGAAGCACTACTCACAGTCTGTGACAATTGCCTTGTGCCAGGATGCTGTCTTTTAGTGCTTTACTCATAATTAGTTCCTGACTTCCTGATTCACTAGTTCAGAAGAGGAGTTATTTGGGCAATTCTGTGGGGGCGGGATGGTGGTATTTCTGCTTCAGTAGGAGTTGTCATGTTGGAAGCAGACTATGCATTTCAGGTAAACTTACCTGTCCCTAAAAGTGGCCTGGATTAATAGTTCATTAGAAAGCTCTAGTTCTCTGGCAGTATTCTGTACCTCTCTGTTTGCAGGTGTACAGTTTCCTGGATAAAATGTCCTTCTACATTGAGTTGTACAAACACAAGCCTCCTGATGTGATCTCGCATGAAGATGGCACTCTTTGGAGAAGGCAGGTGCCAAAGCTGCTCTATCCCCTGGGTAAGGAAATATGGTGGATTCATTCACCCTTGAAATGCTTTCAGATCTACTCTATTATGATCCAAATCTATTACAGGTTTTAATTGTGAAGACTGGCTTCTGATCACATTCTGAAACTTCTGACTTTGTTTTTGTTTCACCTTTTCTTTCCCCTCCCCTAGGATTGGGCCAGACAAACCTACGAATACCTCAGGGAACAGTGGGCCAGGTGATGCTGGATGACCGGGGGTACTTAGTACGATGGGAATATTCCTACAGCAGCTGGACGTTGTTCACCTGTGAAATTGAGATGCTGCTCCATGTTGTATCGACGGCAGGTGAGGCAAAATGGGCATTGGGGTGGATGTTGTGGGGAGAGAGGAGTGTGACGCATTAGTAACATTAACATAAGATGAAAAAAGTTAAGAGTAATTTCAGTGGGATTGGGACAGTTCCTAGGCACGTTCTCCACTTCCACTGGAACAGCCTGCCGCTGTTCCAGAAGGGCAGATTGACTGAGTCTAGCACCACATTGAGGATTGTGACAAGAGGAATGAAGCAAATACTAGAGAAGAGGAGTAAGGATAACTGGAGAGAGAGGAGGAGGAAGAAAGGAGAGAAAGAAAGTAGGAGATAGAGAGGAGAGTCAAATACAGCAGGAGGTCGAAAGGCTTCGTTTTTTATATCATACTGCCTCCATAAAAGATATCAGGAGGTGGTAAGCACTTACAGTGAGCTGGATATATTTAAGATGAGCGAAAATATGAGCATGAGCCTTTTAAAATATTCCCTCCCCACCCCACTCACATTTCTGTCATTAGTCATTGAGGGACATGGTCCCAATTTAATCAATTTCTGTATTGTACCCTGGAAATTAGACATTCCCTTCATTACAAATGTGGAGTAATCTGAGTAGTAACTTACTGAAGGTTAGGGCCTCTCTTGTAGAGATCGTAGTAGATCATCCAAGGAGTGGAGAGAGAGAATAATGCTGCTTATGCATCTCTCCAGATTGGAATACTAGTTTTCTTTATCCAGATGTGATTCAGCATTGCGAGAGGGTCAAGCCAGTCATTGACCTGGTTCACAAGGTCATCAGCACTGATGTGTCAATAGCAGATTGTCTTCTACCGATCACATCCCGAATCTACATGCTGTTACAGAGGTAAGTAGCTGACTAGCAGTGAAGGCTAAAGCACCCCTAAAGTTGCTAGAAATGGGAAAAATTATCAACAACAAATTTTAACCAAAGGCTATTCAGGAAATCTGTCGCAGAACTGGGATTAGAATTCTGGAGTTCCTGCCTTCATGTCTTGTGCTTAGACTACTGACTACTTGTCTACACACAGCCGTGGATTGCTTTAACTATAATGATATAACAGGACAAATCTCCCTAATGTGGATGCAGTTATATCTGGATAAAGGCGCCTGGTATAGCTATCCCTGAAGGGAAGGGGAACATGCTTTAAAAGTATAAGGCACCCATATAACTGTGCCCACACTATAGGTTGTACAGAGAGAACTATTTCCACAGAGAAGTCACAACCTCTCTGTACCAGTATAAAACCTGTGTAGGCTAGGCCTCAGTTGTGAGGATTTCATATATAATAATCTCGGTTTTTCCTAGGTTAACAAGTGTGATCTCTCCCCCAGTCGATGTTATTGCATCTTGTGTCAATTGTTTGACTGTATTGGCTGCCCGCATGCCAGCTAAGGTGAGGGGATACCTTCTGATTTTCCAGAAATGGAATAGTGTGTATGTGTGTGTATATATATAAGGGGGTATATTTATACAGCTCTCTTCTCTTCTAGGTTTGGACTGACCTTCACCACACAGGGTTCTTACCATTTGTTGCCAATCCAGTTTCCATTCTGAGTCACATGATTAGGTAATTCAGTTTTCTGCCTTTGCTTCCCTTGATAAAATGCCATATGAGTGAGTGTTTCACTAGCGTGAATTCCAAACCTTCTAAAACCGAGACACCTAATGTTCCATTCTTACATAATAAACTGGCAAAATCCTTATTCTAAATTGAGTTCCACTGAATCACGTGACTGTAAAGTGTTTGAGCTCCTTATATTTTCTATAAGTAGAAAATACTACATTTAGACGTGCTTAGCTGTGCAGCAGAAGCAAGATTAATCAGACATATAAAAAAGATACCGCCCTTAAGGAAAAGTAAAATACTTGTTAAGTGCAATGGTGATTTGTCCTGAGCTTGGTGAGTCCTTTTCTCAGGATCATTCCCCCATGTGTATTAGTTAATGTGATCCCCCTCCCCACTGCACGTGTTCACATTTCTCCATCATGCTTGGTTCCTATTGTACATACAATGCATGCTCTCACTCCTTCCATAGTGCTGAGGGAATGAATGCTGGGGGCTATGGAAACCTGTTAATGAGCGTGGAACAGCCTCAGGGCGAGTATGGTGTCACCATCTCCTTCCTACACTTGGTCACAATTCTTGTCCGTGTAAGTGTTTCTGCAGTGCTCCTACATTTTCAGGCAGCAATAGATTACTACTAGCTGGTGAGGGTCAGGTAAAGATTTATACTGAATATATGAGGTTCCCTTGGGTGGGGCAGCTTTTGGTATCCATTTGACAACATACCCGCCTTTTGTGCTGGGGCTCCTGCTTTTCCCATGATTTGGTCTTTCCAACAGTCATCTTCAAGTTGCAAATTGCACTTGCTCCCTAATCAGGGTGGCGGGAGTGCTCAGTCTCTTCCGAGTCCCATTAACATTGCTCTGTGTAAGCAGGAAAGGAAAGTTCTTTGTTTGCTGCTTTTCCTCTGCTAGAGAGCCAAGTGTATTTACTTCCCTAACACATCTGATCTTCACTTGCTTTGAGTGCAAGAGAACAGAAATTGCTCATAACCCTTTGTCCCCATTTTGCATTGCTCAGGACTGCTGGCAGAACTGTTCTGGCCCCTATTTCTGTCTTTGGAGTGTGAGCATTAAATGTCTTCCAACCAAAGATTTCACATCTTTGAACTAGGATTGGAACTGTAATGTTGCTGCTTTTTCTAGGGACAACTTGGCAGCACCCAGAGCCAAGGGCTGATGCCCTGCATTGTGTTTGTGCTGAAGGAAATGTTACCAAACTACCACAAATGGCGCTATAACTCCCATGGAGTGAGAGAGCGAATTGGTAAGGATACTCTTCAAGGGAAGCAAAGTTGAACTCTGTCTAGAGAGAATGTCTCTTTGTTGTATTTTTCCCCTTTCCCTGTAAATGGCTCAGTGAGCACTTGGATTTATACTTTATAATGTACTGCTACCTACTGCTTCTGAACTCAACAGTTCTCTCTGAAGACTGAATCCATTCTTCCTGCTTTTCAGGATGCCTAATCCTGCAGCTCATCCATGCTATTCTGAATCTCTGCCCTGAAATAGATCTTCACAGCAGGTAAGGGGGGGGGGGGGGAGTGAATTTCATACATCACTGTGTATGCAACAGCCCCATTTTTAGTGCAGAAGACCTCAGTCACTGTTCTTTTGTTTGCAACTTGGAATGTGAAATGTTAAACTGGCAGTATAGTGTGCTGCTTTGTAGCTTTGGTCCACCTTGCTTATGTTGAGCCCAGGGAAATGCAGAAAGGGGTGGGAGAGAGGGCAAACCCAAATGGTTATGCAAAGCTGCGATGAGGGGAAGGAAACCAGTGGACAGACTTAATTTTATACGGCTGCAGATGTGCACGTTCCAGGGCTCCTTAGACTGCCAATCATGTCTCAAGGATAGGTGTGCCCACTCTGAGGGTTTGCACCTAATATATTCGGAAATGGGGGAGAGATGAAGGGGGGGGGTATTGAAATTGGAAGAAGATACTTTGTGTTAACTTTCATGGTGCATGGTGGATCTGCAGGACTTTTCTATCTTGCGCATTTCTAATGTACTCATCCCTGTAGTGTCTGAGTTGATGCTGGCACTGATACATGTTGAGTGTATCAGATCAGACAGAGGACCTTTCCTTTGGTTGCTTGCTTTCTAATGTTTGTGTTCTTGTTTTGCAGCAATGCTCCAAGCCTTCAGTCCTTATGCATCTTCAGCCTGGCCAACACGGAAGCAGGACAGGCTGTCATTAACATCATGGGCATAGGTGTGGACACCATTGATATGGTAATGGCCTCACAGTCCTGTAGGTGAGTCACATGTTCCGCTCTTGCAGCATGGAAAAAGCAGCAACAAATTATACTTGAAATGTGGCTTAACTTGGTTACATGTTGCTGGGAGTCAATGGAGCTGCCAGTCAAAATTTGGAAAAAGTTACCAAGAACCTGCTGCTTCACAGCTTTTTGTCACTGTGCTTATTCTCTTCGTATATATTCCTTAATTCCTGCAGTTTCTTTTCATTTCTGATTTTGCTTAGCCTGAGTATTGCACTGTGGAAATGAAATGTGGGTATGCTTGATTGTTTCACACTTGCTTGTAGTAATGCTATTATAAAGAGATCACTAGATTTAGCATATAAAAGTACCAAATGAAGTAAAAGGCAGGAAAATTATAGCAAAAGTTCCAATTTTCGTGCCTCCAAATCATGACCAAGCCCAGTACAATCCGCTTGCATGAGTAAACCATTACAAAGCTTGAATTGCATTGTTAGAAAGTCCTTGTGGTTTCTTGATTAATCAGTTTCTTTAAGGTGGATTCCTGAAGGCAGTTCTGGGGGCTACTTCACAACTTAAACCTCTTCAGATACTTTAAGAAATCTGTTGGGGAAAGAGGGATCTTTGGACACTTCAACAATGGTTAAATCCCTTTATTTATTAGTGTGTAACTAAAGGACCTTCTGGCTTTGAAAAACTCTCCCTGGCCCTTAATAGTGTGCTTATGGGACCCACCCAGCTTTTCTGGCTTGGGACAGTTAACTCTTCAGATACTTTAACAAATCTGTTGGGGAAAGAGGGAACCTAGAATACAATGAAAACAAATAGAAATTGTGAATTAGAGATTTTTCACAGACTGATGCCACATGATTGCAGTACAGATAATCTGTGGTAAAAGCTTTCAGATTTCTTAGTCTGGACCTTAAGTGTGTGTGCGCACGCACCTGTTGAGGACACCTGTTCTTCCAATTGTGACCTTATGGACCCCATCCGCTCTCATTCATGATAGCATAAAATTTCTCATGAATGTAGCAGTTGCTTACGTGGAAAGGTAACACTAGGAAAGTATCTAAGTATTTTAGCTGTCTTTAATGTGAGTTGCCCTTTGTGAAGAAAGTTAATCTAGCTGCTTACTTTGGTCTTCATTTCATCTACCCATCCTATCTGTTTTGCTCCTCTCTCTACCTGCACTCCTGCACATACTGCTTTACCATGTAGTCCTCCTCTCCCCTGCACATTCGGGAAGCAAGGAAGAGAGCCAGCACTGTGTGGCTTGCACTTTCTCTCCAGGGATCACTAGCAACTGCTTCCCAGACCACCAGTGGTATACAGAGGTTCTCAACTCTTTGATCAGTCATAGAGACACATGACACTGCTATATTTGGTTATTTTACAGTAGCTGTTGTATGCTGTCTCATCATACCCTTTATACAGTTTGGCTATTTTCCCTAGCCAAGTTTGGTTTAGTCAAAAATAGTTCCTTAACAATAGAGTCCCAATAGTGTTCTCCTTTTCCTCGCCTTAAAATGACCATCAGTTCTTTATATGCAGCATTGTTGTAGTCATGTTGGTCCCAGGATATTTGGGGAACAAGGTGGTTGAAGTAAGCTTTTATTGGACCAATTCTGTTGGTTAGAGAGACAAGCTTTTGAACTTACACACTGCTATTTGGACAGTTATTTTACATCTGTATCAAAGGTAGCATGCATCAGCAGTTATGATACTATGTGTGCTTCAGGGCCTTGTTTATGCATCTATGCCAAGGACATTTTAATCTTTTTGATACTCCTGCTTTTATACGTTAGTCCTTGAATTGTCCTGGCTGTGCCACTGTATTTCCCCTTTCCGTGCTTCCTGTTATTTGCTTCTATAAAAATGAAGTAGTTTGATCTTAGAAATTTTAGATATATTTTACTTGTTTGGTCCAACAGTTATACTCATTCACTGGAGAATTTCAAGGGAATTACACGCATTGCCGATTTGTGGAAGTAAGTGTAATATTATGCAAGCCAGACCCCTCCCCCCCTTCCAAAAACCCCTTATGTTCAGATAAGATGCAGTGTCTGACTTATGGTGAAGACTAGCTTTATCTCATCCTCTTGTCCCTGTGTATTATAGCCTTTGTAATACGCAAGATCATCCATAATTTGGAAAAATACATGACGTTGGCATGGTGGGATGGGTTAAGGATAAAGCATCAGTTTTAATTCTGAATTGCCACCTTGTTTTCATGGAATTATCTAGTCACATAATAACTTTATCCTTCAGATTGTCACAGATGCCATTATAAGTTTGATCTTGAACTTGGCTCTCCCCTGTGTAATTTTCTGTAAATTTTCCTTTCTGCCTGAAATTTCTTTTCCATAGTCTCTGTGCATAGTGGAATCTTTTAGCAAAGTTTTGAGGTTAATTTCTTAGTTATGGGAGTCTGAAGAAATAAAGAGGGGGACTCAAAACTGTTACAACTTGTTTTGTCTTTTCATAACTGAAAAATGACCTGGTCTGAAAACTTCACATTTGTTTTACATGCTAGTTCTCAGTTAGTAACAGTGCACTGTCAGTTCTAACAAGATGAAGTGGAAAAGCTTGTAATTTCAAAGGGTCAGACGTTAAGGCTTTAAGTATAAGATCAGTTCAGTGACAGCTTTGTGCAGTTGTGGGTAACATGGCATGTATCTGCAGAGTTTCATAAGAGGAACTACCGGTAGGTAGGGATTTGAAGAGGTTATAAGCTGTGCCTGTGCCTGAAGGAGATCTCAAGTAAATCACCACAGACAGCGGAGGAGTTGGGTCGTGCTTCCAGTAGGGGACCTTTGCCCCTTCTTTGTGTCAAACTAAGCAGCTCCTAAAGCAGCTGACCAGCTAAGGGGAAATATTGGTCTTTATACTGAGATCCCATCTAGCCACCACCCAAAACTCTGTGACCCTACTTCCAGTTTCACTCTGAGACACGGAGTGACCCTCTGCCCCAGGTATAGCAATTTGCCTCGCCCCATCTTCCTATTTCCTTGCCATGACCATTCTCATCTTAACACGCCTGCCTATCCCTAAAGATGTGTTGTGATGAAAAGAGGTTAGGAGGTCTTAAGGCTCATCCCCTCCTCCTCTGCTTTGTTCCAGAACAAAAGGGAAGGGGGAGCCAGGACTTGTTAGGGCAGTGGCTCCCAAACTGGGGACACCCAAATAGGTGTTGTATATTACATGACCCTTGACATATTGCCAAAAGAAAGTGTTTCCCATGTGGAGCTCATTAAACAACATATGTACTCTAAAGGGTGTGTTTAAAGCAGGTGAAACTCTCATGGGAGGGTGAGCAAGATGTGGGGAGAGAGTTACCATGGCTGGAGGAATCTTAACTTCAGATGTCTTTGCTTTCTAAAGTTTAAGTGAATTATGTCTCAACCTTAACTGTTTTTCAACAACTTTTTTTGTCTGGTAATTAAGTTTTAGCTTAATTTTTGTTGGTTTTAATCCTCCTACTCCTTGGTAATGGATGATATAAATTTTTTTAAAAATTACAGGTTTTTGGGTTATTGCATCTGTCTGAAAACTGCTTTTTGCACTCCTCATACTTTAAATCTTACGAGCCAGTTATCTCCAACCTAGGGAAAAAGGAAAATCACAGTACAGTTGCACACCCCAAAAACAAGGGTTTAGAATAGAAACACTTTCTTGTGCTACTATTGTAAACTCAAGATTGGTTATGCAGTAATTTTTTGCATTATATTGCAATAATCACATAAGTGGGAGTGAATAGAGTTCTCTTACAACCTTTGCTTTAGCTCAATAGGACCACAGAATACTGAATTTACTATTTGAATACTGTACAGCTAATGAGCATCATTTGAGTTGATTTTAATGTATGCCTTTTGGTTTCTGTTTGGCAACACAGCGATGAGTCACTGGGCCAGGGCCAGCTGCTGATCCAGACAGTAAAGCTGGCATTCTCGGTCACCAATAACGTCATCCGGTTGAAATCCCCTTCTAGCGTGGTATCCCCACTAGAACAGGCACTTACTCAGCATGGTATGTACCTCTTTGTCGGCCAGCCCAGGCAGTAGTGTCTGTCCCTTGCACACAGATAATGTGTAACTTGCTAACATTGGATTGAGGTATGACTTCTTTGAACAGCGCAGTTCTCATCCAGTGTACTAGTGATGGGAGGGTGCCAGAGGGCATTCTCCTCCTCTAAGGAATTAGCCAAAGGACATTTAATAAATTCCCTATAATGTGAACTAGGCTAACAGGTTTCCCCCTTGCATTATAACCTTTATAGAACCCTCTTATGCAGTGACGCTGGGTAGGTGACACTGGGCCCACTTTTGGGAGGGTGGCGAAAAATTTTTTTCTTGCTCTTCACCCGCTAGGATCTTGGTGGCACTGATGCTTCTGGTTCTTTACAGTCTGGGAGCAGTGTGGAAGCTTTGAACTATATTCTCCTTGTTGGCCCATCAGGACTGCTTTCAAATAGCCACCTACTGTTGTTTTCACTTGTTTTGTTTACTGCTTTCTAACACGAGACACTGCTGAACGGTTTGATAAAGCAGCTGCCAGTACCTATGGCCAGACCCATCTATTGTCCTCTTGGAAAGCTGAATTAATTCCCTCTCACTCTCTTTCCACTCTAGTATAGAGTAGAATAACTGCCTACTAAATGGCTGCTGAATAGTCTCTCTTGAAGAGCCCTCATAGGAGACTATTCCAGCTTCTCACCTGTGATTTAATTGTGTTCTCGCCAGGTGCTCATGGGAACAATCTGATTGCTGTCTTAGCCAAATATATCTACCACAAACACGACCCAGCACTGCCACGCCTTGCCATCCAGCTGCTCAAACGGCTCGCTACGGTAAAACTATTTTCTCACAAGTGCTTTCCCATGATTTCCCTTTTTGTTGATTCCATCACTTAAACTGTCTCCAGTGACCCTCCAAGATACAACCTGTGAGCATTCTTGTTTTAAGATTTCCAACCCTGTCAAAAATGAATCTATATTGACACTTGTCCAGGGACCCTGTAATGAGACGTATTCTTTAGACTAACACTTTTTGGTTGTTAAAATCTGAAAGCATTTAAATGTTTCCATTTTGGGGGTATTTATTTTAACACGTCTCAACCCAAATCTATCTAGCTGTCTGTCATCTTCAGTTTTGCCCCTTTCTTTGTGAAATAGACGAGGAATGGAGCAGAATTCCTAAAGAGGCAACCAAAACTCAGAATGATTTGGCAATTTTCTACATGTTCCATTAAAATCAAAATTATTTCTTGATTTCCCCTCCCACGTCCCTGTGCTCAAGGATGAGAATTTTCTGGAATTTCAGTTTAAAACTAATATCACAAGCCCCATTTATATATTGAGAGGTAGCATCATAGCATTTATCTACATTTTTTAGCGTGTTTCTTCCCTTTTGCAGGTGGCTCCAATGTCTGTTTACGCCTGCCTGGGGAGTGATGCTGCTGCCATTCGTGATGCCTTTTTGACCCGCCTGCAGAGTAAGATTGAGGACATGCGCATTAAAGTCATGATCCTGGAGTTTCTCACTGTTGCTGTAGAGACTCAGCCTGGGCTCATTGAGCTCTTCCTGAACCTGGAAGTGAAAGATGGGAGTGATGGGTCAAAGGTAAAACTGCAAGTGTCTACATAAAGATTTACTGGAATCACAGGATATTCCTATCTTTTCCTGTGGCTTGGAGCCCTCCTGGCTTTGTTCCTTATTTTAGTAAAGATCTCTAAGGCTTTACTTTGTCCTCAGTATGAGTGTCTTTGTCAGACATCCCAAGGTGCCTGACAAGATAGTGAACATTGGTTTAATGCTGTGTAGCCTGATTCTGTGATGAGAACCTTCTGATCAATTGCCAGAAACGTTCCCTTTGACCAAAGAGAGATCTTCCTGTGTTCTCCAGCCACTATGCAAGCAACTCCTGTTTCAGTATGCTAGTTAATTGCACCTACAAAACACACTGGGAAGTAAAGCTTTTTTTCTGCCTCTTGAAATAATCTGACTTATAAAAATATTTTTTTCCACTCTTCACTGTCTTTTTAGGAATTCCTCATATGTGTTGTATATTACATGTATGTGCATATGAAGTACACACTTATACTATGTGCTCAAGCTTTACTTCCCTGTATCTTTTGTAGGTGGAATTAAATAGCTTACTGAAACAGAAAGTAGTTGGATGTAGATGTCTTTCATTTTCTCCCTCTTGCTTTAGGAATTCAGCTTAGGGGAATGGAGTTGCCTCCAAGTGGTCTTGGAACTGATAGACTCCAAACAGCAGGAAAGATACTGGTGTCCTCCCCTCTTGCACCGGGCTGCCATTGCATTCCTTCATGCCCTGTGGCAGGACCGTCGGGATAGTGCCATGCTGGTCCTGAGGACCAAGTGAGTCATTGCTTTTCTATGCTGTCTTTAGATGTGGCCTGTATTCGTTGTTTCTTGATGTATAACTTTGACTGTTTTCAAAATGCATTTTGTTGGAATGTGTTCCGTTTACCAGCTCTCCAGATCGTTCTGTATGACTGACCTGTCTTCAGCGTTTACCAGACTGCCAAACTTTGTGTCATCAGCAAATTTTATCAGCAGTGATTTAATATTTATTTCCAGATCATTGATGAAAATGTTAAATCGCGTCGGGCCTAGTACCATTCACAGGCTGATTGAGAATAGGCTGTTTTAAACTCTATTTCAGTGAACAGAAATAAACATACCCCAGCTTTTCTGACCAGTTGGAGGATGCCTTTTAATTGTAACTTAGATACTTGGTGGTCAGACTTAGAGGCTTCTCAGCTAATAGCTGGTTAGACCTCTTCCTCCAGTTTCCAGATAACCTGTTTTGCATGCAAACATTGGGGAAAATTTCAGTCTTAAAGGATGTTTATGTTAGGGAAAAATTGAACGTTCTCTTGTGAAGCACATATGCATGATTCTGTTGAAGTAATCCTCTTTCCGTGTGCTTTGTAGGCGAGTAATGTTGTTACATGTATGGTGTGTGAAATATCTCAGACAGTGGAGTTTGCAGGCTGGTAGGATCAGGCTGTTTCTGTCAGGTGTGCTGTGTAGGTCTGTGATTCTCAACCAAGGATACGCAGAAGTAGATAGATATTTGCCTTGTTTTACAACAGGCTACATAAAAAGTACTAGTGCAGTCAGTGGAAACTAAAATTTCCTACAGACAGTGATTTGTTTATACTGCTCTATATACTATACACTGAAATGGAAGTATAATATTTATATTACAGTTGGCTTATTTTATAATTGTATGGTACAAAGGAAGACACAAATAATAGTGTGCTGTGACACTTTTGTATTTTTAAGTCTAATTTTGTAAGCAAGTAGTGTTTAAGTGAGGTGTAACTTGGGGGTACACAAGACAAATCAAAAAACCTAAAAGGGGTACAGTAGTCTGGAAAGGCTGAGAGCAGTAGGAGAAGTATGGTAACTTACAGTATTTTTGTCTGTTTTTAGGCCAAAGTTTTGGGAGAACTTAACCAACCCTCTCTTTGGGACCCTTTCTCCCCCCTCAGAAACATCAGAGGTGAGTTGCTTATAAGGACTGAAAATAGCTGTGTTGTGTTTTTCTGAGAAGTGAATGGTGCGTGCAACTTCCTTCCTTTTGCTTGATGCCATCTCAAAGGAAATATGGTCGGGTAAAGCACAATTAGGAGTTCTGAGTGTGGGTTTTGTTTCCAACGCTTGCATGGATTAGCTGTGTAACTTTGGACTAATTTCCTGATCTCTCACTGTCTCTGTTTCACCATCTGTAAAACAGATAACATCTACCTAAATGGGATGATGAGGCTTACCTCCTTAATGTTTGTAAAGAACTAGTAAATTAGATGTGAAATAGAATGTGTATGTGTACAGGATATTTTGCTCCTGTTCCTAGACATCTGAACAATCTCTCCTCCTTACTGGGCCTACTTCAGACTGACTTGGGGTCCTGTGGATATTGCCATCCTTCTGCTTTGGAAACTTCTATCTTCCCTGTGAAAATCTTAACCCCTCCATCCAGCTGCCATACAGATTTGAATACGGTGCTCTTCCCTTGTTGGCAGAGTAGATGAGCACTGTCTACGGAGGCAGCTGCTCTTACATAAGGCCATTTCATCCTTATTCCCTCCTAACTAGAGAAGATGGCTGTAGCACTCTCGTGGGAGGAACAGTTCTCACAGGAAAGTGCAGTACCATTCCCTCTGCCTCTAGGAGGTGATGAGCAGGCACAAGTCTTGCTTCCATCCCTGTCAGCCCCAGGAAGGCCCAAAGGGTTGCCTTTGTGCTACTGCACAGGCCCTGTTGGGATAATGCTCAGGAATCCAAGGGTAACAGGAAAACTGGGACCACTTGAATAGCACAGGGGTGCTTGATTGACAGTGTGTGTGTCATGGACTATTTAGACTATGGTCCTCAACTCTCTTTGTAGGACAGAGCTTGGGACACAGTGCTGCCAGATCTTACCTGGAGCAACAGATAACCTGCTCATGCTCTGCTTTTATTCCCTCTTTGTAGCTCAGTGTTTTGGACACTTGTGCCTTAATCATGAAAATCATCTGCCTGGAGATCTACTATGTGGTCAAGTGAGTGATTGATAATATGTCCTGCTCTAGAGTTTTCAGTGATGCTAGCGGCACCTGAAAGTGAAGGCAAAATCCTACTTTGTGTGTGGATTAAATACATGTTTGAGAGAGAGGCAAGTTGGAGCTAACAGTTCTATGGAAGTGCTGAAGGGACAGTCAGTAGTTTACCTGTGGCTGCTGGGCTCAGAAGAGAGGAGCACGAGCCTGCCTCATTTGATTTGAATTTCATGCAGCCATCTATTAGAGAAATAGATGTCATGAGAATAGTTTCTGTGGCCTGTAAATGTGACATACTGGGTATGGATCTTGAAAGAGGAATAACAAGACTTTTTAAATATTTTAAGCTCATTATGGGACTGTGCTAGCCACATGTAATACAGTGAAATGTTCCCATCACACACTGGATGCTAGGACTAAAATCAGGACAATCTAGCTTTTCTCCAACTCTGTAGCAGTGCATAGTATTAAGTTTGTGTCCATGACGTTTATGCCAGAAAATTTTACTTCGCTTCAGTGGGATTCTTTGGATAGAGTGGGGGTATTCATGTGTTTTAGAAAAAAGTTTCACCATTTTAATATCTAAAATTATAATTATAATATTATATTATAATTATAATAATACATATTAATTATAATGTCACCATTTTAATATCTATAATTATCTCTATAATTGTGGCAGTCAGTTTACTACTTTAGCTTTTTGTAACATTAGTTGTCTCTTTTTTGGAGGGTGGGGCAAGGACATTCTTCTGTTGGTCTAGCATCGCCAGTTATAGTATTTTATGGTATTGAGGTAATACTACATAGAATAGCCCCTATTAAACATATTTCCTTTGATAAGCTTAGTTTTTGTTTGCAGTGTGTATCAACTCTGTAAAATAACCCTGACAGGGTTCAAGTTTGTGTCTCTGACTTCTAAATCAAACTTCCTCAGCTTACAAATGAATGGATGATTTTCTAGTTCCCAGACTTGCAAAAACATATTCTGAGGTTTAGAAGTCCAGATGTGTGTTATCTCTCACAGTTCCACCAAAAATAAAATTCTTAGTAAGTTTTAAAATTAAATGTGAAGCATGATCCAGAATGGATTCCAGCTTCTTCTCCCAGAGCTGTGCTGTTTTGCAGAGCTAATAGGAAGCAGTAACTTACTTTTATCCATAGTCAGCAGAATACACAGACAGGGAGCTGATTTGCTGAGTAAGAATGTGACTTTGTTACACACTCACTTTCCTGAATGTAACTACTGTTCTGAAAAGTCAGGAATAAATTAAAACCACATGTTTAAAAAGATGAGTTGGTTCCCTCCAAGGGTCATCCTTCTTCCATACCATTTGACGCAGTAAGTGGGGTCCCCTTCTGAATTCATCTAATGTGTGCCCATAACTTTTCAATCTGAATCTTAGAAGGAGCATGTTCTCTGATCAAAGAATAAATGAAAATGTATCTGATTTCTCTTTTTTACTTTGTCAGGGGCTCACTGGACCAGTCCCTGAAAGACACCCTGAAGAAGTTCTCCACAGAAAAGCGCTTTGCTTACTGGTCAGGATATGTGAAGTCATTGGCATTGCATATGGCAGAGACAGAGGGTAGCAGCTGCACCTCCTTGACGGAGTATCAGATGCTGATCTCGGCCTGGCGCATGCTGCTGATTATCTCCACCAGTCACGTAAGAGCCACCTTGATAAGTGTTTTGAATAGATACGCGTCATGTTATTCAGGCCACATGTGGCAAGGTGAGGGATCAGGCTGTTGGCTTTTGTTTCCATTATCTTGTATGTTTACGCACAATCTGAATGGACACCAATACCGTACAGCAGAATTACCTCAATGAGTTTTGTTTTGCCAAGGGATCAAAACTAGCATACTCTATGTGTGTGGCGTGGGAGTGAGGGGATGTTGCATCACTTCTATAATAAATGTAAAGAAAGCCAATAACACTGTCTATATGCAGAGAGATGCAGTAGATAATTATAGTAAAGTGTACCCAGGGTATACCCTGTCCCCAATTACCTGTCACTCAGTGTTGACTTTTTGCTGTTGCTTTTCTAATAACTAGTAATTCTTCATTTCTTTCTCTATAATGGAATCATCCAGCAGATGCAAAAGCCTATGCTACCTTGTAAATTAATAACAAATATAAAAAAGTGGGGTCCGCGTTGAATTGGAAAGATGAGGATGTGCATTTTGTTGATGTAACTTTCACTATTGTGTATTATTAGTCTGAGCTCTCTTTGTCTCTGATCTGTCTCTAGGCAGATATAATGCATCTGACTGAATCTGCAGTCCGGCAGCAACTGTTTCTGGAGGTGCTCAGTGGGACCAAAGCTTTAGTAAGTGTTTACATTTCAATTTGTAGCTCTTCATGGAATCTGTTTCAAGACTGGGTGCACAGTTGTCCAACTCCTTTGTGGAGCTCTAGTCTTGCATCTATCTGTGGTTCAGATTTTCCCTGATTCTGTGAGATTAGACTGAAACAAGAAGTCTCTCTCACAATTACTTTGCTTTCCATATGTATTTTTTCTCTAAATTACATTTGATTTTCCTGGCCAGCCTGTGACACTGCAGTTAGTGCTCTCTAGTGATCCTGCAGCGTTGCAAGCTGTTGAAAGGCAGACATGGTCATTGGCTGGATCCTCTGTACTCATTCCAGCTACCTGCAGTGTCACTTGCTATTGAAGGCAAGGTCAGTTACTTGCTAGATCTTCAGTAGCTGCACTGTTTCTGCACTGGCTGATGATGACTATAATAGATGTTTCTTTAAGGTGGATATTTCACTTGGGGATAATTTCCTCTCGAGATAGTGAGAGGGAACTGTGGGGCATGGCTTTATGCCAATAAAATACAAGTATGCCACAGCTTCCATTCCACATAGGTTGCAAGTTGAGATGTAGAATTTACAAACGGGATCTTGCAATTGATCCTTAGAACACAGTGACCTCACCACGGAGAGTTAAGTTCTGTTGACCGAATGGGCTAGCACTTAATATCCAGGACTCCGCACACCTTTCTTAGCAGTCATGGGGATGGATCTCTGCTCCAATAGCTCTGTGGAAGGACATACTGAGTTTTATCATCTTTTTATAATTGATAGCACCATAAACGTCTTTATAAACGTCTTTATAAACGTCTTTATAAACGTCTTTATAAACGTCTTTATCTACAACATGGCTGTTTCCGTTGACTACCTGGGGTGGGGTGGGGAAGTAAGCTCTTAGTGCTCTGAATGTCTGTGTTGAGCCTCTTCATCCCTCTCATCTGTGAATGTTGCAACTGTAACTGTTGGGACATCTCTCCTTAGCTGTTAGTCCCCATGTCGGTGTTGTGCCTGCAGCTGGGGTCCATGCTCTGCACCCTTCTGCTGATCCTGCTTAGACAGTGGAAGAGGTAAGTGCACTATTTGAATAACTCTTCATAAGTAAGTGAATCGTCATTGATGAATGTAAGAATTTGGAAGAAGATGTTTGAGTTGTTGTGTAGACTGAATTGTCATGGTGATCTGGGAAATTAAGCAATACCTTATTGTTGCACAGTATTCTTTATCTTGTCAGGTCATGGCTTTGGGGACTATGGAATTGCGGGATTCACATTGAGGGTGGCATCGATGATGGATGCTGCTGCTGAACTTTATTATTAAATAGTGTTTAATAATATGAGTTTACTTTCCCTGAGGAGAAGTGGGACAAGGAAACTTAAATTATAATGAGCCTGCAATCTCACCGTATTTCCATTGCACATTTCTGAAATATCCATGAGAAGACCCTACTGATGACTTCAATTAAGCAAACTGTATCTGTGCCCCTACACGCGCATCCCCTAGACATGTTTTGCACAGATCAGTCACAGCCAAGGTGATAAGTGGAGAATCTTGTCTCATCTGACGAGCTCTCCCTTTTTTATTGTCAGCGAGTTGGGTTCTGTGGATAAAGTCATAAACTCCTTGACGCAGATTCTGGAGGGAGTGCTGCAGGCAGATCAGCAGATCATGGAGAAGACCAAGGCTAAGGTGTTCTCTGCTCTCATCACTGTTCTGCAGATGAAGGAGCTGAAAGGTGAGGGAACCTGGCACAGGTTATGAATATCAAAGCTGCCACCACTGGAAACACTTGTGTCCCAGTCAAACCTTTTCGAGTCAGGAATGCACATTGTTGGCTGCCAGTGCAGGACAGTGACTATAGTTGGTAGCCTGTGGGATTTTTCTATTTAATGTATTTTGTTTAATATTTGTATTATGGTAGATCCCAGAGGCCCCATCAGCATCCAAGTCCTGTTTTATTTGGCACTGTACAGCAGAGTCAAAGGCACTCCCTGTTCCAAAGAGCTTACTGTTTTATTGCTTAATCCTTTTACATAGCCCTCATCCCCATGAACTGAATGCCGCAAGGCCCGTCTCTGTAATTTTGGGGAAAAATTCAGGTTGAGCATGAGAGGGCTTACTTCTACCATAGTTGTATTAGCACTTGTACCTGCCGATGGGTTGCTGTCAGCTATAATTATAGGGAAGGGTGGTGTAGTTCATAAAGCTGGAGTATGTATATGATGGGAATTGAATATTTTAAGGGCTCTCAAACATGAGCTGGGTGTTCGCTGAATGAGAGAAATGTAGGAGTTGCTGGACTAGATCACATCCCTGGTCCTTGAAGCCCAGTGTCCTGTCTCTGACCATGGCCAGTCCCAGCTGCTTCAGATAAAGATTCAAAAACCCTACAATGGATAATTATAGAATATGTGCCCCTGCTATGGTCTGGTTTATTATGATTGTACATGTTGTCATTATCCAGATGAGGGGTTTCCCCAGCGCGAGGGGGAAAGTTTCTGAGAGGTGGAGACCCCAGCAATGCAGTAGTTAAACTGAAAACAGAAGCGCGAGGGGAATGAGTTAATCCATTGTGTGCTCTGTGTGTGTGTGCCACAGTGAGCGAGATTCCTCAGTACTCCCAGCTGGTGATGAGCGTGTGCGAGACTCTCCAAGATGAAGTAATTGTGCTCTTTGATCAGACACGACACAGCCTCACGTCTGGAGACTCTGCAGATGACAAGGACAGCATGGAAACAGATGATGCCTGCCGGGGTAAACACAAGGACCAGCGCGATGGGGTAAAGGAATCATTCACCTGCTCTGCAGCCCTGTTCTCTTTCTGTAAACAAAGTTACTTGCTATGTCTACTGCACTATAAAATGCCTCATCTGCAACATATCACTAGGTAGAAAATGGAGTGTCTTGATGCTGTATTTTGCCACATGGGGTTTGCAGGCTTATTCACTTCCTGGTGGCAGAGCCCCTTTGATTACACCCATTGACCCATTTGTTTTTGGATGGTCTTTTAATTTCTGTCTTTCCTTCCCTGTTGCTGCAGGTGTGTGTTCTAGGTCTGCATCTGGCAAAGGAACTCTGTGAAGTAGATGAAGATGGAGATTACTGGCTACAGGTTACTAGGAAGGTCCCTATGCTGCCTACTATCTTCACTGCCCTAGAGATCAGCCTGAGAGTTAAACAAAACCTTCACTTCACAGAGGCCTCATTGCATCTACTGCTGACCTTAGCCAAGACGCAACAGGTGAGAGAGAGACACAAACGAGGTTCTTGCTAGATTGTTGGCTCTGTATTTAAAATGCAGTTCATCTCACTGCACTGTGTGTTGGCAGCATCAAACTACAGCTGAGCAGTGCACTGTGCCTAAAGGGCGGCATTAAAGCCCTGCCGAGGGGGAGGAGTTAGTTGTAGGTCTTGTACAAAGAGCTGCTTAGTGTTTCCTTTACTTCCTCATCTGGATAATGGAATGTCTGTGCTGGAAGAACAGAACCAGTCCCGCCCTAGTGTAAACCTATAATTCAAAGCAAGTGCTTTCTCTGCAAACACCCGACTCCCCATCTAAATGTAGCCAGTACAGCTAAGGCAGCACTGAAATGCAGGAATCTGCTCTCCCTGTAGCCATAGTTTAAAGCAGTACTTGTTTATTGAGACCTTAACACTGTACCGGGGGAGGAGTATGTCAGGTTCCTTTCTGACAGGAGCTTTCAGTCAAAGACAGAAGGAACACACAGGGAAGGAGATGAGGCGGTGTGTTCACCACACAGCCATGTTGGGGAAAGGAGATGTTTTTAAGTTTAATGAAAGAAAAGTAGTGCTGTCCGGGAATTCAGGTTTCTGAACTGCAGGGAAGAAGTGTCTGAAGAAAAGGATAGATGTGTAGAAAACAGAAGTGCTAAGGGCATCTCCCCCGTCTCAGAGAAAATGGTGGTGGTACCTCTGACAGTGACTTTTCTGTGTTGTGTAGGGTGCAGCAGCTGTGGCTAGTGCCGGTGTCACACAGAGCATCTGTTTGTCCCTCTTGAGTGTATACCAGCTCAGCACTAATGGAACAATTCAGGTGAGTGCTGCTTCCTCTTGATGTGGATTTGAAACTCATTGGGAAAGCTGTAGCCTGGTCACCATCTACTGGCTCTAGCCTGTAGAGCAGTCATGGGAATAGAAGAGCCGAGCACTGTCATATGTGGCCCTGGAAAACTCTGATGGCATTGTGAGGAGTGTGGGGTGTATTTGAGGGAGCAGAAAAACAAATAAACAATGTGTCTTCTTGTTGTGGCTGGCCTGTTCAGACACCTGCTTCATCTCGGAAGTCTCTGGATGCCCCTTCCTGGCCTGGGGTCTATCGTCTCTCCATATCATTGATGGAGCGCCTTCTTAAGACACTAAGGTACAACTTCCTGACAGAGGCACTGGACTTTGTGGGTGTCCATCAGGAGAGGATTCTTCAGGTATGTCCACCCCTTCCCCTGTAATAGCCCAGTTGTCATGTATGTAACAGTAGCAGCCAAAATGTGCTAGACACAGAAGACACAATCTCTGCATCAAACAGCTTACATTCTTCAAAAAATAGGTGAAGAGTTGGGGAAAGGGATACACAAGCAAAGGGGTAAGACAGGTGATGGATACATGTCTTGGTAACTGTTAGATCCTGGGTTGTTAGCACCCATTCATCACTCTTATTTTTGGGGGTCATAATTCTGCTACAGCTGTTCCATGCACTCACTTAATGCAATAACAATTGTGAATGCTGGGTGAGACCCTAAAGTCAGTTACTATCTGGTTGGAAAAGGAGAAACTGAAAACTGTTCTTAGAGGTGACCTCGCTTGGACTCCATCAGTTAATGAAAATGCTGCTGTCAAGGTCCAGTATCCACTTAGGTGGGCCCCTCGAATATTTAATACTGAAATCCTTGTAACAGCTGAACTTTGTCAGGGCAAATTTGCTGAAAAGCCCTGTTCCTAGGTAGATGCTGAATTGTCTCTATGTTAGCAAACTTCTTTGACAAATAGTTCTCTTGTTTTGGGGCAGGAGCACTCGCTGACTGGAACTGGCTAACTTGTAAACCTCAATGAGTTCAGAATGTCACTGCTGTCTCCTGCTGTATTGGAGTTGGTAATTCTCCTGCTGCTTTCGCCTTATGTGTATTCAGCTCTTCCTTCTAAGTGGATCATTTCTCTCTCGCCAGTGCCTGAATGCCGTACGGACAGTGCAGAGCCTGGCCTGTCTGGAAGAAGCTGACCACACTGTTGGCTTCATTCTTCAGCTCTCCAACTTTATGAAAGAGTGGCATTTTCACCTTCCACAGCTCTTGAGGGACATACAGGTAGGAACCAAAGCATTTCCCTGCGTACTACATTTTCCCACACACTGCCCAGCCCAGCAGGACAGAGAATGTGGCTAAGGGAGAGAGCTTATAGATAACTCTTTCGCTGAAGCTGTTTTAATGGGGATCATAACAGGCCATTAAAAGAAGGCAGCTCTTTATCATGAAGAGTTTCTGGACCTTACGGTCACATAGCGAGGTACAATAAGTTGAGGGGGAGAAATTGACTGGGACTTGGAGGTGACAACTTTTGGAGGATTGACTGTCTTAGTGCATGTGGGTTGGAACCTCAGGGTCAAGTTACTTAAGAAAAACATTGGTAAAATCTGACAATGCCATTGTTGCCCATTCTTTGGGGCAAAAGGTTCAGTTCAGACCAGATTTTTAAATTGTTGTGGTATAATATTAATATAATTTAGTCTTTGTGAGTGGATTCAGAAAATTTGGATGCTTGTTTAGGTTGCAGCTGTAGAGTGTGTCACTTATGGATGGCTCAAATCTTTTTTCCCTTCCTTCTTTCAGGTGAACTTGTGTTACCTCTGCCAGGCTTGTACCTCCCTCCTGCATAGCCGCAAAATGCTTCAGCACTACCTGCAGGTGAGGATGGGAGTCCCTGGAAATCTGAAGCGGGGAGTTCTGGCCCTGGGTTCCTCACCCATAACCAAACAAAAGATTAGCAAATATCCAGTCACTGTTTCCAGTGACAACTGCTGACCATAACCAGCCCAGGAGCCAAGGTTTAGTTAATTCTACCCCCTCCACAAGCAAAACCTACAAAGAACAGCTCTGGAATAGGGGACGTTTTGTGGGCCAGTCATATTAAGCAGAATTTTATCTGACATGGAAACTGTAGCTACTGCCTGAACTCTTATTAGCTACATCTGACCTACCAACTCTGCAGGTGGAAGCTGTGTCCCAGTGATTATCGTACAACCCTGCCTCCTAAGAATGGGGAGACAGCAAGCACTTCATGTCCTTGGCTTGATTTAAAGTGCCCTTTTATCCCTAGCTGGATTTTGGGTGGGAAGGTGTTGCACTTCAGGCACTACTTGTGTTGGGGCTAAGGTTCTTTCTGTGAACATTTTGATTAGAAAAGCCCTTTCCCAGAGTGTGGTCACTAACTACATCTGCACACTGTACCCGTGCAATAAAGACAAGGCCGCTCCTTATGATGCAAGCTAAGCATACACCTCAGGCTTCTAGAAGTTTGTCAGTGTGGCCCTTAGTTGGGCAAAGTGTGAGTATCTTGCTTTAGGGATTCCTATTACTGGTAACTTGTTTTTCTGAAAAGCTTGGTCTTCAACTGCATGGGATTGCCTCCGTACATGTGTGTGTCTTCATTTGACTTCCTTCTCCACAGACCAAAAATGGTGACTCCCTTCCATCAGCTGTGACACCTCGAGTGCAACGCACCCCCCAGACCTCCTCCAAGCATCCAAGCCCTGAGTCAGAGGCAGCCGAGCAGAAGGCGCTGCGTACAGTGCAGTATGGCCTCTTGAAAATCCTCAGCAAATCCCTAGCTGCCCTACGCCACTTCACCCCCGACGTCTGCCAGATCCTCCTCGATCAGGTACAGAAATAGGAGAGTGATGTCTGCGGGGGGAAGATGAGAAGGGGGAGAGAGTTTGAAGGACCCTAACTGATATTGTGGGTCTCAAGGGAGCCACAGCCTGTCCCATTCATACTGGAGACTAATCCCTCCCCCTAACACAGGAGTCCATACCTGCACCCAGACCGTCTAAACTGGACATCCCTAGATCTTAGGCAACCAGAACGAGCATTTTATTGCTATTTGTCAATGTTTGTGTTTCCATCTCAGGCAGTGAAATAGGGAGGACCTTTGCACCACTATTTACCACATTAGTCTTTTGCTTCTAAAGAGCCTAGTAGCCAAATAGCTCTTCGGCATGGATTAAAACTCATGTGCCATGCAGATGGTTTGATAGTGTCCCCTCCTCAGCCACTTGTCTTTTATTCAACCCCCGCTCCACCCCCTTACCATGCTGCTTAGAGCAGCAGGAGCGGCGGGCCAGAGTGCTGGCAGCGTGCCACGCTGCGGCTGTGGGGACAGCAGGGGAGGGTTTGGGGGTAACCTCCCTGGCTGGGAGTTCACGGGCCAGGCAGCACGGTCCCATGGGCCCCCCTCTGTTATAGTCAGTGTGCAGGATAAACTGGAGGTTGAGACTCTCTTTTCTTATTGCCCCTCTAACACTGTTTTCACCCCTAATACTGTAAGCAGGGGTGGTGACCACACCCAGACCTTTAGCACTCACATTAATGCAAACAAAATGCTGGCCCTGGCTGTCACTTCTGTATCTGCCGGCTGTTCTTTGAAAGGTGGAGCCCAAAGCAGGAAGTCAAGGTCCACAAACCCTAAGGAATGAGATGCGGAGCATTCTGAAAGGAAGTCCTGTCTGCACTCTCCTGTCAGGGGATTGAGAGGTGGAGGTGCAGATAGTTTCATAGCTTTCACTGGGATTGCTTAGTACAACTGTGTGTGTGTGTGTGAGAGGGACACATCCCACACAATTTACCGGAGCAGACTAATGTTTGTTAGTCTTCCCTCTACTCTGGCTGTTACACATGCCTCACACTTCACCAAAAAGCATCCTCCCAACATCCACTTTGCTACCATAGTAGGGATCCATACTAACGCAGGCCACCCTAGGTTACAGCACTGGACTGGGACTCAGGAGATCTGGGTTTTGTTCCTGATTCTGCCTCCGGTTTACTGAGTGACCTTGGGCAAGTCACTTCCCTCTTTGTGCCTCTGGCCATGTCTAAAGTGCAGCGGGGGGGTGTGTGTCAATTTTATCGGGTCTAGTGAAGACCTACTAAATTAACATCAGAGCTCTCTTGTCGACTTCAGTACCCCAGTGGAATGAGACGATTAAGGTAAGTCGATGGGAGAGCTAAGTCACCCTAAGCTACGTCGACTCCAGCTGTGTTATTCACGTAACCCTTAGGTCGACTTCCGCGGTAGTGTAGACAAGACCTCTTTTTCCAGCTGTGAACTGGAGATGATGATGATGACTGATTCTGCTTTGCAAAGTGCTTAGAGATCTATAAATGAAAAGTGCTGTATAGGAGCTAAGTGAATCCTGCCATTTGGATTCACTTCTGTCTCCTCTTTCTTCCAGTCACTGGATCTGGCTGAGTACAACCTTCTCTTTGTTCTGAGCTTTACAACACCTGCCTTCGATTCAGATGTTGCTCCCTCCTTTGGGACCCTCCTGGCCACTGTCAACGTGGCCCTTAACATGCTGGGAGAGGTAAGAGTCCACATTCTCCTAACTCTGTCTGTGAAAGCCAAAGGGGCTGAGAAGAGGCATAGCATTTGTGCTGTGTTCTGAGCTCTGTTCAGCTGCTGTTCTAAGGGGAAGTGGGGGCTGACCCAAGTAGCACTCATCCCCGTCTGCATCTCCAGGCTCTAATACAACTTTCCTCTCCCCCCTCCAGCTGGATAAGAAGAAAGAGCCCTTCGCTCAAGCTGCAGGACTGAATACACAAGAGGAGACTAAAATTCTTAAGTAAGTCTGGGTTCCTTTCCTTCCCCGTGGCTGAGGAGCAGAGGCCCAGTGCTCTTTGCCTGACCCAGAGCGTGAGCTGTGGCTATAAGTGTAGCTTCTGCCCACCTTCTTCAAATTCTATGTCAAGCAGTTCAGCTTTCCCTCTCCTCGCTCCCTCATAACCCGGAAAGCTGGCAGGGCTCTCGAAAGGCTGATGTCCAAGATCATCCCATACTGAGTCAGCTGTTGGTCGGCACAGGAGAAGAGGTGGTGGTTACTTGAGACCCAGTCCACTCTAGCCTAACGTACTCTGCTTTGGAGTGACTTTTTTCTATTGCCTCAGGGTGTAACCAGTTAGCAGGCAGTAGCTCATGGATATGTCTGTGCTGGAGTACAATATCCTTGCAGCGGCACTGTCTTTCTCTTGCTAATTTGTCGTGTTTCCTTGCACAGGTCTTTGCTCATGTTTACAATGGAAAACTGTTTCTACCTGCTCATCTCCCAGGCTGTTCGGTATTTAAGGGACCCAGTGGTGCATCCACGAGACAAGCAGCGGATGAAGCAGGAACTCAGCTCCGAGCTGGTAAGCATTGTGGACTGGTTTCCTGCCTTTGATGTCTTGTACTGCATTCCTTTTTCTCCTTCTAGCTTATGCAGTCTTGTCTGTTGTGGTGCCCAAAGGCCATCCCTTCTCAGCCCTAGCCTGGCCAGTCTAATGGAAACAACTGTGCGCAGAATCCCATTAGATTTAGTGCTTGCAATTAAAGTATTCAGATGTTTCTACCATAGCTGTCAAGGCCATGTAAAGTATCCTCCTGTCTGTAAAGCTCAATGATACTATGGAGGATGAATACACAGAGCTGCTTAGAATCTGCAGGAGAACAGATGTGACTAAAACCCAGAACTCATAACGAACTCTATTCCTGGATTTGCCACATCATAGAACTCTTTGAGCAGGGGCAAGCTGGTTAAATCTGCTAGTTTCCCCAGGTGAAAAGGGGTAATATTGACCTGCCTCTCAAGTATCAAGAGGCTTAAATCATGGTGCATAAAGTACATTGTGAGCCTCCCATTGGAGGGGCAGTGAGAATGGGACAGGGATGTATGATGTGCTTCTGCAGTGCCTACTTCCATCTTGGTTTGCCCCTTTAGCTGTGAATGATCCAGTGAAAATGCAGTATAGGCAAAGGACCATTAGTTCTTGACAGGTTAATGGCAGCCAGTTCCTGTCTTGAGTAATTGCCTCAAGAGCTCCCGCTTTGGGTCACAGTCAGGTGGCACAGTCTCCCAGGATTCCTGCCCTGGGGTGAGCATGTGTGCTGGGGAAGCTAACTCACTGTGTGCTTCTCATTTCAGAGTACACTGCTCTCAAGCCTGTCTCGTTACTTTCGCCGGGGTGGCCCCTCTTCTCCAGCCAGTGGGGTTCTTCCCTCCCCCCAGGGAAAGTCTGCCTCCAAGATTGGCCCTGAGGGGCAGGAGCCTTTGATCCAGCTGGTACAAGCCTTTGTCAGACATGTGCAGAGATAGGTTGTGTGCTATTGCTGCTCTTTCAGGATTGCACCACAACTGTTCATTTCCACAACAGAAGGCATCCTGCTCGGTTGGGCCTCATAACTGACTTGTAACATCTGCTGGGCGATAGATGCTGTTGAATGCTTGTACCTGAGTAGGAGAGTGAACACTAGAAGGTCCAAGAATGTTGCCCTGTTCCAAGAACTGCTCAGTCCATGCATGCTCCTTGCCTGCTGCCCCACCTGCTAGAGTGATCTGGCTGGGTTTAAAGTGTTAACAAGTCAAAACCTGTATTTTTATAGCTGGTATACGGCCGTTGGGTGGGGAGAGGAGGCAGGTTTTTAACTATTTTCCTTTGGGCATTAACTCTGCTCTTCATGCAAGGTGCAGTCTTCCTCTCCCCATCAGTAAGAGTCTGGTAAGGCACAGGCTAGTGAGCAGCCAGCAATTCAGAGACCAGCTTTCTATTGCTATTTTTGTATCAGAGGGGTGCCAGTCACTGCTGCTGGGTTGGTAAAGCAAGATAAAATGGTGTGTGCGCACCCATGTCCCTCCTGCTGTTGATTTGTGTGATATGTACACTTCTGAAGACCAGAAGGCAGCCTCCTCCAAAAGGTTTTTAAGTCAAAATTCCATTGCTCGGGTCTTGCATTTTTTGTAACTGTGCCCTATTTATACTGGTATTAAAACATTTATAAACAGCAGTTGGACTTGGGGCTTTGTCTGGGGTACAGCAGCAGCTTCCCTGCAGTAGTCTAGTGCTGGCTGTTGACTTAAGACTCTCACAGTGGTGTACGCAGTGTGTAGTTGTAGCTTTGTCAGTCTCCGGCTAGCAAAGTGTCTCAGTGGCTGAGGTAATATCTTTATTGGACAATTTCCAAGCTTGCATCTTTCACCAACAGAGAGGTGAAGAGCAGCTGTGTAAGCTTGCCTCTCATCCACAAGGTGGTCACATAACAGAGCTGACCTCATCCGCATACGGCCGTTCAGATACCTATAGCATAAGTGCTAGCTGATACCAACATTACACACTAGGTTAAGTTAGGAAGTAGAGGAAAAAAGCCTTGGGTGGAGAGCTGCTACTGCGTACTATGTTTTTCATCTTATCACCCCTTCATTTAACCCCAAACCACTGCAGAAAGGTGGGGGCTGTTTAATACAACTGAGCAGGAATCTAGTTTCATTAGCACCTTTTAAAAGACAACTTCTCCCTACAGTTGCATTGGGGGAGTAGCGACCGGAAGCTGTTCCTTCTTCAGCTATGTGTACACTACTGCCAGGAAATGTGATTGCAGCCTGTGTAGACATACCCCAGTAGCTTGAGTAACAGCATGGACGAGTCCTGTCAGTCTGGACAGTCCTGTAGTTACTACTTGCAGGGTTGAGAGATGTTCTGGTCAATGTTAAGTGGGAACCTAATAAAAATGGTTAAATTTTGTCCCATTATTAAATATTAAAACCAATTCTGAACTGTGCTTAATATACCACTATTGTCCTAACTTATTTGCAGCCATGAAGGGTGTAGCTTACAGCTAAAGCTACATTTGTGTCATGGATACTTTTACTGAAAATCATGGACAGATCACTGCCCATAAAACAAAAATTCACAGCCACGGGCCTGTCCCTGACTAGTACAATACACCGGACTAAATCTTGGGTTTGGAACAAGGGGCAGCGTAGGGCCTAGAGACACCACATGGCCCAGGACCCCCTTGGGGGGTTGGGTAGTAGCATCCTGGGACCCCGGCCCCAGACCCTCACTGCTGGGGGTATAGCCGCTGTCACTGGCCCCAGCCCCAGAGCTGGCTGCACCAACCTCTGCAGAAGTCACAGAATCTGTGACTAACTTGCAACCTTACTTCTAGCTTGGGAAAAGACCCATATTAAGTTAGAAAACAGTCCTACCAGGTATTTTACTGCTACCATCATCTCACCCTCAGTTTACTAAAATCCTTTTTACTGCCTTAGAGATGTGAAGGGGGCAATAATTCACAAAAGGGAAGTGCTACGGTCAGTGAGATCAGACTAGATGAATAGGCCTGCTGAAGGAACTGAAGCATACAGACTAAGGCCTAGCCTTACTAGAAGACACTAAAGAGCAGGTGCAGCTGAATGAGAATACTTAACACCAACAAATTCACAGAGGTGCTACCAATAGAAACATGCTTACTGCATAGAGAATCAACTCAAAGTGCAAACTTGGTGATTAGGGAAACACTGACACCTGTAATCAATAGCAAGATCAGCTTCTCTCTCCATTTTCACACACTAGAAGACACCTGGCTCATGCTTCTGGCCCCTGCCTTCTCTGACAGTGAGTTTACAGTACAGAGCACACATCCTGGTTAGTAACTTTTACCTGTGGAGTTAAGCATTAATTTTCTACAAAGAATGGTGCCTGAGAAATGTATAGCAGTGGTAGAAAGGAACAAGAATAGGCAAATGGATTCATTTTAGTCCTGTGGGTCAGTGAAATAGCTGTTAGGGCAAGTACTAGACAAATCAGCTTGCTCCATTGAAGTGCATGTAGAGAGGTAGGGTCTTGTGAAGTTACTTTAAATGTGATGGTTTCATGGTCTCGCAGCAGCATGCTCTATTTAAATAATTCAGAGAAGAGCAATGAGGGAGGACAGGTTGAGGGTGTCAAGTTAAGAAAATAGGAGAACGAGATGAAGGTTTAGGAAGCCCTATAGCACGGTACATTAGAATAGTCCACTAGAAAAAGTTAATCCTTCAACTAACAATACTGAAAGCTGGACAAGAGTGAATTAATTCCCTATTGTATGTGTAAAGAAGAGGGAGGAAAAAAACCTGCATTGCTCATCAACCTTCGTAGTTTTGCCAGTAGAGCCACACAACCATGGGGTACAAGAGTTTGCTCCTCTCTCTCCCTCCCCCCCCCCCCAAAGCACTGATCCTGAATTACAGCCATGAAGCCCTTAGGAATGGTCTTGGGCATCACGCTCTAAACAAACAGCATGTATCACATGAAGCTTTGAGTAGTAACTGGTTCAGCTTCTCCTGAAGCAGCCTTTAAGGCTCCCACAGGTATGCCCTGCAGATGCCTGTTAGAGGCAGTACTTTTCTAAACAGTGGCAGGGCTGTTGACTAGATTGAGGTTTGCTTGGTCACTTGCACATCCAATCAAAGAACCACGGTTCCATTGGCAAGGAGGAAGAGTTCTTGAAACTGTTCTGAGGGAAAAGATCAAATATTTTTCTTAGCATGCAGCCAGTGTTTTAAATGAAGCTGCTACTTTTGATTTACCTGCACCAGGGGCCAGTACGTGTTGGGGGAGGCTCTAGGCACCATTTAGGTACAAGGCAGTACAGACTAAGCCAGATCATGGCTTTGTCCGGCTTACTGTAAGGAACAGCCCAGGGAAGGAAGTTACCACCTGCATCCATGGTGATGCCAGGGATCATTAAAGCCTAAAACGAGCTTGGGTTGGATTGTCCACTTGATTTTTGTATTTGTTAAATGCAAGACCGACACCAACATTTGCATAAGGACACCAAGTGAACAAGTAGAGTATTCAAGTGGGTCAAATACAGAGCTTATATTGGCAGTAAAGCAGGGGTTCTCCAACTGGAGGTCAGAACCCTAAAGGGGGTCACAAGCTGTCAGCTTCCACACCAAACCCTGCTTTGCCTCCAACATTTAAGTGTTATAAATATATGAAAGTGTTTTTATAAATTTAAAAAGGGGGAGGTTGTACACAGAGGTGTGCTATATGAAGGGGTCACCAGGTCAGAAGTTTGAGAACCACTGCAATAAAGGAACTGTCAGGCCCAGAACAGTGAGGTTGGAAAAGTTACCAGACCAGATTGTGGCTACTGTATTCCTTATAAACCACATCTGGGGTCTAGGTGAGGGTAACATGGCTTAGAGATAGAAGTGAACAAAGAACACATGCTATACCAGAATCTACTCCAATGCTACAAGAGAAGGGGCAGACTAGGCCTTCTCCAAGTCCCACAGTGAGAGGAGCATGCAGAACTGAATGCTATTTAGGTCACAGCCTACTCCTGCAGACACATTAAAACAGGACTAGCTCATGTGGAAAGCTTCACAATGAACTTCAGTTTAACCCTCATAGGGTGGAAGATAAGGAGAAATGCCATAGAGCAGTGATCCCCAACCCCCGGTCCAGTACCGGTCCGTGGAGTAATTGGTACCGGTCCGCGGCCGCCTTCCCCTCCGCATCGGTCCCCTTCCCTTCGTGGGCGCCTGGATGCGTTCCCTTCCACATTCCCTTTCCGAATCGTCTTCCACATGGTCTTAACTTCCGTTTCCGGCGGCTTTTCGGCGGACACACAGTGATACGCCGCGGCGAATTCCGAAATATATTGTTTTTTTAGGAATATTGGTTCTTTTCGGCGGACATACAAGGGTCCGCCGCGCCGAGAGAAAAATGAAAACGACCACCCGGGCCGCAAGCAGTGACCGGTCCGCGTTGACCGGTCCGCGGCGGTAAAAAGGTTGGGGTCCACTGCCATAGAGGATTCAGTTTTCTTTAATCTCAAACTTCTTGTGACACAGCTGAAGAACAGTACTGCATGGCTCTTAGTTATATTTACCCCACTTAGGGCTGTTCATTGATAGCTGGAAAGCGAAGTGATATGGAATCCACACAAGATACTGAGACAGAAGGGCAGACTGGTTCTTTATTGGCAAATAAATGCTGAAACCTGAGAGCCCTATAGACACAGGTGCTCTGTGCTCTATTACATTAGAATGGTCACAAAGCAGTCAAGGAAGAGTGCAAAAGATCAATGGATAAACAAGCAAGTCAGGGTGTCTAGAGGCACCAGGGCGGGGTAGTGAACAAAGATCTTGGTGCAGTTGAATGCTTCTACAGGGTTTGAGCTGCCAAAGCAATTTCATTTTGCCATCTAAATCCCTTATCTATTGAGCTTGTCACCTTTGAGGGAGAGCTTTCAGACCAAGGTGTCTTTACTACTGTATCTGTTCTCCTTGGCATTTGTGATGGTTCAAGTTACAAGGGCACCCTGGACAGCAAAATGGGAAAGAGGAGGGGTGAGAAAGCAGAACCAATAACTGCCTCTTGGCATATGAAGTAGTAAGATGCTCATTGTGAATGTACAAAGTGTAAGAGGACCCATCCCACATGCTGTGCTAGGATACACCAGGTCTGTTCACTAGCAGCTGGATGGGACAAGGAGTATTTAAGTTAACTGGATTAAGAAATAGTAGCAGGCTAAACCCCACCTCCAAAGCATGCCTGAAAACACCAACAGTAGTGAGCTTGGACAACAACAGGGAGCAAAAAGCTTTTTTAAAGGCTTGTCAACTCAGTCCATGCCCAATTGCTTGGAGGAAATGCAAGCAAGATGCATGTTCCCGTCCACTGAAAAGTGGTTTAGTTCTTGCAGTACTGGCCTTGGATTATTAGATTAGTGAAATTGGAAGAAAGTTTAATAACTAGCCATTCTGTGCCAGGCAGCAGCCATTAGAGCAGCCTTGCTTGGCATTAAAGCCCAGCTTTATTGTTCCTGGGGGGTAATGGAGTGCTTTGAATGGGGAATTGTGGTCTCTTAGAGACATGTTACCTAAATACAGTTCTATTAAATGAGCGCCTCATGGCCTTGGCCTATGTTCTTGGAACATGCCAGTGTTAGCATTTTGGAAAGAGACCCAGCACCTTTACCTCATTGGAATGCATATAACATGGCTCAAGCAAGAGTATCCTGGTAAAGAACCTCTAAGACGACAAAGGAGGGAGGGGAGACAGGCACTAAAATGCTGAACACAAAAAAAATTCATTTAGTCTCAAAGGTCATGAACAGCTTTTGAAGAGGAGACAGGTCTGGTTCCTGGAAAGTCACCACAGTTAACACAAGCAGGGCAGGGCAAAGGGATCAGTAGAGGGAATCCCAACACACCACACGACCCTTACAACTGACCTTCAAAGCAGGTGGTGTGGACAGTGAATTAATTTAACTCCAGGGGCCTTGAAAGGTGAAGTGACCCTTCCTCCCCCCACCATCAGCCTAGTCATCTCCTCCCAATTCCCATGTTAGTCGTGAGTGAGTTGACCCTGAAGAGAGCAATGGTCTCATGAAGGAATCGGCTTTAAAAATGCCAGGACATGGAGGGTTGCATTTTGCTTGGAGATTCTCCTTCCCAGCAGCATTTAACTGAGCAGCTCTAAGTAGGTGACAGGAACTTTGCCCTTCTGGTTGCCCCTCTCCCCAATGAGCCAGTCTGGATCCATTCCTGGCAGGCTGTACACTGTGATCATCTGGGAGAGAAGAGAAGTAGATGAAATCCCATTCCTCAGATGGAGACAAGAATAGAATTAGGCTTGTGATTTATGTTAATTCCCTGCAATACCCATCTAGTTCCCTCTAGAGTGTTTCCCAGCATCTCTCTAGTCCGGTCTCTGAAGCCCCCATTGAGTTAGTCCTACTAGTAGCCTGACTTGCCTGGGAATTCCTGGAGGACCCTTCAGTGGCCTCCAAGTTTGTATGTTTAGTCAGGGCAGGACTTGGACCCACCCATATGGTCTCTGCCAAGCACATGTCAGGCCACAGCGTTGCACTCAGACATTCCGTCACTGATGGTGGAATGGATTTCAGAGGCAGCGCCATGAAGTTACTTAAAACCTCAGCCTGCTCTGAACTATTAGCATCTTCCCAGGACTTTTCTACCCATCCAGTGGTTGAGGACTGTCCCATTCAGCCCTCAGCACCAGAGAGGTAAACAAGTGATTGGCCTTTTCCTCTAACCCCCTGGGCTTGGTTAGGTGAGACAAGGCAGTTGAAGGAATTCTTTGGATAATGTATCCAGGCCTTAGTGGCAATAGAGATGTCAGTGGGAGCAAAATGAAGCAGCAGTGGTGTAGCTATTGGGTTGACCTATGGCACTGCAGAATTTGACAGCAATGCAGAATAAAAAAGGGTCCATTCTACTAAGTGCAGTAGGAGTTAGTCCCAGTTTACACTAGTGTAAACAAGACGACAGTCAGGCTCTCACTAACCCCACTAGTGAAATGGCAGAGTTGTTGCTAGACCCAGCACCAGGGGCCTTGCCAAGCCCTCATCCATCACTGCTGTGCAGCAGTGCCAGATGGAGTGAGGTAGCTGAGAGTTCAAGGGCAAATACCAACCTCATCTGCGAATAGCGCCAGCTCACTGCTGTCAGCTGCTTCATAGTCATAGAGAACTCTGGCCTTCCGGGTCCCACTGGCTGGAGGCTTGACATCATTCAGGTTCAGTGCCCCCTCAACAGCTGTGGCAGGGTTAGGTGCCCTGCCTACAGTGGGCACAACAGGAATGGTGGCAGCAACAGTGGGGGGAGAGGTGGTAGCTGGGGAAGGCGATGTGGACTCTGCATTGCCCACAAACGTACCTGGAAATCTTAGCAAGGGGGAAAGAGGAAAAGGCAAGTTAGTGAGGCACCAGCATTGCGCAAGAGAAGTAACTGGTCAGCTCATGATTCTCACTAGCCAACCACTTCCAAAGGGTGCTCAGCCATCGTAACTAGAGATACAGAAAGGACATGCAGAACATTCTGGTAAGTGTCCAATCCGGCAGCTCCATATTTCTCTCCTAATGTTCACATTACACAAAATGTGCGTGTTTGTAGCTTATGGAGACTGTTGCCTCACTGAGTCACACTTTGGAGAGCAGTGTTAAAGGTTTACCCCTTCACACAAAACAAAGACCAGGGGTCACCTAATTTAATAGGCAGCAAATTTAATGCAAACAAGAGGAAGTACCTTTTCCTACACAATGCACAACTAACCTGTTGAATGCATTGCCATAAGATGTTGCGATAGTCAAGAGTATAACTGGGTTCAAAAAACAACATGGATAAGTTCATGAAGGATAGGTCCATCAGTGGCTATTAGCCAAGATGGTCAGTGATGCAACCTCATGCTTAGGACAGCCCTAACCCTCTGATTGCCAGAGGTCAGGAATGGGTCATTTCATAATTGCTCTGTTCTGTATGCTCCTCAGTGCCACTTCTGGAGCTTCAGTCAGAGACAGGATACTGGGCAAGATGGACCATGATCTGACCCAGTACAGCAGCTCTTACATTTGCACTCATTGCAAAACCAAGTCACGTTCAGCACCATTTCAGTTAGATGCTCCTTGGTGCCTGTGTGGACTAACAGCTATTCCAGACCCCTCCCCCACCCCCCCCAAGTTAATACACAATGTGAACAGAGAAGATGAAGAGCTTTCCTGATGGCATCATCTAGGCCATCTTACTTACATTTCTCCTTTGGAGCTGCAAGCATGGAAAGGAAAGCAAACAGTCATTCTGCAGCAACAGACCCATGTGGTCAAGTCAGACTGCACTGGCAGTTAGTCAAGGAATACCCTCACCCCCCCACCCCACAGCCAGCTCTCCAGCAGTTGCTCTGGCAGTGCATGCAGGCTAAGGAAGCTCATTGCATTGGTACAGATGTTAGAATTCTTAATGGAAAGAAGTTGCACTTGAGACCCACAGAGCTGTTCATCCAGCATGGATCTAGAAGAGACTGGGAGCCATTTAGAAAGGTAAACCCTGAAACACTTAAAACCACCCCAATCCCTTTGGGCCTATGCAGCACAATCATGGTTCCCCATTACAAAGATTGCTCAGAGGAGCTCTTCCAGAATAAAGTTTTAAGGGCCTGATTTTTAAACCTAAACTCAGGATTGTGTGGGGTTGAAGAATGTGGAGACCAGGAAATGATGCCTCAAAGGCAAGGAGGCCCCATCCCATACCTGCCCAGCTGCTTCTGCAGGTCAAGCATGTACTGGTAGCCCTGAGCATAGTAGGTAGTCTGAGATTCTACAAACTCATGGAGACAGCGAAGGTGATTCACCTGAAGGGAGAAGAGATTGTCAGCTGTTCTGTTTGACCTACGGCTAAGGTACAGCAGCACAGAGGAAGCCCTCCCTACAGAAACATTTCCAGTCCAGAGGAGTGGCAGCAGAGAGATGCATGGACAGCAAGGTGCAGAATGGTATTTAAGATTTGATCAAGGGGTGTTTTTGTACCAGGGGCTTCCATCTAGAGTTTGGGGACTCTGTAGAAACAAGTGGATGAGGTCTCTAACTGGAGCTTGTGCCTCGTGCTCTAGCCAATCACAGGAGCCCAGCTGGTTAATCCCCACAGCTCAAGTTACTCCCTCTAGATAATAGGAAGAGCCAGGCTTCACCACCTTGGTGAAGTGCATTGATGCCTGCTATGTGCCAGGTAGGATTGTTATTTCTATAGCAAAATGTACATGGCTCATTGTGCCCCTGCCTTGAGCACTCTAGGTTTGTACTAAGGCCTCAGTTTACCCCATAACCCCATGAACGTGGGCATATTTTGTCTCTTCCTCCCATCCCTCTACAGAGACACGCTCAACCTCATCCCAGTATCTTTCTAGAAGGACACTACAAGTCATTAGTCTCAGACCACTTGGCCCTTGGGAACTCACATGGGTGCTGCTGATCCCCTCCAGCAGGAGGCGCGTCAATTCTGCCTGCCGATCAAACTCAGTCTGGGCCACCCGGAGCTCATGTTCTGCCTGCAAGACAAAGGGAGCATGATGCGTTTTCTGGGCTGCGGGGGGGAAGGCTGGGTCCAGCTTCCTTCTGTCCTGGAACAAGCTGGACACCAGCTATAGACCCCTCCTGCCACCAGGAGGAGAGAAATAGGGACACATTTACAGAGGTGGATACTGATCGAACACCTCCACTTGTGGAGCTGGACATCAGATGCATTGATCCTGGACTCCTCAAGAGCCGTGCATGCTCAGAACTCTGAGCGTCTGGCTTATGGCAGTGGTGGGACAGGGCTTCCAACAGTCAGACACCACTTTTGAAAGCTAGGACCCAAGCCTCCATGTCTGCAGCAGAGTCCACAATGCCAATTTATAGCCCATCACCTCCTAGATCAGGCCTTCCCTGGGACAGCTGCAACCTGGAGGCCCTGGAGACTAAACCCATGATAGGAAGGAGAGCAGGTGGTGCAACCCTTCCCCCTGCTGAAGTCAGAGCATGGGCAAGCCTTATGGATCTTGAAGCATCCAGAGGGCCAGTCCTTCACTAACCCCCGCCAGCCCCCCAACCTGTTGTCTATGGTAGGAGAGCTCCACCTGGAATAGGACAGCCAGTGCCTCTCCACAGAGGGGCACTGTGTGGAAAGGCACCTGGCAGTTCAGCATTCCCATGGGAGTTGGCAGAGGATGCTGCTGCTGAGCTCTGCTCCTTCTGCCCCCACCTAAGCCTGGAGAACCCCAGGGATGGAGGAGTTTCCACAGCCCAGCTGGGAGGTGTCTGTCTTTTCCCCCAGCAGTTCTTGGGCAATTTTAGGGTGTTTCTCAATGAGTAACTAAGACTTTAGTCAGACTCCAGAGGCTTCCAGGGCACTGCTCTGAGCTCATGTTAGCACAAGATCAGGCCCAAGAATGTCAGCTACAAGACAACTCTGCAGCAGAGGTCCTGGGAGGAAAACACCCCACTCACCAGCACTGCTGCCCATGTGGGAGGAGAGACTGTACAAGTAGAAGAGGGCTTTACATGTAAATGCCAAAGCCCTGCCAGGCAGAGTAATTAAATATGTAAAACCAGAGCTATAATTGGCCTTGCAGACAGCACACTTAAACTAATGGGCAGTTTGCAATGCAGGAACCATGCCCAGATATTTCCAAAGTAACGTGCAGTGCAATTAGAGCAGGCGGAGGGTTTGTTTTGGAGCCAGGGTGAGGACATATCCTGATAGGAGATAAGTGGAGCATGCTAGCAAAGAACATGAGTATTCTCACCCAGGAACAGGGTCTTGTGTGAACTTCAACAGTGCTACCTGGGCCATGGCCAGTTTCCTCCGAGGGCTTGAGACATAGGGAAATTGACCAGAATAGCTCTGTGCTGACCCTATTTTGGAACAGATGCACTTTTACTCCAGGAAGAAAATAAATGTCCACACAGGGAGATCTTGCGGAAGAGTTAATCTGGTCAGTTTCTCTACACTGTCAAGCCCTTAGTAGGTTTTTTAATAGCTTGAGGCGGGAACTCACTATTTCCTAGGATGGGTCATCACTTCTAGAAGAAGTCATGTTTATACATTCAAATCTAGCCTGGTTTTAAAGCAGAAACATTGCTGTGGCCACTGCCTTGGATCCAATGTTACTCTAGCACAGGGGTTCGCAAACTGGGAGTCAGGACCCCACAAGAGATCAAGTGGTTATTACACTGGGGGTCATGAGCTGTCAGCCTCCATCTCCAAACCCCACTTTGCCACCAGCATTTATAATGGTGTTAAATATGTAAAAAATGTGTTAAATTTATGGGGGGTGGGGGTGTCACAGGCTTGCTGTGTGAAAGGGATCAAATGTACAAAGTTTGAGAAATCACTAGCACAATGTGCATTGGAGTACTCAAACAAACCCTCTTTCACGAAGTTTGGTCTCTATTTTAAGCCAACCCAATTGAACAGTTTCTTGCATCCTCTGTGAAAGGAGATTTAGTGGGAAAAATTAGATCTCGGAGCAGCAGCAGCGTATTATGCACCTGCAGTGAGACCTTTGGGAAACAGTTGGCTATATATAGAGCTGAGCATTCTGGCAGGCAACCCTGGCTCCATTCCCATTGGGCAGAGCCAAGGATTTCATTGGCAGGCAGAGGAGAAGCATCATGCCACACAAGCTACATTGTTTGCTCTTGCACACCCAGTGATCCCTGTCAGCAACTGGGGCTTGAAAGGGTGGCAGGGGGCATCTTTTCCCAGCCAAGATCTGGGGATGTCTTGGGGACATCCTGCACTGGCTCCCAGCATCAGCAGGCTTGCCTACAGCTCTAGGGAGCTTTAAGAGAGTTCTAGAATATAGGGAACGTTAGGGGGCTAGTAGCTACTTCATGTTTTGGTGCTAAACATGACAAGTTACAGGTGTCTGATGGAAGAGGCTAGTAGTCCTGATTACCCCACACCTGGTACCAAAGGAATTAACACTCCTCCTGCACAACTCTACCACTGCATTTCAGCCCTAACCAGCTCATTCAGTTTGCTCGAGACGATCACGGGAGGTCAGAGCACCCTGGATGCCAAGAGATGAAGTATCACCATTTTAGATACCGGCGTAGCACATCAGAATAGCTAGGACCATGCTCAAATCTCTATTCAGGACCCTGAGGCCCTCTACAAGCAAGTCAATACCCAAGTATGTGCAGTCACATCTGCCACATCTCTGCCTTTGTAGTGTGAATTTATGCTGCTGATACTCCAAAGGAGCAGCTCTGGTTTACTGGCTTGAGGGGGATTGTCTCCTACACAGAACCATCTTTATTCTAAGACGGAGCATTTCCCGTCTCACTTTTCTGTGCTAGCTAAAGCCTCCCATAAGGACCACCTAGTGTGTTTGTGGAAACTCCTTCCTCTTGGTTACTTCGGTCTAGACCCAAAGCGCCTAGTTAGACCCAATTCCTCCAGAACAGAGATGCTCTTAATGGTACATGTATATTGAGGTGGGAGGAGATTGTGCTGCAGGAAAGGAGCTGAACATACCATTCTGGTGCATTGGCTCTGCTGCTAGCATGGCAGCACAGGGAGTTCTTAAGCTGCCTTTTATTGTACACAGGGAGCCTAACTTTCAGATGCTGAGGCCTTATTAGGCAAGAGAAATGGGCAGGTCCTAGCGATGTGCAGATGTGGTCAAATTGCTTCCTCTCCAGTCCTATTAGCAGTCGAGTTAGCTAGTTTTTTTGTTCACCTCACCACTTAAGTCCAGGGGGAAGCACCCAGGGGACAGAGCTAACATTGCTGCTTTCAGCCTGCAAAGAGCAGCAACACCCTTGATCAAGCATCCCCCCACATTTGGAGGAAGAAATCTGCAGTATACATGTTCTGCCTCCCATGCTGCTCATTAACATTTCCAGCACTTTCTCGCCCATGTACTTACTTTTTCCACCTCGTCGCTCCAGAGCTGGTGGGGGTCACAGAGCAACAGGAAAGGAGATCAGTGTTGGAGACTTCAAGAAGCACTCAGCAATAACAGCAATTGGTGGGGATACTCCACAGATGCAACAGGCTAACTCCAGGAACAAGCCAGCCCTTCACCCAGCAGCAGCAGCCAGCCTTCTGCCCAGAAAGGACACCACCTTCCTCAAGGAACCCATTTTGCACTCTTCTCCCCCAGCCCCTCATATCCTCAAATTCAGGAGATGTCTACACATGGAAGATAGTCAGGACTCTGTTTTGAATTCATACCCCACCTTATTCTGGAGTAATTTCCTGTGTGGATACTCTTGTTGCAGAGAATCTCACAGCCAATGTTAAGCCAGAACAGTAAAACAATAGCTATCCCAGAATGACTCATGTAGCCAAGCTATCAGAGGAATCCTTTTCATTGTCTGTGTACAGCACCTAGTGTAATAGGGCTCCTAGGCAGGGAGTGGGCTTCTACAATCCAAGTATGAAATAAGCCCTGGACAGAACAGAATGCAAGAGCTGGGATGGGCAGAGGTAGAGGGATGGATAGAGTGAAGAGCTCTTAAGAGCAAGGAGAGAATAGCTCAACAATGCAATGATCTGCACCCCTCAAGCTAAGGTGGGGCAGGAGTTGGAGGACAGCCTTTTTGAGAATGCTGGTAGGGGAGGAGGGTCTGGGCAAGGTCTTCAGTGAGAGACTGACTAGTGTAGATCGTTCACTAGGCTGAGGGGGAGGGGCAGCGACGCCCACGTGAAGCCAAGTGGCTGTGATGGCTTAAAGGAGTCCCTCTATAGCCCAGGAGAATAGGAAAAGCTACATGGAATCCAGGCTGGTCTGAGGCTCTGGCCAGTTCAAAGTATCCCATGGGGTGGGGTGCCGATATGAGTGTTTGTAGCCAAGCTGGTCCTGCATAGGAAGAAGGCAGCATTGAACCCCAGCTCCCCTTCCCAGGCCTGCTGGAGCTTGCAGGCAGGGACAACGCGCTTTCTCCAGAGAACTCTGTCTTGGTCAGAGGAAAAGGCCTGGCAGGAGTCATCTCCCATCCTCCCCACCAAGTCCCCAGATAGGGTGGCACAGTCAGCTGCTCTCTGGGATCTGGCTTGGAGGTATGAAACATAACAGTCAACACAAAACAAAACACACAGCAAACAGCAGATGGAAGAGAACAGGCAGAAAAACATTGATTCACCCCAGAGGGTCCTTGGGCCTTGTGTTTCCCATGGTCAGGAGTTTTCCCCTCCAGCACAGCCACACAAATAATTACTATTGACTAATGGGGAGGGAGCGGAGACGAACTGCAGCAAGCTGGGAGAAGGGTTTAGTGGCCTGGAAGCCAGAGATACTGAACTAGGACCTAGCTCTGGGGACTCCCTACTTAGGAGACTGACTGAACTGGGGCAGGGAAGACCAGTGTGTAAGGACTGAAAAAAAATGGGACCCCCAGGAGGGGAATGTTGTAGTTGCCCACAGACTGAGTTCAGTGGCCCAAGTGGTAGCAGGGTACTGCAGAGTGACCTCTGGCCCTGAGGCAGCAACTGGCCCTGTTAGGACAGCACACTCCTCCTGGCACTTGTTTAAGGTTGACCACCCATAGCATTACCTTGATGTAGAGGAATTTGTAAGTTACTATTGTAGCTCCACTGCGTGCCGTCGCCACTTAATTTCCTGGTCAGAAAGTCCAAAATCCTCCTGCTGCAGGAGCACAGACCCTTTTACAAAAAAACCTTGGGCTATAGTGGCATCTCCCGCAGTAGAGGGCCTATGATACAAGTATAGCAGTTTTGAATCTATCCAATAGAAGGCAGTGGTACACACATACTAGCCATCTCACCACAATACCCTGCATTGAAAGCCAGAGCTATTTGTGGATCATGACAGATTTCTGAAATCTGACAGCTCTATGGGGTTCCAGTGCCCTGTTCTAGCACTCCAGTCTCAGCATGCAGGTTCATCCACTGCTTTAAGTATTGTGCTCTCCCTCCCCACCCTGTGTCTAGCTATGTATTTAGTGCACTAGACACCAGTGTTCATCTTTAATCCAGCTTTGTGCTGCCTAAACCAGCCCTGGAGAGCTTCCCCCAGACACTTGCTATTTGTCCAATATGGTCTTTGTAACCTTTGCACACTTAGTACTAAGCTGGACCCAGAGATCTTAATACTTCATAGAATATCAAGGTTGGAAGGGACCTCAGGAGATCATCTAGTCAACCCCCTGCTCAAAGCAGGACCAATCCCTATTTTTGCCCCATATCCCTAAATGGCCCCCTCAAGGATTGAACTCAACCCTGGGTTTAGCAGGCCAGTGCTCAAACCACTGAGCTATCCCAATACCCCACACTTGGGGGGAGGGGGGAGAACAAGCCCAATTCCAACATAAGCCATATGCTCTCATCCCAACCCCAGCAGCCATAGAAGACAGTGGGGGGTAGGGCAAGAATCCATGCATAGACCTCCCTTAAAGCAACACAGGGAAGATGAGTAAATGCTCTTTAAAAGGCTTCTATCAAAAGGCAGTAGATGAAAATCCCACTCTAGCACCCACATCAGTACAGGGCCTATGACATTTATTTAGCCCTGTGGAGCACACATGCACAACTTCTGCCTCATGATGTTTCTACAAGCACCAACCCTCCCTTCCCATTAGGTAGTGGGATCTCCATCTCTAAACCCGGTGGAAGTGTTATTCTACACAGATATTCATGGGTTAATATTCTCATTCTCCTCAGAGGTCTGTATAGCTAGAAACAGCTACTTGCTCAGATAGACTTCTCAGATTCATGCTGCTCTTAGAAGTCAGACCTTGCCCCCCCCCCCATAATCTATCAAAGTATACCACTGCCCTTCATGAGATAGAATCTCTGTGCCATTTGCTTAAGGTTTGAGAGCCCAACTGGCTGTGCTTGTGACGTTATCCAACTAGGACCCTGCATTTCTCTGGAGCATAAGAGTTCCAAGCCAGTGTATGGCTAGCTGACCACATGGTTGTAGGCAGTTGTGCATTTCAGCATGGCACCAGATCTTCCCTCCCCCCACAATGCCATCATGGGCAATGAGTGGCACAGGGCTGGTAAGAGCAGGAGAGGCTGAACACAGAGCTACCTTACCTCCCTACTCCTTCCCACACAGAGGGAAACAGCTCAGCTGTTTCAGCAGAAAACTCCTACAGATGTTCTCAGAAGCCTAGCTGGAGCCTGAGAAACCCTTCTTAGGGCTATACAATAGGTTTTCCTTAAAGCCTGTCCTAGGAGTACAGAGCATGGGGAGAATGGCCAAACCAGCATCCTCCAAGAAGGGAGACCTGATCCATCTGAGTGCAGATTATTCTGCAGTCTCACAGAGCAAGGGAGAAGGCTGCTCCTTAGCTCCTACACTTCAGCTCAAGACACAGCTGAGAGGCTATGGGTAGGGTGAGCCTAAGAGTTAACAAGAATTTCCAGTAGGCACATGCCTTTCTCTGAAGGATCAGATGGGAGGTGGTCATCCAGGACCCTTGTACCCCTCTTCCCTCCCACACAGAGCCACAGACTTGACATCTAAGTCCAGTTCTGTCCAAGCTGCATCTGGCTTTCCCAGAGTATCTGCAGTTTCGAGTCTGAGAACATGCTGACCCATTTGCTCACCTGCACACAAAACCCAAGTCTATTTATTACCTTCTGGAGACAACAATCCCTCCCCTCCAGAGAGGAGGGAGAAAAAAGCAAGATTAGCAGCTACAACTGTAGGAATGAAAGGGTTAACATCAGGTCACAAACAGCAGAGGCACATGGGAGTTCAGCCTAGAAGAGAAACAGAGCGACAGTGTGAAGAGTTCCTTCACCACTGGGATGCCAGGCCCTTTGGGATGGATGCTGGGATTCCAAGCTGGCTAGAGAAACCACCACAGTTACGAAGGTGGTTCTGTCTGCACTGGGCAGAGCAGCTCAATTAGTCCACTCAGGCTAGGTGGAGAGATGCTAAGCCTTCCTAGAGGTACCACCAGCATCCCTGCTCAGTGCAGGCAGTGGCCAAGGTAGCATTTCCTCTCCATCCACCCTCTTGTTGCTGCCAACTGAAACTACTAGTTGCAGAAGAAAATGCCACAAGCACTTGCGAACACAGAACAAGCAGCCAGAGCCCTATCACTGCTATAAGTACTTCATGGAATATAGACACTTGCCATCCAACTCACTGGGCTAGGCAGTTATGGGCAAGGCCCATGTGCAATTCTACTATTAATGGGCAAATCCTAAAGAAAAAATCCTGTAGGAGTATGGATTTGACATAGTACAGTGTTTACAACCAAGCCTCCTATTACTTCCTCAATTCCCAGGACACCCTATAGTCTCAGAGTTGGACTTTTAAAGGGATTGAGCTGCTCACGGCAGAGCTAGTTCTGTGCAGTGCTGAGCATGTTGTAGGTAAGCCAATGGAGTTGAGAGGAGTTTCACCCAAGCTTTGATGTGGGGAAGAATTCTATGGGCCTATGCCAGGGTTAGGAATTCGGTATTGCAAGCCCAATCTGCAGTTACAGTCTTCTAGTCTGTAGATGCAAGACATGGAAATCCAGAAGACACTGGAAGTCACAGGCTATCCAGAGTCTTGGTTTCTCAAGTCTGGTCTGCGGAAGTACAGGGCATAATCTGGTAGTTTGGTCTTATCAGAAGTGCCCAAATGCTAGTAAGGAGCTAGTCCTATTTTCTACTCTGCAACAAGTTTGGGTACTGGAGAGCAATACCTCCATTGCCATTAAAAGTCTCACACCCTTCACCAAGGGTGTCAAAGCTGTGAATTGATTGGAAGTGCCACTCTAGAGAAGACAGATCCACAGCAACTGCTGGCTCAGTCTCTTCCAGGTTTTTAGCAGGACAGTTACTGAATAATCGGCCTACTGAAAACAATGTTGCACCAGCATCATGATCTAAAAGGGTCAGGGCCGATTCCCTGCGGAACCAACACTGATGTTTTAGCCCAGGCACTTTGCCCCAGTTTGGGTGTTGCATATTAGATATGCTGAATTAATTGCAGCCAAATCACTCCCATGTGGCTGTGGTTTGCTTATACTTTGGGCTTCCCCATTTGGTGCCTATGCAACCGGTCATTCTAAGCCCGACAGGGACATCAGTGTTGTTTCACGAGTGGTTCAGAAAGCGACAGTCACCAAGTTTTCAACATTTTAACGAGACTGAATATCGTGCAATGGGGAGCCTCGAGCAAAGCGCTGGACACATTGTTTGGCCACACTTGACGCAACATGCTAGAGAGGAAGTGGGCAACTCATCCACCCCCGGCACAACTCAACGTGGTCATCTAGCCACCAAGATCTCCCACCAGGGACTCCTGATGGAGGGGAACCAAATCAGTGGGAGAGTTTTGAGACCCTCTCATACTTCTAACAAAGACAAAGGCCTTTACTGTTGGCCTGCCATCTCAGGCCACAGTAGCAAACAAGCTTTAGGAGTGGGATTATAAGATTACCCCTTGATCAATTTAACTAGAAGCCTCCTGAACTTCAGTAGGCTGGTGGCAGTCGGGCTCTGGTCAGGGAGCCACACACACTACTCCACGAGGGCAGCATCCCTGCATTAGCCCCACATAGATGGAATAGTTGGGGGAGTGGGGGGGGGGGGGGGAGGACATCAGCTCACAAAGGACTATAGTCTTCCCTCTCCAATTCCTCGAAGAGCAACCAACACACTGGCAGAGGACTCCTAGTTTGGGCTTAAGAACAAAGAGCCAGTAAATACTCAGCTGCCAAATCATTGACACTATCTCCACCCACAACTCTCTGCCTTAGCCATCAAGGTTTATCTGCAGCACATCTTTGCTCCCACCACTAAGGGCAACAGTCAGGTATGAAGGAATCATGGGCAGCCCATTTCACATTAAAATGTTGAAAACAGCAAAATGCTGGGTCTGAGTTGAAATCAGGTTGGGAGAGACAGGTTAGAACGTAGATGTCTAGAAGATGAGGGGATCTTACCGCTGATGCGCTGGCGGAGAGAATGTAATTACGAGGTCTAGTCTCCTGAAAGTCAGGCACAGCCTACGGAGGGGGGGAATAGAGTTTCATGTACAAGTCATGCAGAAGAGTCAATGGAAAAATCAGTCCTCCCAATGAACGGGGAAAAGGGCTGGCAGTGCCCCCAACATTAGCTCCTAGAATAGTGGCAGACATGTTTGAGGTCTCCTAGTGGGCCGGGGGTGTGTGAGGTAGCCTGACAACTATTGGTGTGCTGCAAGGAAGAGATCATGAAAACTTTCAGCTGAATTGAGGGACTTGCATACACTAGGCTCATCTGTCAACTAGGTGAGCAGTTGCAGATCCATTTACACCAACAAGTCAAACCAGAGTCTGGGTGAAACATTCTGAAGTGCTTTGAGCCTAGCCCTAGACCCAAAGGCCATTTGTTCCTGGTCTGGTTGACTAATGAGGGAGGATTTTAAACCATTTTAGCTAGACCCAGAGTGAAGACTCAAAACATTTCCAAGCCCACTGAGACAGGGCCTTAGTACCTCTTGTACTGACTCAGAGCTTTCTCCTCACCTGCAACCTATGGATCTCACAGGTTACAAAGGATGAATATGCAGCTAGTTCAGCCACAGAATGGGGGTATGAGGAAACTCATAACTGGGTGGAGTCTGCTCCAACATCCTGCATCATGCTCATGAAGAAGGCACTTACTCTACCCAAGATGTGGATAGCATGCACCATGTGGAATCATGGCCTCATCTACCAGCTTCATTCCCTCCAGGGTCTATTTCTGCCAGAGGCACCAAACCACTCATCAGTCTCCCATCTCTGGTATTACCATCTTGAGACCCATGCTTTTAGCAGACAAGAAGGCGATACAAGTCACTCCCACCCCCATCAAAACCTCTTAAGAATCCCACCTTCATTGTGCACAGGAGCATATCTGGTCCATTGCCTTGCTGGCAGAGGACTCTATTCAGTAGCATTTGCAGACTCTACTTGTACTTCATGGAAGAGGGTGTGGAGAATAATCAAGCCATCTTTGGTCATAGCAGGACCCCTGCTACAGAGCCAGTAGGACAGGAAGGTTAAACTGCAGATTCTTCCCTTATGGGAATGTGGAACATGGCCAAGAGATGACCATTTCATGATGGGTGAAGTGAGAGCCATCCCCTCCCATGCCATAAATAACACGTTCTCGTTAGCCACTTCATCATATAGCAGCTGTAGTTTGGATGAGGTGGAAGGCACAATGTATTCAAGAATGCTATGGCCTTCAATTTAACACAGGCAGTTGGCTCTAATGGATTGACTTGGATGTCAGTTACTTTAATGCAAGACCCTCAATTTCTGATTTGCACAAGCGTAACAGATCAGAATATGGCCCCACAAGGTTTGATCATGCAGCAAGCTGGTGGGCGACAGTCACATGATCCAGTATTTCTAACCCCAGTCAGATCTCTCTAATCCTCTACACTGAGGATATCCCACCCATGCTAATCTTTTTACAGCATACCCAGCTCTACTTAAATGAATTGGCCCAATTTTCTCCAATTAGTGGTGCCACTGAGCAGAGGCACAGCTCTGAGATGTATGGGCTCAATTCCATACACAAAAGGATGCAGCCAGCCTCTCATCAATAGGCTTTTTCCTCCTGGGTTTTGAGGGTGAGGAGAATAACCTACACTGAAGGGAGGGGGAAACAAACAATCAAAACAAGAAATGCATTAGCCAATGAGGTGTTCCTGAGAAGGGCACAGCTGACCAATCCACTCTCCCACTAAAGATGTGGAAGGTAGGAGCTCTCTCCAGAAGACCAAGATTCTTATGCCTCAGTTTTCTGGGTAAAGATGAAAAGATCCCTCCCACTCCATGGCCATCCCTTTGGATCCAGGATGGCTTCCTTGGACTTCCAGAATTGGTCTGATAGCACATGGTATGGAGGAGGCAAGCAGCTATCACACCCCTGCACACTGGCAGGTGCCATCTGCAAGCAGTGATCAAAAGGGAACATGAAGACTGGATGAATACACCTCCCCCCATCCTCACACACCCCAAATCCAAATGTTGTGGTGGAGAAAAAAAGAGGGCAGAGCTCTGGAGCTTAAGAAGGGACAGTACAGCACTGCAGACCAAGTTCAATCACCACCCATCATTGTCTAACTTTCACATCCTTCTTTCCCCAGCCCCACACCCAATGTGGAGCCAGAGGTAAGAAACAGTCATGTTTGTACATGGGACCCAGCCTCCTTTGAGCACTGCTTGCAAGAGTCTAATGGAAACCGATTGCACACTCCTGGAGAGAGGCTGCAGGCAACCTGGAGGTTTCCATTGTTTTTTGGGCACCTTTTTGATCAGGCAGCCGCAAGCCCAAACTCCATGTGGAATGTGCTCCGGGGTTGCTGCCGAACGCAGGAGTGGAGTGTTTTTTAAATGGGAGAGGGACAATGAGAGGCACTAAGGAAAAAAGTCACAGCACTATTCACACAGTTAATACTCACATCTCCCTCACACTGAGCAAAATTACAGAAAAAACAAAACAAAGGTTAGTGAACAAAAACACCATCTATGTCAAAGACAAAGCAAGAACCCCACAAAGGTTAGAGGGGACAAGCCAACCCACGAGACAGAACAGCAACTCACGGATTTGGGGATACCAGCCTCAGAGTTTCAGCACCAAGAGAAACAAAAGCCAAAGGGAACAAGTGGAAATGCACGAGATCTGCACTATCCAGAGGGACACACGAGTACAAAGTGGTAGGGAGGAGTTAACCAGGAAAGGCGGGGGACAAATGGAGGGGGTTGTTGACAGTGGACTTCTGTGAATCAATTGTTGGAGATTCTCAGGCCAGGTTTTAAACATGTTAACCAACATGACTCCACTAGAACCAATTGCTAGTTAACAGATTTAAAACCTGACTAGAATCCATAGTTTACATATCCCATGTTGGCACTTTCTGCCCACTTGCTACAAGGGCCTTGAACAATAGTGACAGCCGCAATAAGAAAGCATAGAACCCTCCCCATAGTTCTGCTGAGTTCAGGTAACTGGTTTCTATGAACTGGGCTGGGTAAGAGGATTCTTAGCTATGCTGGTATCCAAGGTGGCCACCTGGGTCAGGATTGCTCATCTACATTAGATGACTAGCTATGTTTCCAGGTAGCAGGGTTATACATGGGTATCTGCATTTCTAGGGCTGTTGAGGGTACTTGGGAATCAAGCTCAATATCCCAGCAACAAGGTTTATGATCTCCCATAACATGGTTTGTTGTAGCTGTAGCACTAAAGGGCCAGATGCCTGACCAAAAATACCCCTGCCAGAGCTTGGATTACTGCTACACACCTGGACAAAGTCAAAGCCTTTTAGGGCACTGGGCTCCTGAGTCATTGCCCAGAACTTTTGCTGCCTTGTGCAACTGAAGAGGAGAGGAAGGAAGGTCTAATTCTGCTCCAAGAGAGTGAGGCAGGAAAATAGAAGGGGTTAGCATTTGCTGACTATTAATCAAGTACTATTTCCAGAGTAGCATGGGGCATCATGAGCTTGGTGGGGTGTGGGTGGGAGGATGGGGAAGTGGTAGATTTTCTACCACACACTTATCTGAATTTGGACTCAGACCAGTATTCACCATTAACCTCTTTGAAACCAAGATCACACCCCCAACCCCCGGCATGTCTATACATGGGGAAATTGCTGTTTCTAAAAAGTTGTTCTCCTCAGATATCCAAGAGTCACCTTAAGTAGAAGTGGGGAGATTGTGCAAAAACTTGCCCTCAATCTCAGCTATTTCATGTTGGGTGGAACCACAGGCTCAGTGACTAGACAATCTGCAGAGCAAGGGGAAGCTGGCTTCTCTGAGGGTATTGATACCCATTACTTCTGAGGCTGTGTTCGAAACCACCTTATCCAAGGGGATACAGAGCATGTGTTTGCAGGTGTTAGAACTTGGACAGACCTATTGACTGAAGGCCTTCAGTGTTACCACAGCTACCCATGCTCCTCAGAGGAGGTCACACAACAGGAACCAATGCTGGGAAGAAGAAAGGAAGAGTCCCTGGGACATAAGGAGAAGCCAAACCAAACCTAGCCACATTGATGGCTGGCAGGATAGGTCAGGCCAGGACACTGATCCTGGTATTTTATAGCTGGCAAGAGCTGGACTGGGTGACAAGGATTCCAGCTTGTTCTGACTGTGGACCTTAGTTCACTGGCTACAGCTTGGACCCTCACTGCAAGACTGAAGGCTTGAAGTTGTGTGTGGGGCATATTCTTGTGTCCACTTTTACTTTGTCTCTACTGCAGATCTGTTGAGCAGGATATTCTTAGGGGCCCACCTACACAGCCGCATCTGCACTAGCTTTTCCTTCTTATTTCCCCAGCACAGCACTACTGCTGCTGGGGCTGCTCTAGCAAAGAGCATTGGTGTAGCCAGCACCCTGGTGTTTTAGCCAATAAGTGACCCATCCGGTCAGAAGAACAACTGTTGGAGTTTTTCAATTGCTTCCCTAGTACTGTGAGTCGAGAGTCGAAAAAAGGCTCCCTGCATTCCAGTGACTGGACCTGGAGTTTGAGTGGCATTTGTTAAGCTCTGCCCTTCCTGTTTCTGTAACTAGAGATTCTTGAATTGAGAATTGACCAGCTAATTCCCAAGCCAGAATGGAGTACCCAGCTTGCATTTTTTTGGAGCTCGACTGTCACTTGGCACTGCCAGACTGTCAATGGTCTTAGCAAGCTAAGCAGACATGACTTGGGAAGTCAAGGGAGCAGCTATCAAGAGGCTCAAGTGTAGTCACTTTTCTGACCTTGACTGCACGCTTTGCATGCACCTTACTGGAGGAGCTGAGGGCAGGCTAGAACTTGCAGGTGGAACACTGCTCTTCATTTTGAACCCTCAAGAGATTCCAGGACTCCTGGAGGCTCCCAGTGAAATTCACAGTTAACCCATTTCCCCAGTCCTTTCAGTTGATTTTCTAGGGGGACAAGCCCCAGATTTAGCCTAGAATCTATTTTCTGACTTGAGTTTTACAAGCCTTCTGACAGGATGGGGTCTCTGGTTACTGGCACAAGCATCACCAAGATCAGACCAGGGTGCTTAGCTGTAATCCCTCAGAACAGCTGGGAACCTGTGTCAGCTAATCAGACAGCAGGGTTCCTCAAGGACCAGGTTATACTGTGCCTCTCACCATGCTGAATTGTTCCCTTACCCACTTGTGGAGAAGTCACCTGTACCCCTACCCGATGCAGCACTGACGGCAACACAGGCAGTAGAAATGGACTCTGGGTCATGAGAGCACATGGCACTCCCTTCCGCATGCGAGCCAAGCTCTGGGTGCAGAAAAGGAAAGGAGTTCTGGGAGAAGTTACCGATGCTTTTGCCTCAGCAGCCTTGGCTTTCTTCAATCTGGCCTTGCAGGCATCCAGATCCAGGCGGCGGTTCTCTAGGAGCCTCCTCTCTTTCTAGAAAAGGAGCAGAAGCACAAATAAGGAAAAAGGTGCTTAGAAATTATCTTTCCTGCCTATGAGAGAAGCCACCCAGGAATCAAGCTGATTTGTTTGGCCACAAGGGGAGAGAGGGTTAACAGCAGATGCACTGGCACCATTGGCAGGAGCTCTGGATAGGGATAAAGGACCAACCTTCCAGAGAGAGAAGCAGCTTCTGGTCTGCCCAGCCTGGCTATTAAAGGGCTAATCTGTTGTCCTATCATCCCCACGAGGGAGACAAGTAGCTCCATTCCTTCCCCCTCCACTCCCCACATAAGAGGGAAGCCCATGGGAGAACTGGGATTAGAACTCCTGAGTAGCTCCTATTCCCCTGCCCTGGCAGGGTTGTTAAAGATCAGGGCAGGGGAAGGAGAGAGAAAAGGAGTCCTCGGTTCTTGTTTTCACCCCTCTCCCCAGTTTCCTGAAAGGGAAGAACTTAAGAGTTAATGGGTGGGCAGACACTGGTTTCCCCTCCCCCCTCCCCTTTCCACAAGTGGATCTTTTAGTCAGCTCCCCCCTTCCTCTCCTACTCACAGTAATAGTTCGCCAGTCCCCTTCTAGGAAGTTGCGCAGAGGATTCAGGAAGTTGATGGAGGCAGAGTGCATGAAATCGCGTTCAGCTCCCCCCAGGCGCTTTTGGGTCTCTCCAACTTTGAGTAGGGTCTTCCCTGCAAGTTGCCAGAGCCCAGATGGAAGAGGCATTAGCTTCAGCAGGCATTGGGTTAACACTATGCCATAGCCTTATCCCAGTTGCCCTGCACATTCAGGTTAGGATGCTCTCACACAGTACATTGTTCAGGTGCGTGCATTGTGGTGGCTGCTAGCACTGCTGATCCTTGACCAGGTGGTTATGGCTCACTGCTTGCTGACAGCCAAGCCAATCCTAGCCAAGAAGGGGGAAGATGTTTAGTTAGTGCTATGCTAACACTCTTTGGAAGGGTCTCTCTACCCACTAGCTCTTGTGGCAGCTTTGATGTTATCTGCCTGCTGATGCACTTACTCCACTGCAGTCTTTATCAGGCCTGCCCAGGAGCATTTGATGCAGCCCACAATCTTCAGTAAGTGTTATGGGACGGATTACAGCCCTGGGCGTATTTCATGGATGCACAAAAAACTGAGCATCATCGAATTACCAGGCACCAGAGCAGATAAAACAAGCTGATTGGGGTCTGATCAGGGCAATGCTGCCTAGCTATGGGCACAATTACAATGGCTCTGGCTGCAACAGGATGTGCTAGGGAGCAAGCTATTGATTTAGAGGGCAATAAAACCCAAGCTCAGTGTGTGAGCTGCGACAGGGCTGAAAGTCACAGGGGAGAGTCAGTGATTTCAGAGCCTGCTGCCTAAGAAGCATTTGGGTCCCTCCAGCAGGCTTAGGGTTCCCTGTTGGCTTTGAGTGGCAATAAGTTAGTGTGTTTTGACTTCTGGCTAAGGCTACAGCATAGCAAATGTCAAACATGCAGAGTGAGTCAGCACCCCTACCCCCAAAGAAAAAGAAAAGCTTGTTTAACCAAAACTGTGTACATAGTTCCCTTCAGGGTTTGAGCCTTTAGAGTTTATAGTTTCAAGCTTTCTAGCCCTATGGTTGTAAAGAGGTTTTCAATTGCAAAAGTGAAAATTCTGTAATGCCTCTGCTCCTGGATGACCAGATAACTATATGGAGGAGGAGAAAAGAGTCAAGGCTGAAGGAAGAAGTTGGTTCACTGGAGTCAAGGCGAACTGATACATGGCTGACCCAGTTACTGGTCCTCTCCAGTTTAGAAGTCTGGTAATGGCCCAATAGAGTCAAATGGGTGAACAAGATTTTATACTATTGATAGGGGAAGCAACCCTTTAGGTCACATGACCAATATTAGGGAAGGGAATGGCACAAACAGATTCACTTGCATATCACAGCCCTTCAGATACTTTTGGTCCTATGTAATAAGTAAAACTGCTGGAACATGTGTTTAGTTACAAGGTATTTACTCTTTAAAGCTCTAATTTCTAGAGCCATTGGCTTTTCCTGAGGGTTGTGCCACTCATTTATTATTGCCTATAAAGGCACTAGCATGTTAGCAGCTGTCTTGCCCAATACTGCTGCTGTGGCATGTAGGATGTAGAAACTTGAACCCAATTGTGTTTAGGTGAAGGAGAGAGACTGAAGCCAAAGCAAGAGCTTTTGTGGATAAGAACTTCATCCTCCCAATATAGAAATAAAAGCAGCTGTGAACAACTGTATCACCATCTGAAGTGCTACAGCAAACCCACTTATCCACAGTGCATCACATGTGGAAACTTAGTAGCAGCCAAAATTCTTCCATTTGAGTTTATCACGGAGAAGCTATCAGCATGTCAGCATTCCAGTTTGGTTCTTACACACACAAGTGTATTAGATGGTACACAGTGAACACCATAAGCTTTCCCCAGAAGCCTGCCAGTGTAAACTGCTATTGGAAACTAGGAGCCATCAGGACTCATCTTTGGGCTGGGTGGGGAGGAATTTTAGGAACTCCAGTAGATTTGTAAGGACTGAACCAAGCACATAAGATGTTGCCCACTTGCCAATGCCATGCAACTCACCATATGGAGTGCCCGGCCCAAAGTCATTGGCTGCCTCCATCATGTACTGGGCCAGCAGCTCCCCATTGGTGACACGAGCTGGTACCTTCCGGTCTAGTTTCTCATAGAGGAATTCTTCCACTCGGACACCTGGAACGAGAGTCCCTCAGACTGTTAACACAAAACTAGGGAGAGCAGAGGGAGATGCTCCCACCCAGAGCCCTCACGTGACAACAGCCAGTGTAGGGAACCACCAAGCTTTAGACAGATGTCAGCACATGGAGAAAGAAGGGGTCTGTTTTCTCATTTCTTGCCCTCTTCAGAATTGGCAGGGCAAGTCAAGGCTACTGAATGCCAACCAGATATTGACAGATGCCATCTTTCTGCCCATCCCTGGGGGATGGTTGTCCCTTTGCAAGCACCACCCTAAGATTTCCCTCTGTAGATCTGATTCAGAGATCACTGGCTGTGGGGAATTTCTATTAACTCCATTGCTGCTGTGCCACAGAGCACCAGCACTGCAAATGCTCGCTACAGAAGCAGTGCTTACTAGGGTTTGGCTGCAGCAAGACCTCAGTCTGATGCAAGATCTTCTCAGTCCAGTTCTTGGTGCAGTCTGCCTTGGCCAGAAGGTTTTCAAAGTGGGCATCTAGTTCAGTCTTCTCAGCCTGGCCCAGCTTCTCCTCTGTGAACTGCAGAAGCAGGGGAAGGGGGTGGAAGAGACATTAGAAGGTCTGCTCTACTGAAGCCAAGTTGCTAAGCCATTTGAAGAGGTTTTGTGAAACCTGCTACATCTAGCAGTTTAGACAGTCCCCTCAAAGGAATGTTCAGGGAATGAGCCCATTCAAATCATTACAATTCTAATGTTTTCTCTGTAGATCTCCGAGAACCTTACAGGTGAGGGCAAGTATCATTGTGTACCTTCGACATGATAGAGAGCATTGCCATTGCTGAGTGACTGGTGGAAGCGCTAAAAATAGAACCCGAGTACAGGTTAGACCAGGACTAGCCTACCTCCCTTTAGGGAGTTGGTTATTAAAATCCTAGTTAATTGGAGGCTAGAGTCTAATCAGACTGTCTCACAGTTCACATTTCAAGCACTAGATAGTTTGTGCCAGAGATGTCACATTCCATTATGTAGAATTATTAATGCCCTCCAAATTTACGGCCCACTTCTGCAATATGCAGGCTTCCCCCAACTTCAACTGACAATACTGAGTACCGTGCAGAATTAAGTACTGAGTTTTCAGCATGGGGTAAAAGTTGAGTCATCCCCTGAGTTTACCAGCCAATATTCCCAGATGTGGGAGCATTCTTACTGAGGTTCTACTGCAAAGAATAGTTGTCACTTGCCATATTCCACATGCTGCTTTAGTGCAGTATCCCACCCCAGCTCCTTTGCCCAGACATTATTTTGAACAGCTAATAAACCCTTCAGGCCAGGGTCCTGGGGAGAACTCTCAGCCTGGTGCAGGGGTTCTCAGACTTCTGTACTGGTTACCCCTTTCACACAGCAAGCTTGAGTGTGACCCCCCTGCCCCTTAAATATATAAAAAGGGTTTTTATATGTATAACATTATAAATGCTGGAGGCAAAGAGGGATTTGAGGTAGAGGCGGACAGCTTGTGACACCCCATGCAATAACCTTGTGACCCCGAGAGGTCCCAACCCCCAGTTTGAGAACCCCTGGCCTAGAGCGAGGGCGGGGCTGAAGTCACCACAGCCAAGCCATCTTTTCACCCTCTAATCCAGAACGGCTCAGGGGGCTGGAAAGGCCCCTAGTGTAGTTTAGGCCCCTTTGCAACAGGGCTCTCAGAAGGAAGACTTACAGCCGAGTACCCCAGAGCCTGCATGAGGGGAAATCCTCCCCTGGCTGGATACAGAGCTTGTAGGGTCCCTTAGTGCCACTCAGATAAGGGTCTGAAGAGCCAAGTTCTCCTTGGGGGCTAGATTAAATTTCTTTATCTCTGGCTAATAGAGGGTTTAAACCATCTCTTTATAGGGCTAGATTAAAGACAGTGAAGAGGCACCAATGGACTTTAAGTGGCCACTACTGAACCCTTAAATTCCTCAAGTCTTTAGGGATCCCCCACCCAAATCAGAAACACCAAGGATCAAGCGTGTGCAGTTGAGCTATTCTCCCCACATCCTCACCCCAGGACACAAGCACCCCAGTTTTTAATGTAAAAGTCTAGAGGAAAGCAAGTTCTGATAACCTCTTACTCTATTCCATTCCCCTCTTTGCCTCAGTTTCTTTTTATCCACTTCTTGCTACCTATATAAACAGTAATATTTGCTACCTTCATTAAATGCTTTAAGATTCTACACAAGTGTTATAGGCTAAAGAAGCAGCCAGGTAACACTCACGGTCCTCAGATCTGGCACAAACATTTTGCCTAGTGTTATTAGTTTAATGCACTGCTCAAATAATCCCAGCTATTTTCTCCTGTAATTTATTCTGATACAAAGTCCCCAAAAGGCTAGTCTGAAGGATTTTAACATGCATTGATGGAAACTGGCTTTTATTAGCTCTAGAAAGGCCTATAGAACAGCTGGATGACAAAGAATGGCTCAAGAGACCACACTGTTTACAGAAGGTGTGTTTCATTCCCTTGAGACCTTTAATCCTTTTATAAACTTGTAATGTTTTACCTATGTATCCACTTTAGAGTGGAGAACTATGAACCCCCATTGCTAGCCCTCTAATTCACCTTCTAAGCTATCAGAACCCGCTAGTGTTATCAAAACGTTGCAGATACCTGGTACATGAGATTAAGGACATGGAATCTTTTGAGTACAATGACAGTCCTGCCTGATTTCCCCCCCACCCCTTCTACCACCCCTTCATGGATAGTACTACCTGGGGGCTGTACAGCCCCTCTAGAGGAGCTTGCTGGTATATACAGGGAATGCTAGGGTTACTTCTAAAGTCTTTGGAGCAAACCCCACTCTGCTGAGGTAGGGAGAAGTACTTGAATGTGGACACAGCTAGAGCCATTTCAGTACACTGCCTGGAATAAAGTGATAAACAACAAGCAGAACTGGCACATGATGTACAAACGCAGGCAGAAAAGCTTTTTGGTGTCCTGTTACCAGCCATGTGCAAACGTTAGATGCCAGAGATATGTAAAACCCACAGCAGGACTGTTCACACAATGACCTGTTATGTCTGGATCATGCTAGATTTAAAGAACTATTTGCTGAAGTTGTCATGTGTTGCAAGATCTGTTGAATCACTGGAGCAATTAAGCTACTCCAACCAAATCAGCATGGGCAGAAAACAGGAACAGAGTTTGGAAGGGAGAAAAAAAATCTGAGGGCCGCAGACAGTTTCAGTACATCTATATCACTTGCATTGCCTCCTGCCAAGGCAACCATACTGGTTACTCTAGGTTTAAGTCTCCAAGATTTCTAGAACTGAAAGATCATTCGTAGCAATCATAGTTACAAGATTTTAAAGACAGAATTGTGATCCAAAATGGATGGCCTTTTAAGCATCCACAACAGCACTTCTATAGTCTGAGATTTTTGTATTGCCTGAGTTTGAGAATGAAGTACCTAGCATTTCCACAGCTCTCAAAGTACTTTATGAAAGTGGGCAAGCACTAGGGGGGGGGGAGGGGAGGAGAAAAAGAGAACTAGATAGAGAAAGATTAAGTGACTTGCCCAGAGCCACATGGGGAATCTGTGGCAGAACTGGCTGGACTGTGTTCTAGTTCCAACTCAGTTTGGTGCCATAGTCACTGAGCCATGCTGTCTCCCCTTTGAGAGGCCAAAAGGAAGATGGGAAGTACAGTGGAACCCCACTATAATGTGATAATTGGGGTCCAAAAAATTCTATTGCAGTAAATGCAGGGTCATGTTATAGCAGGGTTCCACTGTAATCAGAGCTACATAGCCTGCTGTTCAGTGTATGTTGCTGATCCCATTCGGTGTCTGATCTAAGGAATATAGTCTGTCTACTATTGTCTATAGACACAGTCTATAACGAACAATGTCAGAAACTAGGGGTTTGCTGGAGCAGGATGGTGAGATCCCTGGCACAGGCTGCAGGAAGAGTCACTCCTGCTGCAGCCACCAGGGCCAGACTCAGCCCACGCCTGCCCAGGCTGCAGAGAGAGTTGCTTCTGCTGCAGCTGCTGGGACATGGATCCTGAATGCCTCACACCCACCAGACTTGCTCCATGCCCACTGCAGGGGCTAGGGCCAGACTCACCCTGTGTTATAACCGAATTTGTATTATCATGGGGCACGTTATAGCAGGGTTCCACTATAGTACTTAAAAGCCAGAGGATTTTTGCATTAAATCAGGTCTCTTATTTTCAAAGTGGAAGCAATCCTAAGCAAAAAATGCATTATTTCTCTGGAAAAGCTGTGTGTGATGGGGCATATAAACCCCACCACCAGTTAGCAGGAGGCTGATCCCAATTACAGTGAGCACTAGGTGGCATCTGGAAGGGTGTTAAGCATAACTGGTGATCAAGCTTAGCTGAGTGTTCATAATAAGACAGAGCCATGGAAAGGAAGGAGGGCTGGCTAGGTAGGACACTCAGGTGAGGTAGCTAGGTGCTTCCTCTCTCAGACTAAAAAGAGACAGGACAGAATCTGGGAGTCAGATTGGAGGGGCCTGAGTGAGAAGGCAGTGCTCTGAAGTAAAAAGCAAGCAAGAATTTTGCAGGCATTAGCTTGAGTCTCAGCTACCCATCCCAGCTGAGACTCCATTACACCTGCGGGGCCAGATTCAGAGCTGGCATGTACACTGGTGTATCACATCACCTGGGAGGATTGAGGAAGGTGCAAATTACGCTTACTTGATTCTGAATGCCTTAGAATTGCACTTTCCCCGGAAATACGAATCTTGCTTTGGGGCCTGTATCTACCTAAAGCATCTCCCATGTGAGACTACTTCTAGGTGCCATTTATCCTGGGTCTTCTAGAAGCAGCTGTGCCAGCATCCTATGATTGCTACACAAAAGCAGTGGGGAAGAAAACAGCACAGATGTCACTATCTACAATGCAGTAGGTGGCCTTTCCCCCCTGCCCTGGGACTGTTCCCCAAGTTTGTGATGTCTAGGGATAACAACTGAAGTCCAGCTGCTAGGTCCCTCTTTATCCATTTACTGGAACCTGATTGTCAAAGGAATCAGTCCCAGCCCTGAAATAATTCAACGCTATCTCCTGGGAGTCAGTGTGCACCACACACTGCCAACTGGTGTGCAAGGATCAGCTGATTCCAGATTTTTCCTTTTCCTGTTCCCCAGGAGGATGCTCATGTACCTCTGACCCAGTTAAGTATCTGGGCTTGTTTTTGTCATGGGAAGCCAACATGGTAATGAATAATGCAGTGCCGTCTTTCACTAAGTGCTACTCTCACTCAACCAGGGAAGAGAAGAGTCATGCTGCATTCCAGGGCCTCAATAATTCATTGAGGGGTTGGGTTTCCTCGGAGAGGCTTGGGCAATCAGCAGGCATAGTCTGTGCATTGTTAGTGCTTATCTTGAGAGAGGACAGTGAGACAGTTGGATGGGACCCCTCAATTGGGGAAAGCCTGAATGAACAACATGGGTTAGGAAGAAGGGTTAGCAGGCTCTGCACAGGAGCTAGAACAGCAGTCAAACCCCTGTGGGCAGGAATTACAGCTTGCTAGAATCCCCATCAACTCTTGTGGGAGAGAAAGGAGATGCTAGACTTGCAGCATGGGAGAAAATCATTTTGGTGCTCAGGAGTAAGGAATGAGACCATGTCCTAGACTAGACAGGTTCTGTCCACAATCCTCCTGGCTCAGGAAGCAAGACAATCACCTGTGGTCAAGGGTGGGTTTTAAGTGGGATATACCACTCTCTTTGGTCAAGTAATTTAGTGTCTAAAAGCTTCCCAAGGGGGTCAATGGCACATACTGCCTGAGCTATATACCTGCACCATATTAGTCATACACTGACATATGCAAGGCCTTTGACATTTACAGCTTCAGCTGGGGAAGTTACATTCCCTTGGAAAGCCACACTACCAAGCATATGCAGAAGATTTCTGCCCTTTCCATCTTAACATGGTGCTCATGACACAACATCCCGTTATACAACACAAGGAGGGCAGGCTCATGTGAGAATAGGGAAGACGGATGAGATGTATGGCAGAGTTAAGGTCAATGTAGGAATCTTACATTTTGATTTTTTTTACTTGTAGTATTGAATTTTTACCAAGATGCCCTGTTCAAGTGGTATTCCCACACTTTTTTTAAAAAAAAGCAGCTGATTAGAGGCCTTTGAAACAGAAAATTCAGTCTTCTACAAGCTACTGGCAAGTAGAACATGAGACAGGGCTACATCGTGGAGGTCCTGCCAGTGGGTTGTACCCAGTGCCTACCTATGGCATTGTGGAAGCTAACTGGCCTCGGCTGCTGTGACATCTGCTATTTCAGAGGCCACACACAGAGGATTAAAGTTTGGCAAACTAATCTAGGCAAGCTTCAGCCAACCTAGGCAGTTCTAGCAAGGAAGCTTCACACTGCACTCCCTCTGTGGAGCACCACTTTGGAAAAAAAAGCTATTGCAGCTCACAATATGCCCTCAAATGGAGACCTAAACTCAGTTTGCATCAGGCTCCATACATAGCCTTCTTAGCCCACCATGGTAACTCAGAGCAACCAGGAGTCAGCAGAATGGGATCCAAATTAAGTGCTTGTATTGAAGTCATTAACACTAGGCTAGTCTTGCATATGTTGATACAGTGTTAAAGCCATTTTAAAATGCCCCTTTAACTGAGCATACATTACCTATATTTGTTACCTTCAGAAGCACCATTTGTATCTGAACAAGAGGCTAACCAAATTGCAAAACACAGTAGGCATACATTACAAGATTTACTTGATCCTGCTTTAAAAAAAGCCTGTCCATTGAAAGTACTTCCTATGCTTTATTTTTCCATGTCATGATAATGGGGATGTTCTTTTCAAAAGGAAAAGGAAAAAAATTGAGCGGCACACATCTGACTGCTAGTCTTAGTTGTGTTACTGAGGGTTAGTGTCTCAGTTTATGAGTTAATGATGCACATTATGCATTATTTGAATTAACAGATAACCAGTTTCCATAAATATAAACAAGTTAAACCAGGCACATTTGCCCAAGTAATTATTTCTAACCCCAAAAGACTCCAAAGTATGTTCTGTTTGTGCATAAGAATAGAGAAACAGCCACATTTGCTACCCTGGCAGAGAACTAAGATCAGCCACTTGTCTGCTTTGATGTTCAGAGCAGTCCCTTTTTAATAATATTTAAGATTCCCATTTCCATAGCAACAGAGCCCACTTACAGATCAGTCCAGGGCCTCACCATCCCCGAGAACCAACCTATTATTCTGATCAAAGGAAAATTAACAGAATGAACCGTTTGAAGACTGTTGTTCTCTGGCACAGCATGCAGACATGACCTACTACAAGGCTGCCTATCTCCCACATCGAAAGCATCCTCCAGAATCCCAATTCACTGCATCCATTCTCTAGCCTGAGCTTTTTGTGGTCCAGTCCATGAAACTTGGGTGGTGGCAATTGTGATGCTGGAGCACAGCATGGATTGTGGTACAAATCAATGCCAGGACCAGGCCTCACATGCAGTGACACCAGTGCAGTACTGGGAGGTGTTGCACTGTTAGGACCCTCCAGCATTAGCAGAACTGTGTTAGCACTAGAGTTTAGCTATAAGTACTGTTAGCAAGGTTATGGGACTGGTATGCTCAGGAATTTTATTTTGGGGGGTGGGGTAGGAAGACATGTTAAAGGCAAAACCCTTTGGATCACATGGTGCATGGGACCCATTTTGTGATAAGTCTGTTCCCAGTCTACCTCCGCCCCACACCTCTGCAATTTATGGTGCAGAGCACCACTTTATTATGCTGCAGTGTTAGTTGGTTTATTGTTTCTCAAACTGAGGGCTTAGGTAAGACTGCACCACAGTTTGACGATTACATAACCAGCACAGCTTACTAGTTGGCACTCCAGAGTAAGATCACACCTGTACAGCTTAGCTCTGCAGGAAGGGAGCCTTTTCTGGACTATGCAGTCAAGCTAATGAAGTGGGGGAGAGAGGTGCAGGCATTCTCATAAGAGAGGGCAGCTGCCACAGAGATCTCCTGAGCCATTCAAGAATGGAACCCCATTGCTAGCAGCTGCCTTCACCTGCAACCCTTCTGCTAGTCTCCTTCAGCCTCCTATTCCAGGGGAAGGTCAGCAGGGCAGGTCACTCTCCCTAGCTGCTGTGCTGAAACTCAGATCTATTCACTGCCTCCTGCTCTCTGTCTCTCTCTAATGGGCAATAGCACAACAGTCAAATGAGACCCACTGAACACTGCCTTATAGGGAAGAGGAGGAAGGAAGAGACTCCCCCAAGATGATGGAAAACAAGATGCTGAGGGGACTCATGTAAAATTAACTTTCTGCCAAAATGCTGCACAGCCTCAGCACTGCTATAGCCACCTCTGCTTGAGCCTGTGGTAGCTGGGGCTCTGGCTCATCAGCACTGAGAAATTTACAAGCCCTCCTTGCTTCAGAACACAAGGCAAACTGTGTATGAGCAAGGGTCAATGGAGTTCAGGGACCTGTTGTAGCAGACCAAGAGTTCAGTGGAGTTCATCAAAACCCTGGTTGAGCTCAGCTGATTTTGTCTATGTCACGAGATCAGACTTTTTCCACAGGACTTGACACAAATTGAAAGGGGAATAGGGTGGTTGTATTGACGCACGTTCAGATAGGAATTGTTTTCACAACCAAAGGGTAGCCATCCTTAAGTTCGCATGTTAGTAAGTTCCTTTCCCACATTCTAGTAGGGGATGGAGAGTCTATGGAAACAGGAGTTAAAAGCTTCACTCTCAGACAGCCTGTAACATGAGTGATCCCCGAGTGCAGAATGGCTAGTCCATTTACCTCACAGGCACTGCATTTCTAGAAACATTATTTTGTTAAATGCCTTGAGCATCAGGAAGCAACACTAGGTGCTTTATAAAACTTGAGTTCTAGTCTAGCTAACTCAGTCCCTTCCCCAGGACGTTTGCTGTGCTGAAGAAAGGCAGCTACAGACCTGATCCCCCTTCCACTCCCTCAACCCCAACAAAACAGCAAAGACAGAAAAATCACATGCTACCTCCTCTAGCAACCATTTACCCCTTTGAGGGTGCATATATCTGCCTGTCTGGCACCATGATGCAGGAGTCTATGCTGTAACTTGCTTTTTCATCCAAATATCATGGCTCTACTAGGACACAACCCAAATGGGACTAATCTCACTGGTACATATCAGGGGAGGGTTTTTCATTAGCACTATTCAACTCACCTCCCCCCACCCCCGCCCTCCCACCTATCAAAAACCCACAGTCACTCCCCTGGTACCAATTGCCCTATACTGCTTTGTTTCTTTTAATTATGCCTGTAACTGAAGTGAATATTCATATGTGAGATATTAAGTGGGTGTAGTAGCCAAGAGAAACTATTTATAAACTCTTCTGTGCACTAAAATCACTGACTAAGAGCTGCTGATCCCTAGGCCAGCTCCTTCCTATACCTTGTACAAGTCTGATAAATGATCTTTAGAAGGCCTTCCACCTCTAAACATACCATATCTTCACAGCATTTCTCCTTTCCTTTTGCTATGAAGATCATTTTCATGAGAACAGGATCATTAAACTTTCCATCTGCTCCTTATTTTGTACCTGAATTAACTATTTCTCTTCACTGCATCTGATTCATTGCCATAACAAACATGTTTACAATAGACTAGCTTCTGAGGGTCCTGCATTCCTCTGTTGACCTGATGAGATCTCTCTCACCAACACAAATTGGTCCAATAAAAGATATTACTGCAGCCTTGTCTTATATCCTGGGTCAAACAACTACACTTCTGCATACAGTCTCCTGTGGAAAGAGGCAAGCACACAACATACCTACCCAACCCCCTCTAAGTTAAGAGAGCGAGCCCAAGTCCTACATCAGAACTCTCTTAACGAAGTTTCAGTTCCTTAAGCCATCTTAAGCACAGAACAAAAAGTTCCAGACCCCTTCTTAAAGGCTATACTAGAACATGGAAAGCAACAAGGCCATGTGCTCAGGTCAGTTTCTTGTCTACTGACCTGAGACCCACCACCAGCTTTTAGGAGTTTGTTCAAGCTTCTCTTACTTTGGGGAAGAGGAAATTCTTCTTGGCTGTCTGAAGCAGACACCACAGTCCAACCACCACTTATATGCAGGGCCTCAAAGCAGCTTTACAATAGAACAGTCACTAGAAATGCTGAGTTACCGCTCCCTATTTTTAATTACAATCCTAGCCCTACTTTGCTGGCAATCAATGAAGTAAGAGAGGCACTCTCATCAGGGGTAGAAGAGGATATGTCTAGTTCACACTTGACCTACCGTAGAAGGGTGTAGATTGGAATGCTAGTGCCTACCACAGAGAGATTCTCCCTCAAGTGTTCTCAATCATTCCAATACTCCCACTGACACAAGGGCAGGACAAACCCCCAAAGTGTCTTAGAGTGAATGTTATATATGCTAGGGGGTAGTGGAGGCTAACAGGACAGCTCCACCTACAAAAACCATAAGATGGAGGAGCAGTCTTCCCCCAGAACCATAGGACTAGACTCTAGAGGACAATGTTCATAGTCCAGATACTTTTTAACAGGAGGCTCTTCTGGGATTTTTATGTCCCCATCTTCCCTCCACTTCCACCCCATCATTTCTAGTTATGGGTCTTGCTAAGAGCAGGGTCATTCAATATGCCAGGCGTGGGGAGTGAGAAGCCCATTGTCATCTCTCCATATACTCCCAGGCCAGGCTGCAGAGACAGGGCAGAGCAGCGTAATAGGCTCACGTCTCCTGCAGGAGCAGGCTCCTCTGGGGCATAAGGATCATGAGAGACCCTACGTGAGACACACAAGCAGCTCCCTGGTTGCAGAGCGCAAACAGCACTGCAGCCCTACCCCCGCTGCATGGCCCCGAGACCGAGCCGAACCCCACCCCCGATCCCCACGGTCTGGCCGGGTGACTCCCCCCAAAGGCTCATCCTCTCATTGGGAGCCAGCCCCCGACCGAAGCCAGGTGCACACGCGTCACGGGTTCGAGCCAGAGCTCTGCCTGCTGTACCCCGCCGCCAGGCAGCTCGTTTCAGGGGACTCCACCACAGCAGGCTGCCCAGCAGGGGAAGGGGGGACCCCTCCCCCCCCATATCCAAGAGCCCCCGCTTGGAGGCAGCGAGGCGACACAGAGCTGCGGGGCTGTCTCCGCCTTCAGCCCCTCACTAACCAGCCAGACGCCCCGGGACTTCAGACGCCTCTTTCCAGCGAGGAGGGGAACCGGCCGCCGGTCTGCAGAGCCGGGGCGCCGCCAGAGGGGTTGCGGGGGGAGGCGAAAGCCCCGAAGCAGCCTCGTCTAGGACTCCCCCGCCCCCTAGGGATGCGCAGCTGCAGCAGCCGGAGGGACCCCGGCTCCCCGTAGCGGGCGGCCGCCCCCCCGCCCACCTGCACGGCCCGGCTGAAGAAGACCCCCGCGTCCGAGGCCAGTTTCTTCATGTTGAAGTCCATCCCGCGCGCGCCGCCGTCTAGCTCTCAACCGCCGCGCGGCCACCCTGCCTCCGCTCCAACGCCTCAGCGGCCAGGCGAGACTAGAGCGAAGCCGAGTCCCCCCTCAGCGCACCCGCCCCTTTATAGGGCCCATCGCGCCCTCTGGCATCTTCGTGGTTGCCTCTTAAAGGGGAACGCACCCGGCACGCCTCCCCCGGGAGCGGGGTTCGCGGCTGTCCGGTGTGCCATGGCAGCTTTGTACGGGCCCAGGCCTAGGTCCACGGACGCAGGGCTGAGTCATAGAGGGCGGCTGTTGTGGTACCCAAGCTCAGGGAGTAAATAAGGAGCCTCAGGACCCCAGGATGCCGCTAGTTGACACTGCCCCTTTAAGAAAAGCTCCTCCCCTTTCCTTCTCAGCTTGCCAATCACAGTCAATCAACACTGACATGTAGTCCCGCCCACCAGGAAGACTGCTCTTTGCTGCTCAACCGCACTCTCCGCTGTCGCCGCGCCTGGCCAGGGGAGCCAGCTGATTGGTCCGACCGGGGGCAGCCCGCTGTTCTGATTGGCTAACAGCGGGAGGCCTCCTACGCATTCCTACCTCTAGTGTCAGTCAGGCTAGGCTGCGGCGCGCGGGGGAAGGAGACGCTGCCCTTCTGAAGCCATGGGATGTGCCTGGGTGAGAACGGCTCCGTCAGGGCTGCGGGCTCCCCCTGCTGGGGTGGTAGCGCCCGGGGTGCCGAGGGATGCGGACTGTTCCATTCGCGCGGGGGGGGGGGTTATTGTCTGTCAGCTATAGGGGGGACTCCATGGGGCCAGGGGCAATAGGGACCAGCCGGGTGAGCAGCCCCCTCAGCACTCCTCTGCCCCCGGGATAGCTGCCCCCCCCCGCCATGGGGCTGGATGTTCGGGGGGGGGGGCGTGTAATGCAGCTGGTGTGCCCGGGGGAGGGGCTGCCCAGCGCGGGGACCGGGGGCTGGCCGGCATGGGGTGCGCCCTGGGGACGGGGCTGTGCCGTGCTGGGGTTTCTCATGGAGCAGCCACGGAGATGCCTGGCATTTGGGCTGGCTTCGGTGGGGTTTGGGCCGCTGCAGAAGTGGTGGCGAGGCAAGGTTTAGGGATGTAGAGACTTTGGGGGAGGTGGGGGCCTTAATAGGGCAAGGAGGTGGGCATGCTGCACCCTAGGATTGATTCTGGAGAGGGAAGCAGCCAGAGAGGCAGCTTCCTTGCATTGGGGGTTTACTTTGGAGTAACGTCCGTGCAACGCTAAAAGTGGGGAAGGTTAGGTTAGGGTTAGGTTCCCTCAGTGGGGTTCATAACAGAGCCCCCCCCCCCATTCTAAAGTTTATGGGAATTTGTGCTGGGGAAGTATCTACATAATGGCGTATGAGGGAGTAGCCAAGAAGGTTGCTGACCCATGCTCAGGTCTGTATTAGAGCACCTCAGGCAATATCAGAAAGGGTTTCCGGGGTCCCATATCTGACTTACTGTATCCTTGAAAGTAGTTTGCTTTGCATCCGTTTAAAATTTATACTTTATAAATAATTGAACTCAACATCCTGCAATAACGGAAACAAGAAATTAAATCACCTTAAATTATTATAATAGTAACAAATCAAACCATAAAACAAAGTAATTCCAAAAGTCCTGACCCTTTAAAATCCTTAATGGTTTCAAAAGGCATATTAATTTCCTTGAGCTTATAGCCCAGAGGGATCAAAATGTTATACTGCATTCTTTTGTTAACTTACGACATTCCAGTAGAGTCCTAGACAAAAGAAAATAATTGTCCTATACATTGTTGCTTATGCTTTCTCTGCTGATATAATTGAAGCAATATGTGTTGCTATTGCCTTCGTTACCAGCCTCCGGGGTTGGGTATCAGATCATTTTTTTAAGTTTGAAAATAGTGAGACAGTTTTTAGCTGTTGGTCTCATTACATGCTGTTGCCCTTTAGGCAGTTGTTACAGTTGTGATTCAGTTATTCTTTTTCATTGCTGCTATCAGTATTTTTGGTGTTCTTTTCTATCTAATTCTGCCATTTGAAGGTCACATTGTGTTGTTCCAAACAGATTTTCTTTTTACAGTCCAAATAACAGCAGTGCTCTTCAGCTTGTGCTGTCTGAGGCAATGCAGAGAAGGCAATCCATGCTTTGATAACTTGGGAGACTGGATTGCTGTAACCGATCACTCCATGGTTTAGCAGATGCATGTACTCAAGTCCTGCATGTATTCAAATTCTCAAGTTGTTTTCTCGATCTATAAATTGACGAAATTTTGTATTTAATACAAATTTGTTCTGTTGCCATGGAAAAAAATTCTATCTGTTTGGACCTGTGTATTCTAAACCCTTCCTACTTCTCACTTTCATCTGCATTTAAAAGCTATGCTTATGTGTAACTCAGCTTCCAAATCTGATTGGTTGCATTCTGGAGGCTCCAAGATCTTATGTCTAGGTCATTGGACTTAGTTATTATGGGCTAGGAATTGTTTTATTTAACTGGTTTAAAATATGTCAAGTTTGGATTGTCAGTGAGACAGGGGCCAAACAATGGAATAACCAGGTTTAAAGAACATGCTTTAGTCAAGGTACAGACCAAGGCTATAATATTTAACACATTTTGGTTATACATGCTGGCTGAACAATGCTTGTTCAAAGCTAGTTTGTCCACAACTGTACTTACGCTTAGCTTAAATGTGGGTGTGGTTTAACTGTTTGGGCACTGTGGATGTGGCCAAAAAGTGTTGTAATTATATTCAATTAAAAAATAAACAAACCTGTTATAGCTTAGATCTGTACCTGAGATAAAGCAGTTTTGTTTCAATATGGTTGAAATGCTGTCCACTTTGGCCAGCAAAACTGTATTTAAACCAATTGACCCTGAACTACTATAAAAGCCATTCAGCTAACATATGCCCTCATCACTCAGAGATTGAGCCATTGATCTATTCTAGCCTAAAAATCTTTGGGCTGTCACATTCCAGAGCTTACTTGGATGGGGAATTCTCATCCTTGTTTAGTTTGAGAGGCAGACATCACTGTTTGTAAGAATAAGCTTAAGATCTTTTTTCTGTGGTTTATCCCATTATAGTTGTCTTGCTATTTTAAATGGATTGTAATGTGCCTTCAGATGCATTGTACGAAAATGTCTTTATCAGAAGAGATTGTACTGTTCTTGCTACTATTTATCATATTCTTTCCTCTTCCTTGCAGAGAAAAAATTACCCGTTGGAGACCAATTCTGGAATCCAGAGGCACATTTTGAAACAAAGTTGGATTTCTTTGTGAACTCTCTGAACAGTTCCCATAAGAGTCCTTCCCAAACGCTGACTCCGGTGGGCACTCTGAACCTCATTCAGACATGGCCTTTCAGAGAACTGAGGGAATGTCCATCATCCAAGCCTTGGCAATGACAGTGGCAGAAATCCCTGTGTTTCTTTACACAACATTTGGGCAGGTAAAAAAAACAACCACAACTGGATTTTCTGGAGTTATTTGGAGTTTTCTTTTACAGGGCTGTCTGCAGCAGTTGTTTTGGAGGGTGATGAAGAGAAATAACCGGATGGTGCTGAGGCAAGAGAAAGGGAGGGTTTAACAGTTGCTATGAGGTGATTGCACTTGTTTGAGGACTGCAGAAGGAACTGGAAATAGAGGTTTTTTACAAGCGGTCAGGTGTCATCTAGGGAGGCTTGGGGAGCAGCCTGCAGATGAGAAGGAATGTGGGACACTTGTTGGGGAAGCTTTGATGGTGGGTTTGGCAGTGGGGAGGAGGATGGTGTTGAGAGGAATACTGGGCCAGTGGCTAAGGCCATAACCTAGGACTTGGGAGACCTGGCTTCAATCCCTGCTCTGCCACAAACTTTTTGTATAACTCCGGACACATCCTTTAGTCTGTTTGAAATTTGTAAAATGGGGATAATAGCACTTTCCTATCTCACAGGGGTGTTGTGAGGATAAGTACCTTAAAGATTGTGAGGTGCTGAGCTTCTGCAGTGATGGGAACCACATAAATAGGGAACAGATAGGGGAATTTAGCTGTGAAGTAGGGAAGGGTTGCAGGAACATTGAGGGTTTGGAGGCAGGTATGGTTAGATGCTGGGGAAAGCAATGGGCACTGTACAGAAATTGCTCTGTAGAGAACATTCGCTCTATGTTGCTCTGTCCTCCATGAGTCAGAGATTTTGTGGAAACACCAAATTTTGATAAGTCATTGGGCTGATCATAATTGTACTGAATTTTCAAAATTCTACCAAGTTTTGGGCAAGTAAAAATTGAAATTTTAGTCCCAAGTATATCAGCTAGTTTTATAAACATCTGAAAAGTGGGGGTTATAATTATGGAGGTGACACTGTGATAACTACAAAATTGCTAATGTCATGTGCTATTCACCCCACTTTTCTCTGTACCAAGCAGAACCTTTGGTTCATCTTTAGTTTAGAAACACTCAGATATAGTTTTTGTTTTTGTTAGCATAAATGGAAAAATATACGAATGCAACATTAGGGATAAGACTTACTGCCCCAAAACCAGAAAATTCATTGTTGAGGTTAATAACAGTAACTGTCTCGCATATAAGTAGTACAGTAAGTACTTTCCTAATAATAAATTTACTGCTATTTTGCATGTATTTAAGATCTTATTGTGAAGACTTCCATTTACTACGTTGGGCTTTAGATCAGGCCCTAAATGGCCCAGACCTAACCCAGCTGCCTAGGCCTTCCAGGACATGCCATCTATCATCTCTCAGCCCTCAGAACGGTGTCTCGGGTATCTCTGCCTGGAAATGATGGAACTCGTTCAGAATGCTGTAGTGGGACATGTATATCGCCCCCTTCACTCCCCATCTCTCTTTAGTTGTAGCTGGATGTAAAATAATGTGTAGCTCTTGTAGTGTAACTGATATGTGCCTGAGAAAAATCCATTCCCCAATGAAGTCAATGCGAGTTTTTGCTATAGACTTCAGTGGGGCCAGGATTTCACTTCTGGTTGTTAGTCCGGACCTAGAATCTTATGAGCAGGATCTCGGAGGCAAACTCCTTTTCATGCCATTGGGATCTTTAATATCCACATAGAGAAGGCAGCCTCCAATGATTATACAGAGAGAACTGCAGGTAAATCAGACAGGACTCTAATTCTATCTGCAGTCTATCAGATAAGATATTCTCTCCTTCCCACCCTGTCCCAAACAGTTTAGCATTGCTGGGCACTATTGAACCGTTGGTGTGTTCTACCCCATGGATGTCTACATTTCACTGGTGGGTAAATCAGTGCCTGTAAAGCACCTTTTGGTCCTAGCTTTCCTGGATTGAAACTGCTATACAAATGTGTGGTGCAGGTGGTGTGTTACATTGTTGCTCTCTTATATCTCTTGTGTTTAAAGTCTGTCTTCTCTCAGCTGAGACTCTCCCCAGGCCTGAGGAAGGTGCTGTTTGCTACGGCTCTTGGGACAGTTGCCTTAGCTCTTGCCGCGCACCAGCTGAAGCGGCGCCGACGTCGAAAGAGACAGATCACCCCAGAAAAGTGTGGCATTAAGCCTGGAGGAGTCCCTGTCCCCTCTTTACCGACCAGGAAGATCCCTTCAGTGAAAAAAGGTTGGTATTGCAAAAGCAGATGCTGAGAGGAAATGCAATTTAATGTAAAAGGAACGTTTGTGTAAGTAGTATTGGCTGGGAGGAGGAAAATATAGGACAAAAGCCCAGGTAGTTCCAAGCATATGGGGTAGATCAGGTTGCTAAAGTAGTTCAAAACACTATACAGAGGCAGAATGAGACTGGGAGGCAAAACTAATCAGACAGTAGCCTAATAGAAGCCACAGTGGAGAGCAGATAGCAGAATAAGCAAAATAATTTCCCTAGAGCACACGTGATTGAAAAGTTCCTGCAGGGCTTTACAGTGGGGTTTGCTGTTGCCATCAGCTTTAATACAAAAGGAGACTATTGACCCCACTGTGCAGTACTCTCACTTGATATGTGTGGCTATATGCATGCAGTGACCCACAACTCACATCTGTGTATTGATCTTGGTGACCAGGATTGGCTCCATTTGATGCCTATTAGGTATGGCAGTGGGTTTCTGACAGATTGCTAATGTCATCTGCCCAAAGCATGGGCTTTAGCAGCCCTGCCCTGAAATCACCTTTAGCAGTCCTTGGAAGCAGTAAAGGAGTGGGTGTAGTCTGGAGGAGTGAGAACAGGACTGGGAGTCAGGAGGCTGTGTTTTAAACCCAGCTTTCCCACTAACTCGCTGTGTGACACTGCTCTCTTAGTTCCCCATCTGTAAAATGGGATTAACAATTACCCAGCTACCGCAGGGGGTGTTGTGAGGATTAATTATTATCTGTACAGCACTAGGGAAATTATGAAGCTCTATAAAAACACTAATTATGAAGTCAAGCAAGTTTGCTGGCTGTATACTGGCAAGTTTGCTGCTGCATTTGCACAAATGAAACCTTTTTTTAGCACTGTACATAGCAGGAGAGAAGTGAGGCATTGATGCATAATATTTCTCCAATAACACTTTTTTCACTTGCATACGTCGTTTCATCCAAAGAGGTGAATAAGTATTCATAGTTCCATATTCGATGGGGAAACTGAGTCAGAGGTTAAGTGACTTGCTCAAGGTGACAGAGTAAGGTAGGAGGGAATAGAACCCTGACTCCCAGTTGTAACTATCAGAAATACGCTTCCTTCTCCTTCTGCACATCCCTTAACCCAGCAGATCAATGCTCTGTCACTAACTAATGAATTATAGTTCCCCTCGTCATCCAGGACTGCAATGAAGCCATTTTGCTTTGAACCAGATTTTTCTGTGACTGCTTTCTTTTTCACCTCACTGAGAACTGATTCTTTTGGAGATGGCACTGCCCTTTCAGCAGCCTACTGGAGACCCTGCTTCCAGTGGTGCTAACCTGGGGCAGCACAGGACAGACTAGAGTGAGCTACACCTCATCTGATTGCATAGGTTCCTTTTTCTGATTGCTGTAAACAGAGAGGGGAGACCTAAAGGCTTGTTTTTGCCACCCTTCCAATTACAGGATACTCCAGCCGGAGAGTGCAAAGTCCCAGCAGCAAGAGCAATGACACACTCAGCGGAATTTCCTCCATTGAGCCAAGCAAACATTCCAGCTCCTCCCACAGCCTAGCTTCGGTAAGAGACCCTAACACCCCCTTGCTATCTGCTCTAGCCAGCAGAGGAAGGAGTCACACCTACCTGCCTACACTTAACAAGATTGTCATTAGTCAGCCAGGACCAGAACTAGTAGAATGGGTGGAGTTTACTTGTTTTGTGTGAGTTTTTGTAGCCCTGCAGATTGAGGTATTGGCCCTTAAAATTCCATCGTTCTGATTACCAGTGTGCTTTATTCCCCACCCCAACTTCAATTCCAACATGATTTCAGTGGCTACTAACTGGTTTTTAGCTCTGGCTGATCTCCAATCGTGATACTGTACCCAGTCATTTTGGGATATCCTCAGTGACGAAGGTAAGAAAAGGAGAGCTTTATAGCAGAGAAAGTAGATGTAGGTTCAACATAAGCACTGCAACCTGCGCCACTGCAATGTATGTACGAAGTATAAACATTTAGGCTCCTTCTTCTGCAGGGAAACTTTCTAACCAATATTAAAACTGCTCAAAAGTAGCCTGGGTCAGAAAAAAAAAAGATTCAGGTCAGGCCTCATAAAACTTGGTCTATATTCGATGTCTTCAAGTGATTTTAAAACATTTCCCCAATGCAGACAGGCTAAAAAAAGACAGCTAATAATGTGGACGTTGCTTATACCATATAGTAGGTCTACACTGGCAGTTGTCAGATCTCCCAGCAGTGTATCTCCATTGCTAGTGCAGTCTGCCTCCCGGCGTGTCTATCACTGTTATCTAACTCTACTCAGAACAGGTCTAAATGATGCTGTGTCCTGTCTACACTGGTGCTCTCATGAGTGGGGCTGTGAAATAATGGGAGACTTCCTGAAAGCTGCCAGGGTAGACAAGGTAACAAAGAGTCCTGTGGCACCTTAAAGACTAACTAAAATATTGGAGCATAAGCTTTCATGGGCTAATACCCACTTCGTCGGATGCAAGCAGTGGAAGTGTCCAGGGGCAGGTATAGAAAACTAGGCAAGAACCAGGTAGGAGGTAACAAGGTTAGTCCAATTAGGCTGAACCAGCTTGTTATCTCAAATCAGGGAGGGTGGGTTATTCTTCTAGCAGTTGAATAGGGGGTGTGAACTCGGAGAGAGGAGAAACTATTTTTGTAATTAGCAAGCCACTCAAGGTCTTTGTTCAGTCCCAGATTGAATGTGTTAAATTTTTTGAATGGAAGTTACTCATTAGATCTACTACCAACCCAGCTGAAGCACAGGAAGATTTAGGCAGTAAGTTTGTAAAACTTTGGTTTGTAAAATCTAATTTTCTAACTTCAGGAGAACTTCTAACACGTTCAGTTCTCCTGTCAGCCTCTCCCTTCATCCATAGGACAAGAACTGGTTGTATAGCTCAAGACTTTTCCATCTTTTTGCCCATGCTCAGCCAACAGCAGAAGATACCAAATAGATGTACAGGTTATTTTTCTTTGTGTCAGAGAAAGGGTGGGTGGGAATAGACCCCTGCCAGATTGTATTGTTATGTTGCATGGATCACAGCTAACTAGAGAGTGAGTAAAAAAAAGAGTTTTGCACAGGCTTGGCTTAGTTCAAATAGGCAAAGCGGGGGCGGGGGGAGGAAATGACACAGCAGCCAGTGAACTGACTCCATCCCCCTTTACCAGTCCAATGGCTAAGCAGTAAGCTGAAGAAGTGCAGGGTAGCTCTCTCATTCCCTGGTACTCTTGGTTTCAGAGAAAGGATGGGTGGGAACAACCCTGTCTCCCATATTGCCAGACTGCACTGTTCCCAAAGAATTGGGCTAGTTAATTTGATTGTGGGGGGAGGGGTTCATAGCAGAAAAATGATCTTCCACTGAAAGATAGTTTTGGAACCTTGACCTATTTTATTGGGGAAACTTAGGGTGAAACATTTCTGTAGTGAGTGAATACAGAACCAACTCAAGAGCCATTTTTGATGTTTGTCAGAGACATGAATGGGGTTTCTAAGTGGTATATACTTGCCTCTAACATAGGGATATCAAACTGACTTGGGGGGAGACCTGAATTCTATTTTTAAATGTGGTTCATGGGTGCAGATATACACTTAGGATCACATACTCCGCTCTAGGCACAGCTCAGCTCCCACTGATGTCAAGGGGAGGTTTGCATAGAGATCAAAGGTAGAATCTGAATTTATATATTTAAGATTAGCAGCCACGTTAGTCTGTATCCGTAAATAAGACAAGGAAGACTTTGTAGCACCTTAGAGACAAACCAGTTTATTTCAGCATAAGCTTTCGTGGGCTATCCCACTTGCGATCATTATGTATTAGTTCAGTACGCTATTGACACATTTAGCATTGTTCAAGGGGTAATATTCATTTTTAAGACTACTGCTGTTTCTACCCTTTATTTCTTTTCCATCTCTCTCTCTCTCTCCTTCCCCTTGCATCTTTCTTTATTTTTATTCCCTTTGCATTTCCTTCTCTGCAGTAACTCCTGGTTCCCACACTTTGGGTTTCATTTCCACCTCCTTTCCCATTGCATCTGACAAAAGGATCTGCAATGATAAAGCTAACTCAAGCCTTTAAAGTACTGTCCTTTGCTGTCAAGTTTACAGTCTAACAAGATTAATGGGTGGTGTGGAGAGAGTTCACACTCTGAGTGATTGTTTTAGGCTGCCTGTGGATTCAGGCTTGCACTTAAATACTAGAGACACATTTGAAAGGCTTTGTTATTTCTTGTCCTGAGGGTTAGAAACCAATTTTTAAATGGAAGTGGAGATTCTTTAGAATCTGCATATGTAAGGTGGCTAGATCCCGCCTGTGGACCAAGGGTTTGACACCACTGCTTTAGCCAAAGGTCCTGAAGATGGGGAGGGGGTGGTGGGTGATGCAGTTTCTAGTTTTACCTTCAGAAGTTCGCACCTTGTTAAGGTGAACAGGGGTGGGGAAACTATTGTTTGGTGGTAGGTTCCTGTAAGGCTGCTAAAGTGCAGGGGCAGGCTTTGCCTTCACCAGCAGTCACTCATAGTAGGTAGACTGGAACGGAGACACCAGACAGACTCCATTCCTGCTTCTGAAACATGGTGAGTGCAGGACCTCTTCAGAGACAGCCTGCAGAGCAGATATATTTCCTATCATACTTGGACTCAAAACCTTGGGCCTCAGTTTTGTGCAGATCAGGGTAAGTGGACTCCATCTATAATAGAAAAGCAATTTAAATGCAGTTTGACTTCTTTAAAACATATGATTTATAGTTAGAGCTACTTCTGAATCTATATTTTTTTAATGTACAGTCAAATACTCTTTAAACAAGTGACTCGTTCTGCTCTCTAGCCTTTTTGTGTGTGGGGGGGGGGGACTGAGATTTCCCCCTTATGCTTCATTCTGGTTACTTCTCCAGTGCTACTCTGCTATTCTGCAAATCAGGATTTAACAATGGGATGAGTTAGAAAACACAGTAAGAAGCTGATTCAAGAGATGTGTAGGTTCAGAGAGAGAAGAGAATTCACTTCAAACAAAAACATCCCCTAACTTCTGGTCAGCTTGACTCCTCCTCTACCCCCTGCTTTCCCTTTCACTAAAAGTCTTCCAAGACAATTCCTTTCGATACTTGGTGAGTTCCTGGGAGTGTTCAGCCTGGGTCTTTTTCCTTGCAACCTCAAGAAGTTCAGGATTACATTTATTTCCATGGAACGGTAGTGTTAGCCAGTCTCTGAGCAAGATCATTCTTTCTGGTTTTCTTGACCCTGGGATTAAAGAGACCTTATCCTTAAACTACTGAGGTGAGTTCCAACTCATTTGGCTCTTGGAACTCCATCCTTGAACTCTGAAGGCAGGAGAGTAGAATTAGCTTCTCTTCAAACACCATACTGTACTCCCAAGATCATATCCTCCTCCTCCTCAAATGTGTCCCCTAAAGGAGTAGTGCATCATACCACCTGGAATCCCTGCTTTCCAGTAACACAAAACATAAATTGTAACATAATGGTTCATGAGAGATGAGCAACTAAAGTCATGTCTGAATTGCATGTGGGGAAGCAAAGTGGTAATCAGAATGAAGTGATTTTTAAATCTCATATTTTATGACTTGCTGTGGCTAGGAACAACTACTATACAATCACATGCAATGTCAGTATCCTACAGCCTTTGAACCTAGCCCTGATGGCTTGCTGTATCAGATCTTAAAATGCTTTTATGGCAGTAGCCCAGCACTAAGTACTAGTCCTGAACTAAGATCTAGACCAGGCTTGTCCAACCCGCGGCCCATGGGCCGCATGAAGTTTTATTACTCAGATATGTACATTATATGTACAATGTAAAATATGTACATTTATGAAGTTTTATTACTTAGATATGTACATTATGCTACATTTTGGGGGTTTTTTTTGCTCATCAGCTATCATTAGTGTTAGTGTATTTTATGTGTGGCCCAAGACAACTCGTCTTCTTCCAATGTGGCCCAGGAAAGCCAAAAGATTGGACACCCATGATCTAGACCGTGCATCTCTTGCTTCTGCTTAACCCCCACCTACAGAGGAAGATTAATATTTATTGGAGCCCTCAGCACAGAGAACATTAGGGGGCCCCATGTCCCCATCATGGGGCCCTGCCCCTGCTCCTTCCCTTCCCCCCTTGGCCCGGCCTCCTGGCCTGGCCAAAGGTCAGACCATGGTAAGAGCTGCTCAGGGAGTTTGGACTGCTGTGAGGAGCCCTGGACCCTCAACCTGTCCTGGATGGAACACCCTGGGGAGCAGGGATATGGACTGGGACTGCTCTCTCCTCACAGCTGCCTGAACGGCTCTTACTACTAGGGTGACCATACATCCTGTTTTGGCCAGGACAGTGCCCTTTTTAAACCCTGCCCAGGACTAGGGTGACCAGATGTCCCAAATTTATAGGGACAGTCCCAATTTTTTGGGTCTTTTTCTTATATAGGCTCCTAGGAGCAGTGTGTGTATATATATCTAAAAGAGGTGGAATTTTGGCTGTGTAGACTAGCATCCCTTAAAATAGGGAAGGAATGAATCTAATTGAGGATGAGAGGGGAGCAGAGAAAAGCCTAGATGGCTTATATATAATGTACTGGGCGGGCTGGAAAAGTCTTCTTAAAAAAAACAGCTATGAGGGGGAAGCCAGCTATTTTACTGAAGACAACAAAGGAACCATATACAGTTGCTTCACTTTATTTTACTACTTTTATTGTTTTAAATTAGTTAGAACTGCCTATCACATTGCGACTGGTTTAATAAAGAAAAACATGTAATGATTTAAAATGATACTCTGCCTAGTGGATGGATTTTGTCTGTTGTGTTAAAACTTGGCTCAAAGCATTGGGGCCCTCTGCAGCCTCCTGTGAAGTAGCTGTTGAGCACCAATGTCTTGCACTAAACTTAATGGACACGCAGAACTAGGATGGTTTTGGATTGCCTAGCACCGATATCCCTGCCATCTAGGTCTTCAATATTTTTACCTTGGAAAATCTAGAGAATACTGAAAACAAGCCTGAAAATTGCAGGCGAGACTGAGACCATGTCTACACAATGGGCACTTCAGTAGCACATCTACAGCCCCATCGCTATGTCACCATAGTGTAGAGGTTTCCTACAGAGACAGAAGGGGTTTTCCATCGCTGGGTAATCCACCTCCCTGAGCAGCAGTAGCTAGGATGATGGAAGCATTCAACCTAGCCGTGTCTACACCATATGTCAATGTCATACTTGAAGGAAGATCTAAAAGGTGCTGCTGTTCTTTCTTCTCTCTTCACTGGATAGATAGTGGCTGTGAACTCTTCCAGCCCAACACCAGCATCTGCAGGGCCCTGGGAGACGAGAGCGATGGAAGATCCTGGAGCAGCTGGAGACTCTAGTGCTGAAAACCTCTATATTCAAGGTAAACCAAAATTAACCTTAACCTGAAAGACTAATCCCTTTGTGTGAGAGTAGGACTACTGTCTCCATGTTCATGTGGTCCTTGCTCCACTAACAGATATGAACACTGTCTCCTCCTGTGCTTAACATCAACATCGTTCCATCAACGAACTGTTGTTCACCTGGTGAAATCAGTTTCCTCTCCTTGGATGGGGAATGGTGATGGTTTCATTGAATCCTAATCCAAATGAGACAATTTCCAGAAGAAATATCTGTTACTGCCTTATTTATTGGTTTAGGCTGCAAATGGGTTTGGGACGAGACTTTCCTCTTCTCTTGAATACTCTACCTCACAAATGAGCAAGGCATCTTATTGGTTGCTACATCCTTTTGCTGTATGAGTGGCTCTGATTTCACTGCTTATGTTTTGTTGCATTGCCCAGGAATGGAGCTATTTGAGGAGGCACTGCAGAAGTGGGAGCAGGCATTGACTGTAAGGCAGAGAAACAACACTAGCACTCCAGTCTCTTGGGACAACACAAAACATGAAGAAACTATGTCTGAGGAGTTGCCTGAGGTATGTATCAACCTTTCCTCAACATTATTCAACTAGTCAACGTTGTGAAGGGCCAGATTGGATGGGAGAAGGAGCGGTCATCAGTAGGATGAACATTGAAAAGTAAATTCGGAGGAGAGTGGACTGGACAAGGGCGTATCTGGTATGGCTAGAACCCATCCTTAGCCACTTGTGATTTCGTGATATAGCTATGCTGGAATTAGAGAGGATGTGTTCCTAACATTTTTGGCTAAATCTTTTTCCTAGTGAGTCTTCCACCAATTGTAACTCACAGTGATTTAGGCCAGACTATTCTTTGTCAAACTTCAGAATTAGTTATTGCTAGGAAAAGAACAACACAGGGCAGCATGTGGCCTAGTGGCTATGACCTGAGTTCAAGTACAGGCTCCACCACTGCTTTGCAGGGTATCTTTATGCAAATCACTTCCCTCTTTGTGCCTTAGTTTCTCCATCTGGAAAATTGGAATAATACTGACCTCCTTTGTAAAGCACTGTAACAGCCACCCCTACCTTGCCAGGGGTGAAAAGTGTTAACAAAAAGCTATGTATTATTCATTATTATTCTTAAATACAGCAACCAACTAGGTTAAGAATAGTTTGTCTTGCCCAATGTTATTTCTCTTTTTAATGCCTTTAAAATGGAGAGTCTAGCTAAATTGGTTGCCAAGATTGTACTGAACTGCACTGACATGGAAAAACTAACTAGTTGCACACTTGTCTTACTAGAGGAAAACAAATTTGTGAGGTTGGACAACTATCTCAGCCATTAGAGAAAGGGCAATTTAAGAGAAAATACGTGCCCAAATAGTCACTTAGAAGAAGAGAGTTGCAGGCTTATCCAGTCACCTACAAAATGGACAGGTCTAAGGCTGAAATTGGATGTCTCCACCAGCTATAAAGGGTCAACTACCAAAGGAGGGAGCATGCTGGGAAAGGCTCTTATAAAAGGATGCACCAAAGTAGACAATTTTAGTGGTGACTAAATAGCTAAAGAGATAGCATCTGCAGGTAATGAAAGAGGCTAAATTCTGAAGTCTGTAGAAGTTTGGGATGTTGATGTAAGATACTCTGAGATTCTTATAAAACAGAACCTGGTGTCCTCATTATGTGGGGTGTTTATCTTTTGTGTTCTATTATGTTTATGCAAGTCAGATCTGGATTCTTTTTGATATTTTCTGCGTGTGCTTGAAGTGTCCCCTTGTGTTTCTACAGCTAAATTAAGAGTTGCTTCATAATCAAAACACATCTGGTAGTTTTATTTAACTAGCTGAAGGCTTAGATCGCTAGGAAAGTGAAGATCTAAGCAGAGTATAATGAAGGTAGACATTGTGTAAGGTTTTCTTTCATCCACTCACTGATGTTACAAAACTGTGCTAACAGCAGACTTCACTCCTGTCTAATAACATACTGAAGTTGATCTGCATTATTCTGGTGCCTGGCCTGTGAACAGAGCAAACGAATGCAGGCTTATGGAATGAACAAACCTCTATTTGAGACTAGACTGAAATCACTGAATTCTTCCTTGAGACTGATAGCCTATTATAACTGTTTCTACAGGTCATTGGCTAATGTACTATTTCCTCTTAAATGGACAAACAGCAGAAGGAAAAAGTTATAATTTGGAGTAGATTGCATACAAGCTGCCCTGGTTTTATTGCAAGTTTAACCTGAAGTGAATCTTTAATGAGTTCAGTTTACTAACTTAACTATAGTTGATAAATCAAAACTGTTGATGCAAAATTTCACTTCAGTACTTTGCTGTAAGCATCTATAACAGTGATCAATTGTGCTGTGTCAGTGGCATAATTGACTTGAGGGATAGTGTCTGCTTTTGTTTAAACAGGAGTCACAGAAAAAGGAGTTTGCAGAGAAGCTTGAATCTCTCTTGCATCGGGCATATCACCTTCAGGAAGAATTTGGGTCAACCCTTTCTTCGGACAGCATGCTGCTAGACCTAGGTAAGGTGGGTCTGGGAGTCAGCTATAGGTGCAGCCATGAGAATATGCTAGAGCCACATCAGGGAGTAGAACTGAGCTCCATAGAATCTTAATAGGAGATGAGTATCAAGCCTTTCCATGAAATTCTAATGTTTTATTTGCCAAAGGCTCAACAAATTCCTCCTGGCAGGGTAGCGGTGGCTGTTACAACAGAGTTTGAATGTAATGGTATTATAGGATGGACAGATGAGATAAAACACCTTAACTTGTGTGCAAACTGTGAACAAGAGCAGTGGAAACATGCAATGTGTTGTAGTCTACCAGCTGCTGGTCCCAGGTTTCAAATTATGTCTTTGTCTTCTAGACTGAGGAAACTAGCTCTGAGACCCTCTTTCTTTTCCTAGTAGTAGATAAGAGTTGGTGAGAGAAAGACATAAAGGAGAGTACCTTTTTTCAGTGGACAATAGTACTTGAATTAGGAAGTCGCTGGCTTAGCTCCATATTATTTCTTAATAGACCTCATGTACCATATGTCTCTCCTGAAGGCCAGCCAAATCTCTTGAGTTGAGAATGTCAAGGAAGTGATGGGAATTTCAAGATGGCCACAAAGGGGCACTGCTGCCAAATCAAAACTTGCATATGGGGAAAAGTGTACTAGGTGGGAGGAATGGAATTGTAGAGATACAGTGTTAAACATATACTTTTCTCTGCCCGCTCCAGAGAGAACTCTCATGCTTCCCCTGACCGATGGGTCACTGAGACTTCGGACAGATGATGAAGACAGTTTGACTTCTGAGGACTCCTTTTTCTCTGCTGCTGAGGTGACTCAAACTCTATCCTTTGTAAATAGGGTGACCAGACAGCAAGTGTGAAAAATCGGGATGGGAATGGGGGGTAATAGGAGCCTATATAAGAAAAAGACCCAAAAATCAGGACTGTCCCTATAAGATCGGGACATCTGGTCACCCTATTTGTAAATAAACCAACCAAACATTACTTAATTTGTAAATAGCATTGGGAACATGCCCATGCTGGTGGTTCTGCCATATTCCTAATGCTGGGGAGAGTATGAAGATGGCCATATGTTTACTTCATCTAGTGGCATGTAGTAGTAGCTAGAAAAGTACTCTAAAAGCAGCTGCAGCACCTGCTAATATGGCTTGTACTACAGATGTAGTAGAAGAAGGAACTGAGCCATGCTGGGGATAAGGAAGTTGTGATCCAATCAGAATGGGAGTTCCAGTGATGTCTGAATGTCTTGGTGTGAAATGGCTCATACCAATGCCTTCTCAAACTGATGGACTCTAATCTCTTTTTCCTGAAGTCCAGGGTTTGCACAGATATAACAAAAAAATTCTTCTGAACTCTTCTTCTTTCTCTGCAGCTCTTTGACTCCCTCCAGATTGGGAAAATACCGTTTCAGCTTTCCAAGCCAGCAGCTGCATATGAAGAAGCTCTACAGTTGGTGAAAGAAGGGAGCGTTTCATGCAGAACACTAAGGTGAGGTACTAAAAGGAGTCTTCAGTCTGTATGACAAGAATCATTTGGCTAGAGCTATGAACTCCTCAGGTTACTTAATAGGGGCTTGGCACTGGGGTTAAAATACCAGTTAGAGAGAGACTTTTTTTAGCACCGTCTCTGCTGGCTTGGAAATTTCAAGGGGGTTTTAACTAGCCCCAGACTTCAGATGGTGCTTGGGTTTGTTTAACATGATTCAGGCTGGATACATCCTCATATCATGAGAAACACTCGAAGTTTACTAGTGTCCTGGGGCAGTGAGCTACAGCACTTTTCACCTCTGGGTTGTTGGCTCAAATCTAGCCATGGAATGTCATGATCAAAATGACTATCTGAAAGTGGCTCAGTGGCTTACATGAAAGGAGCTAGTGGTTTCAGTTAGTGCATAGTGAGATTTTCAAAGGGGCCCAAGGGAATTAGGAGCCCAAATTAGGAACATGATCTCTACCTCTTCAGGAGACTTGTTTTGTTACTGGAGTTTGTAAGATCCTGCTTTACTCTCCTAGGACAGAGCTTCTAGGCTGCTACCATGATCAGGATTTCCTGGCAAAGCTGCACTGTGTCAGGCAGGCCTTCCAGGTAGGAATTTTCTAGCTATCAGAATTCTGGGGCAGCTGCACTTGAGAAGCTTCCTGACTATTAAACCAGGTCTACACTACACGGGTAGAAATCGCTCTTTCAGGGATCGACTTATCGCGCCTTGTCTAGATGCGATAACTCAATCCCTGAGTGCTCTCCTGTCAACTCCGGAACTCCACCATGCCGAGAGGCGCAGGCAGACGGGAGTGGCAGCAGTCGACTCATCACTGTGAAGACACCAAGGTAAGTTGACCTAAATACGTCGACTTCAACTATGCTATTCACGTAGCTGAAGTTGCGAATGTTAGTTCGATCCCCACCGCCTAGTGTAGACCAGGGCTTAGAATATGTGTCACTTCCAGTATCTGTCCTTGTGAATGAAAAGGAGCTGTCAAGCCTCCCTAGACCCTGAAGTCCTCCACTTCTACAGAACACATAAAGCACGGAAAGCATCAGTGCAAACTTCCCTTATCCTACACCTTCCCCAAAATGTGTTTCAACCCTTACTTTAGGAGTGAGAGATTCTGTGCCCATTGAAGATGTGGCTTTGTAGCCAAGACAGACACCAGGTTTGCATATAGCAGTTCTTATAATAAAGTTCTTGGCTATTTGGAAACTGTCTGGAGACTTCCAAACTTGCTTCACCCAGGCTGCTTGACAGCCTGTGATGGTAATGGCCTGGAGTTGTAGCTGTGACTGAGGCGTGAAATGCTTTCAATCCTCAGCCCCCGAAGTAATATCTTTAGGCTGCAGGTGACTACGTACCTCCGAGATCCTTGCATCATCCTTGCAAGAGCTTTATATACTTTTTTTTGTTTTGTTTTCTTGTCAGACTTTTCCAGCGTTCTATGTCTATTTCCTACAGGAAGGAAGTCTTTTACTTCATCTTCACCTTTACCTTGTGGCCTTCCATTTTGCTTTTATGCACCTCACCTTTTTAAGCCTTAGCACTGTGACGATCCTCTTTCCAGCCAGGGAGGACTAGATACTTTTTCTTTAGGACATCTCTGAATAATCAGTAGTTGACACGAGGAGTTGCTGAATGACTTAAAGGCACTAGATCCACTAGGAGCAGAGGCTTCACAGACCTCATTGCCTTAGGCTGAATAGATTCCGCTATTTAAATTCATGTCTGCTCTCAGGCCAAGGAAGAAGTGAGATCCATGTTTGCCTGTTTCACTAGTGTGAGAACCCTCCTGGGGTATGGTTAGACTGAAGATTATAGCGCGTTTATTTGTAGCGCTTCCCAATGTAGCGCAATAGGTATCGCGCTAGAGACTGTACAGATTGAAACCTTGTAGCGCAAAATAATGGATACATTTGTTGCTCTTCTGGCGGCAGTAGCAGTTGCGGGATAGGGCAGGTATCCCAGCATTCAGCTGGGTGCAACGTGCTTTGCAAAGTGGGGGGGGGCGAGGGGGAACTGGGAAGTTGTTCACAGGGAGACGAGATCTGGCTGTCAGTTAGTTTTCCTTAGCGAAAACTGACAGGCTGTCTATTTCAGACACACAGCTCCATCCGCAAGCATTTTCACTGTGTATTTGCTGTGTGAGTTGTTAGAGAGAAACTGCAAAGCTACTTCCGCTTTTATAAAACAACACCTCATGTAATTTGCCTTACATGGCAAGTTGATTGTCTTTAATGGCTTGCTGATGGCCTTCAATGGCTTGCTGATGGCTTTACATGGCTTGGAGGCATGCAAGAGATCCCATGGGTGTCCACATTCCCACCCTTGTGCTATAACGTTAGCGCAAAAAGGCTTATCACTCTGGGAAAGGAGGTTTAATACTTGCACTTTAAACAGTGAGTCATTTCGCAAAATCTCCCTTTGAAGTGTGTTCGGTACGAAAATTATAGCGCTACTGGAGGGTTTTTGCGCCGCAAAGCGCCAGTCTAACCATACCCCTATTGTCTCCTGTCTCCATTGTCATGGAATAAGGACTTATGTTTACCTAATCAGTGAAAGATTCTTCCTTTGTCTCTTTATAGGCCCTTCTGCAGGATGAGAGCAACCAGTTGTTTTTTGGGGAGGTTGGAAAGCAGATGGTGACAGGACTAATGACAAAGGCTGAGAAGGTAGGAGGGTATTTGAGTGGGAGACAGCTCAATTGCACTGTGTATGAGCACAGGCGCACTTTATAAACCCAATACTCAATCCCAATTTCTAGCTAATCCATGTGATTTCCCCCTCCCCTTGTCCTTATTGCAATCACCCACTTGAAAGGAAAAATCAGTTCCCATGTTTGTCCTCTCTTCACTGGTTCTTCTTCAGAGGAGCGCTGTGTGCAACCTCCTCTCTAAAGCCACCATCACTGATGTTGTGGTTCAGCTGGGAGCCCACTGTGGGAAGGAGTTTCAGGGGGGCTCCTAGCTGACACCCACTGGGAGGGAGGGGGAAGGGGGATCAGGCACTCTATACATTGCAGAGGTGAATGAGTGTGAATATTTAACATGGTTTTTATTCATTAAACCAAACTCTAGAGCAGTAAGATTATGCTGCCTTGCTAATGCATGAATGGTAGCTTCTTACTGGAATCAATTAGTCACCTATCAGGATGTCTGCATAGGTATTTATATAGCTTTCATCATAGTATTAATGTGTGTACAACATACAAGCTTTAAGTGCTGGTGGTCTTCTGGCCACTACACCTTCCAGAAATAAAATCCTTCTCTTTCTGCAGAGAATCGTTGGCCAAAATTTAGGCAAGTACTTAGTTATGTGTAAATAGTTTTGACATATTCAGATCAACAGGCTAGAGAAATGCTTACTTAATAGTAACCTGAAACTGTGTATCACTTCTGATTGTTCCCGTTGTCTCATTTCTCTGTTCTCATGAAGAGCCCCAAAGGTTTTCTGGAAAGCTATGAGGAGATGCTACATTACGCACTGAAGCAAGATACCTGGCCTACCACTCAGCGGGAGCTGGAAGGACGAGGGGTTTGTAGAAGAACTCTCTCTAGAAAGATAGAGCAGAATTGAAAGTCTGAAAAAATGTACTGGAAGGACCTAATGGTGAACAGGAATTCTAAATTAATTATCTTGGTACTCACCACTTGGTGTCACTGGACCCCAAAGCTATTACGGTTAACTTACAACTATTTTGCAGTAGTTTATGGAAGGGGAAACTCCAGCTCTTAACACCAGGAAGTTAAACTGTGGCAACTAAAAGTACCCAATATTCCAACTCTTTCTCTGCAAATGGCTTTGTAGTTAGTTCTGTAACACAATCGGTAAGGAAAATACCTATCCAGGGCTGTAGCTGCCTTCAGTATAACTTAATACAACAACAAAAATCTGATTCATGAATTCTTTCTGAACCTTTTTCTCCTGAGTGGCACTACTACAGGTGTAAACTTGTAGCTGTATTTGGTTTCCGTTGGTTTTGAATCTGCTTATCTTAACACAAGACTAGTAGGACAAACTCTTGCTGGCTTAAACTTCAAACCATTGAACTGAAATATGTGGAGTTGTGCCCACGTCCACCACTTGTCATTTTGGCCCTTTTTGTAACAAAAGAATTCAGAATCCATTTCTCAGATGGTCCCTCTTTGGTCTGAGTTTCTTTCTATAAGCACTTGTCTGTGACTCCTCTGTTCTCTGGCAGGTGGTGTGCATGAATTTCTTTGATATTGTGCTGGACTTCATTCTTATGGATGCTTTTGAGGACCTAGAGAACCCTCCCTCCTCTGTCCTAGCCGTCCTGCGCAACCGCTGGCTCTCAGACAGCTTCAAGGAGACGGTGTGTTGAATGGTGGTCCTTGTTCCAAATGACTATTTCATTATTAGAAGGACAAAAAAGGAGATTTGGGCTTTCTGATTACACATTAATCTCTTAAAGCAGGGGTCTCAAGCTCAAATGACCATGAGGGCCGCATGAGGACTAGTGCATTGGCCCGAGGGCCGCATCACTGACGCCCCCCTCGCTGCTCCCAGCCCCGCCCCCACTCCACCCCTTTCATGAGGTCCCACCCTGCCCCGCTCTCCACTCCTCCCTCCTGGAAAGTGCTAAGCACCGCCAACAGCTGTTTGGCAGTGAGAAATGCCGGAGGTAGGCAGGGAGGGGCCTGCAGGTAGCCTGATGGGCCTCCTCCCCTCTGCGGGAGGCTTACCTCTCCTGGCCCATTCTTTCCCGGAAACTGCTATGCCGCCAGAGAACTGCCTGGGGGTAGGTAGAGCAGTGGGAAGCAGTGGGAGGGGGGGGGGAGGAGGTGGAGAGTTTAGCGGCCCCAGAAAACAACTCAGGGAGGCAGGGGGCTTCAGGGAGATTGGAGGGCCGCAGGGAAGGGCTCCGCGGGCCGCACACAGCTCCCGGGCCGCATGTTTGAGACCCCTGTCTTAAAGGAACAATCCTATTTGTCTGTCCCTCTGGCCAACACATGAATTGGCTAGTCTCTTGATAGATCTGAGTAATTTATAGGGAATCTGTGTTTGCTCTAGCAGGTTCATTCCTTTAGCAGTTATTCTCTGTAATAACATTATATTAAAGAATAATGTGTGTAGACACCAGACACTCAGCCATCACCTTCTTAGCTGTTAGGGAAATAACACTTTCCTGTACTTTGCAGCTAGGAGGGGGGGGCTCAGTGTTTACTGCTTTGCAGGTCTTTTTCCACTGGAGACCCTACCAAAGTGAACCCTGAGTATTGATGCATTTTCTTAGACCTAACTGTCCTGCATACCTTAGACTGTCTAATCTGGAGGAAGCCCCCAAAAGTGTATCTGCTTAGAAACCATTGCACTCTTACTGAAGTTCCTATGATTCTGGTTTCCAATCTTGCTTATTTAAAAGCAAATCTCAATATTCCACATTAACTGCCTATAATACTGTACAGTAGCAACGGCCACAGACTTCACAAGTTAATAGTGTCTTCCCTTTTACATGGGTTGTTTCGTTGCTGTGAAGTGATGGACTAAAATTCTGTTTAGGATCTGCATTCTGGAGTAGCTACGGGCCTCCTTCGCTGGATGGCATTAGGGGTATTCATAAGCACTGTGGCTGGTCTGGAATGGATGTGAAGTGACCAAACATGCTTTCAGTTTACATAAGTTTAACTTTGGAATTTATCAGGGACCCTATCTGGCACTCAGTAAAGGGCTGTAGAATGGTGGGAACAAGTAATGCTCCCTGCCATAGTGATGGCAATATATTGGTAAGTTGCATCCTGTTCTCTGGAAAGGCTCACACTATTAAATGATGTTGGGTTTTTTAATTGCAGGCCCTAGCAACTGCCTGCTGGTCAGTTCTGAAAGCAAAGAGGAGGCTTCTAATGGTAAGTAAAACATAAAAATAAGGTGTTGTGGGTGAATGTGTGAAAGAGATGGCGGGGAGAGATACTGGAGGTGAGGGGGAGGAAGGAACACAAGGCACCTGATTGTCACCAAGATGTGATCGGGACCCTGATCAAGCATGAATCTAGATGGAATTTTTACAAGAACAGATTAAATTGTCCTGTTACCAATATCTGAAACAGCAGGAGTCCACTGACACCTTTGCTGAAGGGACCTCCTAGATACCAAGGCACTCTTACTGAAGATCCTGTGGTTCTAGTTTCCAGTCTTGCTTATTTAAAAGCTAATCTCAATATTCCATATTCACTGCCTACAATACTATAGTAATGGCCACAGACTCCAAATTAATAGTGGTTTCCCTTTTATGTGGGCTGTTTCCTTTTTGGTGAAGTGATGGACTAAGGCCACCAACCTGCACTCCTACTAGCAGCATTGCTAGCTATTTGGCTGATTAGATTTTGCCCACTGTATTTCCCCTTTTCACTCTCTCTATGCTGCTTTCCAAACGTGCCCTGTCATCTCAGATGAGCCTAGGAGACAGAGTCAGGATTTCATGAGTTCTAATCCAGTTCTGCCACTCCCTCCCTGGTCTCTGGGAAGTCATTTAAATACAGTGCCATAATCAGTCAATAAATGAGGATAATGCTTGCCTCACATGGGTGATGCAAGACTTAACTAACATTTGTAACGTGCCTTTAAGGTGTATTGCTCTAGGTAACTATTAAGTACTGGTGCTGTTATGTGGCAGCATCTCCAGGTCCCTGCTGTATTACTAAAAATCATAGAGACCACGGGGGACTTAAATTACTTCATCAAGTTTCTTGTGTTAAATGGAAAATTAGAGATCTTGAGTGGTTTCATCCCTCAGTTGTCTTGTACATCTTTCTCCATCGAAGGGCAGTTTAAAAACAGCAAGATATAGAAGTCCTGTAAGATCTCAAAGTACCTGAATGATGGGTGTCTAACTTTGCATGAGGGGTGGCTGAATAAGTCTCTTTTGTAGCTTCTCTTCCCAACTTAACCTCTTAAATGGAGCCCTTTCTGGGGTGGACTGTGACACTTGTTTTAACAGTACGTGGTAACACAGCACTGTCTTGTCATGCTCAGGACATCTGCATTTAAATTAGCAGATGAGGATGCCTAATGTAAAGTGAATTAGGTTGTAAATTCTCTCTAGGAGCAAAGATGAGATCTGGGTTTCTTTCCCATGACAGGTACCAGATGGCTTTATCTCTCATTTCTACTCCGTATCGGAGCACGTCAGTCCTGTTCTAGCCTTTGGTTTTCTGGGGCCCAAACAGCATCTGTCTGAGGTCTGTGGTTTCTTCAAGGTAAGCTGGCCTTCTGTACCTTATTACTTTATACACTGGTTCCATCTTCTGGCTTGAATCTATGACCTGTATTCATTGAAGGGCCTCTGTTGGAGTAATACTAAGAAACTTGGCTTAGTACAATCTGGTTTAAGTCTTTGCTTTGTTTAAATCAGCAGCCTGCATGATAAGATTTATAAGAATTCTCATTAGAACTTGCTATTAACTATGCTACTCCTGTAAGAACACACAGATTTTGTCCAGTGTTTCATTCTGTAACTTCAGAATAGATTAAGCACACATGTATATATTCCATTTTAATGTATTTCTTATCAACTCAGAGGTCAGCCAGAAGCTTAAGATCATGTGAGACCCATATTTGATCTTAAATTCTAAATGTCTCTGTTTTTTCTAGATTCTTATTTGACTGCCTAAAGTGGAACTTCTTTCTTAAATTTTAAGCTTACAACACAGTTGCCATGAGATATTAATTACCACAGAGTGCGATCACATTCCTGACTCCAGAGATCCTGCTCTGTGCTCCCTCCCTCCCCCGTTTTCTTCAAGGAATGTCAACCTTTGTCTCCTAAAACAAAATTTCCTACCTCACAGGAAACTGGCATGGTTGCTTTAGCAAGAGCATTGTTACAGTCTGAAATAGATGCTTTGTGTGTCTGAGGGGGAAATTTGCAGAATCCTATAGGGAATATACTCTCCTAGGGCCAGGCAACTAACAGGGGTATGGTGGGGGCACATCTTACTATAAACATTCCCCCTCTTTTTGCAGCACCAGATAGTGCACTATTTGAAGGACATGTTTGACCTGGACAATGTGAGATACACAACAGTGAAGTTGCTGGCAGAAGACATTCTGCAGCTGTCACGGCGGCGCAGTGAGATCCTCCTGGGATATTTGGGTAGTGAGACGACCCCGGAGATGAATGGGACCCTGTCCAGTGAAAATGGACCCCTGGAGGAGCTCAACTAATATTCAATTAGGGGAGAAAACCCTTTTTCTTAAGAGACCTTTTTCTAAGAGGTAGCTACACCACCTGTTGTGATAATCAGTGGCAACAAAACTATTTCATCCCCTGGCATCACTGGACCTGCCCAGAACTACTACTTTTTGTAGTCAGTAGTGTTGGCTGGAATAGCTCCAGGACCACTCACAGGCTTATGATTTGAATCTCCTGTTGTCTATTCCACCTCTTCTATTTTAAAAAAAATTCTTTTAGTTGTGACATAAACTGCCTGGGCCCAAGATTGTACCCTGCTGCATTGCAATGATAGCAGACAAGCACTTTTCCTCCACCGTGTGTTCTCTGGGAGCAGATCCCTGATACTTGCAGGGAGTGGGCGGGTTGGTAAAATGGTGACAGGTTCTCGCCTTGACTCTTACCTCCTCTTTGATTGAGAAGGTATTTTTTAAAAGTGACTTCTCTGCCATGCCCCTCTGGGCATTACTGCTGATTTTAACTTATAAATTTTATGGTGTATAATGCTACTTTCAGATATGATGAAGAGGAAGATAAATAATTGTTTCCTGTGGGGAGGAAAAATGCTTCTGTAAAGCACTGAAGACTAAAGAATGAAAGTAAAATGCGGATTTTGTAATGACAGACACTGGAAGGGAGTTTGTCCTTCATCCCTATGTGTTGTTGCTTTGTAAACTAGACCCTTTCACTGGGGGTCTCCTTGAGATACCATTGAGCCTATAATAGGCAGACTGAGAATGGGAGTTGTAGGAAGGGGTTGGACTTGTATCCTGATTATGCATGCATAAATACTTCCTCCAATATACATCAGAGTGCCTTGCTGTATTTCAGAATTAGCCAATAATAATCAGTCTCTCTCACTGGACAGGTACCACAAGATATGAAATACACAGGTGAAGGACGGATGTGTAAGATGCCGTTACTTGTAAAATGAGCAGAGTGGGAGTTTAGATATGAAATGCATAAGGTATTACATGGTGCAGTTATTTCAAGAGCTGGGATTCTGGGTGCAGCTGCTGGAGGGAAGATCTTAAATTTCTAGTTTCATCACATTAAACAATGTAGTGTTTTTTACAGTTCTCTAAGGAATGTACATATACATGTTCTAAAGACAGACATTCAAAAGCGCTTTCCTGCTGGAGTGAAATTGTTGACCATTAACTGGCAGAAGCCTTATGATTGAGATTCAAATGTGGCTCCTGCTGGTGATGCAGGGATTGGACGCTAGTATAGCAGCATTCAGGTAACTTGGATTTGAGACTCCCACAGTTCTTGCTGAGAAGGGTTGCAGATGATGCTCTCAATTTGCTGCCACCTCCTATGGCTGGTCTTCACTACCGGAGTGGGGATCGACTGCAGATACGCAACTTCACGTAGCTGAAGTCTATGTATCTCCAGGCGACTTACCTGCTGTCCTCATGGCGGTGGCAGTCGGCGGCGCGCTCCCCCGTCGACTCCAGCTTGCGCCCCTTGGCGAGCTGGAATTCCGGAGTCGACGGGGGCGCTGCGGGCGATCAATTTCGCATGTCTTCACCAGACGCGAGAAATTGATCGCTAACAGATCGATTGCTACCCGCCGATCTGGCGGGTAGTGAAGACAAGCCCCTACTGTAAAGCTACAAGTGAAGTCTCAGGAGGCTACCACACATCTCTTGTTTTAGTTCAAGTCAAAGATAGTGGCTTCAAAGAGAGGACATCTCCACGAGTGGAAAAGCAGACACCATAACACTAGTATGCAAATAGGGTTCAGCTTTTAGAATGATCTGCTTTTCCAGTTCTGCCCTAAGGAAAGGTTGGTTCCTTTTAGTTCAGGAGCTTCTTGAGCCTTGTCTGGCTACGTTTTGTACATGATAGAATGATGAGAATACAAAGATCTTATAGAAGTTGGAGTGAGTGAACTGAGAATGCTGTGAATTATTCCAGTCCTCTCTATTTCCTGGGCTATAGGCTGAGGTCCTTCTGCAAAGACATCTGTGACACAGTTTCTGATACTAAAAGCAGACAGAAAATAAGCAGAATAGAGTCTGAGCGAGGATATGAAACGAGGAGATACAGTGTTCCCAGACTCTTGCAAAAAGCCCAGTGTAATACTCATGTAGCATTATGATCATGATACTCCACAAGTGCAAGAAATTAAAATGGTGTGCTCCAAAGACATGACAAACATATACAAAGACCATTGTTTAGGCATGAGAAAGTGAGAAACAACAAATCTTAGCAAGGCCTGGTCTGCACTTAAAAATTAGCCTGACCTAGCTGCATCTCTCAGGCTGTGAAAAATTTTGTGCCCAGTGCAACATAGTGAGGTCAAGTTAACACCTACACTATAGATGCAGCTAGAATTCTACTGTTGACCTATCTAGCTACCACCTCTCAGAGAGGTGCACTAACTGCATCAACAGAAAAACCTCTTCTGTTGATGTTGGAAGCCATCTTCAATACAGCAGCACAGCTGTAGACATTAGTGAAGGCATACCTTAGCCTTAATGAAACAAGGGCTGTTGATTTGAGAGATGGCAATTGACACCAGGAATGCTCTTCCAAGCATGCTGGCAGGAGCCAAACAGTTAGAAAAGAAACTGAGGATGCTGTTAGTCTTTCATACCCATATTGATTAGAATTAAAATGGAGATTGAATTCTGAAAACAAGTTACTTTGACTAAAAACAAATGTATACCATTTTGTGCCCTTGCATGGCTATTTTGGATGAAAGATGAACTCCAGCAGCTTTGTAGTAATTGAAAAGATGCTAATGAATGTGAAGACAAATAGAATAAGGAAGAATAATTGTAATTCTAAAGAATTGACGCTATTCGCTTTAGGTTTTTAGAGTTTTTTGTTGTCTGTGTATTTGCTGCTTTGAATGTCTTTACCTGAATGAAGATGAGTGGATCAGAAGCAACCCATCTGGCACATGGGTAAGAATATTAGCTTTGACTTTCAAATCCTCACTGGAGAGGACACTAAAACTGGTGTGTGGGGGTTGGTTTTTATAAAGCACAACCCTATACTTGTTACGGTCCTTCTTAAACTAGGATAAGTTAATTCCTAATCAGTCAAAAGAAGGTTGTGGGGTAGGAAATGATTCCTTTACTCCTAATCTGATGTGCTGTCCTTTTTGATGAAGGCAAAGAATTCCTCTTCAAGGGTGATAGTGGCTGGTAATGCAACTCGATGTAATAGTATTTATTTGTGTTTCTCTTCTCTTCTCCCAAAAATACCCCCAAAAATATACTTCCATGCACACAACAAAGTCTAGGCCTGCTGATATGATCTGCCTCTTGCTCTAACAGGGGAGGTAGATCTTTAAAAAACAAAAACAAACCTCATTCCATACCCCACCCAAAAGCCTCCCAGAACAAAATAAACCTGATGCAACCTATGAGGGGATAGTAGCCTCAAGAATATTGTTAAAAATAGTTAAATCCAAAGGAGATATTCTTCCAGGAGTAAGCAGCACTGATCTACAATCTGTAGATAAAAATGGTATGCTGCTTTGGATATAAACCTCTGAAGGGATTCAGGGCTGCTCTTACTGACCTCGGTGCGATGCAGATTTGGGCCCAAAAGAAAGATAATGTTATTTGTATCACTTTTCAAGTTGCAAGATCTTATCAGGACCTGTCTTTTTATATTTAAAATATTTTTTGGAGTGGCACAGGGCTCTATTTGTAAATGCACAACTGAGCTAGTTGCCATAGAATCTACTTTGCACTAGTACATTCTTTTGTGTTTGTGAAATTTCACCATATTCTGTGTGTAAGTCCAACAGATGATGCACCCACCTTGCTACATGACTGTATGGGGAGATTCTATGGGATTCAGTTTTGTGAAGGAGAGGCAGGCGTGAGGATTATGAATAAACAATCTTCTACCCTCCAGCTTAGTGAGATTTCGCTAGCAGAAAATATTTCTCAGCACTTTGTACTTAGCTCAAAAAATACTTTGGTATTAATAGCAATGCCAAACATATTTGGTTAGACTCTAAAGCAGGGGTGGGCAAACTACAGCCCGGGGGCTGCATCCAGCCCTTCAGACATTTTAATCCGGGTCTTGAGCTTCTGCCAGGGAGCAGGGTTGGGGGCTTGCTCAATATGGCTCCATTCCACACACTGCCCCCGCCCCAAGGGCCACCCCCGCAGGTCTGTTGGCCAGCAAACAGGGCCAATGGGAGCTTCAGGGGGAGTGCCTGCAGACAGGACAGCATGCAGAGCTGCCTAGCCATGCCTCTGTGTAGGAGCCAGAGGGGGGACATGCCACTGTTTCTGGGAGCTGCTTGAGGTAAGCACCACCTGGAGCTGGCACCCCAGACCTCCTCCCATCCCCCAGCCCTGATCCCCCTCCTAACCTCCTAATCCCTTGGTCCCACCCTCCTGCACCCCAGAGCCCACACCCCCAACTGGAGCCCTCATCCACTCCTGCAGCCCAACTCCCAATTTTGTGAGCATTCAGGGTCCACCATACAATTTCCATACCCAGATGTGGCCCTTGGGCCAAAACATTTGCCCGCCCCTACTCTAGATATAGATGGTGTTAGCATTTTTTATAACAAACCCTTATTTTCAAGGGGTTATAACATCTCCTAATATGTCAATCTGGGCTAAAATGTACAAGGTTTTAGCCTTGAGGGAATTTTTTAAAAAGCACGACTTGGGCATTATAAAAATAAAAACCTGATGCTTAAACTCAGCACTCCACCCATGCATGATTATATTTCCTTCTTAAACTGAAATTTGGTCTCAGTTAATCTGAAGTGGGAGTTGTGATGAGCTTCACTAAGTGGCAAATGTGTCCATGCACTATTTAAAAAATTTAGAGAACAGACTAGAGCAGTGATTCTCAAACTGTGGGTCGGGACCCCAAAGTGAGCCCTGTCTGGCGGGGCTCAGGCTTCAGTCCCCCCCTCCTGAGGTCATGTAGTCATTTTTGGTGTCAGAAGGGGATGCGATGCAATGAAGTTTGACAGTGCCTGAACTAAAGTATGTCTACATGGCAATTAAACACCCACAGCTGGCCCATATCAGCTGACTGGGGCTCAGGTTATAGGACTGGAAGAGTCCCAGAGCCTGGGCTAGAGGCTAAGTCCGAATGTCTACAACCCAATTAAATAGCCCCATAGCCTGAGTGCTTCAAGCCCGAGTCAGCAGACAATGGCCAGCCATTGGTGTTTAAATGTAGTACAGACATGCTCTAAACAGGTCTGTAAGGCATATATATATATATATAAAATCACAAATGAATGAAATTAAAGAAGAGAAAAACCTGCTTCAAAATATCAGAGTTCAGAATGGCTTTGAAGATGAGCAAAGGAGAGAGGATGTGAAATTCTGCTTTCCCCTTAACCCTTTTCAATGGGACATTCCTCTGCCACACCTGAAACTAAAGAATGTAACCTTGTGCCTGTGGCTCCTCCCCCCCACCCAACCCGCTTATTTCCTGATGTGTAAAGATTCATATGTTCTTGCTCTCCTTCCCCCTCATCCCCTCAGCTAAAACTTTTATATCTGTTTTGGATGTGGCATTAAATGCAAGTCAAATAAATCTTTCCTTCATTATATATGGTTTTGGTTTCTAATTCCACTAGTAGGTCCTGAATTACGATAAAGGCTCTTCTAACTTCTGATTTAGATGCCAACCTGTATATTATTTTGAACAGTTTTTTTGAGAGAGAATCCACTTATAATATGCAGGCAAACAGAGGCTTATTTCTAGAATCCGCATGTTAAGAACTCATAGCAAGTAAATTCTTACGGCTTGTTAACATGGGGAAATGTACCAGTATTATTATATCACTCCAATTATACTGGTATAGAAATGTCAAACTTCCATATATAGACAAATACTTAGATTTGATTTCTTGACCATCCTATGATCCACTTTATGTACTTTCTGCAGTGGCTGATAAACCATATGGTTCATCTGCCAAGATTTTCCCATTCAAAGGTGAACTCATCGAAAGGGGAATTGTAATATTGGGCTAAAGAAAGAACTGAACTGTTAACCTCATGGTCTGTGTGGATTCTTATACTGCACATATTAAAAAGTGTCTGGTGAGGATCTGTAGAATGCTTTAGAAAGCCTAAAAATGTCTCCGCTGAGACCTGTAGGTTCCTTTCATTAGGCAACTACAGCACATTAAAACTTTCATTTTCAAGCCATGACCCTGTGCGGCCCCCCCTTCCCCACCACACATGTGTTGCCATGGGAAGATGAGAGAGGTGGGTCCATCCTGGGGGCCAAGCCAGGCATGCAGGGCAGAGAGCGCCAGGCATGAAGGGTTGGGTCGGCCAGTCACACACCCCTGTTCTAGAAAGGTGTTTATCACCTCTCCCCGTGCCAATCCTAAAGCCTTAAAGATAAGGTAAATAAAAAGACTCCAACTATGCAGTACTTCTTTTCAACAGGGGTTCAGTTAACTTGATGTTAATTTGAACATTTATACTGCATAATTCTGATTGATTGTTGTTGAACTTGCTTGAATTCAAGTAATTTTACCAAGTGTCCCATATTCAGCATTGGGAAATATGATCACCCTATCTATTGGTCAGTTCACACTTATGTGCTAGAACTTATTGCCAAGATACTTATTCAACCTGCACGTTAGGTGAATCTGCCAAATGAAACATAGCTGAGTCTGAAAAGGTGATTAAAAACCTTTCACAGATAGCCTTGTGTACTCTCCCTTTTAATAGGCTGCCTTCATGAGCACTACACCGATCCCTTCAAACCAAACTTTAAACAGAGATAGATAAATGTAATAATGGCCAGACTTCCAAAGGAGTGATGTTTAATGTGCACAAATACGGAAGAAAAAACAATGAGTCCTTGTGGCCTTTTAGAGACTAACAAATTTATTTGGGCATAAGCTTTTGTGGGCTATATCCCACTTCATCAGATGCAGGGAGTGAAAAATACAGTAGGCAGGCATAAATGTTGTCTGAAAGGTAGATGAAATATAAGAAGGAACAGTGAATGCATAAAGAACTCTGTTTCTCTAGCTCAGATAAAATCCTGCTGGTCTTTATTTGGTACAACATAAATATACAGCACATGAAAAGATGGTAGGTAGTTGCTTGCCAAGTGTGTGCGTGTGTGGGGGGGGGGGTCAGTGCTAACGAGGCCAATTTTATCAAGGTGTATATGGCCCATTCACAACAGTTGACAAGAAGGGGTGAATATCAACAGAGAGGAAATTACTTTTTGTAGTGACCTAGCCACTCCAAGACTTTATTCAGGCCTAATTTGATGGGGTCCAGTTTGCAAATTAATTCCAGCTCTGCAGTTTCTCTTTGAAGTCTGTTTTTTGAAGTTTTTATTGAAGAATGGCCACTTTAAAATTTGTTATTGATTGTCCAGGGAGATTGAAGTACTTTCCTACTGGTTTTTGAATGTTACAATTCTTGATGTTTGATTTGTGTCCATTTATTCTTTTGCATAGAGACTGTCTGGTTTGGCCAATGTACATGGCAGAGGGGTATTGCTGGCATATGATGGCAGCAGCACCCTGTTCTCTGTTAAAGTGACAGTATTAAATCCCTTACTGCTCACATTTCCTTTTTTAGTGCCACTCAGGAAACTATCATCGTTACCTGCAAAGCTATAAAGTAGATGTGGATGTAATTATAGTCCACCGTGTCTGATCATAAAGAGGAATTCCGGATTCTCTGTGTTGCCAAATACTGATAAAATGGGTAGTTTCAGTACATGTAGGAATTTGTCAATCAACCATCTTTCTGCAGAAAAATAAATAATAGATAAATTAAAATCACCCCGCAGTCTGAGTGGCATATTTCAGCTTAACTACTTGTTCCCACTGACACATACCTCCCACACTTCTAGTCTGCCCTACTTGCTGCTAGCAGACACTTGTTTCTAAGGGTGGTTCCTTGGCATGGTATTAATTCACGGGTTTCCACAGCAGTTTTATGTGTGTGACTGTACTCCCAGATCAGAATGAAGCTGTGCACCACAACACCATGGCTGCTCTCATATTCACTACCCAGGTTTCCCAGTTGCGCTATCTTGACCAGTCTTCTTCACAAGTATAGGCGCTGACTCCATGGGTGCTCTGGGGCTGGAGCACCCACGAGGAAAAATTGGTGGGTGCTCTGTACCTACCGGCAGCTCCCCGCTGCACCCCCAGCTCACCTCTGCTCCACCTCCTCCCCCGAGTGTACCATGTGCCCACTTTTTCCCTCTAGCTCTCAGTGCTTGCGCTGCAAAACAACTCTTTTGCGTGGCTGGGAGGGAGGGGGAACATGGTGTGGTCAGAGAAGGAGGCAGGGTTGGTGTGGGGATTTGGGGAGGGGGTTGGAATGGGAGCAGGGAAGAGATGGAGTTGGGGCGGGGCCTGGAGGCCTGAGCACCCACCAGCACTGGGGAAAGTTGGTGCCTATGTCCACAAGTAAGGGCTGTTTGTGACCTTGCACTTATGGGTAGCCTCCACCACTTGCAAGCCATGAATTGTAGAAGCTACCACAGCTTTCCCCCATTCCTCCCAAACAACTCATTTCCTTCTCTGCTCTTGTCTCCAACCATAGTTTGGGCAGTGGAGGAAGGGGCAATGTATGTCTAGGCTGACCATACGTCCCGTTTTGAATGGGACAGTCCCGTTTTTTTCATGTTTTTGAACCGTCCCGTCTTTTTGTCCAAAATATCAATTTTGTCCCGTTTTTGGGGCAGGACTCCTAAAACGTGGACTCATAAAACAGGACTAATAAAACATGGAGTCATAAAACGTCCGCCCGCCGCCGCCGGTGCACTCGGCCCCCGGCTGTGGCTCCAGACAGCTCCGATCTGCCGCTTCCTCCAGCCCGCCGCCCGCTGCCGCCGCCGCCTCTCTATTCCTCCTTCCCTCCTCTCCATCCCTCCCTTCTCTCCATCCCCCTTCTCCATCCCTCCCTTCCTCCCTGCTCTCTCCCTCCGTCCGCTGCCTCCTCTCGCTCCCTCCATCCCTTCTCTCTATCCCCTTCTCCATCCCTTCCTTCCTCCCTTCTCTCTATCCCTCCATCCCTCTCTTCCTTCTCTCTATCCCCCTTCTCCATCCCTCCCTTCCTCCCTTCTCTCTCTCTCCCTCCGTCCACTGCCTCCTCTTCCATCTCCCTTCTCTCCATCCCTCCTTCTCGCTGTCCCTTGCCTCCTCCATCCTCCCTGCTCCCTACCCCCATCTCTTCTCTCATCCATCCATCCTCTCCCTTCTCACCTTCGTGTCTTCTCTCCCTCCGTCCCCGCCATCATCTTCATCCCTCATCCCCCCTTCTCTCTCTCCCTCCATCCTCTTCATCCCCCATCCCTGTTCTGCTTATTCCTCCATCCATCCCCCCCCGACCCCTCTTTGCCTCCCCCCACCCAGCGCTGGGGGGCCCAGGTGGGGCCATGCCCCTCTCCCCCCCCCCCCACACACCCTGTCCCGTTTTTGCCATCCCAATGTCCCGTTTTTGTCCAAAGGAAATATGGTCAGCCTATGTATGTCCCAATTCTCCAGCCTCTTTCCTGACTGTGGAAACAGGCGCTCATTCCCCAATTAGCGCAGCTTCCTTTTCTGGGACTGGAGAGGGAAGGTAACTTTTGCCATACTTTCCTTAGCTCTTGATTTTGACAGTAGGGCAAGAGGCCTCTATTCCCCCTTCTCTTTTTTTCAGGTTGAAGGAGAGAAAGTTCATAGCCCCATTTCCTTCTGTTGTCTCCCTGTTTTTTGGCAACAGGGTCACCCAGGGAAGCAAGCCAGAGTCCCTAGATGCATTATCTGTCAACAGGAGCAGTGAAGGAAGCAACTCATGGGTTCATTCCCTCAGGTCCCATTTTCTATCATTGGGACTGGGGGTGAGTTAACTCTGGTCCTAGTCCCCCAACCCCTCTTTCTGTCTGAGCCTGGGGGTGTGGGGTGAGTTAACTCTGCCCTAGTCCCCCATTCCCTACCAATGGGGCAGGGACTGAGGTAAATGCCCCTATTCCCCCATTTTCTGTTAACAGGACTACTGGGTGGGGTAATTCTGGGCCTCACTTGCACTCATGGCCTCATAGCTCATAAGGCTACTCTTTGAGAACCATACCCATTGAGTGGGAGGGTTGGGGGAGGGTCGAGGAAGCCATTTTAACTCAAAATTGCCAGTTTGCCCCTCTCACCCCTTCAACCCCTTAGCCAACACCCATCCAAACAGCTGATTGGCTAAGAATGAGCCCCAAACACCTGCTGATTGGTTAATCTGCATAATTTTGTTCACCAATGAAAAAACATTATAACCCCCGCCTTTATCCTGATTGGCATTATAGCTACCTGTGTCTCGCTTGGATTGGGCAGCAGTGCGAACATCTCATTGGCTATCTCGCTCCCCGGATTGGATTTTCAATTAGATTTTTGTTGATTGGTTGGCGCCTCACCTGCCGCGCCTCGCCATTGGTAATCCTGATTTATCTCCCCCGCCCATTGGCCGCCCCGCCCCTTGCTTGCGCTCCGATTGGCTGTGGCGGCCCGGCCCGGTATCCGGGTAAGATGGCCGCAGTCGGAGAGTGCTCGCTCCCCGCTTCGTGGCGGCCAGTCTCCCTCACCCATGTCGAGTATTTGGCAGGTAAAGCTCGCTTGAATACCCCTATAGCCTCCTCCGGGGTCCCGCTTCCACGCGAGTGGGCAACTCTGAGCTCAGGGTGAATGGGGTTCTAGCGCCCGGGTGGCAGCTGCCAAATAGTGAGCCATTGAACAACAGCTCAGGGCCGGAGGTGCGCGCATGCGCACTGGTGCTGCGGGATTTACTACCAGATAGTGAGCCCTTAGTGCTCCATATTGCGCATGTGCGTACCCCAGGCTCTGGACTTCAAACCTCAGGGGCTGCTGAGTGCATGGAGGTGTCAGCCCCACTGCAGCAGGCTCCTGGCGATCATGGCGTGTCACTCCCTTCAGGTGTGTCACCATGTCACCCCTCCACATTGCTGCCTTGTCTTGCCACCTCTCATTACAGTGTCTTCTTGTTATTCTCTGCTAGGTGCTAACACCGAAGGTTCACCTCTCCTCTCCTCTCACAACAGAAGGTTTCAACATCACTACGTAGTACCACCGTGTCATGGTGTTGCTGTATCCCGACATAACTATGTCACTATTCTCCCTGGCTTTCTTGTTGCGTTCCGAGTTGCCATGGTGTAGAGTTGCCTTAACTTGCATCCCAGCATCTCTGTGCCACTATCTCCACATTATGTTGCCATCTCGCAATGTGGTGCCCATGGTACCTTGCACTGCTGCGTTGCAGCACTGAACCGTCCTATCCCCATGATGTTGTAGTGACTTGTTCTCGTGGTGTCCCGATTAAATACTGTCATGACTGAGAGAAATGTTGTTTTGTGGTGCTGCAGTGATGTTGTCCTATTCCTGAAATAGTTTTCAGGGTTATTTTTAGTGGGTTCTGGGTAGGCAGGACTGTGTAAGCATTCCGTATTTTTGGAGGTGTTGAGGTTTGGACAGATCACGATAGCATTCCCTGGTGGGAGATGTGCAAATTACAACCCTGGGTTCCGTGCATGGAGACTTACAGGGCTTGATTTGGGGATTTGAGTAGTACTTAGAAGGGCAGTTGTCAAAGTCCCTTCAACAGCTGTTAACCTTGCAGGACAGATTCTTTCCCAGCTGTTGCATCACTTTGATTCAGTGAGACCCCGTATTGCCTTTTTACATTGCATGCTTACTAAGGTCCAGCCTATTTTGTGTTCTAATGATACTAGTTCTCTCCAGCTAGCAAAGGCAGTTTGGGTTGGTACTTTGAAGTTCTCTAAACAGCAATTCTGGTGGGGTTGTTTGTTTGTTTTTTGTTTGTTTTTTATTTATTTGTTTGTTTCTGGTGACAGAGTGTTAGCTTGCATGACCTGTTGAAATTCCAGTGTTAGTAATTATATTTCCCCCCCTAAAATTCTTCCTGAAGACCCAGGTGTCTGATGCACTGTGGAAATGATCATTTAAAGGTCTCCCGAGAAGAGAGATTTTGTGTGTCTAGAGACCTGCTGCTGTCCTTTCAGTTACCAAAAAATTATACTCCCTGGTTTTGTATTCCAGTCTAGAGTTTCCAGAGGGAACTTTCTGACTGGTCTTTCTCTATCCCTGATGTAGCTGCTTCATGTATTTGTTGAGTGTTCCTTTGGTGTAATTCAAGAGTGATAATTTACCGCATTACATCTAATTTGGAGAAGTAGCAAACACCCTGTGACTGCAAAGAGGCCTGGAGAGATAGGAGCAATGGTGGCTGCAAGCACCAGTCAAAGAATTAGTACTAAGAAATGTAAAATCCTGCATGCAGGAAGAAGAAATAAACGGAACACAAACATAATGGTGGGACATAACTCAGCAGCTATTCCCATTGTATTAAAGCAGATCTTTTTTTTCCAGCTTGTCTTAATACCTTCCCAATATCACTTTCATGTATAGTCCTGGAACCTTAAAATTCTCTCTGTTCTGTTAGGGGATTTCCTGTCTTCAGGGTGAATTCCATTAGAGAAACATTGAATTCCTGGTATGTGTGCATCTAAGTGTAACCCACACACCTTCTGGGTGTGGTATTCTGTCCCATCTAGTGACACCAAGATCACTTAGAGCAGGGGTGGGCAAACTTTTAGGCCCGAGGGCAACATTGGGGTTGCAAAACTCTATGAAGGGCCGGGTAGGGAAAGCTGTCTCTCCCCAAACAAACTGGCCCCCACCCCCTGACTGCCCCCTCTCAGAACTCCCGACCCATCCAACCCTCCCTGCGCCTTGTCCCTTGACCGCCCCCTTCTGGGATCCCCTCCCCTAACAACTCCCCCTGGACTCCACCCCCTTTCTAACTCCCACCCCTCCGCTCCCTGGCCCCTGACTGCCAGGATCTGTGACATCTTGTTTGTTCAAGAAAAATGAAGGGAGGTATCTGTAAGAGGCTCTGTTTCGAGAAATTCACCTTGATCTAGAAAGATGTGGCATAGCAATTCCTGTACCTAAAGAAATATGGAAAATTTTGCTAGTTTCTCTGTAGAAAGTACTCTTTTAAAAATTCATAGACTTTGAGACGCTAGATATGTTTAGGTGACGCTGGGCATTAACGAAATTAGTACCTATAATTAAATGATGCATTTAAGCAAAGGGTTATGCATGTGTGCACACATTTAAAAATATATTTGTTTAGCACTTAGTTGTTGCTACTTAACTGATTGTATGTTCTATAAGAGTGTTTATTTTTCCACTGTTCTTTATTGTGATTTCTGCTGGTACTGTAGCTCTCCAGAGCCAATGCTTCTTTCATATCTTAGTGCTTTAAGTTTGGTCTTCTAGCAGAAATGTGTCATGTTGTGATGTGAACCTTGTCATGCCCCAGCATCACATCATCCTCAAAGATAACTTGAGACTGTTCTTAATGTCCTGCAAATTGTACTGGCAGGATATGGACAGTCCCATGAAAAATAAGACAAGTGACAACACTTCATGCATTTTCCATCAGTATAGAAAGAACTGATGGAGTGGAAAGTATTCTTATCATGTAACTAACATGTCTCTGTGTGGCTTCTTTTTCCGCAAGTTTGTACGATAAACTGCGCTGCCACAAATAGACATTTCTATAGGAAACAGTGGTGGCGGTGGTAAAACAAGACCCCGTGATAGGATGTGGTAACGTGCCATTAATTCATATTTTCACATTGCATTCAGGTTATTCTAACGTAGTAAACCTCAGATCTTTCTAGTCCTTGCCAAAGGGATGCTGAGTAAAATCATACTTTAAAATAAATATGTAAATATGGCCAGAGGCTAATGTAGAAAATCTAATGTGCTTTTCACCATGACTGCTGCTTCCTCCATTTGCACTTTGGATAACTTAAAATAAAGTAGTCAGTTTCATCTTATGGTCCTTGAGCCCAAAATGCTCTAGGGAATGATTGAGTTAAAATAAAACTTAATAATGAGTGTTTTTCCTGGAATCATTCTTCTTATCAACCTTACTCCGTCCCTTTTAAGCCATTAGAGGACTGGGGAGTGGGGAAAGTCAAAAATAGTTGTACAGTCTTGCTTTTAAACCTGGTCTATGGAATCACTTCATTTTCTAGCCACTTAGACATTTATTCCAGGGAAAAATTAAGAAGAATAGATAAGATATTACCTACTTGTGCCACTTCTAAAACTTTGAAAACATTATGATAAAACATAGCTGGCCTTGTTTTCTCAGATTCCCCTTCCGCCCCCAATGCATTATCCATCGAAGATTTAAAGCCCTTTCCGCCGCTGGATCAGAGCTGCACTAGCTACAACCATCTACTAAACTAGTGAGTACATTATTGCTAGCAGGTTTCTAGCACGGTTTACTTGAGCAGTGTGGACAGGCAGGGTCTCTCTTTCCTTAGAGCCAGGCCAGAAACAATCACGCACAGTCAACACATCACTACTTAGTCTACTCTGTAGTATGGCTTTAGAATATGGTTCTGCTAGAACCCTGCTGGTATTAATAGTGTTTAATATAGGATTATAAATAGCACTGCTCTGTTCCACGTAGGGCTGTCAATCGCAGTTTACTCATGCGATTAACTAAAAAAAAATTAATCGCGATTAATCACAGTTTTAATCGCACTGTTAATGGAATACCAATTGAAATGTATTAAATACTTCAATCTTTTTTTTTTTTTTTACATTTTCAAATATATCAATTTCAATTACAACACAGAATACAAAGTGTATGGTGCTCACTTTATATTACTTTTGATTATAAATATTTGCATTGTAAAAATGACAAAAGAAATAGTCTTTTTCAATTCACCTCATACTTGTACTGTACTGCAATCTCTTTATCGTGAAAGTGCAACTTACAAATGTGGATTTTTGTTTGTTTGTTACCAAACTGTACTCCATAACAAAACAATGTAAAACTTTTTAGAGCATACAAGTCCACTTAGTCCTATTTCTTGTTCAGTCAGTCGCTAAGAGAAACAAGTTTAACATTTACGGGAGATACTCCTGCCCGCTTCTTATTTACAATGTCACCTGAAAGCGAGAACAAGCGTTCACTTGGCACTTTTGTAGCCATCCTTGCAAGGTATTTACGTGCCAGATATGCTAAACATTCATATGCCTGTTCATGCTTTGATCACCATTCCAGAGGACATGCTTCCATGATGATGATTGTTAAAAAAATAAATGTGTTAATTAATTTTGTGACTGAACTCCTTGGAGAAGAATTGTATGTCTCTTGATCCATGCTTTTACGTGCATTCTGCCATATATTTTGTGATATGGTAGTCTCTGATGACGACCCGGCACATGTTTGATTTAAGGAGACTTTCACTATAAATTTGACAAAACACAAATAAAGTTCCAATATCAGATTTCTAAAGATAGCTATAGCACTGGACCCAAGGTTTAAAAATCTGAAGTGCCTTCCAAAATCTGAGAGGGACGAAGGGTAGAGCATGCTTTCAGAAGTCCTTAAAGCAGAACACTCCGATGCAGAAATTACAGAACACGAACCACCAAAAAAGAAAATCAACCTTCTGCTGGTGGCATCTGCCTCAGATAATGAAAATGACCACGCATTGGTCTGCGCTGCTTTGGATTGTTATCAAGCAGAATCCATCATCAGCATAGACGCATTTCCTCTGGAATAGTGTTTGAACCATGAAGGGACATATGAACGTTTAGCGCATCTGGCAGGTAAATATCTTGCGACCCTGACTACCACAATGCCATGCAAATGCAAGATCTCATTTTCAGGTGACATTGTAAACCAGAAGTTGGGCAGTATTATCTCCTGCAAATGTAAAAAAACCCTCTTTTGTCTGAGTGATTTCTGAACAAAAAGTAGGATTGAGTGGACTTGTAGGCTCTAAAGTTTGACATTGTTTTATTTTTGAATACAATTTTTTTGTACATAATTCTGAAACATTTGTAAGTTCAACTTTCATAAAAGAGATTGCACTATAATATTAGGTGAATCGAAAAATACTATTTTGTTTTTTAAAGTGCAAATATTTGTAATCAAAAACAAATATAAAGTGAGCACTGTACACTTTGTATTCTGTATTGTAATTAAAATAAATATATTTGAAAATGTAGAAAACATTCAAAAATATTTAAGTAAATGGTATTCTGTTATTGTTCAACAGCACGATTAAGCACAATTAATTTTTTTAATCGCTTGACAGCCCTAGTTCCAAGTGCTGAACAAGTTTTTCAAACGGGATTCAGATTATCCAAGTAGATTCCTGTTATACATATATACAGCATTGTGTGTTTGAGGCTCTGGTTCATGGATTTTGGCCTTCCACAGGTCACCAGCCATTGCTGACTAGCTGACTTGCCGTATTGGTTCTACTATGTGATATTGGTGGAATCTTTGTTATGCTTTCTGTAGTCCTACTTTGTACCCAGTGTGACTTTATTTAAGACCATCTATCTGCTTGTAAAGATATTCTTACACCATCTATGGGAGAAATATAGTCCCTCCTTAGAAAACAAAGTAAAAATTGACCACCATTTATTTATTTTTTAAATTAATTTTAGAGTATTTTAGTCTAACCACATTTTAAAATGGATATGTATCTCAGATTAGCAAAGTGAATGCTTTGATAAACAATGATCCCTGAACTAGAGACCATCTCTAATAGAAAATCCTTAAATTGAGACGATTTGAAAGCATACCCAAGACTTCAGTACAATTTTGGTTGTCCAGTAGCTTAAAATTCTCAAGGCATCTGATGTTAAGTCACTTGGATTTCCTCTTGCATTTATGTAGTTCTTGATCAGTGTTTAGACATAAGGAGCCTGATTCTCTGTTTTCTGGCACCTTGTGCTGTCACTCACACCAGTGCAAAGTGGGCATAAAACATTTACCATTCTGATCTGCTAGCATTTGAAACCCACTTTGCATTGGTGTTAATGACTATGCAAGGTCATTGAGCCAAAGATCTGTTAAGGGACCTCTTTTAAAAAAAAAAAATTTTTTTTTGTTTAAATTCAACACAAAAAAACTTTTTAGGGCTCTTCCACAATTAACTCCAAGTTCCCATTGGTTTTGCAGAATGAAACTCTTCAGCTCAGTCTCTTGGTGTTGATGCTCTTGGTGCTTCCCAGTTGTAAGTGACATAGAGCCTATCTGGGAAGGGAGTGTATGTACTGTGTGTCTGAGGAGACTTTAGAAACGTCTGGCAACACACCCAGCAATCTGAATTTTGTAGAAGGGAGAATACTTTTGTTCAGGGATTGAAGTTAAAGTTCCTCATGTCAAATACTGTTCGGCTCAAGATGAGACCACTAGTGTGTGTGGGGGGGAGTTCTGTATTATACAGTGAAAGGAAGTGGAATTGATTTAGGAAGGAATTTGGTATTTAGTCATGCAGAAATATCCTCTTTTCTTAACCGGTAGGCAGGAGGGATCAAATGCTTAGTAATGGGGATTGATCCTTCTGTGGCCATATGGTGAGATAGGAAGGATCCTGCTGTCTTTTGGAGACTAGCATAGAATGGCTTTGATCCTTTCGATTCAGATGATACCAGGGTAGCATTTTTAGTGTCCTCCTTTAAAAATATCTCCACTGTAGCAAAGCCTTTTGGGACGTCTCTTCCCCTGTGAGTTTCATATTGAATCTGCAGTGATGACTGGCATCTTCAAATGATGCTGCTGGTTTATGTGCCTTTTACAATATCTTCTATTCAAAATTAAATTAAAATGGAAAAACTCCTTTTGTGGTAAGAAGCTAATCTTGGAGCAAAATTACTTTGGCAATTTCCTGCTTGCTTTGAGCCTATGCTTACCTTTTCCAAAAGAGTTTGTGGGGACCAAGTGTTCTTTTAAGTTAAGTGAACAAATAGATATGGTGCTTTGGCCAGTAGGCAAGGGTGATTTGGACTGATTTGTATACTGTGTACCATGTATTACCATTCTTCACCTCTGACATTTGTCTACCCCAACTCTAGCTATGGGAAGCTGTCTAAGTGGGAAAATACTCAGCCTCTTAATACCTGTTGTAAGCTGGCAGACAGAAATTGCAGTTGAATTATGCTAGGCTCATTTCATTTCCCTCTGCTCCCAATCTTGAAGCTAAAAACTGCCACTCTTGCTCTTCAGCACCTTCAGTCCCTGCTAGCACTTGGGATGAAATGCTGAATCCAAGGACTGGAGCCTGGTCTGCCATATAATGCTAGGCCATTGATCTAGTGAACTCACACCTTTGCTGTCAGTGAGCTCTGAAGTGCTAGCAAAGGGCAGTCTCTGTGGTTGGCAAGCACACACAAAATTCAGGCTGATTTGTTTCTCTCATTTGCTTCCTCAGGTGATTTCTCTGGTCAGCTCTTAGCCTACTTGAGTCTCTGTCCAATTTTCGTCATAGTCGGCTTTGTTACACTCATCATTTTCAAGAGAGAGCTTCATACGGTGAGTCTTCCTCTTTCCACCACAGGTACTTCACATGGCAGGAGATATGAGAAGGAAGGCAAGAGCAGAAGAGATTTGCCATTGCAGAGATAGCATAACAAATGTGACCTCTTTGCCTAGAGGAAAGCACAATTAATTGTGATATTTTTGAATTCCTGTCAAGCCTTCGTTCACTGCCCTGTCTTGCCCTATAGTGTCCCTTTCCTGAATTCCTGGACCAGGACATGCCATACATTTCACTGACTGTTGCAGATTTTCTGCCCCACTTTGTGAGAAACTCAAGTGGGACTTTAATATCATTATTATTTCTGTCTTGTGCTGTGATCCCATGAGCTCTTGGGCCGAGTAGGGTCATGCAGGATGAACGGGAGATACAGGAATAGGAAGAATACCTCATGTGCTGCAGGAGATGGTATTTGTAATTCTGTGGGATGCACTTTCCCCTCTGTGACAGTAGTGAACCAGTGCATTTAGCATGACTTTGGGAAGGGTTGTGCTGATGGCGGTCCTGTCTTTTGGATGTGATGTTGTAAACATGGGTCCTGATCACTTGTGATTATTGATACTTTTTGTAAAATGAGGAGGTATTAATAATAATATACTGGCTGCACTTCAGTCTGGTTAATTATGTTCGGCCTCTCTAAATTATCCCTGTGGTGTCGTTGGATACAATATTCTTCACTTCTTCTCAGCTCTCTGTCATGTTGCCTTGTTCTGTTAGACATCTGTCTAAGATTGGCTCCATTTTGATGGAAGATTAAGTGATTCTTGTCTCTCTCTCATTTTTCTCCTGAAGAGGTTGTGAAGCTTTATTATCCAATGTTTAAGTGACTTTATTTTTCAGATTCTTTTCTACATGGGTTTCCCCATGTCATTATCTTGGTGTGATATTTTTGCATTAATCTATGAAGATCACTGACACTGATTCCAGTTTCAAAAAGTGGCAGCCTTGCCTGTCATCTTAGTCATGAAGGGTCAGATTTTTGGGAGTGTGAGCATCCATAAACTATCTGGTGTCGCGAGTATTCAGGACCTCTGGAAATCAGGCTGAGTGAAAAAGAGCTTCCCCACAGTTTCCCGGGGGAAGCAGTGTACCCGCAAGGCCCATTTAATTTCTGTGTGAAAAACAACAGGAGCAGGAGTGACTCCTACTTCTCTCCTGACCAGAAGCTTGTCTTTTCATGATACAGCATGCCACAAGGTCTCTCTGCTTTTTGTCCTGACAAGTCACTAGGATTCGATGGCTGAATACATTCCATACAAGGGATTACAAGCCATTCATAATATTTGACTTTTATAAAGAGACAGGTGAAATGGAGTCAGTAGTAGGATTATGACATCAGGTTTCTGATATTGCTATCCTATATAATAAAAGGCCAGAGGATGTTTGTCCGAAGCCGTCATGCGCAGTAGAGACGGCCCGGACAAACGGCATGCTGGGATTTGTAGTTCGGCGGCACAAAATGGCCGCCACATGTGTGCTGCCGCGAGCCGTAGAGACGGCCCGGACAAACAACCTGCTGGGCGTTGTAGTTCGGCGCCACAAAATGGCCGCCGGGCGTCTGGAGGGGAAGGAGTTGGAGCCTTCGAACTCGGTTCCCAACTCACTCAAAGTTCAGTTTCTTCCCCTGAGCCCAGCCTAAGGCTGCAGGATCTGGCCAGGAGAAGACTGGATGGAGCTTTTGGCATCTTCCAGCACCGGAAGCATAAGCCACGGAGTAACCAGAGAGGTGGGAATCCTGTCCCAGCATGGGCCCCACTGCCCCGCTGTCAAACTCATAGGGTCAGGACTCTGGCATGCCCCTCTGCCCCAGGGTTATAATTCAGGCTACGCTTCCCAAACCATCACAAAACCAAAACCGTCGTTTCTGCCAGAAAATGGAATTTTATTTTTATTAGTGTCGCACAAACTTTTCCTGATCACAACACGGGAACAGAAAGGGGGGTAGGAGCACAGCGGCCGTGCTGCTCTCTCCCCCCATGAATGCAGGGGCTCAAGAACTGGGCCAGTCAGGAATGAAGCACTTTGGCCCGTGTATACGGGCTGTTACACTAGTATTTATATAAAGCAACACTGTCATGGGAACTGAATGGCTTAGGGGATTGGTAATGAAAACTGTAGGTTACTGGTGTGATTGAAGCCCAGGGAAGTGGCTTCTGAAAGTCATAACAATCTAAAAGCCTCTTGGAAGCCTGTGTGACCGGAATTGGTAATTCCAGTCCAATTTCCAATGGGCAGTTTTCTGTATCATAGAAAAAAAAATCAAATCAGGCACAAATTGGCCTCCCCATTTTGGCAATCAGCAGAAATACTGAAGATAGAATAGGTCATAAACACTGAAACCTTCTTTCATTTCTAGAGGTGATACCTGATGAAGATTGGGGCACTTTGTCAGGGAACATGCGTGGGAGAGAGCTTGCATTGCCACTGCCTGTGTTGTATCTGCTCTGTAAATAAAAGACCATTTTAAGACTGTGAATCCAACTTCCTTAAGCCCTAAATTCACTTATCTTTATATGGTGCCTTTCATCCGAGAAGATTCCCAAATAATTTATATTACACACACACCCACCCCTTTTACAATCAATCTCTCTCTCTCTCGATTTGTAAACTAAGTGTTGTTGGACCTTCTGCGAGATGTTATTTATTTATTTATTTATTTATATATATATATATATATATATATATATATATAATAAATAAAACGTGTGTGTGTGTGTGTATACACACACACCATGGGATATATTGTCTATGTATATAATATAGTAATGATCATAGAGATTGAAAAGGCTTGTTGCATCCATCCCCTTTCTAGGGGAGCTTATGGTGCCTTGATAGATAAAGCACCAAGTATTAAACTGCAACTACATTTGACCTGTACATACAGTTTAACATTCTTTTAAGATATATTTTTTTTGTACAGTTGCAAGGTAAAGCATTCAAAAATAAGATTTCTTCATGAAATCTTTCATGCACAAGGAGGTTGTATTTATTATGATAGGATAGTCCACGGTGAAGTCAGGAATAGACCGAGCTGCACTGGAGCTTAGTGGAGGCCTGAAACACAAAATAAAATCCGTTTTTCTCTTCTTGCAACTCTGCCTCATTCACTGTCTCTCCTGTGCAGTGAACGAGGCTGGGATCCTCTAGAACAGTGGTCCCCAACCTTTTGTTCACCGCGGACCGGTCAACGCGGCCGAGTAATGGTTGCGGCCCGGGGGCTCTGTGCGGTGCGGCGGACCCTAGTATGTCCGCCGAAAACCCGCAGAATTGAGTAGCCCATCGTTATTTTTTTATTTTTCGGCGCGGCGGGATCTCGCATGTCCGCCGAAAAGCCGCAGAAAAACGGCGGAAAAGCAGAAAAAAGCGGAACTCTTGCCGCACCGGAAGGGAAGGCGGGGCAGGAAGCGGAAGGGAAAGCGGCCGGAAGCGGAAGGGGCGGGACGGAGGGGAACGCGGCCGCGGACCGGTACCGAATGCTCCACGGACCGGTACCGGTCCGCGGACCGGGGGTTGGGGACCACTGCTCTAGAACAAACAGTATGTGATGACATAATTAAAGACCGTATGATAAAGTGTATGACCGAGGAGGCTGAATTAAGGTTGCATAAACAACTTTAATTTTGGCATTTCATAATGTTGATTTTGCAGCCTGTGAAGTGCAAAGAATTATAAGCACCAGGTAATAGATCTGAGACTAAAACTAATGCTGTCCTGGTGGTGCTCAGAACACCTTCCTCCAATGGTAAATGTAAGTTGAATTGTAATAGGAAGTTCTTGCTGCACCAGCCAAGGAAGAATGGATGCTGTGAAGGAATGCTTCTTCTCTAAACTGGGAAGGCACTTCCTGCTCAGTGCAGAGGGCAGTGGGCAGATACATTGTCCTCTGTTCAGAGCTCTAGCTCTGCCTGAGAGCGTGCTCAGTTCAGTTACTCTGTTAAAAAAAGCTCTGTAGGGCTGTAATATGCTCAGTGCAGATGAGAAGTTCAGGAGATTGTAGCAGCAAATCGCTACCACTCTGCTGATCTTGTGCAAATGGCAGAGTTCAGAGGCTTATAACTCATTCATGTATCGGTAGATTTTTGTACAGAAGGCGAAGGGTACCTCTCTAAGTCGAGGACCATTCCCTGGCAGATCGCTCCTTCCTGCTCCAAACGTGGAGTTGCTAGGGCTCTTCAGAGAAACCGTTAATTGAGCCAAAGTTAACATGTCTTTTTCATACCTTTCTCCCCCAGTCTCATTTTCTGAAATGGGTGATGTGTTCATTTAAATTTAAAAACAGAACCTGCAACCTGAGCAGAGAACAAGCCTGAACAAGCGTTCAACAAATTTATAAGCAACTGAAAACATGCTTGTAATAAAAGTATAAGCAAGTGTTAGTGTTACTGCTGATTGTCTCCTATAGAAAGGAGCCACCATTGGGATGGAATGTGACAGCTCTTCAGGAGCACACAGTATACTGACCCACAGTTTAGCTCAGGAAGTGAAAAATCCCAGAACTATTTGAAACTAGAGGAGGAATTTAGGGAGGCAGAATACGGTTACACAGATTGGAATTTGGCCAAGATGCTAGGGCTAAGAGAGGGAAGAAGTATTCTGGACTACAGAGTGAAATTGATACTATGTTTTTATAATCTGTCCAGGCCCAGAATGTGCCTTGCCTTTCAAGATGTTAGAAATTTGTGGGGAACAGCTTCAGGAGGATGATTATTTTCTGTAAGTTGTTCACTGAAGAGAAAAATAAAATAAAAAGCTGCCCTTTTAAGCAGAGCATATCAACAGCATCATGTTTGCTGCAGGCCAACAGAAGGAACACATAACTGAAGACGTATTGTCAATTTAAAATCTAGGCAGTTTTTAAAAAAAAATTCTGGCTATGACACTACTCTCGCAGTCCTTCTGCCGATATTTTCCTTTTTTTTAATTCTCTCTTCTGTTGCTCTGTGAAAGACTCCTGCAGACAGGGGAAACTTGAGTATGTACAAAGTGCTATCAAATGCACAAAGTAAATAGACTGAAAAAAGTTCTTTCTAATCTCATTTGATTAGAGTAATCTTGAGTGTTACTTGTAACTGTAGTAGTTAAAAAAAAATGTCAGAGAGAAAGTGTAGTTTTGTTTTGTTTTAAGTTGACTGTGTCCCTTTAAGGAAAATTTGTCGCAAAGGTTTGAAAAGATGCATAATCGTTGAGATGACAGTGGGAAGCTGAGGGATCGATGCAGAGTCATAGGCTAACACCATTATCTCTTTCACAGATCTCTTTTTTAGGGGGGCTGGCATTCAACGAAGGAGTGAACTGGCTAATAAAGAATATTATCCGTGAGCCACGACCCTGTGAAGGTAAGTATGGCCTGGTGGCTTGGGGAAAGAGCGGGTACATGAATTATCTTTGGATCATGGTGACGATAATTGGGTTGAAGGTTGGTTTTGTCTCAGGTCTGGTATTTGCACATTCATATGGAGGTTGGGAAGGGGTGCTTACAGTGCAGCTGATCAGAGAAATGTATTGTAGATTCACGCACGCAGCCCAACACTGTGGCCTGCCTGGATCTCTGAAGTGTTCAGGCTACTGCCGTGTATTGAGCATACTGTTTCTTCTTCTCTTCCCAGCAGCTCATCCAACGGTGACTACAAAATACGGGATGCCATCCAGTCACTCTCAGTTCATGTGGTTTTTCTCTGTTTACTCGTTCCTGTTTCTTTATTTAAGGTGAAGCTTCTTCATTAGGTTTTGGTTGTTTTACACTTTTGACTTCTGAGGCATTTAGAATGGGTGGCTACCTTCTGGTGGCATGCCTTTCTTCTATTCAGTTGATTCCTGTAGATAGAGCTGAATTCCAGGACCTGTGCAATCTGTTTTGTGGTGGGGTGGGATTCCCTCTGGAGTGAGTTCATCCCAAATTGAATATAGGACTATGGGCTCTGCTGGTGCCTGAGAATGTTGATCAGGGAAGGCAAGAGTGAAGGGAAGGTGTGCCCTGATGCCATCGCTCCCTGTAGCATGAGTCCATTGGATATGACTGCGCTGACGCAATCTCTTTTGAATCATGGTGAATTGCGAGACTGCCAAAATCCATGCTGGAATGCAGTTGAGGAAGTAGGAAGGAGGAGAGAGACGAGCTCTCTTTTCATGAGGTTATTCTCCCTTGTATTGGTGAGTTTGTCCCTGCAACCTCTCCAGTGATTCCTGCTGCCCTCTCGCATGACCCATTCATGGTTTGTCTCTGTTGCCTGGTGCTAGGCTTGCGTACTCTGGTGTGGGGCTCCCCTTCTGAAGTCCTCATTGCTCAGCTTTGGCTACCGCCTGCAGCTCTATAATATGGAGGAGCAGACGAGAGACAAGACAACCCTCCTATACTGGAGCCAAGCACAAGAGGACAGCTATAAGGAGATCTGAGGCATGATGGTTGCATATGCACTCTGTGCACCTCCCACACCAGACATAGTGATACCATGGGCACACTGGCTCCTTTGTAGTGATCTCCATTAACACCTGGACACTGGGGTCGGGGTTTCTCACTTGCATCCCCTTGGCAGCAGTTGGATTAATCAGGTTATCCATGACATCACTGAGGACTATGGCTTCCTTAGGTCGCTGTAATTTGAAGGGGTGAGATATAGGGACTGTTCCACTCTCTTTCACTACCTCTTTTCCACTGCACTAATGGCTTTTCTTCCATCTTTCTTTTTTCCAGAATGCACCAAACAAACAATGCCAGGTTTCTGGATTTATTGTGGCGACATGTACTGTCCATCTGCCTTGTCACCGTGGCCTTTCTAGTCTCGTATAGTAGGTATGGAACAGCCATTAGTCTTATTCTTTTGTACTAACGGTTAGTACAAACTAACCCTTAGCCTTGCAGGGTTTTGGCAGCACTTTATCCTCCCCCATTTGTGGTTCAGTTCCTGATAACTGTGCCTGAAATACCAGGGGCTGAGGAAGTTCTGTGTTGCCAGGGACTCTTCAGAATGTGAGCTCTTTCTTTTTCTCCCTGTTCTACTTATGCCCCCAATAGTCACTTCAAAAATTGCAGTCCAGTGGGTGGTTTTAAGTCTATATGATTGCACTGGGGCCCCAGGGCTGCGAACCCAACTATGTTGTGGCTGGACCATTGCGAAGAGAATTGGTCATAAATGGGGAGGGACTTGCATCGAGCTCTGCATCGTGAGCTTTGTGGTAGGCATTCCGCAGCTCCTTTAACCTGACACTACACCGCGTCCCGGTCATGGCCCCTTTCCACCAGGGCCCTTGATATGTGCCCAAAGGTGGTATCATTCCTATGGCTGGAGCACAGCTGGGTCTGCACAGCTTCCTCCCCTCCTCCCCCCCAAACACTGATGAGGTCCAGCACCTCGCTGTTGCTCCATGCTGGGGATAACCTGCCACGTGGAGGCATGGTCACCTGGAAAGATGTGCTGAGAGCACTCCACACCTGGCTGAGCAAACAGGAAGGGGATTTTCAAAATTCCCAGGGAATTTAAAGGGTGGGGTCTGATGGTTGGTCACTTGAGGACAGGGCAGCAGGGTTCAAAACTGATGACCAGAGTGGCTAGAAGAGGCATTGTGGGACACTTCTGGAGGCCAATCAGAACGCATTAGGTGTCCACACTGGCACTGTGGCACTCCAGCAAGAGCTCAGCAAATATTATTCCTCTCGGGGAGGTGGAGTACGAGGGGCGCTCCAGCCGCAAAGTCAGAGCGCTCTACGTGCCTTGCTAGTGTGGATGGGTAGTAAGGTAGAGCGCTCTAGGCGGCTTTATTGTGCTATAACATGCAAGTGTAGCCAAGTCCTCAGAGTAGTTATCAGTGGCTTGCTGTCAGACTGAGAGGGCGTATCTCGTGGTTTCTCACAGAATAGTCCTGGGTCTTAGTGCTATTCAGTATTTATATGACTTGGATAATGAGTGGAGAGTGTGCTTATAAAATTTGCAAATGACACCAAGTTGGAAGGGGCTGCAGGCATTTTGGAGAACAGGATTAGAATTGAAAATGACCTTGACAAACTGGAAAATTGGTCTGAATTGAACAAGCTGAAATTCAATAAAGACAAGTGCAAAGCATACACTTAGGAAGGAAAAATTCAGTGCACAACTACAAAATTGGGATTAACTGTCTAGGCAGTAGTACTGCAGAAAAGGATCTGGGGGGTTATAGTGGATCACAAATTAAATAAGAGCTGACAATGTGGTGCAGTTGTGAAGAAGGCTAATAGACCCCAAGATTATATTAACAGGAGTATCATGTCTAAGACCTAGAAGGGAATTTTTCTTCTTTACTCAGCACTGGTGAGGCCTCAGCTGGCGTGTTGGATCCAGTACTGGGGACAGCACTTTAAGAAAGATGTGGACAAACTGGAAAGAGTCCAGAGGAGAGTAACAAAAATGATAAAGGGTTTAGAAAACCTGATCTATGAGGAAACGTTTTAAAAAGGCATATTTAGTCTTAAGAAAAGAAGACTAGGTGGGAGACACCAGACAATATGTTCAGTATCTTTAGATATGTTAATAGCTGTTACAAAGGGGACAATGATCAGTTCTTCATGTTCACTGAAGATCGGACAAGAAGTAATCATCTTAATCTGTAGCAGGGGAGATTAGGAAAAGCCTTCTAACTATAAGGATGGTTAAGACGAGAAATAGGTTACCAAGGGAGGTTGTGGAATCCCCATCATGGGCGGTTTCTCAGAACAGTTTAAACACCTTGCAGGGATAGTCTACATATACTTGTTTGCCTCAGCATGGGAGGATGGGATGCCTGATCTGTCAAGCTCCCTTCAGGCCTACATTTTTATGATTCAGTATCTTTTAAATAGGTGCCACTTGGCTGTTCCACATCTGGAAGATAACCTTGCTCTGGCCTTTACACTGGGCCTGTAAAATCCTGTAACCAACTGTGTATTGCCCTCATTTTGTTTGGAAGCCTGTCTCTGGTAATTTTCCTTTCTTGTTTCCTCTGAAGGGTCTATCTGCTCTACCACACCTGGAGCCAGGTCTTATACGGAGGTGTTGCAGGAAGCATCATGGCCATAGCCTGGTTTGCATTCACACAAGAGATCTTAACTCCTTTGTTCCCAAGGATAGCTGCATGGTAAAAACCTTTTATGCTATTCTGTGTTATGTTTTAATCCCCCAAGGCCTCGCCCTCCTGCAGAACCAGATACTTGTCCAGAACTCTGTGCCTTAAGTTTACTTTGTGTACCACGAAAGGGACCACAACAGTGTTTACCTCTTGAAATGTGCTGAGCCTGCTGGTAGCTGGAGCAGCATGATACCCTTGCAAGGGAGTAAAGTGCTAGTCAGCCTGCACAGGGATAGAGAATTCATACCATATGGTGTAAGAAAACCAATCATGGGATACTTCAGTCTGTAAAACCAAATTATTGTTATGATGTTCTATAGGAATGCAAACCCCCATGTAAAGGGGTTTCAACTGTGTGCAGTTTCCCAATGGTCTAGAGCAGTGGTCCCCAACCCCCGGGCCGCGGACCGGTACCGGGCCGTGGATCGATCGCTACCGGGCCGCGGACGCGTTCCCGGAAGTGTCCGCCGAAAAGCCGCAGTTTCACTTTTCGGAGTGAATTCGGCGGCTTTTCGGCGGACATACAGCCGGTCCGCGGCGGCGAAGAAAAACGAAATCCGGTCCGTGCCGCAGAAAAGGTTGGGGACCACTGGTCTAGAGGTTAGAGCAGGGAACTGGGAATACGGACTCTTAGATTCTGTTCCCTGCTCTACTTACCAACTCCCTATGTGTCCATGAGCAAATCATTTAATTTACTTGTGCCACCATTTCTCCATCTGTAAAATGGGGCTACTACTTCCCTACTTTTTGGGGGAGCAGGAATTGTGAGGCTTAATTGTTCATAAACTACTTTGAAATCCTTGGAAGAAAGGTGCTAGAGGAGAGCCCAGTGTTATGAGATAGCACCTCCAGGTGCTACTTCCTGACCTCTCCATCCATTTCTCCAGACACACTGTAATGGAAAGGCTGATTCCAATGGGTCAGATCTCCTCTTACCCACACCGAATCAAGTGAAATGGCAACTAAGTTAAATTTAACTAGACTAGAAACCTTCCTAGTAAAGGAGGGAAAATGGCACTTTTCGTAGTAGAATTATGTATTGTTTTTTCTAAATACACAAAACCTGTCCAGATTTGCCTTGCAGGTAGCAGTGGTAAATTTCACACTATTTCCTCCATGGTTATCAGAATTAGGAAAGAAAATGTTTTAATTCTCTCTCCCTCTTTTTCTCCCCCAAACTTTGTTAATTTTAGGCCAGCTTCAGAGTTCTTTTTAATCAGAGATACCAGTCTCATTCCCAACATCCTGTGGTTTGAATACACAGTCACCAGAGCAGAGGCAAGGTAAGCAGGATGTAAGCTGTTACATGAACCAATAGGGTAATCATTTATATATGAAAGTTAGTGGCTGATGTGGGTAGCTTTTATGGACAGGGTAGTTTAGAGTGTGAAAAGAGAGCAAATTGTGGGTTGACTTTAATAGAGTGTATGGTTAAAATATTATCCATATGAAACGTGAAAGTGATAAACAAGTACAAATGATTCCAACACAATGCCATGGGGACTGCAGCAGTAGGGGAGAAACCAAATGTTGCAACCTGTGTTGTAATGTAAAGGGTCTCTCTGGATGCAGTAAAGTGTATAACTTGAGTAGAATCATCTGAAGTGGTAAGTCTCCATTTTGTGCTGTGTGAGGTGAATTTGGTATTCCATAAAAAGGGAGTCCTGCTAGGGTAGCCACTGTGTAACCACGTCTGTTCTCTCACATACACCTCTTTGCTAATGCTCTTCAGTTGTGACCTACAGACCTTCTGGTTATTCCAGACCTGCACCTGTAAAAAAGCAGGAATGACCCCTCTTGACATTGGACGGGATGGTCTGGTCTATCCAGCTCATTTTATTCCTCCCACCTTTTTATACATTGTGTGTGCTAGAGATCCATCTCACTCTATGTTCTCATTGCAGAAACAGACAGCGCAAGCTAGGTACAAAGCTCCAGTGATTCAAGGCATGGGAACAGAATGCAGGACTTAATGGAGAAGGACAAAAGTAGAGACCTGTACAGACCTGGGAGCAGCAAGGAGTCTTCACAAATGGACCAAAGGAACAGGCAGGGACCATACTCAAAGCCTGGAGGCCTTTGCTCTGGCTTTTGCAGCTAGCTGGATGCTCTCTGATGCATGTGGGACCGTGCAGAAGCAGAACCTCATTTACAACACAAATGGACATTGCCAGTTGGAATGTACGATCGTGTCTGAGTCGCGGGAGGGGGGAGAAAATACCTGATGGCTTGTTTGGGGTAGGGAGAACCCAAAAAAAAAAAAAATCATTTCTGTGACTTTTTTTGCAGCATGAAATATACACACTATTTATTTATTTTTTTTAATTGAACTATTATTTTTGATTGTGTTTGGAAGAAGACAAAACTTAAAATGAGGTCTTGCCTAATTTAAGGGTTTTAATTTGCGGTGGAGGGAGGGTGGCTTAGGCAGGAGGGGAAGAGGTATTTCTTTCCCTTCTGCAACAGTTGGGAGATCAAAATCAATTCCTGCTGCACACTGTAAGGATATAAAGAAACTACTAATGATTTGCTTTTAAACACTAGTGACGTTCCTGTGCGCAGGCCTGCACGGATACCATTGGAGGGTGGCAGTTAGAACACAAAAGAAATCCTAAAATATACTTAAAAAAAAAAATTTCACTGCTGCTCCTGTTGTGTAATTAGCCAGTTGTTTTACCTGGGCCCTTTTCTTTGTAGGTGTCAATAACTTGGTATACACATTACAAATATCCCTCCACTCCCTCTTCCTTTTGTACTTTTGTGACCCCAGAGTTGCTGGGACCTCTACAGTTTCTGTTGCTGAACGTAAGCCAGACTCTGTTACTGATTAAGGACACCACTATTAAGTTTAAATAAGTGCTAGTTAAGGCACAACTCCATGCTTTTAAGAATTACCCCAAAGTCATTAAAAAAAGCTTTTACTGGTATTAAAAGTTTGCACGATCAGTCTCTGCCATAAACCCTCTTTCTGATCATGAATCTTCCCATTGAGCTTTTCAGCCATCAGTCAACTTTTTATGAAAATAAAAAGTTGATGAGTGCTGACGCCTGGCTTTAGCACTGCATGAATTACTTGTGGAGAGCCCAGTTAGGTTACTGCTGAAATGAGGAAGTTTTAACCCTGGCAAACATTTCCTGGGTCATGCTGATTTGTTTTGGGTTCTGCAGTAGTGAAGACTTGCAAAAGTCTGCACCAGCTCCCTAGAATGCATAAAGTCCTAAGGGTTACTCTGCAAGGGCTTTCATTTCTCCTTCCTCTTTCATTTTGACTGTTTTTCAAGTGATGAACTTCATTAGTCTGGAATTCTGGACAGTAAGTTCTGCTGCTAGATGCTTGGGTACCATTCCCTGGTGATAGGATATCTGACAGCCTCTTCGACCCTGCCAGGACTTAGATCGGGGTTTCTCAAACTGGGCTCCTGCTGCCGCCAAAAAGCCGCCAAATTGATTATTTCTGCATTTGGCGGCTTTTCGGTGGACATACCGAGCGCTCTCGGAAGCGCTCTGCATGTCCGCCAAAAATAGCCGCTGAATGCAGAAGTATTCAATTTGTCGGCTTTTTGGCGGACATGCAAGGGTCGCGCTGCGCTGCCTGAGAACGAGAGGGTCGCGGTCTCAAGAACTTTGAGAACCACTGACTTAGATCCTCTCCAATAGGTTGGTAAGTGTTTTGAGGAGACTGTTCTAACAGTGAGTCAGCAGTGCATCCTGAGTGTACTTCATGGCTGTGCAAAGGCTGTTCCATTGCACCTGTTAGCCTATATTCAAGACATTACAATGAAGTTCAGCAACATGGTGAAGAGACTCACAGTACAAGTGGCTTGAAGCTTTATAACGGGAAGGCCAGGGCAGTACATCTACAAAGCTGGGTCAAAGAGGAGGACATTAGCATCTGTCCGATACTGTCACTATGCATACCCATCTTTGTCTTACTGCATGTTTTACTAGCGTCCATTAAAAAGCTACTGAGGCTTCATCGAAAACTCATTGGTATGTACTGATGCAAGATGTGATTTTTTGCTCAGATCTGATCATCTCTGTATTTTTCTGTCACCTTAATTTAAAATCAGCATTGTAAAGATTTCATCTTCTCCTCTTGCCATGATCCTCCTGTGTGTGTGTGTGTGTGTGTGTGTGTGTGCACGCGTGCTATGAATTGGTTGCTATAGAACCTATTCTATCCTAATCCCAGAATTTGGCTCAGGAAGAGATAATCCCTACATTAAAATAAAAAGACTAAGAATGAAAACCTTTAAAACATACTTATTATAAACTGAACAGATCTTTCTCTGTAGCAGCAGAGCTTTTGATATTTTTTTAAAAAACTTTTTTTGAGCTGTGGGCTGTGACTTTAATGGGCATTAGCTCATGCCCATAATCATTTTGTTAAAATAGGCCACAGGGGTAGGTGAGAGAAAGTGGAAAGGAAGTGCAAGTAGCTAAGTAATAGGGTAGTATAGTAATGAATTAGACACCTGAGTAGAATGCATTATTAAGTGGTTTTTTTTCTTCTAACCCAGGGATAGACAACCTATGCCACGCGTGCCAAAGGCAGCAGGTGAGCTGATTTTCAGTGGCACTCACACTGCCTGGGTCCTGGCCACAGTCTGGGTGGCTCTGCATTTTCATTTAATTTTAAATGAAGCTTCTTAAACACTTTTAAAATCTTTCTTACTTTACATACAACAATAGTTTAGTTCTATGTTATAGACGTCTAGAAAGAGACCTTCTAAAAACGTTAATGTACTACGGGCATGTGAAACCTTAAATTTGAGTGAACAAATGAGGACTCTGCACACCACTTCGGAAAGGCTGCCGACCCCTGTTCTAACCACCACCTGAAAAGCAGAGCCAAGTAAATAAAAGGGGGGAGGCAGTTGTAATTTTCCCAACGATGAGGCAAAAAATGTAAATTGCTTCAAAGGTAATTAACACATCCCTCACCTCTTCTAGGGAGCAAGCCATCCTAGAGAAGTGGAAAAGTCACCTTAAAAACTACATTTACTTTATTTTCTAATGATTAACTACTGTGTGGCTATGGCAGTGTTTGTCTACAGTGTCACAGTGCATTAAACTTTACAACTTCATAGCACCATCAAGCCAGTGCTCTGCAACCTGTGGTTGGAGAGAGAGCCCTTTGCTTCTCCAGCACAGTTCCTGCCATCTGCTTTCTCTGGCCATTTATACGGCTGCTTCAGCACCATAGCTATGTTACTGTAACTCTAGCACAGATTCAGAGCAAGGGAAGGGTTTTTTTCCCATTGCAGTAGGAAATGACTGATAGGAACATTTTTCTAGCTGTGCCTACTGTTGGGAGGAGTTAAGTCACCATAGCTACAATGCTCAGCGGTGTGGAGTTTTGATACAGCTGCGTGCTGTAGCTATATTGAGGTAAATTCTAAGTGTAGACTGGGCTTCAGTCTGTTTCTGCTTTCTTTTTCCATCCCCCAGGAAGCTACATGTTGTTTGACACAGCGATAAAGGTCCTTTGTACATTCTTGGCCAAGTTGAGCAGCCTAGGAGGAGAGAAGAGAAACTTCAGCTGAGGCTGACAGCTTGTCTTAGAGAGGTAGGTAGCCGCCTGCCTTTAGCTAGGTGGATTGAAAAGGAGCAAGGAAGGTAGATGACTGCCCTCAGAGAACTACTTGCTTTCCATGTAGCTGATCTCTTGCTCTGCTCCCTTACCATGGTCTGGGATGGAGATACTAAAACAATAGGAGGAAGATGATAAATTCCTGTGTGATCTATTGTTCTGTGACCCTTTTACATCCTTCTGTAAAGACAATCCTCAAGCTTACACCTAGAGCGTTTTCTGTTGGCAATATTTATACTTTTATTATTTATGTTGGAAGAACATCCATCACCAATCCTTGCAGGACACTGATTACATTATCAAAAAACATTTAATGCATTTAACTGGCAGCGCATGCAAAGTCACTGGCTTTGCCATCAGCCACACCTCCCATCCAAGAGTTTAGTTGTACATTATAAATCTACATATTTCCCTAAGTATTCAGTAAATCTGTTTCTTCATAATTTTTACATAGCCTTTAAGACATGGACACTTCTTGGGCAAGTGACCAGCTACTAAAGGGTAAACAAACTAATCTGGCACTCACAATAACTGGTCACTGAAAAATGAGTCAGAGGGACATCACCACAACTTGAAATGGGCAACCGCACGAGGAAAAAATGCTTTTAAAAAAGAGAACCCTGTAAACAGTTATAATGTAATAAAGCAGCTCCCCTGTTCATCCTGATTTCTGCCCCCTACTTCTCTAAAGAGAGAATGCACAAGCTGGATAAGAACCTTTTGTGTGTTTCCCTATGTATGGCACAAAGACCTCCGTTCCTCACCTGGAGAAATGCCACTGAAGCCAATGGGATCTCCAGCTTTATATCTGATTTAAGATTAAAATAAGACCCCTTCCCTGTATTTTCCATTAATAGCAGAGCGCACTTCCTCCCCATCCTTTTCACTGGGCACTTGCCTGTGAGTGATTACTTCTGTCTTATTGAAGGGGGGAGGAGAGAATTCTTATTTTTTGAAATTAGCCTTGTAATAATAAGACATGCCAATATGTAGCGATACTGTGGTTGAAGGCACTTGGTCTTTGGCCCTCTGGCCACAGACCGCAGTAGGGTAACATTAGTTATCAGCAGGCACTATATTGACTCAATACATACAGGGAGGTAAAAGAAAGTTTACTTTTGTCTCTGGCTAAAGGAATCTCTTCAGAATAAAAGCCTCCATAAAAAGTAGTGTTGGGTTTTTTTTAATCCCTGCAAGACTTTATCCATTCAAATTCATCCCAGAAGGGTGCAGTCTCTTAAATGGTTATGTGAGCACTAATTACATATAATGACTTAATACAGATTAAGATTTTGGGTGGCCTCTTGTAACTTTGTCTCATTTATTGTGGAAGAATCAGAGAGCTAGAGCAGGTCTGTTCGTGCTCAGAGCTTTGCTTTACATGCTCCCATTGCTTTCTAACCATCTCATTCCATTTATAATTTTTTTTAACTTACATTTTTAATGGAGGTTTGTACAATCGTTAGCTGTGCAAGTGAGTTTCAGTAAAACTTTCCCCTCAGTAGTTAATTGGGGGGTGGAATTTGAATTTAAAACAGCTGAGAACAGCTTTGCATCAATTAAAGTGAGATGGGGTGACAGTGTTCATAAAAGATTTTCAGTAATAGGATGAATATACATCAATTGGTCACACCCCTCTACTAAGGCACCATGATTGTGAATGCTCTTGAGGCCCAACACCAGAGGAGCAGCAACAATCCTACTGTTTGGGTGGCTTTGTGATATGGACAAGTGTTTGTGTGATAAAACAGACTACAAACTCAGCTATGCCTTGGGTCAGCACTCATATGTCTGGGCTTACAGAACTACCAATATCCCACTGCAGGAACAGCATCGCTGGGGGCAAACAATGCACTCTCTTCTATAATGGCAGTAGGTCTATGCTTTCACATGCTGCCCTAGGAAAGATGTTGGTGGTTTTATATTCCTTTCTTATTGTGTCACAATAGTTAAATTGCACATATAAATATATAATTCCTTCCTTTCTAAACGTTCAACATAGAAGGGACTATATTCCATGAAAGAGGGAAATTATTAATCACCAGGGGTATAAATAACATTAAGGCAAGAAGAAACCAGGTTCTGCCAAAGTGCTGTCTGATTCCTATGGAAAAGGCAGTTATTGGGGGCAATGAACAGATAGTCTATGCATCCTAGAGTAGACTCCTGTGCTTTCTTCTCTACCTCCCTTATTTTAGAGGAACCACAACCTTGGTAACAGTAGATAATATAGGGCGGGGAAGAAGTGTAATTCTGCAGCTTTTCCCCCTTCAACTCCAACATACATCACCTATGCAAGCTGGAGGCATTTTTGGAAACTTGATTAGAAGGGCTCATTAAAGTTACTTATGCCGCATTTCCTTAAACTAAAATAAATGCAGCATGGAAGACAGTGCATGATCTTTCAGTTTGTAAGTAACAAAGGTCAACATGGTTCCCATTTGAGAAGAGAAGGGGCAGAATGAAGAGGACAGATTCTACAAACAACATCAAAGTCTATATCCTCCCTCCCCACTACAAAATATTTTAAGTGCATAAAGTCAAGGCTGGCAGAGCCTGCACAATTACAAAAAAAAAAAATTAAAATCCATCAGTTTTGTAGAAGCAACACAAGAAAGCCAAAGACTCAACTTGAAGAGCCCGAAGCTCTGAGATGGAGACCCGCCAGCAATCTATCACTTTATGCTTAAAGCACACCAAAAAAGGCCAGAGCAGGGGAAGTGAGTCCAATTGCAGCAATGGTGTTTCACAGTTAGTGGAAAAGTGCAGGAAAGGAGAAGACCAAGGTATTAGAAGGATGGGGAAGGGAACATTCCTAGCTGTGAAAAGCACACAAAGACCAGTCTCCTAGCAAGGTTATGTTAAGAAAACACTTTTCTAGAAAAGCAGCACAGTGCATCCTAACAAGGCTGGATTTTCTCCGATTCACGGTATTTATCTCCCCATCCCAAAGTTCAATGGCACTGATGACACCACTTCAGGAGGCACAGCATGGTCCAAGAGAGAGATTCCTAACCCCACAAAAGCCTGAGCCAGCAGAAAGATCCAAGTGATCTCAGACCTACTCAACCAGGAGAATACTCCCCCTAGGGGATGAAGTGTGAAGGATGGGGGTGAAGAATGTGCATTCTATGTTCTTTCTACTGTAAATTCAATAAAAAGATGTTGCTCCAGTATCCCTTCAAGGGAAGAAAGCTTCACTTTTCACAGTGCGGGAAAGGATCTATGTCACTTCTAGGTTGGAATAAGGTCATGCTTCCCTTCACCTTGTAGTCTGATAGCTGGAGATTACCACTCCTTAACTTCTCTGCAGAGATGTGTGCCATGTGCTCGTCTAGATTCCTAATGGAGCCCATCTCCTGTTGCCCAGTTTTTGGAGAGCTGGGAGCTTCTTGTGCACATGGGGCGGCTCCTAAAGCTTGGGGGCTGTGAAGCAGGTTAATTTCTTATAATTTTGATTTGGGAGTGGATTGGAACAGGAGACGCATGTCCAGGAGCGCCTTCTCCAGGTAATGTGCCAGGCGGGCTGCGTTGGTTTCGGCGCAGCTGTTGAACGCTGACATTGCAAAGTTGATGTGGCCATCCATGGGGTTGTAGCAGACTCCATAGCCATCTGGAACCACGGGACCGAAGCACATTACACAATCTGTCTTTGCTGGGACCTACGGTAGGAAACAACCGAGTTTAATACCTCCACACCCAACTAAAAACAAAAAGGGGCAGAAGATCACAAAAGCTGTGGGGGAGGGTAAATCAAATGACTGCTCCCAACTAACAGCCCAGGTAAGTTCTCTAGGGCAGGGGCATGATATTCAGACCCATCTGTTCAGCTCCTAGTACACACTGTGGAGGCTTTATAAACAAATAAACCAACTGTTTGCGCTGTTCCCCAGCACTGTGCTAGTGCTTCCTATCCCCCTCCGAAGAGACTTGTGGGGGAGCAGTTATCCACTGAAGAAGACTCAGACAATGAGCCTCATGCAATACCGCTGCTGTTAGGGTGTGCAGGCAGGGCCTCCTCATTACCACAGGCACTTGGTATCTAGCTTGCAATGCACTGTCCAGCCTGGGGTGGAGAAGATAATCTGTTAGAGTGGCTCTAGCAATTGTAAGGTCACAGTCTTCAGCATCACCTCCCAACCTCTTTAAAAGCCCAGCTTGTTGTGGGGCTAGATTCCTGTGGCACCCATGCACAGCAGTTCCTAAAGGACGAGGATGGTGGAGGAACGTGGAGAAGAAAGGGAGAGAGAATAATTGCAGCACTCTCATGTTTGTCAGCCACTTCTTACCTGGCTGGTTGAGAGGTTGAAATGCATGGCAACAGCATAGGCTGTATCCATGAACAGTTCCGGCATGCTCACTAGATCGTCAATGGCTTGAAGCCTCATGCCTAGCAGATGACGGTCTATTGCATTCCCCTGTATTGCCTGAAAGGAAGAGAGTCTGGATAAGAGACCGGAGAGGCAGGGAAACAAAAATCAGCACCATCTTCAGGCTGAAACCAGACTTTAAAAATCCTTTTAAATTTCAAGTTGAAAGGAAAAAAAAAAAAGCTAATTGTCCATTAAGAGCAACATTTGACACAGGTGGAACTAAGAAAACCCTATAACTTCTCAGTATGGGAGCCCTATGATTTAAATCACCCCTTGTGCAGCCCTGGCATCTACAGACCCTGGTGATGGTGAGAATAGGGATTCTTCAGCGCATAGCTGCAGACTTGATTTTCTTTCTCCTTTGCCCCCAGTCACCAGGGATACTGAAGGAACTGTGCAAAGAGGAAGAGTACAGTCAGTCCTCCAAAGCATGAACTGCTCAGAATCTATCCTAGGGGTAGTATTAACAGGCTGGCTTTTATGCCTCGCACTATAAATTGGGATTTTTCATCCAGCAGCATGTGGCTTACCTCTGCACAGTCCCAGCCTTGAAGCTGTATGGGACACTCACCGTATCTGTGTACGCTCTGTGTGCTTGCGAGGCTCCCCTCAGCAGTTCCACCTTCTCCTGGTTCTAAGGAGAATACATGGAATGGACGTTAAAAATTTGCTGCCCAGTGATTTCAGTAGCTTGCCTGCAGGATGGCATTTCTGCCCCAGCAGGTGTCTGCTTCAAGCTATTGTCAACTTAGATCATATTGATTGGCTGAATTATTTCTCTTCCTTTCCAGCTCAAGACACTCTATTCTTAAGTGACTCCATAGGAACTACCGGTAGAGGCCCTTTCCCTTTGATACATGGAGAACCTTCAAGTCCAATAATGTAGTACTTAGGGTCTGACTGGCTAGACATTGAGGCTGGTCACATGTGATATAGGGTTAGAAACACTCACCTTGGATTTACAGAGATGTAAAAGGAAAGCTGAATGAGATTTGTAATCATGTACTCGAGATTGAACCTTAAAATAACCTCAGATCAGAATGAGTTTTTGGCTGAGATCAGAGGATACAGATGCCATCTGTGATGAAGTGTGGCTGTTCTTAATGTTACCTCTGACTACTGTGTGGGTGCCTCAGTTTCCCCTATGCATTCCTTAAGTATCTATGTGGTGGGATAAGGGTGTGTGATTGTTGCAGAGCAGAGGGCCAGTGTGAGAGAATGGCCGACACCCTGTCTCCTGGCAACTGATGGTCTGGTCGCCTTCTCCCCTGCAAGGTGCCAACTGAAGGTGTCGGAGAACAAAGGGATCAAGTAACCATCTGGCCCGGGAAAGAGACAAAGAGAGAGAAGGGGCTGGAGAGTTTTCAGTTTGGAGGTGGCTGAGGAAATGGAATGAGGCGCAGAAATGGTCTGGCCTCGCTGCCCTCCCCCCCCCCGGAAGGACCTGGCTGAGGGGTGCTGTTCTCTGTACCTACAAGCTCTGTTTTAGATCATGTTCCTGTCGACTAATAAACCTGTGTTTTACTGGCTGACAGAGTCACGTCTGACTGTGGAGTTGGGGTGCAGGACCATCTGGTTTCCTCAGGAGCCTGCCACGGGCAAGCTTGCTGTGGGGAAGGGGATGCTGAATGCTCCGAGGTCAGACCAGGGAAGGTGGAAGCTGTGAGAGCTTCTTCCCCTGAAGACAGTCGGCTCACAGAGAGGAGTCTTCCCCAGAGTCCTGACTGGCTTCCTATAGAGTAGTTCCAGAGCATCGCCCGGAGACTCCAAGACACCATCCTTTGAGGGTGAGTTGAAAAGCAGTTCTCCATTTTCTTTGGGGTGAAGTTAATTCACTCCATCTGTTGTCACGCTCACCTGCTTGCTAGGGTTGTCCATTGCCTGAACAAACTTCAGAGAATCCACGGAGGCAGAGCGGATGGTGTCTGTCCGACCCAGGCGGAACATCCTCAGTGAGGCACTCTCATATGTAGAACAGACCTGGCCATACATCCTGAATGATGGGGAGGAGAAGCAGCCACAGGGGAAGAGCTATCCTTGACAAGAAGGGCCTATGCAAATCTTATCCTTTGCAGGGAAATCATGCAGTTGAATTTCTGGTGCGAAGTATGCAGATACATCTCTTGTATTTCTCCCTTGCATCCTCCCCACCTCCCAGGGAAGAGTAAATTCCATGCAGGAAGGATAAGACAGATCAGAAGAAATGGCAATTACATGGACCAAGCTGCATCCCTAGCTGACTGGCCCTCCTCTACTGGTATTTCATGCATTGCTCTTGGAGGGGCTAATCTTGCCCACTCCTTTGTGACAATGAAGGGCCCTACATAGAGCAGAACCAGTACCGTTCCAGTGCATGGGGAAAGGGCAGGATTTGGGATGTCTGCACATGGCTCTAGATCCATCAGCCATTGACGTCTAGCCCTCCACCTGGAGGCATAGCAAAGGAATGGGCTATTGCAATAGCTCACCGCCCTTTGGTGTTTGGGGTTCTTTCTCCAAGCCCAACTAGTTGGGTTTGGTGTTGATCTCTAGTCAACAGTTTTGTGGGGCAGGGTAAGAATTCCCTGAGGCTCTTTAGAAGGGAAATATAGGGGCTGGAAAGCTAACTGCTTGCAATCTGCTCCTTACCTATAATAAGCCAGCTGCAGGGCCATCTGAATAAAGGCATCTGGACTTATCTTCTCCGACTTGGGGAAGTTTTTGCCAAAGTGGTGAAAGACCATCACCTTGATGTCCAGATCTTGCACCATTCTGCAGAGAGAAGGAGAAGAGAAATTCTTCAGGATGCTCCTTGTTATTACATGGCAAAAACCCAGGCCCCAGAGCTTCCGTGAGCCCCGGAAACATCAATCTGCTCAAACCAAATCTGCACAAGGACAAAGGGGTCTGCCCCACCCGATCTTTTCACGAGCTCAACCTCAGTAACTTGATGCACCATATGAAGCACCGTGCAACTGGTTAGATGCAAGGGATTTGCCCACTGCTGGAGACAGGATCCCACACTAGTTGGCCCAGTGTCTTGATCCAGTACAGCAGGGCAGGTTCCTGATCAGACACATCCCTCTTCATAAGTAGACCGGGATGAATAAGAAGTAAGTCCCCTTTCCGCACAGCCGTCACCTGTCAGGAGGAGGCTCAGCAATGCACTTTTCAGCCACATACAGTATAGTTTATGCCAAGACACTGGACGAGCTGCCCGAGTGGTGCACTGACGTTTTCCTTGCCATCCAGCTCTCCAAGTGGCCACGTGGATTATTCTCCTGCTCACTCACTGAGCTCTCCCTCCCGCTTTACTCACATGTTGAGGTTCTGCTTTGCTTTCTCTATGTCATTCTTGATTTCTGGGGTGATGTTAAACCGTAGCTTCTTGGGCATGGGCAGAGGAATCATGGGTGATCTCACCAGCTCTGGTTTCTTCCTGCACAGAAAAACAGCACTGAAACCATGTAGCCAGACCTCTATCTCCAGTTCCTTGGCCTATAGGATTCTGGGGCCCAATAGACAGACTCAGATTCCAGCTATAGTGAACATGGTGTAAATCACTTTGGGTCTGTGTCACACACTGCAAAGCCCTCTGTCACAAATTTCAGCCTTGCTGACTTGACAGCTGCTCTCTCCACCTCTGCTGCTGGTGGACAAAACTAGAAGAGCAAATGCAGAAGTTTGGATCAGAGTGATTCCTTCACCAAGAGATTACAGGTCTAATGCCCTTCGAACCCTTGAAAAAACATTCTCTGGATTCCATCAGGAGCAAACATTCTGCCACCCGAGAGCCATATTAAATATAAGCAACAGTGAGCAATTCAAGCGGCAGCAAAGTTTACCATCCCAGCAGGTGGCTAATCCCTGATCATTGCTACAAGAGCTGCAGTACCTAACTTGAGACACTGTTATGGCACCTCCAAAGCAGATGCCTGGGGGGAGGAATGAGCTGGCGAAGGGGAGCTTTACTGTGGATGGACAGTTTGAGATCTGTGTCTGACTCACGTGTACTCCACAATGTGATCCAGAAGGGCAACGATAGGCGGGCCTTCCGAGGGAGCATGCTCATACACCAGACCACAGGAGCCATCCTCAGCGACGATAAACTGTCAGGGAAACCGAACAGGGAGTGAAGAGATGCCCCCTCTCCAATGCAAGCACCAGCCCAAGAGGGGTCTCAGCATCTCATGCTATGGGGCTGAGGTCTTCTCCAGCACATCAGCGCATGGTAAACCGCAAAGCCATCACCCAGTTCCCAGAAGAAAGAAACTCCGTAACCAAGGCTAGGAGGATTTGGTATCATTATTCTGTTCAATATGGAAGATGGTCCCACTCTCAGAAGATGCATCAGAGAGGCCAGTGTACCTGCAGTATGGTACAGCTTCAAAGGGTTTGTTTTCCTTGGCGGCTCACGTAACACAACAGTAACATCCCCCACCAGTTCTGTGCAGACTTACTTTGGCTATTTGCAAAGTTAGAAGAACTTGGCATTGCCCTGTAAATAAGCAGTGCCAAGCAGAAGCTGAATAACTCAAAATGTTGTTAGGATTATAAGAAGAGTCCTGTCAGAGCACGGGCTCCATCCCCCTGAAAGGCCCGGAGATAGCCTCCTAATGGAGGGCGTGGCCCTTGAATGGTATTATTATACAGATGAAGAGACATGGGGATCAAAGAGATGTTGTTGTGGGATGACGGCAGATGCCTGAAAGAAGCAGGTTAGCCTCTGGCAGAGACACAACAGGGAGAGCAACAATCCCATGGGAAATACAAGAAACAGACCTCGTTAGGCTTGGTCAGCCTCCAAACAGACAAATCATTGTACAACGCAAGCAGATGGTTAAAATTTACAAATAATACAATGAATAGCTTGGCTGCCAGGAACCTTGAAAACAATGAGACCTCGGTGGACCTAGCAGGAGAGCGAGAACTTATATGATTGTGAGAGAGAGTCCCAAACATTCTCCACCAAGCCCACAGGTCCTTATGCTGTTGGAATCAACCCCTGGCTCCTCTCACTTCCCACACCCCTTTTGATCTGGGAAAGCCTCCTGCTGAATGATTCGGGGGGCCTGCCGGACCTTCCAGTTTCAGGAAGTTTATCTCCCCCAGACCCGTGCCTCTAGTTTCTCAGAAACACCAGCACCCACCTGGAGGGTTTTGTCAAACCATCGGTTCCCACTGTTCCAGCGACTGCCTCCCCCGTGCAGCATCTGAGCTGCCACCCGGCTCTTGTAGATATCGTCAGACACCCGAGGAATGGGTGAGTCCAGGCAGACGGTGAAAATGCTCTTCTCGATTGAACGCACCGACTCCTTGTTGGTCTTGTCTGAGAAGGGGGGGGAAGTGGAAGATGATGGAAGTGGGTTGAAAAACTGCATTTCATTGGAGGAAAGAAAATTGTGGGGAGGGTTGTAAGGAAGCCTCTCTTGACCATGCTGCAGTGGTATTTGAGTGGTGAAGCCATGGGCTGCATGGCTGTTACAGATTGGAAGCTGTGAGCCTCCTAGAGAAGATCCTCACTTGTATCAGCCACTGGTTTTGTTTGTTTTTTTAGCTGGGTGAAATACTCCAGAATTTCAGCTCTGTCCTGGACCAAACCTTGAACACTTAGCGGACAGGGTGTTTGAACAGAAATCACAATGCTTTGCAATGGGTCTAATCTGGACACAACCCAGCTGGATAAATACTCCCACACTCAGGCTGTTAGGAAGCCCAGTTATCGGGTCAGTGTCTGCTTGCAGAGGGCTCGGAAAGGAAGGAGAACAGGGTGCGCAGCACTGCATGGAAGGCAGCAGTGATCCACAGGGGCGAGTCAGGACAGACCTTTGATGAGGTTGTTGTAGGCCTTGGCCCAGCTGTTTCGGTGGTTGGTGGTGAGGATCCCAATTGGTTCCTTGTTTGTTTGGAGGGAGGTGTTCCAGATCTTCTCGAGCTGGATGAAGATCTGATCGGTGGTGAGGGGGCTCCCGTCGCTGCTATAAACGTCCAGCTCAAAGAACTGGGAAAGAGGAAGAGACAAAGGATTTATAGACGCCGATCACACACACTGACCACAGCCTCATCCAGGAGGCAAGAGCAATGCTGAGGGCTCAGCTAAGGGGCTGATGATTGGTATGTGGAGGGGAAGGATGGCCCAGAGAGTAAGACACAGCCTGGGAGCTGGGAGAACCAAGTTAAATTCCCTGTTATGCCATCGGCTTTCTGTGAGATCTGGGGCAAATGACCTAACCTCTTGGTGCCTCAGTTTCCCATCCATAAAATGGGGTAATAGCACTTCCCTATCTCACAGGAGTATTGTGAGGGAAAATGTGTTAAAGCTTCCCTGGGGCTTGGATACTGCAGTAATGAGGGCCCGATAATTAAGACAGACAGAGTAAACACTCCTCTCGTAACACCTTCCAGGTTCTACAGTTTCTGAGACTTGACCATGACCAGGGCCCTACCAAATTCACAGCCATTGTCTGTTGTGTGCTTTTACCCCATACTATACAGATTTAATGGGTGAGACCAGCATTTCTCAAATTGGGGGTCCTGACCCAAAAGAGTTGCAGGGAGGTCTCAAAGTTGTTTTAGGTGGGTTGCTGTGTTGCCACCCTTACTTCTGTGCTGCCTTCAGAGCCAGGTGGCCAGAGAGCGGCAGCTGTTGGCCAGGCACCCAAGCCTGAAGGCAGCACCCTGCCAACAGCAGCGCAGAAGTAAGAGTGGCAATAGCGTACCATGGCATCCTTACTTCTGCACTGCTGCCTGCAGAGCTGGGCCCTGAGTCAGCAGCTGCCGCTCTCTGGCCGCCCAGATCTGAAGGCAGCAGCGCAGAAGTAAGGGTAGCAGTACCGCAACCCTCCCTATAATAACCTTGCGCCTCCCCCCCCCAACTCCTTTTTGGGTCAGGACTCCCACAATTTCAACACTGTGAAGTTTCAGACTGAAATAGCTGAAATCATTAAATTTACTATTTTTAAAACCCTACGACTATAACATTGACCATGACTTTGGTAGGGTCCTAGCCATGACTGATGAGTCGATCATCCCTCCTGCTTCCGAAACCAGCAATTTCTAGCTCCAAACCCACTGCAGGAGACTGAACTTTCAGGGACTGGAACTAGGAGGGAAAGAGTTGTATGTGAGTGCTCCATTCCCACAACTCTCACACACTGCAGTCCCAGCCATGGGGCCCTGCTGTACCTGGAAGTTGTGAACCACGGTGATGTGCGAGGGCGGCTTTTTTCCTTTGGCGTAGTTCACAACGGAGTCGTGCTTTGGGCCCGGTATGCGACAGGATGAGAGGATCTGGTAGTACTGGTTCATGCAAAGAGGTTTCCCACCCAGGTACTCCACTGGCAGGGTCTCACTGGAACCGTACACAAAAGAGAGGGAGCAAGGCAGAAGAGGGAAGAAAACAGCAATCAGAATGCCTGCCTGCCAGCGATTCACACCTGGCATGCTCTCCCCACCTCCCGAGTGGCGGTAGCTATGCCAGCAGGAGAGCTTGTTCCATGGACATAACACTGTCCACACTGGTGCTTAGATTGGGGTAATTTACATTGCTCAAGGGGGTGGCTTTTAAATGATACCAAAATAAATGCTAGTGTGTACAAGCCCTAAAAGATTTGGATGTTCGAATTCTCCTCCACTGGGGGCTGATCGTCCCCACCAACTCTCCTAGCAGAGGCTACCCAGCATGTACATTAGCTGGCTTTAGTTTTATATAGGGGCAAGGTCCTTTTCTCCACATCTGCTAGCATGGGAAGAAACAGTCCCATGGGCGTGTACTGCAGCCCATTGTGCTTTGCAACATCAGGCCAACAGGAGTTGAGGCCTGTTATACTGAAAGACGCTTCAATGGTCAGTTACTCTCACCATTAAAAACATACTCCTTATTTCCAGACTGACTTTGTCTAGCTTTAACTTCCAGCCCTCCTTCATGTCGTACCTTTCTCTGTTAGATGGAAGAGCCCGTTATTAAATATTTGTTCTCCATTCAGGTACTTATCCATGGGAATCAAGTCATCCCCTAACTTTTTCTTTGTTAAACTAAATCGATTGAACTCCTTGAGTCTATCACTGTGTAGCAGGGTGACCACCCCACTCCTGCCCTGAGGGGATTAAAAGCAGCCCTGCAGAGGCTGTGGCTGAAGAAAAGCAGCCCAGCAGAGGGCTGCAAGTGAAAGCAGCTGGGGCGGAGCAGCCACAGCTGTGGCTGGGTCAATTAGGGCCCAGCTGGCCCTGATAAAAGGACCCAGAGTTTGCTCAGTCAGAGAGTCTCCTCCTCTAGCTGTGGTGGCAGACTGATGAGACAGTACCTAGAGTGGAGCAGGGCTGGGGCGCTCTAGGCTGGCAACTCCCCAGACTGCAGGGCCTAGTCTGTGGCCAAGAAGGGGTATTGGGGCGGCAGGGGCCTTTGATGACTGGCTTTTACACTGCAGTCTGCTCCAGGGAGCGGGGGCTTGATGATGACTGATAGTAGCCTAGACTGAGGCAACGTGGGGCTCAGAGGGTTGGGGGTTTCCCAGAGTGTGGAGACCCAGAGGCAGAGTGTGAGGGTACTGCCAGGGGGCAGCACCCCAGGTACAGGGCACCGGGGTCCAGGGAGAGACATGGGGCCAGTGGACAGTGAGACACACCAGCCTGCAGAGGGCGCGCCGTGCTGAAGATGAGCTAATTCCTGGACGACCAGCAGGAGGCGCCGCAGGGGTAAGTTGTTGCCCCCGCTACACACTAAGGTAGGTTTTCTAACCCTTTAATCATTCTTGTGGCTCTTCTCTGAACCCGCTCCAACTGGACACAGGATTCCAGCAGCGGTTGAACCAGTGCCAAATACAGAGAGAAAATAATTTCTCTGCTCCTAGCCAAAAGGCCCATTTATGCATCCAAGGATCACATTAGCCCCTTTGGCCACAGTGTTACACTGGGAGCTCGTGTTTAGCTGATTATCCACTACCACCCCAAAATCTCTTTCAGAATCAGTGTCTGGTCTGCACTAGGCTTCTCAAATGTGTTCGCTAACTTGCTAATATCACACCTGCAATCCTAGTTCAGATACGGCCTTTGTTGGCAGCCTTCTCTTAGAGGCCAAGGACCGAATGGGGCCCGGGGGACTAGACTCCACTCTCACCCGGTGGTTCTCAACCTGCGGGCCACTTGCAGCCCAATCAGCACACAGCTGCAGCCCATGTGACATCCTCAGGGCCATGCAGCGTTAAAATATATATTGTGTGGATACAGACCTCATAGAGACAGACAGCAGCATATGTAACGCACAATGGTAAATGGGTTGAGAACCACAGAGAATGCCCCGGCAGGTGGGGAGTTGAAACACAGTGGAAGTTTGTGTGTTTTTGCTGCCTGAACTGGATCTGTTCTGTGGATGAATTAAGGATGTGAGTCTGCAGGGTTTCAATCAGGCTTAATTCCCTGCAAGTACACACAAGAGCCTCCCCCAAAACACAATGTGAAGGGAAACGTTTTTGTGGCACTGCAGCTAAACATTGTTACATAGACCCAAGAAGCAGAATAGACCAGGCTTATTTCCCTATCCAGGTAGAATAAGAGGCAGAAGTAAATAAAGAGAATAAAAAGTGAAGAATCCGTTTGCTTATCTACAGTCCTGTCAGTGATCCTGGCCGCTACAGTGATTAGAAGTGGTATTCTTTAGAGATATGGATTTTTATCTTGACCGTTTCCCTTTAAGAGAGAGAGAACTTTTGACCTGGGCATCCCTAACTGAAGGCAGCAGGGACATCTGAGTGTGCCAGAAATGCCTCTAACAGAAGAAGAGCTTTGTGTAAGCTCTTTTCAAGTGCTTGTCTCTCTTACCAACAGAATACCAATAAAAGATATTACCTCACCCACCTAGTCTTTCTAATATATGGTGACCAACACAGCATCTAACTCACTTGTCAATCATGGTCTTGAAATCCAGGATGCCCTCGATCAGCTTGGCAGCAAACCTGGAAAAGCCAAACATCACAACCAGAGAGATACAAATCTGAACATTTGGGACTTCTGAAATCCTGACCCCTTAGAAAGAAGAGTAGTTTTGATTTCACCCCCTCTGCTGAGAGAATGCCAGGCTTTCGGGACAGCAGAGCGAGTTCCTAACATCTTCAGCCCTGGCCAACTGTGGCTGTGTTTTGGGTTAGCTGGGTAGTTCCAATGAAACACTTTTTTTTTTTTTAATTCAGTGACCCATTCAGGGTTTTTTTAGTATTTGTGTGGCTGTAGCACCCAGAGGCTCCAACCAAGATTGGGATTCCCTTCTGCTGGATGCTGGGCACACACAATAGGAGATGGACCCTCCCCTGAAGAGTTAAAATAGACAAGACAGGGAGTGTGAGAGGAACAGAGGCACAGAGCAGGACATCACACTAAAATCTCCGGTTGCACAACTTGTACCAGTACCCAAGCTCCAAGGACCGTAACAAAGGGTCAGCTAGCCCAGAATGGGCTCCGGCAAGTTTAACCACCATGTCATCTTGGAGCTGCTCTGCAGCTGAATTTAAAAAAAATAGAAACAAAGAAACATTTCCACAAAAGATCCAATGGAGAAAGTTTTTTAAAACAACCCTCCTCTTCCCCCCCCCCCCACAAAAAAACCCTCAACTGTGTATTCCCTTGTAGTATCTGAAAACAAACTGCTGAATTTTGCATTGCCTGCATCTGAGAAAGTGAAACTGACTAGAACCAAAAGTAAAGCCAACTAGCCTTTCATTTTCAAAGCAGAGGAACACAGAGTAAGGGGCATGACAGCAAGGTAGGTTTTTTGTTTGTTTGTTTTAAACTGCAGCACCAATGTTGGATTCTTTTTATTTGCTATCTGGTTTCTGAGCTGTTTTCAAGTGAAATACAGCATTGAGTATCAACAGAGCTGGCAACACCGATTTTAATCCATTTCAGAATCAATAATATAAGGAAGGGTTTTTAAAATTGGATTTTTAGCCACTACACTCTCTCTTTTAGTCCCTCACTGGACTGGAACAGATCTGGTCAAGTGAATATACAAGACCTTGCATCAGACAGGGAAGGAGGATTCTTTCACTCTTATTTCTCTCTCACACACACACACTTCTCTGGTTGGTTGGTATTTTTAACCCAGCCAGAAGACAGCCTGATGACAGGAGCAGGTGATGATGGATAAATGTGGAAAAGGTAACCCTGTATAAAGGTCAGTGCTGTGACTTTGCATCCACAGAGCGAAAAACAGGGACTAAGATCAGCAGCAGGCTTCCAAGAAGGTGAGAGAATCAATTCCATGTGTGGGGGATGCCTTCAAAACACAGCATCTGCAACATTAATTAGCGGGAGGGGGGGGGGGGGGAAGAAACAAACTGCTAGTATTCAGTTGCATACAGGGCTTGAGGAAGGGGAAGAAACACATTGGTGACAGACAGCAGCTGTGGATTTGACTTGTGCAGCTAATGACAGAACAGTGGGAAGCCCTCTGCAAATGCACAGAGCCTGAATGACTCTGCAGACATGCACAGTATTAGCTGAGTAACCTAATTCATGCAATAGTCTGACTCTTCCCCCAAGCCTGCAGAATCTAAAGTCAAATATAGGGTCTTCTAAAAAACCTAAGTGCTTAGTAGGGCTCCTGTCACTGTAGTATCTGAGTGTCTCACAATCTGTATTTATCCTCACAACCCACCTGTGAAGTTCAATTATCCCCATTTTACAGGTGGGGAACTGAGGCACAGAGACTTAAGTAATTTGCCCAAGGCTACAAAGGAAGTTAGGGGCAGAGCAAGGAAATTCATCTAGGTCTTCTAAGTCCCAGCCTCCTCCTCTAACCACTGGACCATCTTTCCTCTCCATCTTTCCCTTCTGAGGGAATCCTGCTGGGAGAAGCCCTCAGCCTCCTTGTAGCCAGCACTCTCACCTCATTCCCTACAGTGCTTCCTGTTGGGAGAGGCTGCAACTGGAGTAGCTGTGAGCCTTCCCATGGCTAGCAGTCATCTAGGCTGGGTGAGACTTTCAAGTACTCGCCTCCTCCCACCAATCCAAACCAACTCCCCAGCAGTCCAACTAACAACACCTGAAACTTTGGGGAAGAAAAGCCAGGAAGCTCTTTACCTGAGCTGGCCTTGCTGATCCAGAAAATCCTGCTTAGGTAAAACCACGCCAGGGCTGGAGTGAACCACAACCGGCAGGCGGTATTCGAGGTAAGCCGTCTTCAGCCACCAGTCAGAGAGCTGGGACAGAAACAGGAAGCATGCGAGAATGGGGGCTCCAGGTTGCAGAGAGCAGGACGCCCACTTTGCAAGTGTGAGTGGTCCATGCCCTACAAAATGGCTGGAAGACCATCCTGCAACACACCATATCCCACAATACTTTGCAAGTGGAGAAGATTGTGGGATTTGGGTCATGGGATGTTTTTTTGGCCATTTTACAGACTAGGTAGAGCAGGGGGCTTGTGGGATTGGGGGGGGGGGAGGGTTTTGGAGCAGTGGGCTTTCCCAACCTTCTGGGGGCAACTATCATTTTAAAGGACTAAGACTTTAGCTGTAGCAGTCAGTGCCCATGACTTCCCATTCAGCTGCCAGGGCCTCTGCTCAGCATGGGGCTTGGGAAGCTCTGTGCATGCAGCGGAGAGCGACATGGGCAGCAATGCGTGACGCACGAGGCCTCCACAGAGAAGTGGGTGGGGGAGAGCCAAGATTACCAGTCACAAAAGCACAGGTGCTAGTGGGAGGGAACCACTAGCGTGGAAGCCAGGATAGTGATGGCCCTTATAGGACTTGGCTCCATCCTCTCCTCCACTGACCAGGACTCAGGAAAATAGCACCCACCTACCCAGTTCTCAGTTTTCCTGGCTCTCCGCTCGAGGCCCTTCTGCAGCCTTTCCCCAACGCCGCCTGGTTTCCGGAACTCCTCCACCAGCCCCTTGGTGTGGTTCCATTCCTCCTCGCTGATGACAGGCTGCAGAGCCAGCAGGTAGCGATCCAGGGTCTGCTGAAGGGGCGGCACCGGCAGACATGGCAGTCCCTCCTGGTGGGCTAAGTATCTGCCTTTGAGCTTCCTCAAGGCCACGGGCTTCAGCAAGCTGGAAGGCTTTGCCTGCAACCCAAAGAGCACATATCCAGACAATCTTCCCCACGGCGCAAGAGGAATCAGCAGCTCAGATCGATTGAGTCCCCTGTCCCTGACAACATGTGGAAGCCTCAACATCAGGAGCAGAGAGCTCAACGCACAAACACCAGACGTTTATCGACTGGTTACCAGAGTGAGAGGATCATGAGACACCCACAACAGCAGAGAGACGGCCTCCCACGGGGATGTCAATTCTCAGCTGGCTAAAGGAAATGTCACCGGGATAACACCACATTTGTCCTTCTCTAGTATCTTCCCTCTGAGGATCTCCTAGCACTTTACAGACATTAATGGGAATAATGTCAGAGTATCTCCTACAACCATACAGTAGGCAAGGAATACACACAGGGCCTGTTTTGCCCACTAATGAAATGCAGCCATCTCTGAGGTAGGACCCAGCCGTGGGCAACGCCACACAACAGTTTGGGATAGGAAGTGAAGAGGAATCCTGTAGCCAACTGAAACTGCTGGAGGAATTTAGCCAAGTTGGAACTGGATCAGGGTTACCAACCCCCATCTGGGAAATGACTGTATAAAATCAAGACAAATAACTGCAGAGCTGGACATTCTGGTGACAGGAGGAGCTGGGCTATGGGATCACCAAACCTCTCGGGTCACCAGCAACCCCAGTTGCTCATGGAAGAGAGAGCTCCAAACATCATTCCCGTCCAGCCCTGCTCAGCAGGAGACTGGAAAGTGCAAAGTAGAGGGAGGGAGAGACGGAATGTATGTGGAAGGGGGAGGGAAGGAGAAAATAGAGGGAGACATTTTTAAAGAAGAGGGAAATTGTGGATGAATCAGAGAGGCTCACGAGGGACAGGCTAGGACAGTTTTGGCAATATAAGTTTCTACGGGGAACACAGTATCCGTGGGCAGAGAAAAAGAACATAAAGAGAGCAAAGAGCAATACTGGCCTTTGATCAGGAGAAGTGTGTTTGCCAACCCTCCCCCAAAACTTTGAGAACATCCTCTTGTTTGGGCAGGAATCTAACACGGGTCTGCTAGCGAGGATTTAAACTCTGTTTTCCGTGCTCTCTTCCCCCACTTTCCCTCCTGTTTCATTCCCCCCCAGTGGTTCAAAAATCCTTGCTAGAGATTTCTGACTATGGGAGGGAAACAATACCGGCTAGAACATGCCCTTTGGTCTAAGATGCAATCGAGGGAGGGTTTTCTTCAGGGTCAAGTGCAGAGAAGCACAAAGGGTCCAATTCTGAAAAGTGCCAATCCCCTCCTGCATGGTGCTCAGCCCCTCAAAGAAAGTACTTGGCTCCTTGCAGGATCTGGCAGCTCGGAGGGGTCAAGATCTCGGGGAAGGTGAAAAGAAAAGAGTAGTCACTGAAGTCTAAAGAAAGAGTGCAGGGTTGAAGAGGAAGGAAGGGGTTAACTTGCATAGCCTAATGATAATGTACCATACTGTACCTTCTCTGACTGCTGCTGCTTCCTCTCCATGGGTGGAATGAGGAAAACTGTAAAACTCTCACTCCCTCTGCCTCAGACTTCCTCTCTAATCTTACCCTGTTCTATGGCACACACAGGGAGTCCCACACTTAGCCTTTGCCATCTGACTGCGCTATTCTGTTGAGAAAACACAAGACCAGACATTGCAATGCGAGCAGTCAGGTGGGAGGGGCAGCAAATCACCTCCCATGGGCTGGCAAGACACTTTTCCAATTTCTCCCTTGCCCTTGGTGACAGCGGGAGCTTGAAATCACTTCCTTACTCCACCCCTTGTAACTGGGTCGTTTTACTGTTTATTTCAAGGCTGGGGAACGGGGGCCCAGCTGACATGTCTGGAGAGAGAAGAGCCTGGTCTAGGCACAGGTTGTGTGGCTAGCAGATAGGGTGACCAGATGTCCCGATTTTATAGGGACAATTCTGATTTGGGGGGCTTTTTCTTATATAGGTTCCTATTATCGCCATTCCCCCATCCTGATCAGGGATGGGGCAGGCTACTGGGGCATCGCACAGGGCTCTGGCTGGGGATGAGGGCCTTGAGGTACAAGAGGGGGCTCTGGGCTGCAGTTGAGGGGGTCGGAGGGCGGGAGGAGAATCATGGCTGTGACGGGATTGGGGCATGGGGGAGGGGCACGGGGTGCAGGCTCTGGGCAGCACTTACTGCAAGCAGCTCCCAGAAGCATTTCCCCCCCCCCCCGTCTGCGAGGCACAACCAGGCAGCTCTGTGCACTGCACCGGGAACTGCAGCCAATGGGAGCTGCGGGGGCGGCGCCTGCAGACAGGGCGGCACACAACAACTGCCCGACCGCACCTGCGCGTACTATGTAGGAGCCGGAGGAGGGTCATGCCGGCTGCTTCCTGGGAGCTGTGTGGAACGTGGCGAGCCCCTGACCCCACTCCTGGCTGGAGCACGGGAGCAGGCAAGCCCCAGACCCCACTCCCCAATGGGAGCTAAGGGCTGGATTAAATGGTTTGACGGGCTGGATGTGGCCCACCAGGCCGTAGTTTGCCCACCCCTGAGCTAGACAGAGGCCCACCAACCATACCCATCAACCAGCCATCAGATCGGAATGAATTCAGTCCTTGGGCTGGGGTTGAACCAACAGCCTACTGACAAAAGGTCGTGTCTTGTAACCATCTCCAGCGTCACATGCACACTAATTTAGCATTATAGCACCCTTCATCATGAGTTCTGGGTTGTTGGCAACTTTGTTTGTCGTTAGAAAACATCTCACAATAATAACGTCTCATGGCCATTCCAGACATCAGGAAAAATAATGAGTTATCAGCCTCTTCAGGTCTTAACAGGATGTCTTTAACTAAATGTAATTAATAAATGAGCAGCCTTACAAGCAAGCAATCTTCCATGCAACAATATTCCAGTAACAAACACCATGCGAGAGCGATTTTGTTTGTTCAGGATTTTTATTAAAAGGGGGGAAAAAAGTCATGGATGGATCACAGTGAAAGGCGAAAAAGAAATCATGAAAATATCACACCCATACAAACTCAAAATCTGAGCATCACATCTGGATATTAACCCAACCAGCCCTTGTTCATTTTAGTGCCAGTAACTAAAAGGCATGTACAGTAGACTCTCGATTATCCAGAATTGGGTTAACCAGGATGTGGATTAACCAGGGTGTAAAAAATATATATGCATAACTCACAGGGCTGGCTCTGGCTTTGTTGCCGCCCCAAGCACACACACAAAAAAATCCCACCAGGGCACAGGGCAGCCAGTGAACCAACACTCCCTACCCCCGGCGCAGGGTGGCTGATGAACCAACCCCATATTTCCTATGGATGGTGATTATCCAGGATTTTATTAACCAGGATTAATTTTTTCCCTATCATTCTGGATAATCGAGAGTCTACTGTACTGAGATCCCAGTGAACAAATCAGGAACATAGGAGCAGTCAGCAGACCGCGGATTTCAATCCACTCATACCAGGTGACCCTCCATCAAGGAATATATCCACAGGGAATTCATGGACCTTGTTCTAGCTCTGCTACAGAGGTTACTTCTCTCCCAAGGCCAGACTCATGACACAGCCCTATTACATATTAATTGGTTCACTTTAAGCTCAGTCAACTATGGCTCAAACCATGCTAGTTTCAACCATGGTTCAACAGTGATCCTGACAGCGAGGTTTTAATATAATTTCCCCCTTACTGGTGTGGCAAGAGATGTATTAAAAGGCACCTCACTGCCACAGGTACCGACTTCCTTAGAGCCTTGGCTACATATGGAAATCAAACTGATGCGGAGAATGATTTTCAACCACAGGTCCCCTTCATCTGATATTGAAAATGCCCTAAAGTGTTGGCATAGAACTGACAAAAAACATTTCATTGCTGCTCCAGAAAGCATGACCAGGATCTGATTGAAGCATGTATCTTTTCCATGGTTCAGTAACAATTGGTACAATACAGTTGTAACTGAGGGAAAATATCCATCCCTAGATCATGGAAAGCCTGTGAGAATCCTGCTAGCAGCAGCTATCACCCAAACGGAACCATATAGTCCTTTGCACTGGAACGTTCAGTGCCTGTCTCATGAGTAGAAGTCAGTTTGCAGGACTTCTCCCCTACACTGCACTTTAAGCAAACTTTGGCTGAATGATGCAGCTACTACAGCTATGATTTCAAGATTCCAAAATGAAAGGAAAGAGTCCAGTTAAAGAACATGGTGGGGCAAATGCAGAAGATTTCACGGAATATGTGAATATTTTCTTAATCAATTAAAAAAAAGCTGGCAGGTACACATCAGGCCAGCTATCAGTTCCTAAGCAAACCAAGAGGGTGGCGCCCAGGTGAAAATATGAATCAATCAGTAACCTAGCACTTGGCAGCAGCTTGAGTTGATAGAAGGCACATAAGTTCTGCAAACTGACAAAGGTTGCTCCCAGCCCAAGGGAAGACCAAGGGGATGTTTTGCTGGCAACCGACACCAGGGGGGCAAACATTACAAAATCCTCAAGCAGAATATTCCCAGCCTTTCTCTGACTGTGTCAAACCCAAGAGTGATCCTGGCAGCTGGCCAAGACCATCCCATCCCCTTAAGTCAGCGGTTCTCAACCTGTGGGGTCGCAACCCCTTTGGGGGTCGAATGACCCTTTCACAGGGGTCGCCTAAGACCATTGGAAAACACATATTTCTGATGGTCTTAGGAACTGAGACACCGCTCCTCTATCCGTCTCCAGGCGGGTCCGCCCACATGCAGATACGCCCACATACGAGTACCCGGCGTGATGACATCATCGCGCCAACCCCATCACATACACCCCGTACAACTCGCGGCGACTGGGGCAGGGGTGCGCCGGTCCCCCGTCCCCGCCGCGGGTGGGCTCCCGGCTGCACGCCGGCCACCAGTCCCCGCAGTGGGTGGGCTGGGGGCCGGCGCGCAGCCGGCAGCCCCCCTGCGGCGGGGCCGGGGGACCAGGGCGCTCCCAGCAGCCCGCCCGCGGCGGCGACGGGGGACTGGGGCGCAGCCGGCAGCCCCCCCGCGGAGGGGAGGGGGGACCGGGGCGCTCCCGGCAGCCCGCCCGCGGAGGGGAGGGGGGACCGGGGCGCTCCCGGCAGCCCGCCCGCGGAGGGGAGGGGGGACTGGGGCGCATGCGTGGGGTTTTTTTTTGGTAATTCGGCGGCTTTTCGGCGGAGGGGTCGCGCCGCGCCGCCGGATCACAAAAAGGGGTCACGGTCCAAACTAGTTTGAGAACCGCTGCCTTAAGTGAAGTTACTAATACATGGAAAGGAAATCCCTATCCTTTCGCTGAGAGTTCCGCCTAGCAGTAATCCTCCCCCCATGCCCTCGAATTTTTAATGATCTTTCTTGCAAAACATTTTTACATCCTACAAGAAAAATCACACTAGATCTGCACTGGTACAAACCAGATCTTCTCCCCACTCATCCACCCTCCCCATAAAGTCAGCGCTGGACATTTATCTCAATGTTCCCCTCAAATCTCCCTGAGCAAAAAAACTTGCAGCTTTCTCCCAACTCTGCCAGTTTCTCAGAGCCTGCAGAAGACCTGGTTTCATCCTCACAAGACCATACCAGAGACCTCTTCATAAGGCCACGAGTCACTTTCCCAAGGTTGTTCAAAGCAGGGAAAGCTCCCCCTCACCCCCCCCCCCCTCCTTGCTATGAGCATTAAACCAGCCTGCAAAGCAGGGATCAGGCTCTTACTTACCATGCTCCTTGCTATGAAGGCCAGCATAGCCCCGTGCATGCACCACCCTGGCTACCAGCCACTGCCCCGAGTGAGCAAAATCCTGTCAACACAGCAGCCGCGGCCTTGATCTTGCAAGACACCGGGACAGTCAGCTACAGTGTAACTTCAGCAGCAGCAGCCCAGATACAGCGTAACAAGACCACACTGCCTCCCCTGGCTCAGCAGACGTTAGGGGAGGGCACAGCAGAGCAGCCATCTTTGTGAGGGGCACATCCCTCCTGCGCAACAACCAATCAGCCGAGGCGCTCCCATCTTTGTGAGGGGCAGGGCCCTGCTCTGCATAACTCTCTGATGACAGCAGATCCCTTGCCTGAACTAGTGCAGAATCTCCCCCCTCTTTCGCTCAGGGGTCGAATTCGGGAGAAGAGATCAGCAGACGGAATGGCTCTGACAGCTGGGACGTGTGCTTGCAGAGGAGTGTATTACATGTCTCTCTCTGGGCTGACTCAGAGGTTATGACAGTTCCTGCCCATGAGGCTTGGCTACACTGGCGCGTTATAGCGCTCTAACTTGGTGGCTAAATCAGCCCCCTGAGCTCAGCAAATTTGAGCGCTTTAAAGCACCAGTGTGGACAGGCTCCGAGCGCTGGAAACTGGACTCCGAGCGCTCTGATCTAATCCCCTCATGGAAGTGGATTACCAGGAGCACTGGGAGAGCTTTCTCCCAGCACTCGCACGTGGCCACACTCACACTTGCATCCGACGAAGTGGGTATTAACCCACGAAAGCTTATGCTTCTAAACTTTATAGTTAATCTTTAAGGTGCCACAGGACTCTCTGTTACCTCTGCTATTCCAGACTAACACGGCTACCTCTCTGATTCTCACACTCACACTGAAATTGCAAATCGCTTTGAAATTTCAAGTGTAGCCATACTCTGAGTCTACCGCAGCTCATGTTTTTAGCTCCTCAGTGTGTTGGCCAAAGTGATGGCAGCTGTCACACATGGCCACTTTACTCCAGTCCATCCAAACTGCTGTAGGTAAAATCACCTGCTACTCTTGCCACTCTGACTGCATAGCTAGGCTTGGCAGGATTCCATTTCTATGTTTTATATTGTTGATGGATAGTTCTGTTTATTTTTAAGCATGTCGTTAGATGTTTATCGATCTTCTTACAGTTGTGGGAAATTAAAGGGGGAGTCAGACAACTATTAACTTAGAGCAGATACTGAAAGTTAAAAAGGTCAAGCTTTGTAAACATTCAAACCCAAACTGTTAATATCACGTCAAAATGCACAAAGTAAATATCCCAATGCAACACATCACACCTGTTTTTTCTATTCATTTGCTAGTCCATTTGTAACAAGACTAATTCAAAAGTCAATGGCTTTTAATCTCAGTTCTCAATCTATGTTTTTCTTACTTTGCATATGTGTAAATTTCAGTTACTGATGGGAATATTTTTTCCTTGATTTGTATGTCCAGTTAAATAAATATTTGCTGACACCTACAGATACATGTTTAATCCTTCAAAGCCAACATATAACCCCCCCACCACCACCCCAAAGCTGATCCCGTCCCTGACTTTCTCCTGCAGTAAACTCATCTTCTTCTGCTTCACCTTTGGAATTCTGCACAACACTGCCCCTTAACTGTTATTTCTGCTCTGTGTTCCTTCCTCTTCCCCCTCTAACAGGCAGTGCTAACCCATTGGGAACCCTAAATAGGAATATTTGGGGCTCCCACACAAAACACATACGAATAGGAGGTCCCCTTGAGGTGTTTGGACCCCTAAGCAATTGCTTAGCTTGCTTATCATAGAATTTCAGAGTTGGAAGGGACCTCAGAAGATCATCTAAGTCCAACTCCCTGCTCAAAGCAGGACCAATCCCATTTTTGCCCCATATCCCTAAATGGCCCCCTCAAGAATTGAACTCACAAGCCTGGGTTTAGCAAGCTAATGCTCAGACCACTAAGCGGCTTTGCCTCTAGGCTTGCTGCCTATGCTCCATCTAGCATTATCCCAGCCTTATCTATGCTTTTTTTTCTCTCTGTGCCACCCCTTATATTTGCACCAGCCTCTTTCTCATGTGTCAAGCATTCTTCCTTTCCTAAAAATCCCTCCTTAAAGTAGATATAATTCTAGGAAACCTTTAAAGAATAGTAAACAAATGCTCTACAACCCTGAGCATTCTGACTGTGCTCAGTACTGAGTTAAGCTGCAGTAGTTGGACTTGTGTCTGGATTTCTAGCCCTCCTACAGTTTAGAGATGTCTGGTTCTCATCCCTCCCTTAATAAAGAGAGGAGTCATCTGCAAAATTATGGGCCAGAGCTGGGGTTGAGTTTTGGGGGTATTTAGAATGGGGGGTTTGGTTTATTATAGGTGGAACTGGTAGTGGCATCTATAGTTCAGATTACTTTACACTTTCTATTTTATGGTAACAAAGTCCTGTGGCACCTTAAAGACTAACTATAAAGTTTTGAAGCATAAGCTTTCGTGGGCTAATACCCACTTCCACTGCTTGCATCCGACGAAGTGGGTATTAGCCCACGAAAGCTTATGCTTCAAAACTTTATAGTTAGTCTTTAAGGTGCCACAGGACTTTGTTACCTCTGCTATTCCAGACTAACATGGCTACCTCTCTGATTCTTTCTATTTTATGATACTTTAATGATACTTTTCACTTCCTCCACACACAGGGCTCACCAGAACCACCCTCCCCACTCCACTTGCAGCTGGGGTGAGCGCCCGAGCCCTGTGCCATTCAGAGACTCCAGAGTACGAAGTGGGCTCTGGTTCTTGTTGCCAAAATGAGGCCGGTAGCTACCTGGAAGCACAGTCAATTCCCTTCTAAATAGAGGCAGAGGCTCAGGGAGGTGTGAAAGACAGGCAAAGTTTTGGCAACATTCTAAAGCACACACTGCACACATCCTGATTTTGGGGGTGCCCAGATCCGGATCTGCCTTCATCCCATAGTAACCCAGTTCAGAGACAGGTGCGGGAGTCCCCCAGCTCCTGATTGATTCCTGATCCACAGGATTACCTACTTCCTGACGCCTGAGATCAAACCAGGCCCCAAAGGTTCCTTAATTGACACGAGTGCCCCGCACAAACATGGCCGCCAGAGTAGATGGAGTCCGGAGCGCCCCTCACAAATATGGCCGACCGAGGTGCTCTGTGGTGGATGACGTGCCCGGCACAAATATGGCCGCCCGACTGTTCAGTTGTGGTAAGAGGTGAAAGGTGAAAGGTGATAACGGCGGGGGCCTGGTTTCAGGAAGATGGCAGAGAGCGAGCGGCAGACAGGTGGGGGGAGCTCTGCAGGGTGGTTGGTGGTGGTAGCGTGATGTCCTACATGGGAGTGGGGCGGCACTGGGCAGGGGTTCTGTGCCCCATGGCGAGGGTGGGGGTGATTCCTTCCGTGGGGGTAGGGGTCTTGTGTGGTGTCCGGGGGGTAGGCGAGGTGATGCACTCTATGGGAGCAGGGAGTCCGTGGTCCCCACAGTGCGTGGGGGAAGGCTGGGCGATGCTTTCTAAGGGGACAGGGGGCGTCTATGCCCCATAGTGTGTGCGTGGGGGAAGGCTGGCTAATGCTCTCTGGGGGGCAGGGGTCCTGTTCCCCTGTGTGGTGTGGGAGTCTGAATGATGCCCTCTATGGGGGAAGGCGGTTTCTGTGCACCAAAATGGGGGCTGGGCTACTCAAGAGTCCGTGCACCCTGGGATGGGACTGGTGAGTGGAGGGATTCTGTAATGTCAGGTTCCCTGCCCCTTAGTAGGGATGGGATCTTGATTTACTCTTTGGGGGACAGTTCCTGGGCTTGGAGCCTCATGGTGTGGGGGAGAAGGCTGTGATGCCTGTCTTGGAGATTGTTATTTGATGGCCCATACTGGAAGCCTCCGAGAGAGTGATGCTAGCTGGGGGGTGGGGACAGTTCTCCCCCTTACTCACAGGTGAAGTCTTGCATGGGGAGGAGTAGCTGCTAGGAGGGTCACTATGGGGATAGTAGTCAGAGGTGGCTGTGCTTTGTGCAGGCTGCAGAGGGGATGTGAGGGAATGGTGGTTTAGCATTATCTAAAAAGTTGTTGGCACCTTGGACCTTCTACATACCTGTCACTGGCTGTTACCTTGGGCTGCTGCTATTCTGAGGATAGACCACTGGCCCAGAGCAACCCTTTTGCTGCTGCTGCTGTTAATTTGTATGGGCACTCCTCAGCCAAATGTCTCTTTTCCCACTATATTAAACATCTCCTGGTGCAGGCCATTTCAGAATCTAGGCTAGCGGTTAGAGCAGAGGATTGGGAGTCAGGATATCTGATTTCTGTTCCAGCTCTGGACAAATACTTAGCATCTAGGAGCCTCAGTTTCCTATCTGTAAAATGGGGATAATACCTACCCTTCTCCCAGGAGTTAAGTATATGTGGAAAATACTTTGAGATCCTTAGAGACTATGTGCTATAGAAGTGAAAAGGATCCAAGGAGAATTCGGAGCAAATGTACAGGGGTGATTCAGATATAGCAGTGGTTTTTGTTTTGAAATTCAAGTGGGATTTGTTTGTCCCCCGTATATGACAATTGGAAGGGAATTAACAGTGCTACTTAGTGTCACTTGTGAATGAAGCTGTTATTCAATTAATTCTTAAAAGAATCAAATACAAGGAACAAATGCAGAGCTGAGATCCAGCAGCTCTGGTTTCTGACTGAAGGGCCAAGGTATTCTGTTACCTGAGAAGCCTTCTCTCAGCTGGATTAGATCCAAGTGGATAAGCAGCGTTTTCCGGTGGGGAAAGGACTGGGAAAGTCTCCATTGTCAAGGTCCGTTCTCACCACAAAATAGCCTCTTCTTCCCAGAGCCCAGTTCCTTGGCTCTTACCTAGAAACAAGTTGACATATATATATATGAGTAACTCACTTCATCTCTCTGTGCTTCTTCCCCCCCACACCCTTGTCTATTTAGAAAGCAAAGACTGTCTCTTACCGGGTGTTGTATAGCACCTAGCACAAAAGGGACTACTGTAATGTAATATTATATATGACAACTTGTAAAATATATATATATATGTAATATATATATATATTTTACAAGTTGTCATATATAATATTACATTACAGTAGTCCCTTTTGTGCTAGGTGCTATACAACACCCGGTAAGAGACAGTCTTTGCTTTCTAAATAGACAAGGGTGTGGGGGGGAAGAAGCACAGAGAGATGAAGTGAGTTACTCAACAGTGGTAGAACTGGAATCAGAGCTCAGGCATCCTGAGTCCCAATCTAGTGTCCTATCCCCAGGTCATCCTGTCTATGAATCCTCCTCTGTCCTGTTACAGGTGATCAATCTTTTTGCTAATCAAAGTTTTCACATCTTCCTTTATCAGTGCACTGGAGGTTTATTGAATTTGCTGTTTATTGTCTTTGATTTTAAAGAATTATTTAAAAACCACTTACAATAACGTGATATTACTTAGTTGTGAGTTTGGTAAGCTGCAGCTTTCTGAATACAGATAAAATTCCACATGCACTGCACCTTTATATCCGGGGCTCTCAAAGTACTTTACAAACATCTGTAAACTGAGCCTCCCAGGGTGATGGTATTGTATTGTAGAGGGGAAATTGTTAAATGACTTTCCTGAAACAGCATAGGGAGGCTGTGGCAGAGCTTGCAATAGAATGCAGGAGTTTTGACTCCTAGTTGTCTGCTGTGATTAAGACAGTGCTACCTTGCTGGAGAAAAGGGAAGAGCTGGTGAATTCTTCTAGGCAGTATTAACTGTGCAAATGATTATAAACATTCTTCTTTTAGGCAGTGCAGCTTTTGTTGGAAAATGACATTTAGAATTTGCAGTTCGTGCCAAGAATGATTATTTCAGTGTTGTCTGGGAGCTCGGTGCTGGACAAAAGGGTTGAAATGTTGAAAGCATTAATCAAGGGACTATGATATAGCTCATCAAGTCACACTAAATACCCTCTTGGTTTTCTGATTCACTGTTGTTTGCTGTATTGCATCTTGATTTTAAGTTTGCTAATGGCAATGTGATCCAAATATGCCTTTAACCTTGTAGCAGTGTTTCCAACTCTGCAGTGTCCTCGCATGGGACTGCAGGCTGAGACTAGAACCAGTTATTCACCTTGGACTGCAGAGGAATTAGGAAAGGAGTGACCTATGTGTCAGGGTTTATTTCCTTTTTGTGAAAGCTCAGGGGAAAGAGGGTTCCTGGTTAATTAACTGTGTACCTGGGTAGGGGAGCGGGAATGTTGCTGATGTTATGCATTAATTATTTTAATTTCTATTGTGCCTGTCATCCCAGGATCTCAAAGTGCTTTATAAAGAATCTCAGTTCGTACTTCCCAGCATCACCCTAAAGCCAACCTAGGGACACTGGTTCAGTACTGAGAGAAGAGTGCCACCTACTGAATATCTGATGCTTTTAGGATGTATTTTTACATTTGGCTCCCAATGTAAAACCACACCTTTTGCAGTGAAGACCTAGCCTAATGCTAGGATTGCCATGATGCCTACAAAACACTGAATGATGATTAGGCTAGTGGTGTGCTGAGACCGTTGTCTATCATGCTCATCAGTATTGTCTCATTGTTCACTTATACTCCCCCCTCCATCTGTTATCTCTTGTTTTATACTGATCTTGTAAGTTCATAGAATCATAGACTATCAGGGTTGGAAGGGACCTCGGAGGTCATCTAGTCCAACCCCATGCTCAAAGCAGGACCAATCCCCAACTAAATCATCCCAGCTAGGGCTTTGTCGAGCCTGACCTTAAAAACCTCTAAGGAAAGAGATTCTACCACCTCCTTAGGCAACCCATTCCAGTTCTTTGGGGTTGGATGGGTCTTTTTGTTCTGTGATTGTAAAGTTTCTAGCACGGGGGGATCCTGGGCCACAATTGGGGCTCCTAGGTGCTATGGTAATACAAATGATAAATAATAATGCTATTTTCTGCAGTGTCCTGGAATTTCTTTGGGCTCAACCATCAAGGTACTGAGCAGGCCTGATACTGCTTAATGTGTGAGACCTGATGGGCTCAGAGCACAAGGGTGAGAACAGGTCATAGAGTTCAGTACCTTTTGGTCCAAAAAAATGAACGTTGCCATCTAAGAAGTGGCTGAGGCTAAAGGGGGAGTCTTTAATATCTGGCTATGTTTGACGTCTCTCTCTCTTTCATCTTCCAGACTCTCCTGAGGAGGCTACGCCTCCCCTCTGCCAGAGCTTCATGATCCCCAAAAAGGAAATACACATGGTACCGGACATGGCCAAGTGGAAACGCTCTCAGGTATGGAACTGGGTCCAGGGCCAGTTTCTTAGGTGCCTAATATGTCCCTGAAGCAGAATTTGCATGGAAAAGGCCAAGCCTGGTTTGGGCCTACCTAATGGGGTTGGGTCGAGCTATGTGGAATAATTCTTTTTAAAAGCAAAAGGGCAGCATGGCTAATGTCATGTGAATTGTCATAAAGTTAATCTACCTCAGTCACCTTTAATGACAACAGTAGGGGGCTTTTGGATACTGGCAGCTCTTGCTTTGGGAGTAATTTTGTGATGGCAGGTAGGTCTTGTCTACATTGGCACCAGTGTAACCTGTAGTTCATCACCAGTGGCAGTTGTAGGGTAGACAACACAGTGGTAAAATGCTTGAGCCGTGTCTACACTCTCACTTTTGCTACCACTGCTGGTGAACTCTTTTTCTTCTACAGATGTGTTGAAGGGATGAGAGCCTGGAAGAAGAGGGGAGAGATCCCTCTGTGAGCTCTGATTAACGCACAGGCATGGCCTATGCTGCAAGGAGATCCTTACTCCTTATGATCGTACAGTAAACCCTCGATTTAACGGACCTCGATTTAACGGACTTCGGATGCAACGGACAAAATTTCTGAGCAAGTCTGATGCATTCCTGATCCATTTCTGGCGGGCTGGCTGCCGGCTCCTGGCTGCCGCCCGGGTCCCGCCTGCGGGTGGGCTGGCTGACGGTTCCCAGCTGCCGCCCAGATCCCGGCAGCAGGCGGGCTGCGGAGCTGCCGCCCTGACCCTGTGGTCAGCTCGTTTTTGTTTTTTTATTAAATAACGGACTTTTGGATTTAACGGACACCCCCTCGCCCGAATTAGCCCGTTAAATGGAGGTTTTACTGTATTTCAACATGTTGCTAGCAGAGTTTTAGGCACGTTACTGGTGCAGACAGGGTGTAGTGTGATTGTGGCTGGAGTGACTCTGATCTCACTGGGACCATGATATTAAACTCTGTCTACAGAGTAGCAATTGTGATGTGAAAAATATTCTGTCGGGTTCTGATAGATAAGAAGTATAAGGTCCCATTTATGCTGCAGCTAAAAGAGAGTCAGGGGACCTGGTTAGAACATGGTTAGATGTTGCAGGGCTTTGGCCGTTGTAGTGCTTTAGTCCAGTTATGGAGAAAGAAGTTACCAAGTAGTCAGGATTTAATCCTAGCTGTGTTGTAATGGGTACCTTTACTCAGGGCTAGTGTAGGCAGAGCTCAAAGTGCCATGGTGAGTGGACTAAAACTGCTAGAACTGTCTTCCCATAAGTGTTACCCATTCCTGCATAGCGTCTAGGGTAGAAAGTGACTTTATAAGAGTGACTATAACTGTCCTGATATGTCTACCCTGACCTTTCAAACCATGCTAGAACTTGGTTTATCCCTGGCAATGATTGAACTGAAGTTTGAGATGCTATATCAGAAAATGAATGAATGTTTGGTTCTTTAATTTACCAAAGGTCATTGAGGCAGATATTTATAAAGTCATTGGGAGGTGAACTCTCTCCAATTCAACCGGTTAATCATTAAAATTTGGCGGATTTTCTTGCCATGCTGTATTAGGAGGAGAACATTACTAGATAGACATTTAAATTGTTTTATTTAACTAAAACAACAATGGTAAGTATTTGGGATTTTTTTCTTCAACACCAAATCCTATATAATAAAAGGACAGAGGATGTTTGTCCGAAGCCGTCATGCTCAGTAGAGACGGCCTGGACAAACAGCATGCTGGGAGTTGTAGTTCGGCGGCACAAAATGGCCACCACGAGCCGTAGAGACGGCCTGGACAAACAGCATTAAGCACTTTGGCCCGTGTACACAGGCTGTTACACTAGTATATAATATTTTAACAAAACCAGCATATGTCCCTCGCCTCTCACATTTATCTCCTGACTTCTTCTCCTTGTCCAGATCTGTTCTGCCCCCAACAATCTTCTATTCATTAAATTTTTTGAAACTTTGCACTTTTAAAGAGAGGTAAGGGATTGACTCTTTGTACACACATTTGCAGAGGGACAATAGAGTTGTCGTCTGTTATTTCTCACCTCTCTATATAATTTATTTATTTTAAAAATATTTTTGCTCTTAACAAGCATGTTACCTCTGGAGACACACATCCACAGTTTGAGAGCTGCAAAACTAAGCATCTCTGATGGTATCTTCTAGAAGACTGAGCAGTGAGTCCCATTGGGTAGATAGAAAGATTAATCTAAATAATCTGTACAGAAGCCCCTGGATCCCCATAAGATTGGGTCTCTAATCCATGAACTCTTGGAACTCATTTACAAAACTTTTCTTAAATATTACATGAATATATTGTCTCATACTATAGAATTAGAATTTATAATCCCTATTCCACGACTGATATCTTTGAGCTATAATGTATCTTAATAAAAACGATCTTTTAGATAGGTGTTTTTCCTCAATAAATATTTTATCAAAAAATCTTATTTAAATTAAAAAAATGATTTTTTTCCACCCTGTTTGAAAGTGTCTTCCCCCCAAAAAGAAAAAAGCCATTCCTTACTCCCAGTGCTTTGTATCACTTTCACCTTTGCCACTGTATTTCCTGAGCAGCCTGACTATTTTCTGTATGCAGCACTTCCCAAGCAGGGGGGTTGAAAGAAGAGAGAGAAAGGTGTGTGTTTGTGGCAACCTTTGGCCACTTCTCCTAATTGTGGGCAGCGTGAAAGAAGGCCTGGCGCAGAGAGCAGGAGAGAGAGATAAAGGGAGAGGTTTGGGAGAAGTGATATGGAGTAGGAAGAAACAAGCAGTGGTGTAGACAGGGCCAAGATTGTGCAATAAAGCCTGGACATGAGGCGCTTGAAAGTGGCGTGGTAAGAGACAGGAACCTGGCAAGGGGATTCAAGGAGGAGGGGAGTGGTTTAGGCTGTTTATACAGAGAGCTTGCTCGGTGTGATGCTCAGAGTGCACTTAGTGCTGTTCCAGAAGTTCCCATCGGTCTAGGAGTCCCCAAGGACAAGACAGTAGCAGCAAAACACGCAGTGTCCCAGGACACTGATGCTGTGGGCTGGGCATCATCCCTTTGGTTTTCTGTAGGCTTCTCACACTGGTGTTGCTTGCCTCCAAAGTAGCCGTCCGTGCTTAGCTAACTCCCCTTCCACTTGTGTTGCAGGCGTATGCAGACTACATAGGCTTCATCCTCACCCTGAACGAAGCTGTCAAGGGCAAGAAGCTGACCTGTGACTACAAAGTATCTGAGGTGGGAAAAGGGCCCAGCCCTGTTATTTCCAATCTTGCATTTGCTCTGCTTTTGCTGGTTTGTCTTCCACAGCAAGGCCCAGGGCTGCAATGGCTGCTTTCCTGGTGCCCCACAGACAATAAAGTGGAGGCAAACTGTATCTGCTTTCCTCTCGGTGCCAATGTTCTTTGGGTTTCTTGTGTCTTCTCCCCTGAGGGGACAGTTAGATTCTTCAGACTGTAACAAGCTCCCTTTCCTGCGCTGTTGTGTGGTCAGCAGTTCCAGCTGCTCCTGCCCCTTGGTGTGAAGCCGGTCAGTCTCTAATCTCTGTTGTTTGAACAAGGAGTGTGGTGCAGAGAGGCTTGCCCTGCCCTGCCCCGCCTGAACTCTGACTGAGCCCTGCTGGGCCGTGTCTTGAGCAGGATAGGCTCCTGTGAGCTCAGTGCAGATGTTTGGCTGGGTCCAGACTGTCTAATGCGGCACTTCGTGTTCTTTTCTGATTTATGCGATGTGAGCAGAACACAGACTGGGCAGGGAAAGGAAGAGATGAGTTTGGACCGTGGTGCCCTAAGCACTAGTTTGGGGTGTTCAGCAGGCCCTTGCGGGAAGGGAGGGCATTAGTGAGCAGGTTTCCTTGGGAGAGTTTTGTGTGTCTGTCACTTGGTGACATTTGTGACACTATAGCTCCTTGTGTGCTGGTGGGCTGAAAGTTCTTTCAGCACTGTGGAGTCCAGGCTGCTTGAGGCCAGAGGAGGGATTCACATTGGACTCTCCTCCTCATGCGCATTACCCCCCTGAACTTGTCGTGTTTCCCTCATTATGCTAAAGTAAGGTCCAAAGGGTTGCCCCATTGATGAGGCTGCATCCATTTTCTTCCTTCTGCATCTGTATACCTTCCTTGCTGATCAAACACTTGAAACTCCTTCCTGCACCTGCACCTCCCTCAAATCCCTCTTTTGCATGCACATCCTCCTTGCAACTGATCACTTGTTGGTCCACCAGAGAAAGGAGTGACGGGAGAGGAGAGACCAGACCACCTAACAGCCTCTAGGGTATTGAGTGTCTGAACCCTGTCATGGGTCTAACTTAGGGTGTGATCTGGCGAATTGAGTACACGTAATGTGAGCATGCTTAGCTCCTGTTAAAGTCAAATGAAGTCACTGGGGGCTGCCTGCACTCCACACCTCTCAAGAGGTGCTGATCCACCTTGCAGGGCCAGACCTTCACAGTAACCTCTGTGGCACCAGCCTGGGTTTTCGTATTGCACTGAACGCACAAGCTGCACTTAAATAAGAGGGCTGAGCATTTGCCTGTGGGATGCATATGGCTCCCACAGTGGAGGCTGAGTGTTTGGCTGCTTGCTGGGAGATGTTCCTGGAGCTGCCTCCCAGGCCAATCTGTAGTAACTGCTGCGGCTTTGGCATGCAAGTCTAATGTGGCAGAAAAGGGTTAATGTTGAGCTTCCAAGTGAGCAGCATTGAACATGCAGCCTGCAGAGAGGTCTCCGACCCTTTAAATAGTCCCTGTGCTCCCAGGTCCCATTTCATCTGATGGTGTTTGCTCACTTCCAACATGCATTTGGGAATCTCCTGCTCTCGAGTGGTTGCCAGCCAGTGCTCGGGTGACTTGCTTGGATTCTAGGAGGGAAGGGTGGGAAAGGAGGCAGTCACTCTTGATGCCATGGAATCTGGCTGCTTGAGCTCTAGAGGGGACATTGCCGTCTGATCCCCTCCAGTTTTCTGGCTGATGCTCACAAGAGATGCTGTCAGGTCACTGTTCCATAGAAGGCTACAAGGTTCACCTTTGTGATCACAGGGCAGATTTTGGGCTGGGAGGGCGACAGGATGCAAAATCAACACAACAGAAAGAAGAGCGGGGTGGGGGTGGGGGCGGGGGGAGGATTTGCCCTTGCGCTGATGCCTGGGAAGGTAAAGTAAAAAATAGAGCCTAAAAACCTAGCCACCCAAGACCATGCTGCAGTGGTTCTGATTGCTGAGTTCCTGGGAGCCCAGCTGTTTCCCCTGGCTGGGTTCACCCCTGGCAGCGTGATTTTCCTCTACCCTGTGAATTCGGCTGGGCAATGGAAACCTGCCCCTTTTAATAAGCCCCCTTTCAAAGGGCCCCGAGCCTAAAATGAGCCGCGTCTCTTTAATTATTTATTGGCATGGCTGAGCCAGCAGCTGGGTCCTGCTCGCCTGCATTCAGCTGGGCTGTGTTTAATCCCTTTAAAGCAGGCGAGTGAGGAAGGGATGCGTGACTCTACCTCCCCTCCCTGAGGCCCGGAGGCAGAGACGGCAAGGGGGACAAAAGAAGAAAATCTCTCGCCAGCCATTTATCCAGCCGGCACCGAGCGCCGCAGTCACGGCTCGGTGAGAGGGTTTGAAATACGGGAGCTGCTCGTAATGAGCTGCTGCTGGCGGATAAATCACGGGCGTTATTTAATTATTTAACAAAAGCCACTGCCGGGGCCTCTGTTGTTAATTGGAGGGGAGCGTGGTAACCAGGTCGGGCTGAGCTGGAAACCAAGCCCATTGGGGGCGGGCCTGTCTCTGTGTTCTGGATTTGTACAGTGCCTGGCACCATGGGGTTCAGATCGATGACGGGGGGGCTCCAACACTACAGTACAGATCATAAATAAAAATAGTCTCGTCCCACTTGGCTCAGGGCACAGATGCTGCCCGGTCACTGATTCCAGCCTGAGATCTACAGTGAGTCCCAGGTTGCATGTGGCCTTACCCGGTGCATCGGCAGATGCTGTGCTTGGGGTCCCCCCTGCACTGTCCCTGCTTTGATCTGTTCTTGTCCACCCACCAATCACAGCCACCCTCTTTGGACCCCTTCGCTGCTCTGGATTTGGGGCTCCTTTTGCAACAGATAAATCCTAGATTCCTGCTGTATGACTTCATGCTGCACCCCCTCTTGTTTCCAGCAGCCCCTCCGGAGCCAGTGTCTGGAGAGGCACCCGCTCAGCTAGCTGCAGATGTCACGAAAGGGGGGATGAGAGGGGGGTGCGACTTGCTGCTGGTTCAAAGGCAGAAAAGAGCTGCCTGTCCGTCTCTCCTCCCCCGCCCCTCCAGTGGCGCTTCAAGGGCTAGAAACTTGCTAGGCTCTGCTGTTTCCTAGTCCTCTTCTGACAGGCAGCATGAAGAATTGAACCACAGCCCAGGAGACCAGCCGGCTTCATACGGTCGATGCCTCCAGCAAAGTCAAACCAGCCCCGGCCTCGTCTGCCCTCTTTCTCTCCTTGAAGGAGGAATCCCCTCTTGAGACCGTGGTGCCTCTGTTGCCCAGAGCCCAGACGGCCGCCGTGGCGACCAACCCAGCTCTGGCTGCTCCGACTCGGGAGTGGAGAATCCCAAACGCGTTGGCAGGTGAAAATATCCTACAGTTGTTAGCGGGGCCTCCTAGTGCTGCCTTCTGCCACTGATTGGGGTTTGGACAATGAGCCTCCCACCAAGTTTCTGCTTTGCAGCTGAACCGGGGCTGTGGTGGCTGCCCCCAGAGGGCCTCGGCTCTGGGCCCAGGGGGCGTTTGCATGTCCTGGGCTCAAACCCTAAAGCCTCTCCAGCAGGCTGCACGTACCCGCGCAGTGTTGAACCACGTTCTCTCTCCCAAGGGGCCCCACTATGTAGAATCCTGCTCTGCCTTTGCTCTGGCCGTGTCAGCCTCTCCTTTAACCCCTTCCCAGGCTGCCTCTCTCTTTTCACATCAAAACCAAGCTCCTCATCTCTACCTTCAAGGGGCTGGGCACCTCGGCCTTTCTTGCTCCTCAGCGTCCTCAAACTGCTGCTTCATCATCCTCTTCCATTCGCGCCATCGGTCACACCTCCCTCCTCTTTGGAATGCCCCCTGTGCCCCCTGCGCCAATCACTTTCCCTCCCCGCGTTCAGATCCCTCCGCAGTCTCTATTCCTGGGAATCCTCCTTTGCAGGAGTGAGGCTGTTGGCTCTTCCCGGCGGTGACCGTATCTCGTATGTGCGCGTTTGTGAAGTGCCATGTGCACTGATCGTCGGATTTGCAGAAGCGATTGGTACCACTGGAAATCCGACTAGGACAAGTATTAGGTGGAGGTCCCGATCCAGGTTGGAGCCCCTTAGTCTAGGCATTGTGTAAACACCTGCTAAGAGACTCTGTGCCCCAAAGAGCTTACAGTGTAAATAGACAAGACAGACAAAGAGTGGTAGGGAAACAGACACCCCCCAATTCTCAAAGGTATTTAGGTATTTAACTCCTGTTGAAATCATTTGGAGTTAGAAACCGAAATGCCTTGAGGATCTGAGCTGAAGTGACTTGACCAAGGTCAGTAGCAGTCAGGATACTTTCTAAACGGTACACGTGTCCTGAAGGGAACATTAGGTCTAAAATGTGTGGTGCAGAGCCCACAACTGTGTGTCAGAGACCCCTGAATTATATGGCTCTACCTCCCCAACGCACTCCTCCCTTCCCTGGTTGGTCAGGTTCTCTTTGCAAGTATTCAGGCTAGGGACTTCCTTTTTTAAGATGAGATCTTCGACTCTGGAGCACAGTTGTGTGACCATTTAAAAAAAAAATCTGCAACAATAGAACATCTTATGTGGCCGTAGTATTGCTTTGTACATGGGTCTTTGAGTCCCTGGAAGAGATGTCTTCCTTCTCAAGCCACTGTAAATGAGTGGCGCTCTCTGGGCTCTCAGAAAACCCAGGTCAGTATGGGATGTGGGCTGTTGTATTTCGGACTGGACTGTCCTTTCCTGATGTGAAGGGTTGGGGCTGGCCACTGTGGACCTTAGAGAGATGATGTGTGTCCCATTCTCCCCTTGAAAGGTCCATTTGGGGGTCTGCAGCTCAGTGCCAGGAGAACACTGGCCGGTGCAGGTAAAACAAATGCTGAAGCCTGGGACAATGGTTTTAGGGTGACTGGCTTGTGCGTGTGTGTGTGTGAGACTTTCTCCTCCTGTCTGATTGAGCTGTCACCCATTCTATCCCCGTAGCCAATTGAAAAGCTGGTGGAGCTCCTGGATACCCTTGACAGGTGGATTGATGAGACCCCACCAGTGAACCAGCCCTCTCGTTTTGGGAATAAAGCCTTCAGGACTTGGTATGCCAAACTAGACCAGGTATGTAGGGGTTAGGAGAGAGTCTCTTAGATGGTGGACCTAAAAGGGTGGCTTCATCAGCAAGAAGTATGTCCTGTAATGATCATGGTGTACCTGGGCAGTCAGTGGACTGACCTACCAACCTGCAGGGTTAGATGGGGACTGTGTTTCAGGTCTTTTGAAGTCGGGCCCCGTGCTTGTCTTGAACCCACATGGGAGCACAGCTCACCTTTACATGCTCTTTGACAGGGTCTTTGTCCCCTGGAGGTAATCCCAAAGGATGACCTGACTGCTCTCCTCCTTCAACCGTCCATTGTGTCCACCAGCCAATGGGAGCAGGCACGTGACGGCCCATGGCAAAGCTTGGCCTGCCTCAGCTGGGAGCTCACCCCAGAGAAGGCTCCATGGAGCTGACTGAGGCAGAGTGCACTGTAGTAGGCTGCAGTGCATTTATCTATGGGCTCCTTCTGGGCCCATAGATCCACTACGATGCAGTTTAACATTTACTTTCCAGGGCACTGAGTGCCGGCGAAAGGTACTAGGTTGATGGGTTTGGAGACAGAAGGATACAGGCCAGGCAGTGACTGGGCAGGCTCTTCACACACTGCTCCCCAGTATGCTCCAATCCTGCCCTAGAGAGACCCCCTTCAGCAATTGAAGGGGAATTCACTTTCCAGGTCATCTAAGCCTGGGGCTCTCTGCTGAGACTGTCAACAAGTGGGGCGTCTGTATCAATGGCTTGTCAGGATGGATGCTTTTTAAGTGGAAGAAGTTCTTTCTCTGACCTATAAACTCACCAGCCTGGAGACAATTAAGGCTGCTCCTTATATTGGCCTCTAATGGGTGCTTTTGAATAATGTTAGAGTTCCTTATTTTCCCCTAATCAGTCTGGTTTGTTGGAGGGGTGACTCGCTCCATGCAAAACCAACTCCAACCAATAGCGAGTGTGTCTCCCTCCCCACGTTGGTGCTTTGTACCCACCTTTTGGCTAGTGGCACATCTAAGGTTAACGCTCAGGAACCTTTTGTTGTTGTGTTTAAGGAAGCAGAAAACTTGGTTAAAACAGTGATCCCTGCACATCTGGCTGAAGCTGCACCAGAGGTAGCCGTGTACCTGAAGGAATCCGTGGGGAACTCCACCCGCATCGACTATGGGACAGGTACCTTCATGTGCACATGTAATTCATATAGTCTTGCTGGGCTTAGATTCCCTAGCGTGAATTCACCCCTACAGTCAATGTATGCCACTGCAAGGAACTTCTCTGGATCACGCCAAGACTAAAATTGCCCAAGAGAGAGGGGATCAGAATCTGAGTATACTATAGCTGTGATTGATGTAGATTCTTGGCTGTCTCCAATAAGCATTCTTAACTTCCCTATAGCATCTTTCTTCCAAGGAGCTCAAAGTGCTTTAAGGTATGTCTTCACTACCCGCTGAATCGGCAGGTAACCATCGATCTTCTGGCAATCGATTTCTCGCGTCTGATGAGGACGCGAGAAATCAATCGCTCGTGGCTCCCCCGTCAACTGTGTAACTCCAGCTTGCCGGGAGGCACAAGCTGGAGTCGACGGGGGAGCGTGCCGCCGACCGCCGCCGCCATGAGGACGAACGGTAAGTCGGCTGCAGATACACAAACTTCAGCTACGTGATTCACGTAGCTGAAGTTGCGTATCTGCAGTCGATCCCCCTCCCCATAGAGGAGACCAGCCCTTAGAAACAATAACTGACCATTGCAACCATTGTTGAAATGCTGTCACCTCTGTACCAGGGGCGTTGCTTAACAGCACACAGCAACACTGCATGATGGTGTAGAACAGGAAGTGTACATAGACTATTGTGTGCAGCTGAATCACAACGGGGGAGTTTAAGGAGCTAAAATGTAATCTTTTGGATTGGAATCAGATCAGGAAATAAGTTAATATTCATACTCTATGAGAGGTGTCTTCAGATTCTAAGTGGACACAAATGGTTGCTATATGTGGCATAAATATCAGATAGGATCTTTAAGACTTAGTGTGAGAGCAGAATCGGGCCTAGGGAGAAATGTCAGAATCAAAAGCTGGAGTAATTCCATTGGCTTTAGTTAGGTTACTTCGGATTTACATCAGTGTGAAAGCAGACCCTGAAATTCCAACGAGTCCCACTTGTATGTATTGGAGGGAGAGGGCTCGGAGAGGAATGTCCAGCTAACGACTTAATCAAATAGCTAGAGTGAGGGTCATTATAGCGTGCCAAGAGTCTGAAATATGTGACTTCTGTAAAGTCCTGGGTAAGGAGGGGAGGAGGAGGAGGAGAAGAAGAAATACAGGTATACAAATCTCCTCACCAGCTCTTGACCGCCAGGGGGAGATGTTGCCTTTGGTAATGGACCTGTTGACTTAGACTGTCAGCTGTAGGTTGGCAAGGGAAATCCAGTCTGTGTCCCACTCCTCTGTCTTGAGCATTGGGTTCCGTATTCTTTCAGCTCAGCACAGCTAGACCTTAGGTGCAGCGTGTTCAGATCCCAGCAACTGTACGGCTTTATAAAGTGGAGCCATCTCCTTTATTTACTCTCTTTTTGCCGTCGTTTCTCCCAGCCAAGAGGAAATAAAAGCTGTTTTCTGCATCCAGGCCCGATATCTTATGGGCTTTTCTGAGTGCTGCATTTATTCTGCTCTCTTCATTGTTAGCCAGAGGACAAAGCTGCATAGGGTGGGTGGCCCAGGGCTGACAGTTGGACACCTTAGGGCAGTGCTTTTCCCTGGGGTGGAGCAGGACTGACGTCCCTCTGACATGGGGCCTTTTGAAAATAGGAGGAAATCTGTTTAATTGCTAATGAGTGTTTGTGTCCAGCCCCACACCCCCAAACACACACTCCCTGCAGAGCTCGCTGGGTTATTCCAGAATCTTCCGGCTCCCTCATCCTCTCGATCAGCTCATAAGAAAGGGAGTTTCTCCCAACACTCCAGTCTCTCAGTTTTCAATTCCTGGATTAGATTCAGGGCTTCTGAATTCTGCCACTGATTCACTGTGTCAAGTCACATAACTTTTCTGTGTCTCAGTTTCCCCATTTTACAGATGGGACTAATCCTTCACTACTTCACAAGGGTACGTGTTTAATTTGTTATGGGCTGTGAAGCACTGTGGGATCCTTGGATAGTGGGTGCTATGTAGGTGTGAAATAATATTGTTGGGTGTTAATAAGAGGAGTCGTCTTTTTTGTGATCTTATCCAAGTAAGAAGGAGCCTTAGTTGGTTGGGGCTCTGCCACCCATGGGGATGTGATTGCCGTGTCCTCCAAAGGGCCACTGTAGCACCTGCCGAGAGCTCATCTATGATGGGAATTGCCAATGTTTTGTCTGTCTCCTCTTCTTCAATCCCAGGTCACGAAGCAGCATTCGCTGCCTTCCTCTGTTGCCTGTGCAAAATTGGTGTTCTCAGGGTGGATGACCAGCTGGCCATTGTCTTCAAAGTGTTTAACAGGTGAGGCAATGCAAGTACAAGTGAGGTGAAGCTGTTCCTAGGGCATTTTCCCCTCAGATCTGTCTGTGGTTCACTGGTCATAAAGCAAGGGGCCTGCAGCCACCAGACCACCACACCTAATTCTCACTACTATATGGTCATAATGTGCCCCCACACTCTTTGTGTTGTCACACTGCGTGATGTACAGCAATCTGTGTCTCCCCACTCCAAACCCAAGACCAGGAGGTGATTTGATCACTGTGGATATATACCTTCATGGAAACAATGTACCAGCTGCTACTGGGCTCTTTAACCTAGTGGATAAAGGCATAACAAGAACCATTGACTCAGGGTAAAGCCAGACACATTCAGATTACAAATAAGGGATAACTTTTTTTTTTAACAAGTAGGGAGATGAACTGGTGGAAGAAACTACCAAGGACAATGGTGGATTCTCAATCTCTTAATGGTTTCAGATCCAGACTGCATGGCTTTCTGGAAGATACACGGTAGTCAGTACAAGTTATTAGGCTCAATATAGGGATAATTGGATGAAATTCTGTGGCTTGCGTTAGGCAGGAGATCAGACTAGGCGATCTAACGGTGTCCTCTGATCGTTCCATCTGTGAACCTGCCAGCCCTCCATAGTTCCTCTTGACAGCTGCACAATGCAGAAGGTGGGGTTTGTAGTGGTGCAAGCAGAGAACTGGCCATTGGGACTCCTATGTTCTAATCCCAACTGAGCCACTGACTCACTGTGTGAACTTGGGCAAGTCGCTTCTCCTCTCTGTGTTTCACTTTCCCCGCCTGTAAAGTGGGGGTGATGACTCCTCCCTCAGAGGGACTGTTGTACAGCTTAACTCAGGGATAGTTGTAAAGCACTTTGCGGTTCTCTGGTGGAAGAGGCTAGAGATGGGGAAAGTGTCATTGGTATCCGGCAACAGACAGTAAAGTAAAATACACAGGGATGGTGTTCAAAAGCTGCTGCTCCCAATTTTTTCATCAAATTCAGTAAAAACCTCAGTGCTGTGTTTGCCATTAAATCTACTATCAGGTCCCATTTTCTCTCTGGTCTTGTGGCAGAACGTCTATCGAGAATGCAGCATTGTGTGCAAATCCCAGATCCAGGGTTCTGATCCTGGTCTGTAAGGCGCACCTTTGAAAGCTTACTCCCTCTTGTCTCCTCACAAAGGGGCACAGAGCGGATACAGAGTGATGGGCGTGATGGAATATGTTCTGCAGTGAGTAAGAGTGGTCATCCACAGTACTAGCTCTAGCTTCATCAGAAGATTCGGGGTCTCTGCTGCCTTTTATGCTGTCCCCATCACTCACATGATCTCTGGGCAAAGTGCTGTTCCTTGATTTCCCTGTTTAGCCTCTTATGTATAGTTGAACAACCAAAATCGGCTCAGGGTACCTCTTCCTCCTAAGCAGAGGCTCTCTGGATAACATGAGTAGGGCAGGTTTAATTATACTAGTGGATCCTGTCCTCTGATTAACCAAGAGATAGAAAATTGGTACAAGGAAACCAGTATCAGATACCTGTTAGCTGTAAACTTAACCCTGCTGTGAAACAGACTGAGTCAAACCTCTGCCTTTCACAAAGGCATTTGTTTCTCCTCCAGCGTGGACTCTTGATGCTCACTCAGCCAGCAAGCTGTTGGACTGATCAGGGGTTTGTGGTGGGTCCAGAGAGAATGAGCTTGGGGCATCTGGTTCTCTCCTATATATGTAGATGGGCTTTCTGATTGGAAACCCGTCATTATTTCAGCAGGGAGAAGAGACCTTGAGCCTTTACATCTGATGTCTTATATTAGCCCTTCCCTTTCTTCTCTATCTTAGGTACCTGGAGGTGATGCGGAAACTCCAGAAAACATACAGGATGGAACCAGCTGGTAGCCAGGGAGTGTGGGGCCTGGACGACTTCCAGTTTCTCCCCTTCATATGGGGCAGTTCCCAACTGATAGGTATTAACAAACCTACCAGACTCTGGTGTCTCTCTCCTTCTGTCCTTCACTGGGACGATCATCAGTGGTTTGGGATTCCCCCCCCCCCCCCCCCAGTTAAGTGTGACTTTAAAAAAAGCTGATTTTTAAACATTTGCTTGAAGTTCAGAATTTTTTTTCTCTGCTTTCAAAATAAGCCAGTTGGTCAGACTGTGAAAAAGGAGGGTTACAGCGGAAATGCTGAAACATCTTAAAGTACACCTGTTTTTTATTGAGACTCCTGGGTGTATTTTGATGCTGAAAAACCCTACGTTTTTGCCCTGAGTAGCTTACAGTCTACTCTTACTGCAAAGGCACTGGGCTGGGACTCAGATCTGGATTTAATTTCCAGCTCTGCCACAGATTCCTGGATCACCTTGAGCAAGTCACTTAATATCTCTGAGCTTCATTTCCCTATCTGTAAAATGGGCACATTTCCTTTGTTCTGTCTGTTTAGATGGTAAACTGTTTGAAGCAAGGACTTAATAGTGTGACACCTAGCACAAGCAGGCACAGATTTCAGCAGGGACCTCTAGTTGCTACTATAAACAAATAATAATGCATATTCTAGTCTGATCACAACAGGCAACACATCTGACACAATGCACTGGCTGGTCCACAGGATAATTCTGCTTTGGAGCTGTGCTGCGAGATATCATTGATACGTAAATAGGAGCCCTCAATATGATGATTATTCATTGCACAAATATTATGGACCAGGAGGTAGCTGGTCAGGTCTAGTGGGCAGAGCAGGCAGAGAGTTTGAGGAATGAAGCTGAGGGTCAGCAGCAGAGTCAACTGCCAGTTACCAGAGCTTGAGGTCAAGCCAGAATCAGAACCAGGAATTAAAGCTGAGAGTCAGAGCCGAGGTCAGATGCCAAATGCCAGAGTCAAGGGTCAAGCTGGAGTCCAGGTCAGAAGTTAGAGGCTGGGTTTGGAACCAGGATTGGTCACTCAGGATTGGCAGAGAGTCATCAGGACAAGAAGAGAGGCCAGGATGAAGCACGGTGGGAACAGGAGTGAAGGCAGGGGTAAGAGAGGAGCCAGGCTCCAATGTAGGCACAACAGAAAACCACCTTGTTACTTGGACAAACTTCCTGTTTCTACTCCTGGCTTAAATCGCATAGTTGGACCTATCGGTGCAGCTAGGCCATCTTCTAATCAGAGCTCCTGTGGGTGGGTGCCTTGTCTGGGGCTATAGCCATAGTACTGTCTCAGTCCACATGGTTTCAGTAGCCATTGGGTGGAGGTCAGGACATCACAACTAATTCTATTGACTTGGGTCTAGAGACAAAGTTAATGAACCCCGTGCATTGCCTTCTTCGAGTTCAGGATTAGAAATATGGCCTCTAGCAAGGAAGAATGTTCTGAGCCTGACAATTAACATCTAGTAAAATCCACTTCAGTCTCTAGTAAAATAATGGAGCAAACGTTAAGAAGAGAGTATCTGTAGATATTTAGGGGATACAAAGCTGTGACCAATGAAGTCGTGGGTTTATAAGGAGCAAAATGTTACGTTTTTGAATTTCAAAATCAGTGGGTGAAATGAAGTAGTTGTAATATAATTTAAGTTACAAGATTTTATGGCACACACGTTATCAAAATTATGTTGTCTTAGCTGGAAACCATGCAGAATGGATGGAGAACTGGCTGCATGGGCATATACAAAAGCCAAAAAGAGATCTGAGGGAATACTTTAGAAATCAATGTTTGCTTTTACCAGACATCTGTAGACAAACAGAGAAGAGCCTTGGAGGAGAGCAACCAACTTGCTTAACAGGCTGATGAGATTAAAAGGACCAAATGTATGTAGCTTTGCTAGCTGAGGGCCATGGCCTCCTGAACCTACCAGTATTTTAATGGTAGAAACATCAAGGAGGGGAGACAGATGACATAGGGTGGTATAATGAAAGGACAGGTCACGCCTCAGGAAACCTGTGAAAGTGCCATCTAGGGAGACATTTCAACCTCCGCTGGATAAAGCTCTATGCAATGTATGGTTGGTAGGAACCAATCCTTCACTGACTCCTGTGGTAGGTGGCCTAGTATGAAAATTCTGAATACGGAAAGGTATCAAGTGGATTGTGTCTGTAATGGGGGGCTGGAGCAGGAGGAGACCAGGTGATTTGACATTGGTTGGTAGCTGAAGGACAGACATCTGGATTTTTTTTTTTTTTTTTTCAGAACACCCAAACCTGGAACCTCGGCACTTTGTTGACGAGAAGGTGGTGAATGAAAACCATAAGGATTACATGTTCCTGGAGTGCATCCTGTTCATTACAGAGGTGAGGGTTGGGATACTTACTCCATCGAGACACTTCTCAGCTGTATTGGGGTTGGATTATTGGGTGCTGTGGCTTTCTCCTCATCCTTTTGTATTTTTGTTCTTCTTTGTGGAACTTGTGGCTGAGCCTTTGTACAAGCTCCTGATTCTCCTCTCGAATGAGTTCAGCAGAGATGTTGAGAGTGAATGGGATGAAGGTGGATTTGGGTGATTTAGTGGGGTTTGCCAGGGGCGGTAAATAAAGCAGATAGGTAGCCTTGGACACTTTTTTTGGATAAGGCAAGGTGTATGTGATTTCAGAACACATGTGCTAGAAGGGTTGAGATGAGAGCTCCAGAATGGCTGGTGGTGGTCCTTGCTGAGTCAGGTCCTTGTGACTGGTACTCCAAGCTAACCCTCCCTTGACAGTAAGCTTCTTGGCAGGACCCTAGTGCCTCTGGGTCACCTGTGTGTGCTCCTAACTCACCACAGAGCCTGGGTCGTGCCAAATCCCAGCTGGCCATTGGCTCTCTGCGGTAAAAGATACTTATTAAATGACCATTCTTGTGAGCTGGTAAGGTATCCAGAGCCATATCCTCATTACAGTGTATCATGGAATCTTGGGATGGGGGAAATGACACTGGCAAAGATTTGGCAAAGCCCCTTTGTGGTAGCATCCAGTGTATCTTCAGTAGAGGACGCTGTTTCTAAACAATGGTGCTTACTGCCTCCTGTCTGCAGCTTGTATTGAGGATATATTACAAACACGCATCTCTGTGAACAGGTATAGAAAACTATAAGCAAAATACAGATGGTATGATAGGTTGAAGTGGATTTTTAAAACCTCTCTAGTCATTTTATTTATTTTTCCTTGCAAGAATTAGCTTTATGGATATTGTTAAATATTTCTCTGTCCCACAAATTTCAATGGAGTTGGTGGAATCTGAATTTTTTAAAGTACCATGTCTAGCTGCTATAGCACCATCTAGTGGCACGAAAAGCTGCTCTGGGATATTGTTGGGTGAGCAGATAACGTGACTTGGGATAACCTGAAGGATAAAGCATGGGATATTTTTAACCATATTTTTCTCATAAATATTGTTTCAAACAGATTTATCTTTTGAAATGTAATTGTTTAGTTTCATGGAGAAAGGTTGCGACTGCCACTAGGTGGAGCTATAACAGCTTTTAACACAATTTTCTGTCCATTGAATCAACAAGCTGAACAAACAACAAATATCATGGCAAAATAACAGGGAAAAAGGTTTTAAAACTTACTTCAATGCTTTTTTTCTTCTATTCCCCTTGATTGAAAGCCTACTTTCCTTTAATAACATTACATACACATAAAGCAAATGTCACACACTTATAGCCTAGATTGAGTGCATTTTGTAGGTATTGGATCATTCCTTGCTTTTGAACCATTCAGAAAACAGCAACTACAAAAACAGTGGTGTTTTTTGAAAAAAAACATATAGTATTTTCTTTGAGTTCTCCAATCCTTTGCCTATATGTGATGTTTCAGTCCTATAGATACTGAATGACATTGTTTTTATGTGTGTATTAAACCTCAAAATGTTAAAGTAACAGTAACACGTCTGATCTGAATCCACTAAAACTCTTTTTTTAAATGCTCCCTGTAATCTATATGAATATAGCAGTAAATGTTACATAAGTTAACTAATTATAGGGTGACTTTTAAAGATGGATCTTAAATGGCTTTGGTCCCTAAATAGGAGTTCCCTGTGTATAAAGGGAAATAGAGTGTGTGTAGTGGTTAGAGCAGGGGACTGAGAGTCATGAATCCAAGATTTTCCCCACCCCACCCGCCCACCCTGGCTCTGTGATAGAGGGCAAGTAATTTAAAATGATTGCAAGATCTTCTGCGCAGGGTCTGTTTCTTTGTATATGTTCCTACAGTGCCTAGGACAAGGGGACTCTTAAGTGCATCTGCAATGTAAAAACTGAACAAACCTCTGCCTCAGTTTTCCTGTCTGTAAAATGGAATTAACACTGATGTACTGGGGTGGGGAAATGTGAGGCTTTATTCATATGTAAAGGCTTGGCTACACTTGAAATTTCAAAGTGCTGTCACAGGAACACTCCCGCGGCAGCACTTTGACATGCTTGTGCAGTCGTGCAGGAACGCTGGGGGAGAGCTCTCCCAGCGCTCCTGGAAATCCACCTCCCTGAGGGGATTAGCTCAGAGGGCTCGGAGCCCAGCTCCCAGCACTCGGAGCCTGTCCACACTAGCACTTTAAAGCGCTCAGATGTGCTGCACCCAGGGGGGTGATTTTTCACCCCCCCGAGCCAGCAAGTTAGAGCGCTATAAAATGTCAGTGTAGTCAAGCCCTAATAGTGGGTCAAATGTGCCATGACAACGTTGTATACTCAATCAGGCGCATAGGGCTGTCTCGTTCTCTGGTTTTAACTTCCATGTTCAGACAGCAGTGTTTAAAAAGAGAATGGCAAAAAGCAAGTATCTGGACATCACCCCCACCCCTCCTCAACCAAAGACCCCTTTAGAAGAAATAATCTTCCATTGCATAATCCCCCGATCACTGGTGAGCTGTGATATCTGGGTGTTTTGAATGGTGGTGTATGCAGTGTAGTTGTAGTTGTGTCAGTCCCAAGATATTCGAGGCAAGAGGGGGTGAGGTAATCTCTCTTATTGGACCAACTTCTGTTGGTGAGAGAGACAAGCTTTTGAGCCACACAGACCTGAAGAAGAGCTGTGTGGGGCTCGAAAGCTTCTCTCACCAGCAGAAGTTGGTCCAATAGAAGAGATTACCTCACCCACCTTGTCTCTCCAATGCTGTTAGTTATCTGGTGCCTACAGTATGCAAATCCCTCTGCAAGAGACCAAGCTGGTCCTTTGTTAGATCTCCAGTATAATCTGTGGGACTGCGGTACATCTAGGGGAAAAGCCCAAGCATTGTGTGTGTGCTGAACTGTGCAGAAGGCTGCAGCCTGAACAAAACGGGGCTGTGTTCCTTTAAGAGCCAAGGGCAGGCAATGAAGAATTTCAGTTTCAATCTGGCTTCTAAATTTGGAGGTTTGGGAAGGGAGGGCTCAGGTTTCAGCTGGAAGGGAAGGAACTGACAGGAAGGCACTGCACAGAGCCGTCCCCCCCCCTCCCCCTCCAGTTACTGACAGAGGAACCATTTACAAAAGGCTGATTCTCTTGGGAACAGAGAGGCAGGAACGCAGCGTCTGTGAGTAATTTCCTGCTCAATATGGCTGCTCTGACTCACTACATTCCCCTGGGGTCACTGCGGGACTGCAGCGCTCTTGCTGTCTCTCTCGCTCTCTCCAGCTCGCTCGTTTTCTCTCTCTTCTCCCTTTGTGGCTAAAATGAGCTCATTTTTTTTTTCCTCTCCCTCTCTGCCCTCCTTCCCCAGTTCGAAACAATAGCAAAGTCTTCTGCTGGAGCGGACACGGGTTAGGAAGGCGGTCACAGATGCGTCAGGTGCTCCAGGCGCCCAAATCCTGTATGGCTTGAACGTGGGTCTGGCCATCCAAACCGGCTTTTTCAGAGCTTCCCATCTGCCTTAACTCTTTCAGGCCAGGAGCAAAGCCAAAGGGGTTGATCAGGGCTGTGTGAATCTGAACGAAGGAGGGACTGGAGAACAGAATGAGACTTGTCGCTGAAATGCATGCAGCAGAATCTTCCATAAAGGGAGAGATGCTTTTAAAAACTGCCTTGCAGTGCATCCCGAGCACATGAGACTTGGGGCATGTCAGCTGGACTGTGACAGTATAACCCCCTGACATGTGCACTGTCTTCTCAGTCACCCACTGGTCATGATGGGATGCCAAATCTTTGTGCTTAACCACCCACCAGCTCCATTTAATTTTGTGTGTGTTTCATCTTGTATCTGCAAGGAAAACATGTGTGCGCACACAAAACGAAGGGGAGCAGGAACAGTTCAGTGGCTCATCAGTCATTCCCCAGCTCAGAAGAACTGCAAAGAGGAAGAGAAATTCATCTGCATTCTCATTGCAGCTGCTCAGAGCAGACCGAACTACAGAACTGTTACCCACAATGCTTCAGCCCCGAGGTCAATGGAGTCTAAATGTTGTCCTCAGAGTGGTGGTGGTGTTTTTTTCTTCTTCCTTGTAAACGGCTGCCACTTTGCCTCTGCAGAAGGGCAGCACTTTCTCACAAATGGATTGATCAGCTTTTTTACAGCAGACCGCTTCAAAAGCAGAAACACTTTCCCCCGCTCGCTACGGCTGCGTGTGTGGAGGGGGGGTTATTTATTAAAGACCCAGGGTGCTTCTATCAGGATGGTCAGAAAGACTCTTATTTCCCCATGATCCTTTTTAGCCTGAGCTTTGGCCTTGTGGTTTATGAAGTCATGAGAATTTCGCTCAGTTAGATTGGCTTCATTATTTTTTTTTTCTCCCTGAGGATCTGTTTAGTTGGTGGAGAGTAGCAAACAATGGGATAATCTAGAGGCAGCTTTTTAGGGTTTTAGGGTTCCAGAGTTTTAGCTCCCCCTACCTCCACCCCCCAAAATCTATCTCTGGAAAGAAGCTAGCATCAATGATTAAACACTGTAGTTAAAAAAAATTAATTCCATCGCCCGTTTGCTGCATCTACTGTAAGGTGGAGCCTTGCAGCTTCACCAGCAACGTGAAATGCAGGAACTTTAAAGGACCACCAGACCCCCTGTAGCCCATCTTTGCTCACGGCAGGTGCAGTGTTTGGATCCAAGCGCAAGAGCTGCTGCCAACCTGAGCTGCCCTCTATTCACGGTTGGCGGCGGTGGTGGTGGCTGCTGCTGGTGGTTGATCTGAATGGAGACTGAGTCATTTTTCTTGGAAAGCCCAGCAGCAGTGTTGTATGGGGAGGTTTCTGGGTAGAATGGGAGCAGCGCGGAGCTGGACTGTTTGTTCTTTAATGAATTTGTGCAAGAAGGAAAAAAATGTGATTAGAATAGGCCGTGGGGTAGAAAATGCTTAGTGCTTCGGGGTGTGGGGGTTGGGGTAGGCTCCTCCCTGGGTGCTAGTGTGGCTGCAGGAGGGCATGGGGAAGGAAGGAGGGGAGGGCGCAGTGACATGGCTGGTGCTTGGGTCACACAGCCCAGCAGGAATGTTTGTTGAAGTGAGCGTGACTGTGAGTCACTGGGCTGGTGCATAAACTTCCCTGTTGGCTCGGCTCCCTTAGCTCTCTTCCTCTGTGTTTTAGATGAAGACTGGCCCTTTCGCTGAGCACTCCAACCAGCTGTGGAACATCAGCGCTGTACCTTCCTGGTCCAAAGTGAACCAGGGTCTCGTCCGCATGTACAAGGCAGAGGTGAGTGAAGGGAAGAGAGAGATGAGTGTGGTCTCACCTGATCCGGCATGCAACTCCTGCCTTGTAAATCACGGCAACCTGTCAGATTAGCTTGTCTGTTCTTCTGCTAGTGGATCACTTCCTACACAGCACCTCCTACGAGCTGGGCATAGGACACTCAGAGCTCCTCCAGAGGCAGCAACCATCCACTGACTTTTTGTGCTCCAAGAGGCTAAGGGTTGCATACTGCACCACTCTCTATGGTGCCCCCTGATGGGAGAGTCTGGATCTAGATCCTGTGACAAGCTCCTCCCATACATACACTGATGCATATAAAATCTCTTCTGAGAGGCTGGGCTTGGAGTACCCGTGAGCTTCCCCAAAAGCTGACACTCTTACCTCAGGCTTTAGATGATGTTTGCCTTTGTTCGTTTTTTCTCTCGTGCTAATTATAGATCTCCAGATTAAGAACTGTTGCTTGAAGCAAATGTACTGCTGATCCATTCACGGGAATTGCCCAAACTGAAATAGATCAGTTGCCCACCCCCCTGTGTGGAGACTCCTGAACCAATCTGAGTGTCTGCTCTTGATTGCACCTTCCCCACATAGTCAGAAGCCAAATCAGTTAAATCAACACATCTTTGGTGTGTAGACAAGGCCCCAGCCGCAGCCTGCCTTTCCCTCGTCCCTGTTGTTCCACTGTGCGATCAGCCCATAAGACTTGCTCTGTAAACCTTGACCTGGGTGATAGGGCAGCTGTGGTTGTAACATCTCTCACCTTCCCCCCCCAGTCACATGTACATCTCTTGCGGTGCTTAAGGAAGCTGGACAGGAACTTCCACCTATATTGCACCTCCTGGGGAAGGACGGAAGGAGTGGGGAGCCGTAGGCCGAAGGATCTGTTCTCCTGTTGGGGAAGCCCATTGGCATGGCCCAGCGACAGGGTTCTAGTCACGGGCCTGTGCAGAGTTAGAAGAACTCAGGTTGCCATGAGCTGGTGCCCTTCCCTTCCCGTGTGGCACTCTGTACAGCATAGCTGCTGGCACTGTAGGCTCCATCACTCCGCAGGTGTAGGTTTTGAAGGGGTTAATATCCTGCTCAGTGCTCTCCGGTCCAAGGCAGGCCATGCCCCTATCTCCCGGAGCTAAGGCATTGTCTTGACTAAGTAGTACCACTCAGTGCGAGTGCACACGAAAGGGTTAACTGTGCCTATCCTCCTCCACTCTCTCCCTTCCCTTCTCCCCTCCCCCTTCCCTTCCTCTGAGCTTCACATCCTGTGTTTAGGTTCCAGCCCACATACCTCTCTAATCTGTGAGGCGTCACTCCCAGGGACCGTGCTGGCTCCTTCCGGCTGCAGCTCAGCTTTCCTCTGAAGAGCTGGGATCGCCAGGCAGTGGAGTAATGCCCCCCCACCGCTCCCCGGCTTCTCTGGCTCCTTCAGTTCAGCGGCTTTGTGCTGCCTCCTGTGTCTAAACCAGAGCTACAGCAAGTGTCTGTACTGCTCCCTGGGCTGGGGCCAAATTCGCTGGGATGACCCATCCCAGCCTGTGGTTACCATAGCAGAGGATTTGACTCCAAGAGGACTTTTAAAGCACATCCTGGTTCTCCAGCCTACCAAGGTGTGAGTGACCTGCTGGCTGCTTACCCCTTAGCCTTTGAGTTATTTTCCTATAATAAACATGTGCAAACTACTGTCCCTGTACTGCTACTCCAGGCTAGTGCTCTGAGGGCAGGACTCCATGAGCCTGGAATGTGTGCATCCAATCCTGCCTCTGCCACAGACGACGACTCTGGGCTACAGCAAATCTCTTTACCTCTTGGTTTCACGGGACTGCAAGGATCTGTCTCTGTTTGTGAAGCATTTTTTTTGAGGCAGGGAAGTAGTCATGGTGTCTGGCCATTTCAAGGGGTGTGTGCTAAATGTATCCCCATCCCTGACATCTTTTGGGGGGGGTGACCAAGACACCAACATTAATAATACTAAATCTACATCTGTGTAGCGCCTTCCTTCCTTCCTTCCTACAGTTACTGACTGAAGTGCAAACTACACACAGGCACCTGGACACCATGCTAGTGGGTGCTCTTGAAATGCCTAGAGATGCAGCCACCTCTGGGGAGAAACGCAGAAGCTTTTAAACTGTGATATCATGATAAAGTAGTTTAGGACAGGAAGTGAAAAATGCAGAGTACAGTTGAAATTTGCAGGACTTATTTTGACAGGATGAACCTTTTGACAAGGCCAATATGCTCCTGTTAACAAGTGCTGTTGGCTCTCCAGTAGCCACAAGTGGCTAGGATCTCATCTTCTCCAAAAGCTTGGGCCCTCGCCCCATGCATGGCTCTCCTAATGCCCTTCCTTGGTGTGGATACAGACTCACCAGCACCATTTCCTGCCAGCTACTCCCATTTAACTACTGATCCCAGCAGTTCCTGCTCCGTTTGTGAGATCAGACAGGAGCATAGCAGATGATGGCGGGCATTGCTTTTGGCCATAATGGTGTGGGGGGTGTTTGGTTTTTTAATTTTTATTTATTTATTTTAGTCTGGCTGAGCAAATTTTAGCCAAGAACATCCAAAAGTGATGAGTAGTTTTTTAGTTTGGGTGTCCAGCTTGAGACACCTGGAGATAGCAGTGAGCCTCCTCCCTTTGAAAATCAAGCCGTCTCAAGTTGGGCACCTAAAATCACTCTTGAAAATCTTGGCCCTTAGTTACAGGTTCCTGAAGCAAGTTCATATTTCCCTTTCCCAGCAGCACTGCATTTGCCAACCCTTCCTTCTGCTATCCCTACCTTTCTCTCTCCCTACATGCTGCCAAGGGTAGCAGACAATACTTAGGTAAACAGAGCTCCTAATTGCTGGCTTGAATCTTCCTTCATCCCCCAGGCAGGCAGCTGCTGTTGACAGAGCTGGGGGGGATTTGCATTCATGTTCTCTCTCACTTGTGCATGCCTCTTGCTCACTTTCTCAGGCTGGCTAAGATGTGAGCAAGGCCACTGACTTTTTCTTCCCCCATGCCTTCTTGCTGTTGATTAGATTACATTAACTCAATCTTCAGCATGGAGGCACCAAGCCAGCAATGTTCCAGCTATTTAATGGCTTCTCAGGTATATGTCTGCTGTGATTGAGGGTGAGAAGCATCCAATGTCATCCAGACACTGAAGTGCTGCCACATCATCCTATCAGGCAAGTGGAGCCAGCAGGAAGGAAGGGGAAAGGGTCTTTCTTTACCAGTTGTCCTGGAGAAGATGGAAGTCCCTCCGCTCAAAACTATTTGATGCCACATAACAATATGGGGTAACTGTAGGGCGACTAGGCAGCAAATATTAAAAAATTGGGACAGAGTGTGGGGGTAATAGGTGCCCTTATAAGAAAAAGGCCCAAATATTGGGACTGTCCCTATAAAATTGGGACATCTGGTCACCCTAGGTAACTGTCAAGAATGAAAACTAAGGTCTGGATTGTTTAGAAGACAAATTGGTTGCTTCTGTCTCATCTTTGAACCTCTCTGAGTCGTGAATGCAGCAAACCTAAAATAGGAATGATTCCCTTGCGACTGGGATCTGTTCTCTGGATCCAAGGATTCTGGGTACAAAGCCTGTGGATGGGCAGTGGGTTGCAAACAAAGTATCTTCTGCTCCCCCTCCCCCCCCCTTTTTTTTTTTATGGATGAAGTTTTGTCTGGAAGCGAGAGGGACTTTTCTTAGCCTCTTTTCCATTAAAGGACAGTGAATGGAGCATGACTAAAGCTGCAGCTGTGGTGTGCTCTCCTGAGCCTACTCTGATTTTCTTGTCCTTTCCCTCTCTGCTGCAGTCAAATGGGGGAATACTTTCCATCCTGACTAGTCTAGTCCCAATCCCATCTGCAAAGGCTGCAGGAGAGATACTAACCCTGCTTCTGTTGGTGCTGGAGGAGGAGAGGTCTCTTTGCTGACCCCCCTGGCCTCACTTCCCAGTAGGATGACTGGAGGAGTCGTTCCTGCCTCTTGTGGAGCTCCTCAGTTTGCCCTGCACACGTTTGAGGCCCAGGGTGGTGGGTCAGAAATAGCATGTAGTGGGCTAAATACCCACGGTTTGCTTTAGTGGTGGAATCTGTTCAGCAGGAACCCAAACCAGACAAGTTCTATAGCAGCACATCTCCTGTAGAACCTCTGGGGGCAGTGGAGATGCTGGAAGTCACCTCAACTCCACCCACCGAGGTCTCAAGGCTTCAGTTCGTTCTCTTCTTCCTCTCGGTCAGCTTCGCCTACATGTTCTCGCTGCTTTCCAGCTCTGCTTCCCTGAAGGCTCCTCTCCGCATTTGCAGTGGCTTCCTCCATGGTTACGATTTCCCCAGCAGGTATTCAGCCCTCCCGCATCCCACCCCCGGTCTCAGAACCTTTCCAACTTGTTTTGGCTTCTGTGCATCGTGAAGAAGTTAGATTCTGCTGGAAGCAGCCTGACCTCTGGCCCCTGCTGGAATTCCACAGGCCTGGGGGCCTTCTCAGAAATCCCACTGCTTCCCGGATGACGACAGCACCATGGCAGCTGCCTGCCTCTGGCTGCAAACCCCGCCTGTGCTCCGCACTGGGGGAGGGTGGGCTGTCCTCCTGGACAGACCGGTTCCTTTCCCCAAGGAGCCAGGCAAGTGCTTGCTGGTTTCCGACATGCCAGCAATGGGTCTTTTGGCTCGGTTAGTGGAGACGAGGGCCTCCACACCCCTGAAAGGGGGTGCTGGCACAGGGCCAGGTCCCCTCGCAGGTACTGACTCCTGCCTCTCTCTCAAAGACAGTCTAGACTGCTTTAAAAGAAGTGACCGCAGCAGAAGTGTTTGCCCCCCTGGGCAGGAAGGCAGGGAGGCTTGGGGCTCTCTGAAGAAGTTTCAGACTATCCAGATGAGCCCCTGAAAAAGGAGTCTGGATTTACATTCCCACAGGATGTGATTATTCCAGTTCTGCTGCAATGTGGTAAACAGCATTCCTGACTCGCCATCCCAGTCCTCCAGCATAGACCAGGCCTGAGATGGCTGGGCCTGGGATGTGCCAGGGAACCATGACTGGGACAATGTGGATGCAGTGGCTGGTTCTCTTGCTTTTCCTTATGGTTCAGCATATCGTCACAGGAGCGCTGTTTCTGCCAGCACCGTGTGGAGCGTTCACAGAACGAGCCTGCTGTCACCGGTCCATTCTGGGATTCCTGAAGGACCTATTCCATAGTGCTTAGCTTCATTGTTCGGAATAGGCTCTTCTGGGAAACTTCCAAACACAAGGCACTGCCGGGTGCAAGGGAGTTAAGACAGGCTGCAGAACTCCTGATTTCCCATCCACGCTGGAAAGAAACAATGTCCAACTGCATCCGCTCAGCCTCACCTGAGCTAAAGATCGTGTCTCGGGTATTGCAGTCAGCTGGTGTGACTGCCGCTTGGCGAACGTTTAGGACAAACCTTCAGCATGGCCTCAGGGCCTTCCACCCATGACTGGGTTCACTGCACCTTTACTTGGAATCCAAGTGGAATACCCATCCAGTGCAACGAAGCCTAAGCCCCATGCAACCAGCTCTCAGATCTTCATGGCTTCCTCCTTTTATAGTTAGTCAGAGCCTACACTAAAGGGTCGATTAGACTCTAATTTTTTTTTAAAATGCATAAAAATACCCTCCTGTGTCTCCCACACTCAGAGTTCCCCATTGAACAAGACTTCAGGAGGTGGATGCCTATTGGTGCGGAGAGGAAAGAGTAAATCTCCCTCTTCTCACTGACCAGAGAACGGCTGGTGCCATGGCATAAATCTCTTCCATTGAGCCCCTGGTGGAGAGAGGATCTCCTGGGCAGGGAACCCAAACTAGGAATTTGCTCTGAGCTCTGTGTGCAGTCTGCGGAGCAGGGGGGATGTGTTAGCATTCTTCTAAGGGCAGTTCTACACCTAAACGCTGCAGCTGCTCTGCTGTAGTGTTCAGTGAAGATGCTACCTGTGCCGATGGGAGGGCGTCTCCCACTGGGATAGGTAATCCACCTTCCCAAGAGGCAGCAACTAGAATTCTTCTGTCGACTAGCCCTGTATGCTTGGGGTTAGGTTGGCTTAACTACGTTGCTCAGGAGTGTGGATTTTCCCCACCTGTGCGTGATGTATTTAAGGCAACAGGGTAGACCAGGCCTTACCCTGCTCACTCTTTTTAAGGTTTTCTTCACAGCCATAATAGTGAGAGCTGGCTTTTTTTAATGGAATCTACAGCCTGGTCTACATGAGCAAAGTAGGTCGGTATAACTACATAGCTCAAGGGTTAGCCCACATCCCTGAGCAATGTAGTCAAGGAGCCCCCAACCTCTAGTGTAGACAGGGCTCATTGACAGGAGAATTCTCCCATCAAACCAGCTATTGCCTTTTGGCGAGTGGAGTTGCCTTGCCAAGGGGAGAACTCCTCCTGTCAGTGTAATTGTCTCTTCACTGGCACAGACAAGCCCTAACCTTCCAGAGAGCAAGTTAGTTGCTTCGGAAAGGTGTTGATATCGCTTGTTTCCATGCCCTGTCTGGATGCCACTGCAAATGGCAGTGGCATCCACTGGGTAACTGGGCTGGAGCACATAAAATGACCAGCCTTACACACACAGGCAGGGTCCCCAGGCCCTGCTGCCAAGACAAGAGCCCAACTAAAAATAGCACCAGCAGCAGCTGCCACTGCAGAGTGAAGAGCTCCGTTCCAGTGCTGCAGGCGGATTGCTCCTCTCTCTGTCTGGGGTGCTCTGCTCTGCTCCTTCCTGGTCGGTCTGTGGTCTGGAGAGCTGTGGGTGCCTGCTGCCACCCCTGCTGCATTGGGAGAGCACCTGGCATGCAGTCTGGTTTACATTCACCCCAGGAGCATTGTCCTCGCTTGTTGGGAGCAGGTGTTGGTGTGAGGCAGTTGAGGGACCTATTTGCTGGGGCGGAGGGAGCTGCGTGTAGCCCTACTCCCCAGGATGTTATGGGGCACACATCCCACTGTGCCGTAATGAAGTGAGCCCTTCCCAATCCTGTGTTCCCTGCACTAGAGCGGATGCCCCTCTTCGTCCTTTTTTGAAAATCTTCTATTTATTCTACTCCCTCTCTGCAGGGAGTGGCCATTTTCAATCTAAATGGTGCTGCCTGTTCTGTTGGCACCAGATCCTTGTGCCCTAGCAGAGGAGAATGCCCTGCTCTCTGTCCCAGTTCAGCGTGCGATTGCTCCTTCAGCAGCTGGTGGTGCTGTGCACTGCAGAGATGGATGCACACGCAAATGTGAATCTTGCATGCCCCTCTGGGCCGTGACAAGGATCGACTTCATACACCTCCGTAGAAAAGGCCAGGTGCTGAGAGACTGCTATAAAGGCCTGGCCAAAGATCCTTTCCTTGATCCAGCTCATTCCTCCTGACACTTGGCCGTGCCCATGGTGAAGTATCCAAAATGAATCCTTTTTTTATAGCACACTGGTTCACCTGCTCCCACTCATGGCCATGCACCCTGCTTTGGATTAAACCCACTGGCTTTTCTTCAGTGGTGTTCTCTTCAGTGGTATGGAAGCAGGTCACGTTCCTCAGCTCCCATTGTGGTGGTGCATCTCACTCATTCCCAGGCTTGCAGGAAGCAGTTGTGTGGCCTGAGGAGTGATGCCCAGCTGGAGAGCCCTACCACCCTTTTCCCTTCTAGGCATTCTTCTTTCATTCCTCAGACTCTCTTCTCCTGCCTTCACTTGGGTTTGGCCTAACCGCAGCCTGTTGCGTTGGGAAACGCCTCTTGAGAGGTGCACAGGTTGCTTGTATGTTCTGTGTTGGAGCTACCATCCCTGCTTGAGCAACTGTAAACATGGGCCCCCATGTGGCCGCTTCGTGGGAGCTCCCCTCTGCTCCTCCCTTTCGGGACCAGCAGGAGGGAGCAAGCACACTCCTTTATGTGCAGTCCCTGCGTGTTCATTGGGGAAGTTGGTCCCGTACAGCGGGGTCTCAGAGGAGCAGCATGTCCTTCCCAGGGCTGTCCCAGTAGTAAGTGGCCTGAGTTACATCAGTGTTAATAGAAAAGGTCACTTGCTAGAAAATACAATTCCAAATGGTGCCCAGTGTGACTGAAGCCTTCTCTCGAGGGCCCAAAGATGAGGTTCCTAAAATGATCAGGGGGGTGAAGAGCCCACATGGCGGGAGAACAGAGTGAAAAGAATCCAAGAGGCCAGAACCGCTGATCCCAGAGCTGAGGTGTAAAATCTCTTCCCCATATCAATTTCTGTAACTCTTTGCCTCTGGGTCTTTGTTGTGGCAAGGTGGTGAACTGAAAGATGGTGATAGAGGCATGGCTACTGAGGTAAGTCGTCCTTCCACTGACACACAGGGCTAGAATGTCCGAAGGGCTAAGCTCTTGAAGTCCAGCTGAAGACAAGGGGCTTTATGGGCGCTCTGGAATGAGCTGAGGGCGAGTGTCATCGATGTAACTCTTCCTTCGCAACCCCTCTGGGTCTCAGAGCTGAGCTGCCCTGTCTTTGTGGCCCACACGGGTTCCTGAGCCCCACTCTCAGCTTGGAAGTGGGTTAACTTTGGGTGGTTTGTTCAAGTGGAAATGTGCTCTTGTTTTCTCTGCTTCTGGTGCGGGTGATCCCCTGCCTGCAGCAGGCTGGTTTTACACCTCTCCTTCTCTGTTCCTGCAGTGCCTGGAGAAGTTTCCTGTGATCCAGCACTTTAAGTTTGGCAGCCTGCTTCCTATCCAGCCTGTCACATCTTAAAGAGGCCATGGGAGGAATCGATGCAGTGGAGACGACAATGCAGCGCTCTTCCTCCTTCCTTCCTCCTCCTCACCTCTCCAGCCCCACCGCCCATTCATTCCTTTGTATTTACAACTAGAGAAAATTCCAAAGCACTTAGCGACCTTGCATGGAAGACTTGACCAAGAGCAGCTGCTCATGCAAGTGCTCCCCACACTGACTAGAGAGTAACAAAACCAGTGCTGTGCTTCTAGCCTCCAGTGCGTTCGCTACCCGGGGCTCGACGGGCAGGGCATGAGGGTGGCTTGAATGGGGTTTGGGTAGGGGATACGTCGAGGATGGTTTTGCAAGAAGACCTCTGTTTTTGCAGGAAGCAGTTGTGTGGCCTGAGGGGTGATGCCTGGCTGGAGAGCCCTACCACCCTTTTCCCTTCTAGGTGTTCTTCTTTCATTCCTCAGACTCTCTTCTCCTGCCTTCACTTGGGTTTGGCCTAACCTGGGGTGTGAACATGCCTGCGTGTCAATGTCTATGCTGCTGCCTTTGCTTGCAAGGGGTGTTTTTAAAGGGGTAGAGGAAGTGGTAGGAAATCCCTGTGGTCCACATGAAGCCAGGGTGCCATCCCCTAGCCCAGGTAAGAAAAATGTGTCTCCTCCAACCTCTATCCCTGGCAAACTTCCTCAAGACTTCCTTTGTCCTCTCCAGGGTACCAGCTGGGAGCCCCGCCCCTCCCAGCATGGGTCCGAGAATGCTGAGCTGGGCTCCGGGGAAGTCTTTGGACACCAGAGGATGGCCTTTACGTGGGAATGGCTATGCAAAGACCCTGTTCTAGCAGAGCCTGAGACAGTTCCTTCCTCCCCTCTGTAGTTAGTTAGTTAGTTAGTTATGCCCGTCACCCCAATCTGTAGCTAACAGGCAAAAACTCCTCATAGTGCACACATGCCCTCTCCATCGGTACTTTGAGCTCCGCTGAGGCTGGGTATGGCCTCCTCTACACCCACCTTTTCCTGGGCGGTGCTTAGCAGCCACTAGAATGGGGGCAGCCTGTGATGGCTGCTTTAGCTAGATTATAAATTGTAGTGACAGCCCTATAATAAAGGGATTTTTCCCATTAAGTAGCACATCCCTACCCGCTGTAGACTTTACTGTAGGGAATGCAGCGTCAGGCAGGTATATTGGCTTTCAATCTCTTATTTAACTGCTGGAAACAAACTGTGTGTCAATGTCTGGGGCAGCCTTTTGCATTCTTAAAAAAAAAGTCTTTCACCTCCCTCATTTCCTGTGACAGCTGCCACCCTACTGAGGCCAACTGTACAATTCTTTTGACCAAAACCCCGTTAAAGCACCAGACGTGCTCTGAGTTTCCCAAGATGGGCAGGTTGTTTAGAAGGCTTACTCAGCATGCTTAATTCACACAGTGGTTCTAGACTCTCACTCCCAGGGGCTTAGACTTAGGGGCACCTCTGATTAAATGAGGGCTTAGACGTGCCTTTGGTAATTAGCAGTGCCAGCAAAGGAATGGCAGAAAAGGGATGGGATGGATTTGAGGTGAAATCTTGGGTCTGACAAAGATTCTTTTTACGTTCCTAGCTTGCGAGGGCATGTTTACGCCCGGGGTATTAATAAACGGTGGTTTGGAGTGTGGCCGGGGTTAGCACCAACTGTGTGGAGCAGGGCTAGCAAGCACACTTTTTTGTTTGGTTTTCTTAACGAGTGCAATGCCAGTTTTCTTCCCATCTGCAGCCAGCCTGGCTAACCTTTTCCATCGGAGCCCCTCGATGGCTATTAAATTATTGGAAAAAGTTTATTTTGCTCATGGAGTGGGGTTTTTTCACCATTTTCTCTTTGGCTGTATCCCCTGGAATGAGCCCCTGCCTTCTCCAAAGCTTGTGACCTGCTGCTGGGGAAAGAAGAGGTGAGAAATGCATTTAAATTAAGGTGCAGTATCTGTTTCTTGGGCTAAAAAGGCAAACCCTTGCCAAGCTGGCACTGTCCCCTCTAGCCCCTAGCTTCGGGCCTGAACTCGTGCAGTGTGGGACAATTGTAGATGAACTGAATCTGCTGGTTTGGGGTTGTTTTTTTTTAAGTAGTGGCTTTATCAACTGACATTTTAAATAAAATGTGGGAAAAAAGCCCCAGATCTATCCCTGTTTTACTCCCAAATCATTAACAGGATCTCTGGGTAGAGTTATATTACAAATAAATCCACTGGAAAAGTGAATTAGGATGACTTTAACCTGGCAGGCCCCCTGAGCGTTCTGTGTTCTGGTGCTGTAGTTAAAAGGTTGCAGTTCAGGGACCAGAGCACAGTGTTGTAGAGCGAGGAGGCCTGGTTCTCATCTTGCTCTTACTGCCTCCTTGCATGACCTTCAGCAAGTCCTACCATGCAGTAAAACGGTCTAATAATAGCCGCCTGGCAGACTGACCATGACTTAGGCTGAGAGTTTCAAAGGTGTCTGGGAGCTTTGGACACCACATTCCCTTTAATTTTAATGGGAATTAGGCTTCTCATTCAAACTAAATTAAAGTCGAGACCTCAATGTCTGCAAAGCTCTCTCCGGTCCTTGGTGAAAGATGCAATATAAGTGCAAAATAGAGCACCAAAAAGTATATTCTTTTCAGTGCACTAGGGTTTTAGTAATGCCACCAACCTTCACTGAGGCCAACATATAACTCTGGACATGGGACATAAGGAGGAGCTATTGTAGAGTTATTTATTTATGGACCATCTAAGTCTGCACCCTCATTCTGTTAAGGATTTGGAATCTTAAGCAGCTAGTGTTTGTGTGAATCCTATTGTTCCACCTTTAACTTGCCCTCAATAATCTGGCAATAGGCTGCTTCCATTCCTTGGTCATTACTGTGTTTCCTGTCAGATACCAAGCGTCGACCTGTTTGGGTTTTGTCCCTTTCCCTGAGTGATTCCATGTGCATGCATCACACTACCGGAAACACCACCTGGCTTTCCCCAGGTCTGCAAAAGCAATACCTGAGCATCCCACCTCCCCTTGTCCTCCGATATTGTGGTTTTAATTAAAAATCTCTGTGTTTTGCACCTGGTGATTGTGTTTGTGTTGGAATGGGGTTAGCCCCAGCTTGTGAGCTCTTGGGTGGTTCGTCTTCCAAAACTAACGGCTGCCACTCCAACTCTTTTTGGGTGCTTTCTACCTAGGTCATTGATCTCTCACACCAAAACTGAATGGCCCTTGTGCTTAAGGAGATGCTTGCCTCGTCCAGTTCAGTAGTCAGTCCTATTTGCATCATTATTGGATCTTTGTGTAAATTTACAACAAAACATACACAGCCAGCGAGGTAATCTCCCTGGTGAGGCTGGCCTGCTGTAGGGTTCTAAAGCATGTCTTTCGGGGATGGTTCAGGAGAACAGCTGTGTCTAG